>JAUPFT010000007.1:52897312-53634812 GCA_036936625.1 Parnassius smintheus behrii
ACACACACACACACACACACACACACACACACACACACACACACACACACACACACACACACACACACACACACACACACACACACACACACACACACACACACACACACACACACACACACACACACACACACACACACACACACACACACACACACACACACACACACACACACACACACACACACACACACACACACACACACACACACACACACACACACACACACACACACACACACACACACACACACACACACACACACACACACACACACACACACACACACACACACACACACACACACACACACACACACACACACACACACACACACACACACACACACACACACACACACACACACACACACACACACACACACACACACACACACACACACACACACACACACACACACACACACACACACACACACACACACACACACACACACACACACACACACACACACACACACACACACACACACACACACACACACACACACACACACACACACACACACACACACACACACACACACACACACACACACACACACACACACACACACACACACACACACACACACACACACACACACACACACACACACACACACACACACACACACACACACACACACACACACACACACACACACACACACACACACACACACACACACACACACACACACACACACACACACACACACACACACACACACACACACACACACACACACACACACACACACACACACACACACACACACACACACACACACACACACACACACACACACACACACACACACACACACACACACACACACACACACACACACACACACACACACACACACACACACACACACACACACACACACACACACACACACACACACACACACACACACACACACACACACACACACACACACACACACACACACACACACACACACACACACACACACACACACACACACACACACACACACACACACACACACACACACACACACACACACACACACACACACACACACACACACACACACACACACACACACACACACACACACACACACACACACACACACACACACACACACACACACACACACACACACACACACACACACACACACACACACACACACACACACACACACACACACACACACACACACACACACACACACACACACACACACACACACACACACACACACACACACACACACACACACACACACACACACACACACACACACACACACACACACACACACACACACACACACACACACACACACACACACACACACACACACACACACACACACACACACACACACACACACACACACACACACACACACACACACACACACACACACACACACACACACACACACACACACACACACACACACACACACACACACACACACACACACACACACACACACACACACACACACACACACACACACACACACACACACACACACACACACACACACACACACACACACACACACACACACACACACACACACACACACACACACACACACACACACACACACACACACACACACACACATACAGACATACACACACACACACATACAGACATACACATACAGACATACACACACACACATACAGACATACACATACAGACATACACACACACACATACAGACATACACATACAGACATACACATACAGACATACACATACAGACATACACATACAGACATACACATACAGACATACACATACAGACATACAGACATACAGACACCATCCAAAAATTGTCAGGGTGGCTTTCTGCGACCTGCAAAACACATCAAGATTTGATGAAAACTCAATCTTCAAAAAACGGCGTACAAACAATAACTTCCCGGTTTAAGAAAATTTACGATTTTTTTTTTAGCGGGAACCTAAAAATGAATATCATAATGATACTAGCGTTCCAACCCGGCTTTGTCGCACGGGTAATATCTTGATCTCGAACTCAGCTCCACGTACCGAGTCCGATGTGAATCTAAACCATCCGGATACCCACTCAAATACGCACAAAAAATTTCATCAAAAGCGGTGATGATTTTTCGTATATGCGGCAATTAGTTTTATTTATATAGATAAACATATTGAAATATTTAAAGATGGTAAATAGGCAGTCTTCTCGCGTTGTCAACGATTTCTGCCAGTAATGTTTTCATGAAAGAAAATAGAGAGAAATGATGACAGTTGAGGATAAGTAGAATAGAAGGTACGAGAAAGAACGGGAAAAATTGACGTAAATATTTAAATCTCAAATAAATATGTATGTGAAATGTAAGCTACAAGCGTAAACATGTTACTGAAAATTATTAATTGAGGAATAAGGATGAATGTGAAAGATACAATAGATAAAACAAGGATTGAAGGGGAGTTCTTATAAGAATAAGTACGTTTTAGAACTGAATCAAGGGATTAGCGCGCCAATAAAACGAATACTTGTTAACCATTGACTTATATATTATTGTTGTTAGCATGCTGAATATAGATTAATCTGTCCAGTATAAGTGGAACAGCAACCCTTATAATTTATTTTCATTGCTTTCTCCTTATGTGTCACATCGCCATAACATCTAAAATATTTCAACCAATTAAATAAAATTAAACACTCTAAACCGCAGCAGCTCAGGTGTAAAACACTCGTCATCAATTCCACGGTCTGCGAGAACCCGAGTTCGATCTCATGGGTATTAATAAAAAAATTAAATGCAATTTTAAATGCTAATTTACCACGTGCTCGGTGGTGAAGGAAAACATCGTGACAAAACCTGCACGTCTGAGGAGTAAAAATATTTCTAAGACATTTGAAGTCGGCCATAACGCATTGAAGCAGCGAGGAGGACTAAATACTCCATAACACTCTAAGAAATTAGAGAAAGCCTGTGTCCAACAGTGGGGGCATATGAGCTGTAACTGACTGATATATCCCTCTCAAGTCTCAAGTCCGCTATCGCTCATAAATTACGTACTTAGCGTCATAACCATTCCGATACAAATGCAGTTAGATCTCGATTAGACAGCAATTTGTAGAATACACATTGCATAGTTTCAAGCGCTGCTTTTCGAATCCTTACAAAACTATTCTAAACTCAAATTTATTATATTCTTACAACATATGAAAATCCTACATGTATACCATAAACGTGTTACGTCTTATTACAAAAGGTGGTTTATTGATAGTCTTGAGCTTATACTATGGTTGAAGAAAATGTACTATTTACATGATACATATTCAATTATACATATAATGGTTCAATTATATTTATATGGTTCATTATATAAAAGTCATTATATTATAATGCAATTATGATTCAATGATTGACACAGTTCTTGCAGAATTGCTATATAATATGGTTGTGGCACGAAAGGGTTGGCGCGACCAGGAAAAGACCACGATTTTCTGAATACCAGTCTGAAATATTAGCTCAATGCTGCTATATTTCGTGTAGTGAGTGTGGAAAGCCGGTGACCCTTTTTACTGAAAACGAGGTATTTCATCTCAGTCCTCAGTGATGACAACGCATCTGCATTGTGATTCTTAATCGAAGATAAATGTAGATGTTTACGGGCCCCAGCATCCACTTACAATCAGGTGGAATATGTGCTCGTTTGTCACCCTTATTCTATTTTAAAAAAGCTTTTAATTTTAGTTCGCATTTTTCGCGGGAATCCTTTCATGAAACAGATTCTAATTATAACCGGAATTATAATGTGTATGTCTGAAGAAATGTATTACGGCAATAATTACGTATATATTTCGAAATTTTTGCTTATTTTGTGCTTTAGGGAAAGTCATTTTTTAAATAGTAAAAACAAGTGTGTAAATATTTTTTCTTTTTTCCTACTCCTGAATCAAAGCGCTAAAATTTGTATAAGACTAATATTGCTATTTCCTAATGTTTATCTAAAGATTTCCTGAACGAAATAATCAATGTCGAACCTAAATCAATGTGCTACAAAATGTTTACTGTTACCGAAATATTTCACCGCTATTGTAACAGATTATATTGTGTTTTGTGAAAAACCAACAATAGATGGGAAGAAAGGATCTCGAGTGGGAGTCTTGTACTCGTACCGGTAAGCAAACTGTAGGACCTCCCCAGTGGATGGAGTGACGGTATATTAGGAGAAGTCGATGGGTGCAGGTGGCTCACGACTGGGTTTTGTTGCATTCCTTGGGGCAAGGCCTATGTTCAGCAGTGGGATTGTGATTAGCTGTAATTATGTCAATGGTGATGATATTCTATTTTTATTTATTTATAGTTTTCCACCTACAGAAATACTTTTAAAATCTACAACATTTATCAGTAATAAGTGCCGACAGCAAAATTCTCTATGAAAATGCTCGTTCATCGACTTCAAATTAGTAGTTAGAAACTATGTGTATAAATGCTTAATATCATCACGTTTGTAAATCCCAAGGAAGGTTGGGCAGAGTCCAATGAGCAGCGAGTTACTGGTGATCCGAGTAACTCGCTGCTCGTTTTAATCCATTAACAATGTGGGTTTACATGGAAAATTTATATCATGACATGATATATTGATATAAATTGATATGTATATTAATGTACGTTTATTAAATTGCAATAAACGCAGCGTGAAATAAAATTTCCTCTTACAGAATTAAAGGTTAGAGAAACTATGTTTAGGTTAATCTGATAGACCGCGCAAAGATGATATGCCTTACATGTACGAGCACATTTCCTCATTAAAACAATTCAATAAAATCAACAGAAAATTCCACATGTTTTGTATAATTTTATTGAGTTATTTAAACTTTATTGTTATCACCTTTAAATTTAAAGTAACAAAGGGGGTCATGCCTGTAGGCATTCTCTGCTAGTCAACTGATGCGATAAAATATAACGGCAGGTGCCACTATACATAACATACCTACATACTTTTGTATTTCTATTCTTTCGCACTGATTGTATTTTATAGTTGCAGCACACATAGGTCGGCTTGACCGAGGTAGAACTACGCATTCACAAAATACCAGCGTGAAACAGAAAAGTAATGTTGTGTTGTGATGAGTGTAGAGAGACCGGAGACCCATTTTACTACTACTACAGTATATAATCGCGATGTATATCATCGCGAGAGTGTCGTTACTGAAATGAAACAGGAAATGGAGATTAGCATCTTTCTGATAACAGCTCAAGGTAATAAAAAAACTGCGGTTGCCAACCTATCTGCTAAGCTTGGCAAACTATGGCAAGTATACACATCTACGAAGCATTCTATGGGAGAGACGTATGTTCATCAAGTGATGATGATTTTTCTTATTAATTTCATTCGTGTCGAGTTCTTGACAGTACCAATTTCCAGGGGGGGGGGGGGGGGTAATAGAGCTTTTGGGCTTTCAGCTTTTAATTATTAGTTTTTGTTCGATCTACGCAAACTGAGCGCACAATATCTTTAGTTTAACTACAGTACTACTAATTATAATATATTTTCAATGGAGAACCCAGCCGGTTTATTTATTGAAGTTAGGATTCTTAATTTACATAGTCTCATGCATCATTATATCCAGGAATCAATGCTTATTTGCGAAAATTTGTAAATTAAATCCGAACCTTTCTCTAATTGGTATAAATTCCTCGGACTGTCTGCTTGTTTACTAGACAGCCCCCAGACATAGGGCTCGATGTTTAGTCTAGTCTTTTGTGAAGTCTAGACGGCAGGATGCGTTATGTGTAGGATATTTGTGTTTAAATTTCATACGTGGTCAATTTAGCCCGTATCGTATAAAGAGTACTACACTATATTTGTAAGAAATGGCAGCCGTAATACATCTACAGCGTGGCTCTATAACGAGATACATTCGTTATTTTAAAAAAAGTTTATGACATTACTATGTATAGTTACATCTAAACGTTAGGATAGAATTTATTCCTGTATCGTGGAGGCAGTTCACATACATAAATTGCACATGGAGAAAAATCCAGATCCGGTACAATTGTTTGTGGGCTAAACAAATACTGGTTCCGTGCGAGATTCGAACGCGCGGCTTTCAGCGTCGCAAGTGCTAAGCCACTACTCCACGGAGCCGTCAAATTGTATTTTGCGTAAATCTTCTCTATATACAAAAATCAGTCGATGTTCCTTAGTCTTGCTAAAACTCAATAACGGCTTGACCGATTTTGATAAAATTACTCGTATGTGTTTGAATGGGTCCCTAAAGGTTTAGATACAAAGGGGCGGATCACTAGTATACAAAATATTTAAGAGTGCAAAATTCAAAACATCACATGATAGAGTCACTATAGAATGTATAACGGTTGCAACACGGATGGGTCTACTTGACAGAGGCAGGGCCACGCCCGCACAGAACACCAGCGTGTAATAGCATAACGCTGCTATTTCCTATAGTGAGTGACAAGAACGGAGCCCCTTATTCCTTGTAACGAGACATTTCATCTTAGCTCTTATGAATGACAGCTGACAGCGCATTTATTTACATTTTGATTCTTAATCGAGTATAAATATGTCATACCATACTTTTAGATTGTGTGCGGGTTTGTTAGCCCACTCCTTTTAAAAAAATAACCTATGTAAAAGTACAATAAGATTAAACAGGGTAGAATTGAACCTTCTGAAAATGATACTGAATAAGATAATCATAATCTATACATAAGAATAACATTGAAATGTGTGTTTGTAAAAACAATAACTGTTTTTCACTGACCTGATAAGGTTATTCACATGCTAGTAAAACATGTGTAACTTACGTATTTTTTATAGCAAGGGTGACAAACGAACTCACAGTCTACCTGATGGTATGTGGGTGCTGTGACCCATTCACGTCTATATTTATCCTTGATCAAGAATCTACACTCACCATACGAAACACAGCAGCATAAAGCTGCTATTTTATGCTGGTATTCTGTGAGAGCGTGGTCCTTCCCCGGTCGAGCCGACCCGTTCGTGCTACAACTATAATAAAGCCGCAGCGTGGCTCGGTATCGTATAAAGCGTGGCGTAGCAGAGCCAATTGTAATAAAACTTGACGAACAGATAGAAACCAATGACAGCACTAATTTAGGATGTATTTTATCCGAAAAACTTATCATTAAAATAAATGGTCTTAGATAATTCTCTTAAATATATAACGTCACATTAGTAGATTCAGGCAAAGCCGGGGGTCACCAGTAATGAATAAGAAATGAACCTTCAAAAGAGCGGCAAGGCGAAATTCTATATGAGGTAATAATAAAATTGACATCTAATTTAATTTGTATTTTCGATAAATATCATTTGTTTTACACAACAAGATATTAGCTGCCACGCTTGGCAGGTGGGTTAGCAATTGCAATTTAAACTTTTTATATTGGCATTTAGCCCGCCATATAACTCGGAAAACCGACCAGCGATGGCAAAAAATATTCTCGAATGGCAGTCTCGTGCTGATTTTTTTACTATAGAATATGGGTGATAAACGAGCACACAGTTCACCTGATGGTACTTGGATACTGTAGCCCATAGACATCCACATTTATCTTCATTTAAGAATCAAAATTAATGCATTGAACCCTTGAATACTGAAATGGAATGCCGCATTTCCGGTATTAAAGGTCTCCGGTTCTCTACACTCACTATACGAGACACAGCAACATTACGCTGCTATTTTACGCTGGTATTCTGTTAGAGTGTGGTCCTGCCCCGGTCGAGTCGACGCATTCGTGCTACAATTATAACTTAGCTGTAGTGTGGCTCTACATGTAAAATAAAAGTTGATAAAGTTACCTCTCATAATATCAGCTATCTTCCTGGAAAATTGGTCCAACAGTTTCCGAGATTAACCGGAACAACAGACAGACAGCCAAAAAATTACTTAAACTTACATATTCATTTAGTTAAATTCTGTTGTTTTAACATTACAAAGAGACACCTCCTATTTATATACTTGTATCGATTTATATTGAGTAAAAAAGGTTTTTGTTTCTGCTTTCCGATGTACGGGGGTGAAACACCGTCAACTTCCTGAATACGGACTGCTATAGAGAATATCTTGACAGTAAAACCCAATAACTGATTTTGGCCCGACCCGAGATTCGAACCCAGGAACTCTTGATCAGTAACCATACTTACGACGACTAGACCAATAAGGCAGTAAAGCCACTTACCGTAAGTTTGACTGTAAATTTGCTTATCACTTCAATTTTATAAAAAAAAGAACAATCATCTCATATTCACGATAATCTGGTCCTAACTAACTTTAGTCGACTAGACTTTTAATAAAATCCGCTTTGCGTCAATCAATCTCACTAACAATTTATTTCTAACGTTTTTTAAAACTTACAATTTCCCCTCGCGACTTGCCAACGACACTATTCCGCAATCCACGTGAAATTAGATCGACTGGCTGGATCATAAACTTAGTCTAGACGCGAAAATCGCATACGAAAAATAACTAGTTTATATATAACTTTACAAGTTTTGTAAAATAGGCCAGATCGTATGTAATGTAAACAGTTGGGTCAACGCATTGTGGATTAGATGAGGATTCCGCGAAACGCGAACTCTTCGGGCTGCTTTCGAGTCATGCTCGATCAAGGTAACGATATGTACAGAGGTATTGTACGTACACATTAGCAACAGATCTATCAATGTATTTTTGCGTTTCAATTATATATTTTGTATTCACATACGAAAGAAAGTATCTCAATTGACAGCAATAGGTCTCTTTTTAGGGTTCCGTAGTCAACTAGGAACCCTTATAGTTTCGCCATGTCTGTCTGTCCGTCTGTCCGTCCTCGCTTAATCTCTGTGACCGTTAGCACTAGAAAGCTGAAATTTGGTACCAATATGTGTATCTATCACGCCGACAAAGTGGTAAAATAAAAATTGGAAAAAAATGTTTTATTAGGGTAGCCCCCCTATATGTAAAGTGAGAAGTCATTTTTTTTAATTTCAACACTAACGTGTGATATATTGTTGGAAAGGTATTTAAAAATGAATAGGGGTTTACTAAGATCATTTTTTGATAATGTCAATAATTTCGGAAATAATCGCTCCAAAAGTAAAAAACAATGTGTCCCCCCCCCCTCTAACTTTTGAATTATAAGTTTAGAAAATATGAAAAAAATCTGAAAAGTAGAACTTTATAAGGACTTTCTAGGAAAATTATTTTGAACTTGGATGGAAACAGTTTTTGTACAAAAAAGACAAAAAGTTGTACAAAATAATTTCTGGAATAAGTTTGTAGTATAATCGTATATGCAAGCATTTTTTTAACTTCGTTTACATATTTTATTATCCTGAACGTATCTTTTTTCAAATAAAAAAAGAATTATTAAAATCGGTTCTCGCAATCCAAAATTACCACCGAAAACTTCTGGCACGTCTATGTATTAATTAGTAACCCAAGTCCCCAAGAGATGGCGCTGTAGGTACTTTGGGTCGGGTATTATCGAATTGTTCGGTTGGTCTCTCCTTGGCATCGCCTGCCGCGGAGCGTGCAATGTTGCACGCTCCATGTTCACGCACGTACCCACTACCGGGAGCAGTTGCAGGAGTGCGGAGCGCTGCTGAAGCACCTTTAAACTCATAAGTGGGAACACTTATTGTGACGGACGGGAAACTACGGAACCCTACACTGAGCGTGGCCCGACACGCTCTTGGCCGGTTTTTTGAATTTTATAGAGGTTCTAAGTACATTGTTGTAAAAATGACAAACAAGATGATACCTGCGGAAATTCTTTCACCTTTTCTTCTCTGGTCGTAACGGTAGTAGGTAAAAAAATACATTTTTCGAACGAAATTCTACTTTCTTACGTCGAAAAAATTAATACTTTTTATATAGAAAATTAACTTTTCTTTTGAATATGTGTGACTAACGAGCACACAGTCCACCTAATGTTAAGTGGATGCTGTAGCCCATAGACGTCTACATTTATTCTCGATTACAATTTAAAATGCAGATGCCTTCTCATCCTTGGCGACTTAGGTGGAATGCTGCATTACAGAAAAAAGGGGTCTCCGGTTCTCTACACTCATCATATGAAACAGCAACTTTGAGCTGCTATTTTACGCTGGTATTCTGTGAGAGTGTGGTCCTAATCCAGTCAAGCTGACCCATTCGGTCTACAACCATAATATTTCTGCAGTATGGCTCTACCGCGTTGTAAATTTCATTTCATTAGATATTATGTCATTACTATGTTAGTTAAATTTTATAATATTTTATTTCATTACTGTGTATATAAAGGTGCACGCAGTTTTATAAATATTTTTTAAGTATTTTTCTAGAAAAATAGGTTACGTATTAAATTATTATCTACTTAACCGTTATAACCAAGTGTCTCAGTGAAGCTTTTTTTTAAATTTATTTTATTATTTATTGTTTAAATTTAACTTAAATGAAAGACGTCGTTAATTATGTTGTAAGTACATTAAGCTTTGAGAATTTCCCTCGCACTCATAGAAGCTCTAGCATCATTAAGATGATTATTATAATGAATTTATAATTGCATATGGTTAATATAATTAATATATAATTAACGGTTAATACAATTAGCATATTAATACACTTCAATTTAATTAATAGCGAAAAAATACATGCTCATATACACAGTTACCAGTATAGTAGTTATGTCATTCACATCTTACAAAAAGTGTATTCTATAAAATAGACATCCACGAGTATGTCTTCTACGATATTTCATACTCATTTGAATAGCGTGTATGTAGCATTCGGTATTAAATAAACTATTTGGTATCCTCGTCGTTTAGACGAGACTTATTACGACTATCGGTAAAATGGTTTGATTAGAAACCACGGGGTGAATAGAAACAAGTCTGGTTATTTGATTAAGTTGGCTCTAGGTTTTTCTACTGATCGGGAACGTGTGTTTATTATATGCGAACATTTTTCCTTTATTTTGGTAATCTTGAAAAACCTCGAGACAACTTTATGAAATAACCGGACATGTTTTTATTCACACCATGATTACAATTCACCCCATTTTACGGTATATGTTGTTTAATCAATTCATCTAAAGTGTATACGTGTTAGAGCAACGCTGCTTTATTATGGCTGAAGCACTAATAAATCGATTTAACCAAGGATGAACAACGCGCTCAGAGAATACCAACGTGAAACATCAGATTAACGCTGCTGTTTTGTACGGTAAGTGTAGACAACTGGAGACCATTTCTACTGTTAACGAGGCAATCATCTTAGTCCTCAGGTTTGGCAACGCATCTGCTATTTTATTTTGAAAAGTAGAAGTTCTTTCCATTGATGGCTTGTTTTATATTTCCATTGATTTTAAATAAAGTCGTTTGAAAGAGGTTTCGTTTACAACATAACTAAAATAGATCTCCAATTTTAAAATTGTCAGTAATCGCCACATTTGACAAAGTGATTACTGTCCACAACTATCACGACAGCCAATCACAAGTACAATGCTGAAAATATAGGCCTACCCATAGGTTGCCGCGAAGCACAGTCCTAAGCCACCTGCATCCATCAACTACTTGCTTGTTTCCTTAAATCGTAACTCCATCTAGTGAGAGGATATAGTTTATATGCGGTAGAGTCACGCTGCAGCTATATTATGGTACAACCATGGCACGAATGGGTCGGCTCGACCAGGGAAGGACCATGCTCCACAGAATACCAGCGTAAAATAGCAGCATTATGCTGCTGTGTTTCGTATGGTGAGTGTAGAGATCCGGAGACCATTTTTTACTAGAATCGAGGCATTCCATGCTAGTCCCCAGAGATGACAACGCATCTGCGTTTTGATTCTTAATCGAGCATAAATGTAGATGTCTTTCTTTCCTAACATAAGAATGACTTTCAATGACTTAATTATAACCTATTGTGAATAAAAATATTCTATTTTATTCAATTTTCCCTATCGGTTGTCGGTTCTTTGAGCTATATGGCCTATTGCCATTTGTTACTTTAGCTGACTGATCCGTTTGGTTATGTATGTTACTCTGTTTTTCTGCGAATATTCTTATTACGTACTTTATCCCACAAAAAGTTCCATTCGGCCCTTTCCAACGTACGGTGAATGACTTTGAGCGTCTTTATATGGCCGGCAGTAAGGACCAACTAAGTTCGGGTTTATTACTCTTCTGCTTTGCCCACCAAACGAATTTTTAGACGAGTTGCAGCAGTTTCTTACTGGTAGCAAAATATTCCATCTTAATATAATCTCCTCCAGACCGAATTTCGGTCACGGCCGCCAGCCTCGACGGAGGCTAGCCATCGGCGCAGGACAGGATTATAGTCTCCAAGTGTATACGCAAGCATAGGTGCACTCTCTATTCCCTCACTCTCATAATCCGATGGGATGGTAAACTGACACGACTGGAGAAAAATCAGGCGCAGGACCATCGGATTTACGTGCTTTCCGAGGCCAGGGGGGTGAGACACTACCAACTTTCTGACTCCGGGCAACTATTGAGAATTTGTTGACGGAAAAACTGAATAATCAATTTTTTTTGCGGACTCGGGATTCGAACCCAGGACCTCATGAGCAGTAGTCGCAATACTACAACCGTCTAGTGTTTAGGTTGGTATCACTTTTAAAGTGAGAGAACTATGACGAACAGGGGACTCCGAGCTACAGAAGAAGTTATGGAAGTATCGCTTCCAATTTTAGAATTATTACTTCGACTGACTAGGAGAATTAATGAACGATACTCCAACGTTCGGGGCTCAGTCCGCGGCAGTTGTTTGTTTATTTGACTTCTGCACAGAATGTTGGCGCCGCGATGCCGCGCCGCTTCTTAGAATATACTTAGACGCCTAGTTTTACCAATTGCGTTCGACTGGAAACTGAAACATAATTTCCTCAAGTGAAAGTACGCACGTACACAGATCGTAAATATTCACTGCATTTAAGTAGCAATAGCTGGAAACTCCACGCAATTCTTATTAAGTTTGATAATGATCCAAGTCATTTCCATCCAGTCTGGATCTGTTGTGTACCTAAAGTTGAATATAATCGTATGTAGTAAGAACAACAATTGAAACTGTACCTCTAACTACTGCGATGTAGTTTCTGATGAAGCACGTAATCATTTGGGGCTGCTATTATTAAAAATAAAATTATGCTTCCTATTAAATATGTTTAACGATTTTTCTATAATTATTTTATTTAGCTTTATTAAGCTTAATCCGCATTTTTTAATCTGAATGCAATGGAAAAGTATAGGAATGAAAAAAAAACAATAAATTTTTACATGCCTTAAGCAAAATCAAGAATCCAACGTTTTGTCGCATAAAATAGTATCTAGCAGTGATATAAAAATCACATTGTCAGAAAGACAAATGATTGTTGAACTCTTTTTTTTCAAATCGATTAATTGCTATTTTAACATTAAAAATTGGTTATGGTGTAGATTTACCACGTCCGCATGAAGGGTAAACACGATAAGTTTTGAACATATCAATTGTTCAACTCAATCTATTTTTTAATCTTTTTATCTATCATGTGAGAAGCCGTGCAATGTAAATGGCTGTTTAATTTTGTTTTATTTACATTTTAATCATTTGTTTTGTTTAGTTATAATTAATTATGTTCGGCTGAGAAAAACCGAAATTATTGGTGCTTGCGCAGCCTTGTAATAATATATTTTACTAAATACAGGTACACTTTGACTCACTGCGGACTCGGCTGCCGTCGTAAGTGAATTACTCTATCGTTTGTTTACAGCGGCCCGTGATGAAAAATATCGATCGCGATAGAAATACAAAATATTCAAAAAACTAAATTTGATACATACTTGACCAAGGTAATTTTATTATTATTTTTATAATAACAGATTTTCATTTCAATATATTGTCTCCCTAAAAGTACCTACATAGGATTTATATATAAATATACTTATATGTCTTGGACTTGGAGTGACCTGAAGGTGTATTTGGTGAATGCTAAATTAAAATACTGGTTATGACTAGATGAAAAACTTTTTGAAAACGAAATAAAGTTGAAAAGAAAATAATTATTAGCGAGTTAGGGCAATTAGGGAAAAAAAACTAGTTTTTACGATAATGCCACAAATAGTAGTTTGTACAAATACCTCAAAATTAAAGTAATATTAAAGTTGATTACTGATACTTTTAATATAAATATAAATAAATTCTGTTAAAAGTTTTTTCAATATTTTTTTTGAATCTCAATAATAATAACAGAAAAATTAAAAAAAATCTATTGTCGATTGAGGTTTTTTTCTACATTTTTTCACGATCATATGCACTTTTGGATTTTCAAATCTTTTTTTATTACGTGCATAAAATTATCGAAAAATTTGAAGTGATAGAAGATAGAGTGAAACTTGTGTGTATTTAAAATACTTTAAAAATTGACGTATAACATGAGATTTGGATTTACCAAACGTTTTTTTTAATAGCAAACTACGTCTAACAAAACATTAAGTACGTATTCTTATTCAAGGTTTGTTGCACGAAGGGGTCAGTCCGTCGGGGTAGGACTACGCTCTCACAGAATACCAGCACAAAATAGCAGCTTAATGTGCAGCTTCTATGTTTCGTATGGTGACTGTAGAGAACCGGATACCCCTTACTGGAAACGAGGCATTCCATCATAGCCCTCAGGGGTGACAATGTATCTGTATTTTGATTCTTAATGGAGTATAAATGTAAATATGTTTATGGGACACAGCATTATAGTCACCCTTATTCTATAGAAAAAGGAGCAAATTTTAAACAGTCTAAATTTCAATGGTTCAAATTTTCTGCCACGCTTGACCACGTTGTGAAGTTTACTATCGCCAGCATTTTGATGAATTGCGATAAAGCTTACTCCTACTATCTTCTACTTCAAGCTGGCAAGACAACTGTAATTCCTCTGACGGTGTTCAATGACGGCGATACTAATCATCAGGTGAGCCGTATGCTTGTTCATCTCCTGTTATATTAAAAAAAAACTGTTTTTAATTCAATGCAATAACCAACAAACACCATCAAATATCCTGGATTGTGATTCATATGCATAATAATATGCATATGCATTGTCACCCCTGAAATCTAAGATAGATTGTCTCGTTACCATTTAAAAAAAATCAATTCTCTACAGTCACCATAATATTATGAAATACGGAATCATTATGGTGCTATTTTACGCTGGTGTTCTGTAAGAGTATCCTTGCCTGTTCAAGCCGACACATTCGTACTGCGGCCGTATTATGGTTTAGACTTTACCACGTAGAAATATCAAACAGTTAATCGTAAAAATCAGAATAGTGTTTGTAATAATTTGGCAAAAGAATTACATAGTACAACAGATAAATGAACAGTTAAAAGAGTAATTTATTGCTGTCAGTTACCAATGCAACAGAAGTTGATCATGCCTTTAAGAGTTGTACCCATACATCACTCCATTAAGGCAAGTGACAAGACACGGCCAGAACTACGAGTGCGCTCCTTGATAAATATGTAACTGGACGTTTCGTATGTCCGTACGAATATGCAAATTTATAACGGCGTAGTAATTAAAAATAAGGATAATTAGGAAATTGACACTATCATAAAGAAATTACTACCTACCTCATACAATTTGGATTTGCTACTTTTAGTGGTGGCTTAAATCTTGGAAGTGTTGCCATTTTCATTGAATGTATGAGTTTAAAAATATATTAAAATACACAAAAACTTAATAACAAAATAATAATTTTACTATAAATAAAAGGTAGTTTGCCTAATGATTTCTTATATTTACGCGGATGCTACACTTGGAATGGAACTAAATTTACGGATTTTATCACGTGTAATTTTAACTTTTTTAATTCCCGACTTGCACTTTACAGGACCCATGGTCGGGGGGAGGGGCATAAAGTGCTTGACGTCCTGATGTCATAAACGACGGCTACTTTTAACTTTTAATTATTAATTTTTGATCCGATCTACGCAGTAGGTACGAGCTAACATTATCTTGAAGTGCTGCAGTTGAATGCTACTACTAATTAACTAATTTGGCCTTCTCTTTCAAGTGACCACGAAACTGCACGTCACTCGATATGTCAACGCCAAGGATTCCGATACTGGATGAGGCAACAAGGGGAGTGCCTTGAAATTGAGGAGATACGACGAAGGGGTTTTTTAGCGGTTAACGCGCAATTTTGTATCTTCTGGGGATTAAACTAGACTAGATTTAGTCGCCCTCAGTCCGAGATTTTGTTCACAAAGTCTCGAGTTCAGACACAAGTTTTTCTCGGCACTCGGCGACGTTTTTTCGAGAAATATTGGCACGGCCGGTGTATAAAGTCACCAGTGCTGTCGCCTGCATAACAATGAACGCTCCCGATTTGCAAGACCAGCGTTAATGGGCTTGTAATCGGAGCATGCTTCGTCTACTATGACCTTGATGCTCTGATCAGCAAGAAAACTGGTGTTCCAATTGCACAACTTCTCAGGAAGCCCACAGGAAGGAAGCTTCGTAATGCCTTGGCTATGTCCAAACTAACGGCTAACGCCTCCCACATGGACTCTACTGCCTTCGCCCATTTATGGGTTAGGTAACCTAGAAGATCACCAGCCGAACCACCGCAACGGAAACTGTACTGGCGGTCACTAATCAGTTGGTGATCCTCAAGGTACCACATGAGCTGGCTGTTAATAATAGATTCCATTATTTTAGAGAACAAGGAGGTGATGGCGACAGGCCTATAGTTTGGGTTGGGTTTGGATTTAATTTTATTAATTATAGGATTCCAAGCAGACCGAAGCATCCGACCATCTTCTTTATTAAAATTTGCAAGCTTTTTAATCTTCATAACTTCTCAAATCATCCTTGGTAAGAATCGGTATTCTTTTGCGAGAATTTGTGGTCTATCAAATATATTCTTACTTCTTTTGCGTGAATATGAAGGGTGAATGATTAGTTGACGATAGCACCACACATTAGTGATGTTAAGTCGTGCAGTTGAAGAGCTAGACGCAAATAAATTCTGTCAGTACAAGTTACAAAAGTTAGTTTGACAAATCCTCTCCCGATTGTAGGCCTATAGTGGCAAAACCGCTGCTGCTTTTCATATAGTGAGTGTAGAGAACCGACATTTAGTAACAACGCATCTACATTTTAATTCTTATTCAAATTTTTTTTCTAAATACTGGCAATGCTATTAACTAATATTCCCTTTAACCACTCCTGGTAGGGTTAAAATGCTTGTACGACACTGTTACGACAGGACGATGCTGTTACGACAATAGATGAATAGCGGATTTGATCAGACGACTTTTTGAGTCCCCACCCTGTTTTAGGCTACTATCGCTTTCTTATTAGAGGGTAAATGCATATTTCTATGGGTCACAGCATACATTTACCATTTCTTCATTTTTCATTGTCACCTCTATTCTATAAATAAATAAAAAAACACAAAAATGTGCGGTGTAAGCCCGTGCAGAATTCAATGTAAAATAATCGTTTGCAATTTCTCTGGCGTTGCAATTATCCATGGATGGCGGTAGTCACTTACCATCAGGTGAGCCGCAAGTCGTAATACTTTTGAATAATCCACTGAAATAAAATCTATGTTAGTTCCATAATTTCTGTAGGCAACCTGAGAATGTACGTTGTTAGATTTATCGTTTTTGAGTAAAATATATTCGTACAGATATACTTTACATAGACATAGGAATAATCACACACACACACACTAATCTAATGTATAAAAAATAATTTTTATTTGTTCGTATTTTATGCGCTGCCATACCGTTCATCAGATTGCGGTAAAAATTTGTCAACTTATTTCTTGCACTTGCGCGAAGGTTATAGGCATAGTATCTACTATTAACTTGTGTGGCGTGCGTGTCGTACCGACAAATTTATTTGGAAATTAAATTGATTATAGATTGAGGTTATACTACTCAAGTGTGCACTCCCTATTCCCTCACTCCCATTGAGCTGATGGGACGGTAAACCTACACGACCAGAGAGAGATCAGGCGCAAGACCAAATGCTGAACGTGCTTTTCGAGGCACGGGGACACATGAGACACCGCCTACTGCCTGACTCCGGGCAGCTACTGAGAATTTCTTTACGAAAAACTCAATAACTATTTTTTTAAGTCTGACCCGGGATTCGAACCTGGGACCTTATGATCAGCAGTCTGCCGTGTTGGTCTAATGGCTGTAAGCTACTGCTAATAACTACATATATGATTAAACACTACCCAATAAATATTTTGTTGATTCGACCTAAACAGCAGATAACTGACCAATAGAACAGAATTATTTTTTATTCAAAATTGATTATTAGATAATACTTATGTATTGAAAGTCATTTTCGTTTTTATCACTGGTTCGGAAAAACTAGCTAGAAACCCAGCGGACCTTTTTTAGACACATTTTGCTTTCACAATTTGTTATTCACAGTCTTTATAATTTTAAGCCGAATAATACAAATATTTATAATAACTGTGATTATACCTAATACAACTGCGGTGTATTATGTATAATCACAGTTTTATGTACTTTACAATTGACTCTTAAGCGATCAAAAGCACTGTTAACGAGGTAATAAATATATACACAGCAATTTACGTAAGCGTTCATTATTAATAACCGATTTAGCTTTAAAAGGTGTTTAAGGTAGGCTTACTTAACCTTATTGAAGTAAAGCCGTGGTAATTCGAGGGCTTAGCATTTACCGTAAACACTATAAAATAGTGTGCGGGCAATCCAAGTTTGATCCACACTGAATTACCAGGCAGGAAATTGAAAATTCTTGACAAATAACCTAATTTCCATAGAAAAGTCCTAAAACTTTGCTTTTTTGTAACTACATACTACTAAGTACTATATTATAAATGTAGAACGAATGTGTTATAGTTGTAGCACGATTGGGTGGGCTCCACTGGGTTAGGAGCAGGACCACGCTCTCACAGAATACCAGCGTAAAATAGCAGCTTAATGCTGCTGAGTTTCGTATGGTGAGTGTAGAGAATTGGAGACCCTTTTTACTGCAAACGAGGCATTCCATCTTAGTCCTCACGGGTGAGAACGCATCTGCATTTTAATTCGTAATCGAGGATAAATGTAGATGTCTATGGCCACATCATCCATTTGTCATCAAGTGTATGTATGCTTGTTTGTCACCCTTATTCGTTTTTATTCTTATATATAAAAATGTTCAATTTTTTTTAATATAATTAAGAATTTTTTAATAAAAAATTATTTGTCTACAAGTAACTATGATGTCATATTATTTTTGGGATTCTCTTAAAATTTCTATAATAATCGTTTGGAGGTCTAATGGTCGCTGATCAGTTTAAATGATCATTTCAACTGATCAGTTCAAACTAGGACTGTTGATATTTTTTTAAATATTGGATTTTCGGTGATGTAACATGTGAACGGAGTAGAAACCTATGGCACTGATATTTTACGAAAAAAATAAAAACAAAAATTTTGAACTAAATAAATTAATTAATTAAAGTCGAAATTCAAATCATATCATATAGTAGGCATCTTTGACTTTGTCACTTCGCAGGGTCACAGGCTCAAGGGCAAAGGGCGAAGTATTTGTCAAAAAAAATTTCAAACGTTTAATTCAAAAAAGTTGTTTTTGTTTTTTTTTAAATATCAGTGCCATAGGCTTCTAATCCGTTCACATGTTACACCCTATTTTTCCAGACGGTAAGAAAAGTCATCTAATATATGTTTTGTATTATAAATCGGTATTTCACCATTTTATGTGTATTGTTTGGATATGTATGTATAAGTATACATTTTATTATATTTCCTGTTTGTTGTAACCGGCCTAATGTTACTAGCAGTTCCGACGTTTAATCCTGTACAGCTATGTAAAGTTCAATAGAAATTAAATAAATAAGTATTGCACATTTAATTTATGCAAACCTGGACATAACCGACTATTGTCACCACTTGACTTACTATAATGACTACTCAACTCCTTTATCCATCACGGCTAGAATTTTTAAATATGCGGGATACATAAATAACTGGAGAGCAAAAATATAATGTCCAAATAATAAGTAAACTGTGTGGTGGCAGTGTACGAGAGTTCATCACCACATTTCGTCCCGTGGACACACCAGGAGGTCAAGTGACAAGGGTTACCGAGAAGGTCCTATAGTTTCCAATAGGAGACAGTATAACAATCTCTTTTAATCGGCGACGGGAGCAGGGTGAATGGTGATAGATTTCTGATACAGCATCGTGAATTCATCTACCAAGTATGATGATTAGGAAGTCGGTGATAAGGAATAAATGATTTTTAAGTGGTGGAACCACATTTGCAGCTATATTGTGGTTGTAGAATGAATGGGTCGGCTCGACCAGGGAAGGACCACGCTCTTCCAGAGTTCCAGCGTAAAATAACAGCTTAATACATATGTATTACATACGTATTCGTATGATGAGTGGAGGGAAACGGAGACCCTTTTTACTGGAAACGAGGCATTCCATCTTAGTCCTCACGAGTGACAACGCATCTGTATTTTGATTCTTAATCGAGCATAGATGTAGAACTCTATGGACCACAGAGTCCACTTACCAACAAATGGATTGTGCGGTTGTTTCTCACCCATAGTCAAAAAAAAGAAATATAGGTAAACACGCAAGTTGACATTAAGCACAGCTTACACTCCCTCGTCCAGAAAACGCGCATTAATCTATTTCAATATTGATCGCTCATTTACAATGAGTTACATCGACAGTCGACACTACCGAGCTGTATGACCCGATATCTATAAATACGTGTACTAGCGGCCACATCATATCGGCTGCGTACACTCCCGCTATTTATACCCGTAACAACTCACCGGCGAAACGGCTCGTGAGTAACCCGCCTATTGTTAACTCACTTGTCAAAGTGCATTCAACAGATTTATTCTATTTATCATTTACTCTGGACCGTTTACTTTGTTCTACTGTTGAACAGAAACGTATTGATATTGAGAAATTCCCGCGAAAACTAATAAATGTTTCAACAGACGCAACGGTTTGTTTAAATTGTTCTGTGATCGAGACTTCTTATTTTTTAATTCTATCTTTTACCTACTTACGCTAAACAAACGTGTTGCAATATTTTTCTTCTTTTTCTTTTTTTTATCAAACTTAAATAACAAGCGAACTTTCAGTCTAGCTGATGGTAAATGGCTATTGCATACAACTTCAAAGTCTACTAAATTGTCTCCTTAGCAAACTAAAACGGAATATTTTACAGCTTGCAATTATACAGGCTTTCTGGACTCTTCCATACCACGCCATTACAGCCTGTTAAATTTCACTGCTGAATGTAGGCCTCCCCCATAGATTGAGTAATAGGAGGGATATTTGCCATAGTTGCCACGTTTGGCAAGTGGGTTGGCAGCCGCAGTTTTTTTTAATTCGTTATCGGGAAGACGGTGCTGCCCGTCTCCTGGTTGGTCTCCCTCTGTCGCCTCTCACGACACCCACGGTATGACATAGGATAGTGGATATTCTTACACCGCCACTACACTGCCTCTAGACTCTTCAGACCGGAACACTTTAGTGCAGGCACTGCTATTTGTCTTCAGAAATAAGTAAGAGAGTTTTACTTATCTAGACAGACCCTTAGGTGAAAAGGAAATTGTACCACTTACTTTTTTATACAATATGGGTGACAAACGAGCACACAGTCCACCTGATGGTAAGTGGATGCTGTAGCCCATAGACATCTACATCTATCCTCGATTAAGAATCAAAACGCAGATGCGTTGTCACCCGTGAGGACTAAGATGGAATGCCTCGTTTCCAGTAAAACAGGTCTCCGGTTCTCTACAATCACCATGCGATACATAGCAGTATTAAGCTGCTATTCTGTGAGATCTTGGTCCTTCCAGAGAGAAATGGCGCACAGTACGCGAGCAAATCGGGTTCGATCCCCGCCAGCACTAATGAAATTGTTAATTGCTATTTTAAGTGCTGATTTACCACGTATTTGGCGGTGAAGGAAAACATGGTGAGGAAACCTGCATGTCAGAGAAATAAGAAAAAAAATATTTCGAAGACATGTGAAGTACGTCAACTCGCATTGGGGCAGCGCGCCGGACACTTCCTTGCCCTAAAATCCTCTCAGAAATGAGCGGAGGCCTGTGTCTCAAATGAGCCGTGGGACGTACAAAAGCTGTAACTATACTTTTTAACTTTTTGGTTCTTCCCCGGTCGAGCTGGCCCATTCATGCTACAACCATAATATAGCTGCAGCGTGGCTCTGCCATGTATAAAGTATAATTTAAATATAATCTGTGCCTATAGGTTAAAAAAAAGTTAGGAACCTTAACACAAACATTATTTCTAGATTTATTTATAAGATGGTTTTTCAAACTTCTTTAAGACTACAATAATTATTCAACGAGAACGATGATAAGAACGATAATCATTCTATTAAATTATTACGCAAATAAAGACGATTCAAGCTGTCTCAAAGGGTTAGCGCTCGCTGAAAATTTCACAGTACGTCTGCAAGACTTCCGGGGCTCGCTAGAGGTACCCGTTGGCCATGTTCGGCACCAATAAAAATGGTTAATTGCATTTTATATTGGTATGATTATACATAGATAAGCTTATGACTAACTCTATTACATTGAAGTGGTTATACTTTGTATATTATAGTTTATTCTTCTTTTAACAACATTGTATACTCAAGGGTCTCATCGTTAGGATTTTCCCATAGTTGACACGCTTAGCGAGCGGGCTGTCAACCACAGTATTTATATTATTTTGAGTTTTTATCAAGAAGATACTGGTGCCCATCACCTATATTGATTTCGCTCTGTCGCCTCTCACGACAGCCACGGGACGATATATGGGGTATTCTTACACCGCCACTACATGGTCTGTTACATTAATGTTAAATAAATAATAAGGTATTTTTTTAGTGCTGACTTGGTCGACGGTGAAGGAAAACGGCCAGTAGCCTTAAATAGTTAAAAAAACATCTTGAGGAAACGAACCTATTGCCCCAACCCCCTCAAATGAGATGAGTTCTTTTTTTTATATATTCATAATTATGATGCCTTAACTTTGATTTCACCTATACCTAAACATGTTAGAAATTACACGAATCGTGAGGAAACAAACGAATTATACTCAAACCCTTTTAGATATGAGAAGAGTCCAGAGTCGTGCGCAATGGCACATTTATAACTACAACGCACTAACTTTAATTTTCACTATTAACATGTTAAAATTGACAGGAATGCTTAAATAAACAAAGCAAAAGTCTGAGGAATAAATCTAAACGTAAAAAGCATAACGCCGCGGTCTGCTGAGTCGACTATTGATTTCGTTCGGATCTACAAAGCTAATTATATGCGGGGATTAGAAAAACATAGTGTCTAAACGACCTAACGAGATTATCCCGTGAACCGAAGTATGACCCCAAACAATGAGATATTTTAATGAATAACTGTGACTGCCTATTTTCCCGGCCTAGGTCAAAGACCGCGCCTGCCGTGGCACTTCCCACGCGGATAATAAATCCACATCCGAATGATACAGATGAAACACTATTTAGCTAAAAGTTTTTACTAAAGAAAAAACTTTACTCAAACATTTGGGTACCTATTTCTAATTAATATAATCAGGCGTTACTTTGCGAAAATCTGTTATATTAAAGACTAGCTATGCGAGCGACTTAGCACGCATAGCTTTTATATTATAGCTGTATCCAACTTGAAACAAAACTTGACAGGTGTCGTCACATCTTGGGAGCTTGATGAAATGTCTCTAAGCCTGTTATTATATTGGCTTCTCGATATCATTCAAACCCGAACACACCAGTGCAAGCTCTGCAGTTTGGCTGGAGAAACAGGTAAAATGATGTGTCTAGATTGAAGAGCACCTCCCCCTCCCTCAGTTACGTGCACTATCCCCATCACCACTACTCCTCTGACCGTGGAAGGGAAGGGTAGATCTCCCGCCGAACATGGTGTTCAGTGTTCTTCCCAAGAAGCGACCAACGCTCCGTGTTATAGTTTGGAGCTGTTCTATATACACCGCAGTTCTTTGGTACTTTGAGTGCGATTAAGGCTTCGAAATAAATAAAATTGAATTATCTGTTTATAATTTCAAAATAATATGTTTTTACTATATGAATATGAAAGTAGTATATGCATTTAAAGTTACAGCCTATATACGTCCCACTGCTGGGCACAGGCATCCTCTCATTTCTGAGAGGGTTTAGGGCAAGAAATAGTCCGCCGCGCTGCCCCAATGTTGTGTGTTAGCGAACTGTATTCGAAATTTTTTTTTATTTCTCAGGCATGCAAGTTTCCTCACGATGTTTTCCTTCACCGCCTCGTACGTGGTAAATAAGGAGTAGGAAACTAAGGCCACTTTTATTTTAGAAAAAAAAAATAGGGTTAAGCGCAAACAATTAAAATCCATGAAATTGTGAACAGAATTCTATTCAAATAGTACTTTTTATAGCATGAGGGCGACAAATACATACAGCACAAAGTCCACCTGATGGTAAGTGGGTGCTGTGGCACATAGACACATCACAACATTTATCCTCGATTAAGAATCAAAACGCTGATGCGTTGTCATCGCTGATGTACTAAGATGGAATGTCTCTTTTCCTGTAAAAAGGTCTCTGGTTCTCTATGTTCACCATACGAAACACAGCAGCATTAAGCTTCTATTCTAGGCTGGTATTCTGTGAGAGCGTGGTCCTTTCCCAGTCGAACCGTTAATTCGCCTTTTTAATAAAATACACCGTTTATATTAATTACCGAATTTTATCTGGCAACCCTATGTCTGATTAAAAGAACCCATTAGGATTAAAGTTCGGAGTACGATGTCATCATTATCATGACTCATTACGAACTCGACACGTCTCAGCTCGTCGAAGTGCGAGGTGTAGAAGTGCGCATGTCAAAATCGGAGCACACACAAAACAATTACATAATAACAATCCGGTACTTGAAATTAGTTACGCAGTGCGTGCGTAAAGGCGGTGTAAGAATATCCGCTACCCCTCACCGTACCCGCCGAGGGAACCAAACCAGGAGATGGGCAGCGTCTTCCGAATACCAACTAAAGATAAAAAAACTGCAGTTGCCAACCCGCTTGCCAAGGGCCACAACTACGGCAAATATCCCCCAACAAAAAAACAATTTAAGCCAACTTATGGGGGAGACTCGTGTTCAGTTGAGGACTTTCAATTGGTTGTATTGGTAACAGTAAGCAGTAACATGAAATGAATCCGTTAGTAGATACTAATTCGATTTAAAATTGAAACTATATTCAAAAATATCTACGATAATCGAGATATTTTCCTTAAAAATTAATTATACTATTTGTTTTATTATTCTACAGTGCAGCCGTGGCAGATCAGGGGCTAAGCGCTCGCTGTAAATTTCACATTACGCGAACCCAGGTTCGATCCCGGCGGCAACAATTCAATTGCTAATTGCAAATTTAAATGATGATTTACCACGTGCTCGGCGGTGATGCAAAACATCGTGAGGCACTGAGGAAATATGCATGTCTGAGAAATAAGAAAAAACTATTTCGAAGACATGTGAAGTATGCCAACTCGCAATTGGGCAACGTGGCAGACATTTCCTAGGCCTAAACCCTTCTCAGATATAATAGGAAGCCTGTGCCCAGCAGTGGAACCTAAATAGGCCATAACTTTAACTTTTCATTTGTTTTTACTATTTTACCTAACGAAAGTAATTGCATCAAACAAGGTTGTCTGTCAAATAAATAGAAACAGTTTTAACACAGCAATTGACTATTTTGTAAAAGAAAATCTATTGTTTTTTTTTTTATTATTTAAATATGTACTTTTTAGATACATCTGTCTGTGATCGTAATTTTGATGCCGGTGTTTAAAATAATAACAACACTAAGATAATAAAAATTTAAGTATATGGATTTTCTAAAAATTATTTAGCTGACTCCTCGTAAGACGAAGACTGCTAAAGATGTAGGTAAGTTTGTAATTTATAGTAATTATTTGTATCTTTTAACATTATCTTCTCTATTTCTTTAAATCTTGTTCTCCCGTTTTTTTTAAAAGTTTGGTTGTATTAAAGACAAGATAATTATGTATTAGAATAGAATCGCAAAAATAAAAAAAAAGTTGTAAAAAGTAAAACAATCGATTATTCAAGAAGTCTTACCAATTAATTGTACGTTTTTATATAGAATACTTTTTCACTTGTATAAGTTTTTTTTAATTGAATAAAAAATTAAAAGTTAAGTAGTGATAGGGTTAATAAACAAAACTATAATTTTTTAAAATAAATTGAAAGCACTGAATGAGCGTGTTCTTATCAGGTGTTAATTAATGTCCACTTGCGATTTAATGACGACTTTGTCAAGGGGCAATAATCTTATAAAAACTGATAAAAAAACAAAAACATTTCATGTTTTTAGACCTTTAATACGTACACTTTACTTATCATAAAAGGGTGACAAATGAGCGCACAGTCTACCGGACGGTAAGTGGATGCTGTGGCCCATAAATACTTGGAGATATCTCCTATAAAAATCAAAATGTATATGCTCTAATAACATGAAGGATTTCAATCCAGTACCCGTAAAGTTGCTGCATTGCTGCATAGCACTCCAACCACTAGACTACACAGTTGACAATATGCATATATCATAAACACGTAGTATATAGTCCATGTTTTGATTTTAAATATACCACTACAAGGATTCGAACATCACTTTTCTTAGGAATTCGTCTGGGTGCCAAACATTTGCTTATATATTTCTGTAGCTACTTTCTTTCTTAACTGACAATTATAAGCCACTGCCTCATTGGTCTAGTGATTGTAGTAGTGCGTCTGCTGATCATGAATGAGGTCCTGGGTTCGAATCCAGGGTCGGACCAAAAAAATCGATTATTGAGTTTTCCTTCAAGAAATTCACAGTAGCTGCCCGTGGGCACTATACTCCTGTCCTGCGCCGACGGCTAGTCTCCGTTGAGGCTGGCTACCGTAACCGAAATTCGGTTCTGAGGACATTACTGCAAGCCAGTGCTTAGGTAAATACTATCCCACGTGATAGTAAGTCGTGATGCAGAAGATAGCAAAGATTACTTAGACTTACGAGGGTGGATTGAAAAGTACTCGGCCTAACCAAGAAAATAAACACATACTAAATCAATTATATTTTTATTTTTCTACATAATCACCATCAAGTTCAATACACTTTTGCCACCTCCCCTTCCAAGCATTTAGACCGTTGAAAAAAAATGATTCTTCCTTAGAGTCAAAATATGCGTCTACAGCTGCTTTGACCTCGTCGTTTGTCGAAAATCTTTGACCTCCCAAGTGCTTGTTTAGGTTAGGGAACAAAAAAAAGTCTGATGGTGCCAGATCAGGTGAATACGGCGGATGCGGTAACAGTTCAAAGCCACAGTTGTGAATTTCAGCCATTGACTGTACTGACGTGTGAACACGGGCGTTATCTTGATGAAACAGGACTTTTCTTCTGAGCATTCCTCGACGTTTTTCTTTTATTTCCTCTCGTAAACGACGTAGTAAGGTGCAGTAGTAATCAGAGTTTATAGTCTGACCCCTTTCAAGATAATCAATCATAATCACACCTTTCGAGTCCCAGAATACTGAAGCCATCACCTTATTTGCCGACAAAATCGACTTAGCCTTTTTAGGGGGTGGTGAACCAGGTCTTCTCCACTGTTTTGATTATTGTTTTGTTTCCAGTGTACAGTAATGAACCCATGTTTCGTCCATAGTAACAAAACGATTCAAAAAATCATCTGCATCGGCTTCAAATAACTCCAAACAGTCGCGTGAAATAGTCAATCGCGTCCTTTTTTGTTCAACTGAAAGCAGTCGCGGAACCCACCTCGCAGACACCTTGTGGAAACCCAACTCTTTGACAATGATGTTTTGAGTTCATTCATAAGAGATGCCTATAATCTCGGCTATCTCGCTAATTTTTAATCTGCGGTCTCCCATTATTAAATCAAGTACTTTTTTAATATTTTCGTCAGTAGTTGACGTCGAAGGCCTTTCAGAGCGGGGTTCATCTTTCACACTCTCTCTACCACGCTTAAATTCTGCTATCCATTTTTTGACGGATGAATATGACAGAGCACAATCGTCTAATGTACTGACCATGTCATCATGGATGGCTTTTGATGATAGCCCCTTCTTATGGAGGTACTTAATGACGGCACGCTGCTCGATTTGCTCCATTCGCGGAAATTATGTCCGATTACTTTGTTAATAAATTTATAAAATCACTAATTATCGCACACGTTTCGAACTTCCCACAATGAACTAGTCTAAACTGAACTAAATATAGTGGGTAGATTTGATTTTTAGAATTGAATGGATCTGTGTTAGGCCGAGTACTTTTCAATCCACCCTCGTAGCTCAACAGAAGCCTAATGATTTCTTCTATTTACACGAATCTCTGACATTGAATTAAACCCAGGTCTACATAGATCGAACCAAACATTACTATACAAAAGCTAAAGGTGATGATTCAAAATCTCTGTCCCGCCTGATTCCGTAAATTTAGTTTAATTTGAGAAAAGCTTATTCACTCTTTCTGTTTAAAAGTTTTTGTTAGACACTTCATCTTAGTCCTTCTTAAAGTCGATTAAAGGTAACCATGACGTAGCCAATTACTGTCAGATTAATTGCAAGCTCGTATTTGAAGGGAAGCCTGTGTCAGTAGTCAGACTTTTATACTATAAAGTTTTTCTACCTTTTTTATGTAAACATCGATAAATTATCTTTATATAATATTATTATACATTATTCGTCTGTTACTGATCGTAAAATTTATCTGAACGAC
This sequence comes from Parnassius smintheus behrii, assembly GCA_036936625.1. Lineage (NCBI taxonomy): Eukaryota > Metazoa > Arthropoda > Insecta > Lepidoptera > Papilionidae > Parnassius > Parnassius smintheus. Next base: position 52,926,160 of record JAUPFT010000007.1, read on the forward strand.
TTAACCCGTTGAGATCATGTGCATACATGACATTTGATTTGTCTTAAAGAAATGCTAGAATCCGAAAGGCGACAGAACTTCTGTAGAACAGAATGACTCATACTCACAAAATGTTGGTTTAGTGCCAAAAAACAAAATCGTAAAATATGGACCTGATAGATAGATAACGCTGTTCCTAAACTTTGTCTATACAAATACTAAAAAAATAAAATTGTATGGTAAAACCCGTTTGTGATGTCAAAATGACACCTTTTTACTAAGTGCATATGAAAGTACATCTATACCGTACGTATAACAAAAAAAAACATTTTTTTAATATTTTGCGTCTGTCTGTTTGTTCCGGCTAATCTTCGAAATAGCTAAACCGCTTTTGACATGACTTACACTGGCAGATAGCTGATGTCATAAGGAGTGTCGTAGACTTCTTTTATTTTAGAAAAACCATTAGTGTTCCGCGCGAAAAAATTAAAACCATGAAATAAATTCCAACCGTACTCTATCCTACTATCCACGCGGTAGTAGTTGCAGGGAACAGCATTTATTTATAAATTTACAATGTAGAAAATCCCGAATGAATTTGGAGTCAAGAAGTGAAACACATTGCGCCATCTACCGGAAGCGAAAGAAGTCTACAGAGCCAGCTAGTATCATAATACATTATATATAATTTTGATTGCCTGTATAGAAAGCTGACGCGGATATTAACAAACTTAATAGTTTAAACAATAATTTAAAAAAAAAACGTTATCTGGAAAGAACCTTCCTCTCCCGTTTTGCATGCCCTAAGCGCAAAACACGCAGGTCTGTTCTAGTGCCTAAAAATCAAGAATCCAACGTTTTGTCACGTGAAATTGTATCTAACAATCATATTGAACATATAAATAATATAAAAAGCACATAGTCGGAAAGATAAGTGATTGTTAAACTTATTTTTTTTCATCAATTAATTGCCATTTTTATAAAAAAGTGGTCTTAGTGACTTACGGTGTAGATTTATCAAGTCCGCATGGAGGGGTAAACACGATAACTTTTAAAATATCAATTGCTCAACACACCCTATATTTTTTTGTGTTTTTTTTTTACATGTTATACAGCTTATGTCACTCTAACAATTGACACGAATCTTACGGCATGAGGTGCCGTTATGTTAAAATAAATTAAGCCGTTTAGGCTACATAGCGTGCCAAAGAAGAAGACAGTCATTCATACGAAAACCACGCTTTTCCAGAATACCAGCGTAAAATAGCAGCTTAATGCTGCTGTGTTTCGTATGGTGAGTGTAGAGAACCGGAGACCCTTTTACTGGAAACGAGATATTCCATCTTAGTCCTCGTGGATGACAATGTATTTGCATTTCAATTCTTAACTGAGTTCGCGTAGTGTATATATTCTTTGACTGAGGACAGATGTAATTGTCTATGGGTCACAGAATCCACTGACCATCAGGTGAACTGTGTGCTCGTTTGTCACCCTTATTCAATTTGAAAAAAATACCTTCCATCGGATACAGTCGGGTAAAAAAAAAGAGTGCTATAAACACGTCTTTTGATACACAAGCTACCGTTGCATTGTAGTATTTTAAAACAAACATGCCACTGCAAGAACTCCAGGTGATACGAGAATCATTGTCGGCTAGCGCCAGATAGTCATTAGTGACGGGCGAGTGGCTCACGGCCGCCCGTTTCCGGTCGTCGATAAAAAAACACCCGCGCAGTCACAACAAACGCCGAGACGCGCTGCCACAGACAAAAGTGCGGTAACGTGACACCCGCTAATGATGTACGCCTGTCGATATCTTCTGTTTACAGCAAAATTTTTTTTATCATAAATATATTATTAAAGCTTATAAAAATAATTTAATTTAACCATTATGTATAATAAAGCGTTTTCATCTCTGTGATTTTATTTTACAGAGTTAATTTTAAGGTTTTTGTTTGTTAAAAAATACACTAGTTGTAGTGCTATAAATTTTCATTTAAAAACCCCACTACCCCTTATCGTCCCTAAGTGTCGTAAAGGGCGACAGAGAGAAACAATCCAAAAGATGGTTAGCAGCGACTTCCTAATAACAACAAAAACTTTACGGATAATGAAACAGCAAAAACCTAAGAAAAATGTGATGGATGCGGCCTATTTTAGTAGCCTTAATAACATTGATATCAAAGGCGAACTAAAATAACTTTTTTTTTAATTTTCGTGCATTTAAGCCTTAAAAACTAGTGAATATTTCTATTCACTGTTAATAAATTCGTAAATAAATTCACTGAAACAAAACTAACATATTTTTATATTTTAGTAAGCATGTTGTCTCGTCCCTGTAAAAATATATTAGATTCAAAAACAACTAAGCCGACACCAGTTACAACATAATGTGTGTTCGAATAATATTGGAATGTTTCCAACATATTTTCCAGTTGCAATATTGCACGTGCATTTACATGTTATGAAACTCGAAGGTAGCAAATGACTCATTAATACGGTAGTACAATTACGTGTAAGCCGTGGTAGCTGTAAGTCATGGTAGCTCAGATGCTGTAAATTTCACATTACGCGAGCAAACCAGGTTCGATCCCAACTGGCACTAATTAAATTGTTAATTGCAATTTTATATATATTTTATATATTTATGGTTCTGATTTACCACGTGCTCGGCGTTGAAGGACAACACCGTGAGAAAACCTGCTTGTCTGAGAAATAAGAACAAAATTATTTTGAAAACATGTGAATTTTGCCAACACGCATTAAGGCAGCGCGGCAAATTCCTTGTCCCAAAACTCTTTCAGAAATGAGGAGCGGCCTGTGCCCAGCAGTGAGATGTATAGAGGCCCTTACAACTACATTATGATAAAAAAATATATAACGACACTGTCGTATGTCGGAAATGAGATGGTTTCACCGCCATCTCTCGGAAGTTATATCGTTTTTCTGACATTTCCCATTGTCGCTTCTTACGAAACTCTCCCACAAAATACATGACTTATTTTACTACATGAAAACCAGTGATAAATTAAACAAATAGTAAATGAATGTCATATAAGTATTATTTATAATATTTATAGAATAAAAAGTTTCCTTTTCTATTTCAGTTACAATTATTTGCTCATTTAAAATATTTATTTAATTTTACTAAAGTATCTATGATTACGGCCATAGGTTCTGCATTCAAATTATTAGTTTATGTAGTGTGTATTATTTCCGTACATAATACATATTTTAAGCAACAGCAACGCGCCTGTGATTCCCCTGGTGTTGCAGTTATTCACGGGCGGCGGTCGATATCATCAGGTTAGCCGCATGCTAGTTTACTCCCTCTAATCATTAAAAAAAACTTAATACGTGAACACAAAAAATAAATTCCGGACAATAAATTTTGAAATATGTAACTTCGTTACTAGCAAGCTTAATCATTAAAAGTTTAAAAAAAACTATTAAAACCTAAAAGCCTATAACATTTTATTTTATCTGTAGCAAAAGATACACATACCTGCTTTAAGAAATAACGAGATTATATGAAAATAACCAGAACCAACAAAATATGAATAAATAATAAATAATATTATACTCCATCCCAAAATAGATAAATTTCCCCTAATGATATTTCTTGTTTTAATACTGAAGTACCTGGGCGACAAAACTTTGCTCAATGCTAAAAAAATATAATTCTCTAAGTAATAAAACCTATCCAGATAAACTTAAAACAAAAACTAAATACAAAATTTCATCCAAATCGTTAGAGCCATTTTCAAGAAAATAGTTATATTTTATACATAATATGTACAAGCTTTGCGCACTGAAAATATAAAATTATAAGAAAAGAAAATAAGGAATTTAAACGTAAAACTATTCACAAAAAAACTTAACGGAATATAGCCTCAGTCGTTATTTTAAATGACAACCTTTGAATTATATATGCGAGATACTATAATCAAACACATATATCGCTATTTCAAAAGGGGATCGACGCCGTTCAACGATCAAAGCAAGCCACTCGAGTCTCGACAACTGACTGCCAATGCTCGGCCGTCACTAACTCGGCGCTCACTTAGAGTAAGTAATAAAGAGGATATAACAGATGCATCTGTTGATTCAACATTCTTCACTTTTCATATCCACGCGTCAATAAACACGTAATTCTACTAATGTTATGAGTTATAATATGAAAAGCTCTTGTGGTTTTTCGATCGTAAATCAGTTGAAGGAAAGGATCGTTAAAATAAATCGATTTATTCTTAAAGTTATCATTTATTGAGACTACTACACTCAATAACGTTATTTGATATCTTATGTGCAAAACGAATAATATAATGTCGACAATGATTTAGTACTCAGGATGTCCACTACAAATATTCTACATGGCAAAGATGCATGTCTAATACTATTTTACTAGTTTTTATACGTGAGGGTAATATGGTTATTTATAACTCAAAAACTATATGCCTTGTTTGCATAAATGATGTGATACGATAGTTCCTCATTTATCATATATTAAAGGGTCAAAAGGGCGCGACGCCCTTTTGACAGTTGACATTATAGTAAATATTTTATAGTGCCACCAACTTATCTGTTCAGTTTACAGAGTCGCTAGTGGAGTGCTTACTATTGCCATTTAAGAAATTCGCCGAGGAAATAGGGGACTACATATTCATTAGGTACACATAATATAAAATAAAACAAATTTCGTGTTAATATATTAAAATTAGTGAGAATTAGTGTTATTATATATATTATTTATATTTTATAAAAATGTCATTTACAAAATGGCGGCCTTAGTTCCAATTTCGTCCACCTGAACAGATAAGTTGGTGGCACTATAGTCGATTATATTTAGTATGACGTAGTATATTTTTTTATTAGATTTTTTGAAGTGTTCATAATTATTGCTAAGGCTTGTTTGTTTTTTTTTTTCTTAATATATTAGTTATAGTATACGAATTTGTGTTTCTGTCTCTGTCCTCCAGCCAATTTTGGTTTTGTAGGACGACAAAACTTAAGAAGACCACATTACCCTTACGTTCCTTAGTACTTCTTTTTATACATCTATACGTAATAATATTTTCGTTATTATTATTTTTAAAATACTTTGCAAAGAGCTATCCGAATGAATTAAAACTTTAATTCACATCTTACTTTTTTATAGAATAACGGGGACAAACGAGCACACAGTCCACCTGATGGTAAGTGGATGCTGTGGCCCATAGACATCTATATCTATCCTTGTTTCAGAATCAAAATATAATAACGTTTCGTAATCATAATAATATAATAATTTTTCGTAATCATAATATAATAACGTGCGTTGTCACCCTTGAGGGCTAAAAATGCTTCATTTTCAGTAAAAGGGTCTCCGGTTCTTTACACTCATCATACGAAACACAGCATCATCAAGCTGCTATTTCACGCTGGTATTCTATGAGACTGTGTTTATCACTTAATTTAGATATTAACTTATAAAAGTGTGACGCACATACGGACCATAGTAGCCTAATAGTCAAAAATACGAACTGCAAAACACAAAAGTAAAGGGTTTGAATCAGCCATTCGACTTGTCTAGAGAACGACTTCCTAGCACAAATATTATTATCTTTGTAGATTGCTTAATAAGGATAGTAGCAGTGTTAAAAATCACTTCTAAAATTCTTTTCTGAAAATCTATGCTAAGCATTTATTTATATTTAAACTTGATTCATACACAGATAGGTTACTTTTATTTATTAAAACCTTAATTAGATCTAGTGCCGCGCTCTTTAAGAATTTTCGGTGAAACTAATGCCTGACACATATCAATGGATTAGCCATTAACATACTTTTTATTGAATAAGGGTGACAAACGAGCACACAGTCCAACGTGATAAATAATTCTAAATGGTAAGTGGATGCTGTGGCGTATAGACATCTACATATATACCTGTTTAATATATATAATTACTTGACAGAAAAACTCAATAGCTTATTAGTCAAATATTTTGTACGTGGTAGAGCCATGCTGCAGTTATATTAGTAGTATAGTTGTAGCACGAATGGGTCGGCTCGACCGGATAAGGACCACGCTCTTACAGAATACCAGCGTGAAATGGTAGCTTGATGCTGCTGTGTTTCGTATGGTGAGTGTAGAGAACCGGAGACCCTTTTTACTGGAAATGAGGCATTCCATCTTAGTCCTCACGAGTGACAACGCATCTACATTTTGATTCGTAATTTAAGATAAATATAGATGTCTATGGGCCACAGCATCCACTCACCATCAGGTGGACTGTGTGCTCGTTTGTCACCCTATGCTATAAAAAAAAGTGTCTGTTTGTAATTACGAAATATGTCTGCCTTTTATTTGCGTTTATTTGCATACTGCTAAGATCAGAGTAAACATTTTTTATATGTCTGTCTGTGAAGGCTAATCTGCAAAATTACTGAACTGATTGTAATGAATTTTTACGTACAGATAGAGAGCAATGCCGGGAGTGGTCTAGGCTCTATTTCATTCGAAAAGTTGGAGATATCTTTGTTTGAGAAATTCAATAATTGATAAAATAAATGGTTATCAATAATTACCTTAAACCTAAACGTACCTATGTATGATTATTTCTAATCTAATTTTCACGTGGTAGAGCCATGCTGTTGCATATATATTGTAAAATTGCTGCCCTGCTCCGTATGTCGAGTGTCAAGTGTGTGAGCCGGAGATTACTGAAAATTAGACAATTTTATTCCTCATGGGTGACAGCGCAATCGCATCATGAATCCTAATCGAGGATAAATGTATATATCTACAGGCCACAGCATCTACTTACCATCAGATGTGTTCTCGTTCGTCACTCTTATCCTCTAAGAAAGCATCAATAAGGCCGCTATAAAAGATCGCACCCAGGCAAAACCAGGGTGGATAACTAATGAAGAATAAATAACAAACGTGTAGTATTTTTAGCTTCAGTAACTGCCGCCGATCGTAAAGGAGTAAATGTTTACCAGTATAATCAATACGCGTCTCGTAGAAAACAACTTATGCCGAAACTGGTAGATTGCTTAATAAAATTGTTACGACCGTACGAATAATCTTCTTGTTAAGGGGATATAGTAAGTCAGCTCAAATTCTAATTTCGTCCCCACTTGCCCGCGCGTCTTATGCTATGTACCGACATGTTTGTAATCACTAATACTGTAAGTAGTAAGGTCGTTAGACACTTATTTCATTAGGTTTATCATATTTATGCCTGTTTCTTAACGCCAAGCCAGTCACTTCTTATTTTTATTACGGTTATTTACCATTTTAATTTTACGTCGTCCTGTTGCGTAATGTATATTCCGATCGTAAACGACACAACCTCCCCCTTCAAAGGCCGAAGCGAAGTGACCGGGCGGCAGGAATCACGCTTCAAGAGGCCGATAGTTTAGGTAATTTCTTTTTACAGTGAAAATAATGGTATTTTAAAAAACGTAAATAACATAAGCACTGCTTTATAGTTAGTTCAGTTGGTATGCAAAGTTTCATGATCTTATTTAAAGTATTTTATGAATAACAGCAGTTTTTTATTTATTTTGGAGGTAACTTTGGATTTTTTTCCTATTGAGAAAAGTTTACGAAATCGTGTTTTCGTCTAACATAATCCTTAACATTAATCCTCAACTTTACCATATATTTATTTCAAAATTAATGCTGCAATATTTTCGGCATAACGAAGGATCTTGCTAAGCCATTTGAGATTATATTTCCCCTTAAAGTTCTGAATAGACTTCATGGAGTATAATATGAAGATGTAACTTTGTTAGCGCCATTGAAAGAATTGATAATGAATCGTTATATATTCCTTTCATTAAGGATGTTAGATAGACTTATATTTTTATAGAACAATTTTCATACGTGGTAGAGCCACGCTGCAGCTATATTATGGTTGTAGCACGAATGGGTTGGCTCGACCGGGGAAGGACCACACTCTCACAGAATACCAGTGTTAAATAGCAGGTTAATGCTGCTGTGTTTCGTATGGTGATTGTAGAGATCCAGAGAACTAGAAACGAGCATTCCATTTTAGTCCTTTGAGGTAACAGTGCATCTGCGTTTTGATTATTAATCGAGGATAAATGTAGATGTCTATGGGACACAGCATCCACTCACCATCAGGTGGATTGTGTAGTCATTTGTCACCCTCATTCTATTTAAAAAATGGTGACAAGCGAGCACACCATCCACCCATTGGTAAGTGTATGCTGTGGCCCATAATTGTGCAAAAGCGTAACACACTACACCGGCACCGATTTTGTAATCTTTGTAAAACTATATATTTAATGACAGAAGTCACTAGCAAATACACTTTATTATTGAAAACGCATCAATCGCTCGTTTAGACCCTTATTGTACATTTATAAAAACTCGGAAAAAAAACCTTGATAATAACCGCCATTTAGAGGACATGTCAAACTTTATGCAAGAAACGGAAAACAAACACACGGGCCCCATCCCCGGTGGCCGTTAAATCGAATTACGCGCGTCTTTAATCAACCTCGGCGAGGACGTTTTATTGTGGACATAAAAAGACGCATGCGGGAGGTCGCTGAACTTTGAACCAAAAATTTATCCAAGAATACATCCACATAGTGCACTGCTCGTTATCTTATAATTATAACATTAGTGACAAACGAGTAATGATATCAGCAGCAATCCATGGAAATAGCAAACGTCAAAACTCGCTGCAGGCACCACCCTTTACGTAGTAGAGCCATGCTGTAGCTATATTATAGTTGTAGTACAAATGGGTCCGCTCGACCGGAGCAGGACCACGCTCCCACAGAATAGCAACAGAAAATAGCAGCGTAATGTTGGTGTGTTTCGTATGGTCAGTTTAGAGAACCGGAGGCCCTTTTTATTGGAGTCGAGGCATTCCATCTAAAAACTATTAGGGGTGACCACGCATTTGCATTTTATTCTTAATTGAGGTTAAATGTCTATGGGCCATAGCATCCACTTACCATCAGGTAGTTTTTTGTCACCCAATGCTATAAAGAAAACAATGAAGTGGTTTGTAGCAACTTTAAATGGTGATTTATCGCGTATTCTGGGGGGGGGGGGGGCAAAATTCCGCTCAAGACTGCTCAGCAGAGCGGGACAGTATTTCATGCCGGCACACCGCCTGCAACTTTACAAGGCGCAGGTTCGGCCGCTCATGGAATACTGTTCCCATCTCTGGGCTGGGGCTCCCCAGTACCAGCTCCTTCCACTTGACCGCATCCAGCGCAGAGCGGCTCGAATCGTCGACGACCGAGTGCTTTCCGATCGGCTCGATTCACTGGCGCTGCGAAGAGATGTTGCATCTCTTTGCGTATTTTATCGCATCTATCACGGGGAGTGCTCTGAGGAATTGTTCGGATTAATCCCAGCCGCCAAATTTCGTGAACGCACTACACGGCAAACGTCCCGATACCATCCACACCATCTGGATGCTTGGCGGTCCACCACTGTACGTTTCACAAGGAGTTTTCTTCCACGTACAACCTCTCTGTGGAATAGTTTACCACCGGCGATTTTTCCGGACCGATACGACCTGGGGACCTTCAAGAAAAGAGCTTACTCCTTTCTAAAGGGCCGGCAACGCACCCGCAATTCTCCTGGTGTTGCGGTTGATCATGGGCGGCGGTAGTCACTTAACATCAGGTGAGCCGCATGCGCGTTTGCCCCCTCTTCTATAAAAAAAAAAATATCACGTGTTCAGGCTGATACCTCGTTGTGAATGCACTTAGGGTATTAGCCATAGCATATTCCACAAGGTAAAGATAGCCTAATTCAAAACTGCACGCGTCTCACTTGTATTTTGTTACCTTTATGATTTTATCATTTTTATCGTATCAAATATAGTAAAAATTTACTCAACAAAATAGAAAATCCGAGCAGATTCAGATTTTCATAACTAGCGACTCACCCAAGTTTATTCTGGATTGTGAATTTATAACTTTTTTTTTAAATTATCCAATTTTTCGAATAAGAAATATAGCATAGAGCCCTTCTGGCTTTATTTAATCTTTATCTGTTCAGCCATTCCGAAAACTCGTCCATACAGACGGACAAACATTTTAAAATAATTGTTTATGTAATAATAGTGTACAAATAACCACCAGAGCTCAATAAAAGCTAGTTGTTTCAATATTAAAGAGGGACTCAAAAATTTTATATATATGTAGATAATGTGATAAATGTGACTAATATTTACTAAAGTACAAGGAAGACATGCATTTTTAAATTAGACGATTTATTTTTACAATTGTATAATATATTAAAAGCATTGGTGATAGCACGAAGCCTTATGGAACACAAGTGTTAATAGGCTTGTAATCGGAGCATGCACCGTCTACTTCGACCTTGATGCTCCGATCTGCAAGAAAATTGATGATCCAATTGCACAATTTCTTGGTAAGCCTATAGGAAGGAAACTTCGTAAGAAGCGCTTTGTACTAGACCCGATCGAAGGCCTTCGCTATGTCCAAACTAACGGCCAACGCCAACCCCTTAAACTCTACTGCCTCCGCCCATATAGGAGGGCTCATTTGTTTGTAATCTTATTAGTATTAAAAAAAAGAATAACATATTTTTCTTATTAAAGTACTTGATTGTCACCTTAAGCTTTGATGCCCTATAAACCCAAAACTAGGAGGAAGACAGATACATAAATACAAAATCGTATACTATAACTGATATATTAAGAAAAAAGCAGCAAACAAGCTTTAGCAATAATAAGGAACACTTCGAAAAATCCTCTTAAAAAAATTACACTAGAATATACTAAAATCAACTAAAATATTAACTATAATGTCAACTGCCAAAATGGCGTCGATAAAGCAGCGGCTTTTTGACTCTTTATTATTTGATACTGATGAAGAGCAATACATTATATACATATATTACCATTTGTATATAAATTGTTACAAAAGTCCAATTTGAGAACTGAAGTCGTAATTTTTTTTTTATAAGAAACGCGTACTCATAACGCAACCTGTTATGCAAAATGTTCTGAAGTTTCCAAAATAATCCGCCGGCATGTAAAGCGTCGAAAATATTGTCGAAGCTAGCGTGGCAGAATTGGCAGCCGGATGCCGCGACGCCCTTGACCTAACTTCTGACTAATTACTTACATACTATTGGCAGTGATTCACAAAATACAATAAAGATACATAAATATCTATTGGGCGACCGTGTAGCTTCATAAACTAACCTTCCTGCTGAATCCCGAGTTCTGGCTTAGAGGGCCAATGTCTATAAGACACAAAAATTATCTGTTTAGGTATTCGTAAGGATTGGTAATGCCCTCGTATTCCTGTGGACTCAAAGGTATAAAATGCTTTTTAAATAAATATAATAACAATCTGCCGGTATTACCGCGTACATTTATCGATTATAGCAGACTGTCTGGAAATTTGATAATTTTCTAAATTTACAAATTGTGAATAAGTCTAAGCTAATCTTGTATAATTTCAAAAGCACCTGTGGCTATTGTCATTGTTTAATCCATGATTAAATAAAACTGTCACACGAAATAGTTCGGTGCGAGTGAGGGCGTTTATTGTGTTAATAAACGCTAACAAACCAATGCGTTAGTTTTTGTTGAGTCCATTGTTTTAGCGCGACGTTCCCACGACCCGGTTGCAACGTAATACACATTAAAATATGATTTTTATTTTAATCTTGCCTTTTTATGTACAGAGGACCGAGTTAATGTAAACGAATCAGGTTTTTATTCAAGCATCAACGACTGGGAGCTAGCGACAATGGCGTGTGATGCGCGCGATTTGACGACTTTCGTTTTGGTTTTTCACGAGATTTTTAAGCATTTAATAGTCAAATACGTAAATAAATTAAATCTCGTGCTGTCTCTATCACTTTAAGTCTAAGTGACTGCGACACCGCCTGACTTAACCGTGTCTTAAAATTGAGTAGCGTTTTTTATAGGACAGGGGGCAAACGAGCATACGGCTCACCTGATGTTAACTGACTACCCCCGCGCATGAACAACTGCACCACCAGGGAAATCGCAGGTACGTTGCCTGCCTTTTAGAAAGAGGTAAGCTCTTTTCTTGAAGGTCCCTAAGTCGTATCGGTCCGGAAAAATCGCCAGTGGTGAACTATTCCACAGATAGGTCGTACGTGGAAAAAATTCCTAGTGAAATGTTTGAGTATTTGGACATTGATTATGATATCCGTTGCTCCGGTGCAGTCGCCTTGAAATATCATAGTGTGGGATGGCGACATGACTTTTTTATACAAGTAATGAACAAATAATCAAACGTTGTTCAATTTTAGTATGTCGTTATGTCTCATGGTGTCACAATTACTTTAACTTAAAGTTGTAGAGGCAACACGAGACTTATCGGCGTTTTTAAATTAAGTACCGTTTGAATATTTTTATATGATAAGGGTAACAAACGAGCCCACAGTCCTCCCGATGGTGAGTGGTTACTGCGGCCTATAGACATCTACATCAATCCTCGATCACGAATCAAAATGCAGATGTGTTGTCACTCGTGAGGACTAAGATGGAATGCCTCATTTACAATAAAAAGGGCCTCCGGTTCTCTACACTCACCATACGAATCACAGCATCGTCAAGCTGCTATTTGACGACTCCGTGGCGCAGTGGCTTATCAATGAGTGGCTGCGCTGGGGGTGGCGGGTTCGAATCTCGCACGGAACAAGTATTTGTATGGCCTACAAATAGTTGTTCCGGGTCTGGATGTTTGTCCTTGTGCAATTTATGTTTGTAAACTGCCCCTACGATACAAGAGAAAATCTTAGTGTAGGGGTAACGTTTTTAAAAAAGAAAAAGAAAAAATAAATTTTAACTGGTACACTATAAGAGCGTGGTTCTTCCCCGGTCGAACCGACCGCATTCATGATACAACTACACTATTAATATAGCTACAGCGTAGCTATCACGTATTAATGCTGTTGTGTTGCCGTATGATGAATTTAGATAACCTGAGACCCTTTTTACTGGAAACAAGGCATTGCATGTCAGTCCGTCTTAGTTTCCATCTTAATTCTGAATCTAGTATAGATGTAGATGTTTATGGGACAAATCATCCACTTACCAACGGGTGTACCTAGGTGCTCGCTTGTCACCCATATTCTATAAAAATACAGCATCAACATTCTCTTATTAGTTGTTGGTATTCTTTGAGAGCGAGGTCCTCTATGGTCAAGCCGATTTATTCATGATACAATAATAATTTAGACGCAGCGTGGTTCTAGTGGATAGATTCTAATATAAAATTCTCGCCTGAAATTGATGATTCCAATTTAAAATTTTATTTTAAGTGAAGGAAAATATCATAAGGAAAATTGTGTGACTGAGATTTTTTTAAATATTTCGACGTCATATAGAGTTCGCAAACCGTAAGCCTATTTCTTTCAAATATTTTTTTAAACTTAACGTTGTTCTTACAATTTAAAGCTGAGACCAACTGATAACAAGATTGTACAACCAGTCCTGCTTGCCAGTGATGACTTATGGATTTGAAATGTGGTCCTTCACTGCTGGCCGTATGAGGGAGCTCAAGGTCGCTCAGCGACCTAAGGAGAATGCTATGCTCGGGATTTCTCTGCGTGATAGACTTAAAAATGAGGATACCCGCAGTATAACTAGAGTAATCTATAAAGCTCGAAGAACCGACATCCGACGGGGAAGAAGGGTTCTCGAATCATAGCCTTTAAGGCTAGGTGAATCGTAAAGCGGTCTCCGACTGGACGATCTGGGGAGACTTAAAGGAAGTCGATGGATGGAGTTGGTTCAGGACGCGGTCCTCCTTTGCGGCATTCCTTGGGACCTATGTTCAGCAGTGGACTTGTAAAGGGCTCTTATAATGAATCCTGTATTTATCTACTGTAGGACGTCGTATGTGTTCTGCGAATCGCTTAAGCTAACCAAAAAATTTATGTGTTCCACAGCTATGTCCAGGATTCCTCCCATTTCTGAGAGGATCCTGAAGCAATTATTTACACGTCGTTGAAATATTTTTATTCCTATGACACATAGGCTTACTCACGAAGTTTACCTTCCAAATCAATACTTGAGATTGCAAATAACAACTTCATTGATGTCGGCGAAGATAAACTTGCACGCGTATTATGAAAATTTTAGGTGAGTGCTTATTATGCTACCAGGGTTTGTACGCCGGTTCGAAATACCCAGATCGATGACGAGGTACAGTTTCAAGTGCAATACGTCTTATAGAGCGGTAATAAATCCTTCCCTACTACAGGACAAACTGACTGCCTCATTGGTCTAGTGGTTGTAGTAGTGCGACTGCTGATCATGTAGTCCTGCCTTCGAATCCCGGGTCGGGCCAAAAAATCAATTATTGTGTTTTTCCGTCAAGAAATTCTCAGTAGCTGCCCGGACTCAAAAAGTTGGCGGTGTCTCACCTCTGTGCCTCGGAAAGCACGTAGAGCCGTTGGTCCTGCGCCTGATCTCTCTCCGGTCGTATTGTTTTACCGTCCCATCGGATTATGAGAGTGAGGGAATAGAGAGTGCACCTGTGCTTGCTCATACACTTGAGCTCTATAATCCTGTCCTGCGCCGATGGCTAGTGTCCGTTGAGGCTGGCTGCCGTAACCGAAATTCGGTCTGGAGGGCATTGCTACAGGAGAGGCCCATTGTATACAGTCTTAGTTCTCAGATGACATCGCATCTGTAGCCTTCAGTTTCATAAAATCGGATTAGCCTGATGGCAGTCAAAAACATCTTAAGGTTTAAATATTAAATTTGAACAACAAGGTTCTGGTATTTGAAAAGGACGAAGAGATAACGAAATGTGAAATATGGGTAAATCAGGAATGTCTAGAACAGGTAAATGAAATTGTATACTTGGGGAGTGCTTTCAGCCGGGACGGAAGATGTGATTTAGATGTGGATAGGCGTGTCGCTGCCGGAAACAAAGTCAATGGTGCCCTGAATGCATTAATAAAAAGGCAAGGCGTGGTGAAGAGTGCACGCCTTGCAATACATAACGCAGTGTTGGTACCGACTTTGTTATATGACAGCGAAACCTGGGTATGCCAGAAGAAGCATAAAAGCAAGTTGAATGCAGTGGAGATGCGATCTCTTCGTAAAATGTGTGGTGTTACCATAGCCGACCGAAAGCGAAACGAAGAGATTCGCAATATGGCAGGATTGAAAGATGACCTTATCACAAAAATTGATAGGGGCGTACTCCAATGGTTTGGGCACGTTGAACGAATGAGTGAAGACCGAATGGTGAAGAAAATATATAGAGCGAAAGTAAATATTAAAAGGTGTCGAGGTAGACCGAGACTAACTTTCGAAGACCATGTGAGCAAATTGCTCGAAGAGGGGAGGGTCAAGAGTACTCGGATACCTAGACGTGCATGTATGAAGAAGTTAATGCACCTGAAAGAAGCGAAAGAGGTATGTAAGGATCGTGACGCTTGGCGATCTGTTCTCTCTGGCTACCCCGTTAGGGATTGTGCGTGACGATAAGTAAGTAAGTAAGTAAGTAAATTTGAACAAGCCATATATATATATATATATATATATATATATATATATATATATATATATATATATATATAAAATACTGGTGACTTTTTTACCGTCTGAAAAAAATAGGGTGTAACATGTGAACGGAGTAAAAGTCTGGCACTGATATTTTACAAAAAATTAATTTAAGTACGCATTACTCAAAAACTATTTAAGTTGTAAAGAATTAATTCGCACACGTCCGCTCAATAAAATAAAATGATGTGTCTTAGCTAGTTTGAAGAGCACCTCCCACCCTCCCTCAATTACGTGCACTATTCCCGTCACCACTAATCCCAGCTCCACTACTCCCAACACCACTACACTGCATCTTCAGTTGATGTAGACTCTGCGGTGGCTAACCGCAAAGTCAGTTAATTAAGTGCGAATAATTTTTAACAAAGTAACGCCTAATTCTATTAATCAACTCAAAAACTATTTGTCAAATCTTGATCAACCACATGAGAAGCACCAGCTTTCAATAAAAAAAAAAGATCATCAAACTCAGTTCACCTAGAAAAAGTTCTGAGGTAAACAAACACACATAACAAAAATACAGTCGAATTAAGGGGAAATATAACGTCAAATGGCTTAGCAAGATCCTTCGTTATGCCGAAAATATTGCAGCATTAATTTTGAAATAAATATATGGTAAAGTTGAGGATTAATGTTAGTGATTATGTTAGACGAAAACACGATTTCGTAAAATTTTCTCGATAGAAAAAAATCCAAAGTTACCTCCAAAATAAACAATAAACCGCTGTTATTCATAAAATACTTTAAATAAGATCATGAAACTTTGCGTACTAACTGAACTAACTATAAAGCAGTGCTTATGTTATTTACTTTTTTTAAAATACCATTATTTTCACTGTAAAAAGAAATTACCTAAACTATCGGCGTCTTGAGCTTGATTCCTGTCGTTCCGTTAGTATCGCTTAGGCTTTTGAAGGGAGAAGTTATGTCGCGTACGATCAGAATATACATTACGCAACAGTACGACGTAAAATTAAAATGGGAAATAACCGTGATAAAAATAAGAAGCGGCTGGCTTGGCGTTAAGAAACAGGCATAAATATGATAAGACTTACTCTAACCTCTTAAGAACCTCCTCATTTTTGAAATCGGTTGAAAAATAAATGTACATAATATAGTTTTTAAATACATAAAGTTACGGCTTTTTGTTCTTTACATTTTTAACTCTTTTTTATTTTTATACTTTTTGGAATATCTGTTGTTTGGTTTATTAATTTCTTATCTTAAAAAAAATTAAGTTAAAGCCCATATATGTCCCAGTGCTAGGCACAGACCTCCTCTTATTTTTGAGAGGGTTTTGGTCAAGGAAGTGTCCGCCGCGTTGCCCAAATGCGTGTTGGCATACTTCGCATGTTTTCGAAATAGTTATTTCTTATTTCACAAACATGCAGGTTTCCTCCGTTCCTCACGGTGTTTTGCATTAACGCCGAGCACGTGGTAAATCAGCACAACAATTTAATTGCTGCCGCCGGGATCGAACCTGGGTTCGCGTAATGTGAAATTTACAGCGAGCGCTTAGCCCTTGATCTACCACCGCTGCACTGTAGAATAATAAAACAAATAATATAATTACTTCTTAGGGAAAATGTATCGATTATCTTAGATATTTTTGAATATATTTTCGATTTTAAATCTAGTTATTATCTACCAACGGTTTTCATTTCATGTTACTGCTTACTGTTACCAATACAACCTATTGAAAGTCCTCAGCTGAACATAAGGCTCCCCCATAAGTTGGCTTAAAGAGGGATATTTGCCGTAGTTTCTGCGCTTGGCGGGCGGGTTGGCAACTGCAGTCTTATTTTTATTTTTAGTGTTTATCACGGTTATTACGGCACGCACTGCGTAACTAACTTCAAGTACCTAGTTGTTAATAATTGTTTTGTATGTGCTCCGATTTTGACATGCGTTATTCTACACTATTCGGAATACGACAAGCTTCTCCAATGAGTGTTGGCGGATTTCACATTGTTTTAAAAAAAATTATCATATTTCTCAGATGTGCAGGTTTCCTCGCGATTTTTTCCTTCACCGCCGAGTACGTGGTAAATCAACACTTTAAAATTACAATTTAAATTGCACTGGTGAAAGGGGGTGATCGAACCCAAGTTGCTCGCATACTATGAAATTTACAGCGAGCGCTAAAGTTACCTGAAGCTACCACGGTTACTTTATAAATACCTTTTAAATACTTACAAGCTACTAAACGAACAATTAAAACAATAAAATTGCCATTCAATCGTTAAACTATTCGATTTCGACAATTCGCACTGGCAACACCGGCTGCGCACGCGACAGATGCCCGCACGCACATCTGCCGCAATGGATCCCGAACTATTTTTTAACATCACCTTTTAACTACATTTGTTTTGCCCTTGGAACTTGAAATTAACTAACGCAAGGTGTACAACGTCGATACGTTTAACGAAAAGAGCGACAGGGCAAAGACATTAATAAATATGTTGGTATTTGTTTTAAAGGTTGTTATAGAAACTCTTTGTCTTGCGTACTTTTTGTTTGGGTCAAGTGCAAAATTGTAATTAATTAATTATTAATGAATCGTTTTTACGAATGCATTTTTCAATAAATTTATTCGTTAAAGTAAGTTATTTTAACAGCGATAACTCGTTATTTTTAGACCATGATAACCAAGGCCACTAAGATCTAAATTAAAAAAAGAAAAATACGTACGCGTTTGTTGCTTCTTATTATTAACAGGCGCTTAATTATTACTGTTAGAATGCTTAGACTTAGAATATACTGGGGTGGTGTATGCGACTGAAAGTATTTATATATATTACATAAAAATAAATTGGCGATATTTTGAAAATGGGCCACGTTAGAAGTACCCTTAACCGACGATCATGTATGCGTAGATATATGGATGTAAAGGAAGCGAAAGAGGTATGTCAGGATCGTGCCAAATGGAAGTCCGTAGTCTCTGCCTACCCCTCTGGGTGACAGGCGTGAGTGTTTATTTTATGTTATGTTATGTTATAAAAATAAGTTTGTTATTACTCTAAGGTGAGTATGGGTTTAATAAAAGTCTCTAGTTTATTAGATTCCTGGGGTTGGTCTCTTAGCTTTTATCAGGAAGATGCTGCTGCCCATCCTTTGTTTCAGTTTCCCTCCGTCGCCTCTTGTGACACCTCTTCTGAAATTATTGCGATGGACGATATGGGTACATAGTAAGTAAGATAGTGGATATACTTACACGGTTTTTGAGGAGAATGATTTAAATATATTTATACTTTTTTAAATTTTTTATATGTGGTAGAGTCATGCCGCAGTTATATTGGTAGTATAGTTGTAGCAGAATGGGTTGGCCCGACCGGGGAAGGACCACGCTCTCACAGAATACCAGCGTAAAATATTAGCTTAATGCTGCTGTGTTTGGTATGGTGAGTGTAGAGAACTGGAGACCTTTTTACTGGAAACGAGGCATTCTATCTAAGCCCCCACGGGTCTATCTAGGAGATAGGGATATAGGGTCTATCTATAATCGAGGATAAATGTAGATGTCTATGGGCCACAGCATCTACATACCATCAGTGGACTGTGTTCTCGTTTGTCACCCATTCCTATAAAAATACTTTAGACGAATATACGACTTATACAGAACAATCTACAAAAATCGTAAAATGGGAAAAAACTGATGATTTTTTTCACATTTAACATTTATTGTATTTTATGACAATTTATTGATTTTTTTAAATATTTGTGACTTTTTTAAATTGTAATAATAATAATAGTTTTTTGTATATTGTAAGGATATTGCACGTCATTATCATGGTAGAATGTAGGATCTAATTAATAACTAGCAAATCGTAATATTATGTACTACATTCTTGCAATAAATAAATTTGAAATTAATTAAATATAAATTTAATTGAATTTAAATTTAATTTGAATTTAATTTAATTTAAACAAATAATAACGCAGTCAGAATTGTGTCCCAAAAATAGATTATTTGACCCCAAAACCACTTGATCGTCACTCTTTATAAGCCAAGCGTATAGGTTAACCTCTAATAATATTATAATGCTTACGAAAAGTATCTATGTTACGTCAAAATGTTCACTTGACATACATAGCTGTACGGCGTACACTACCGCGATCAATTTCGCCACATCTCACGATCGAATATCGGACGGATCTATGAAACGCTGAATGGTATGTAAGTGGTAAAATCCGGGTATAGCATGGAGTGGCGTTAGGCCGAGTGGCCCGAGTCAATAAACTTGGTTGGGCGGGCGCGGCTAGAAATAGCGCGCGGGCGAGACGGCGCGTCGGGTACCGACAGAAGCATAAATAATTGCTCCAAAATAACCGCAAAATGCAAAAATCAAAAACGTCTACCGACAACCAGAAGATATTATTTGACCTAACAGGCGCTGCCTGTAAAAATTTTTATTGTGTAGAGTAGTCTAAAATAAAACAGAGGAGCCGACTAACTCAATCGAAAAATTTGTACTTCTATAAACAATAGCTGACTGGATAACACCACTGTTATAATATACTAAAATAAACATCTTGAATTTGCTACTTTTTGTTCGTTCATTCATTTATACAAGCCCTATCAAAAGCCCTCTGAACATAGGCCTATCCAATAGTTTGCCTCATATCCCCCCCATTTGCCTCATATCCCTACCACTTACCATAGTTATCACGCTTGGCAGGGGATTCGGCAGCGGAAATATTATGGCATTATATTAGGTATTTTTTTCTACTGCCTATTTATTTCATTTCTCTGTATCGGCATCTTATAACATCTACGAAATGACACACGTTAACCGTCTTCACACTTCAGGTCGGTCGACCCAAGTATGCAAAAGTTTTTCCACCACTTTCGTAGTGTATAATAGGGTAGTGGATATTCTCACATCTTCATTATACGAATTCTACTTAATTTAACTAAGGGTAGGTAATATGGTCACCTTAAACTTTGTCGCCCTATGAAACCAAAGCTAAGAAATCCTCCTATTCCTCGAGACAAAAACACAAAGTCATATACTATAAATAATATATGAATAAAAAACAAGCTTTACCTATATTAGGGACACCTCGAAAAATCACCTGAAAAAAAACTAACTACACTACACCATACTAAAATCGACTAAAATATTTACTATAGTGTAAATAGTCAAAATGGCGTCGATAAAGCAGCGCCATTTTGACCGTTTATTATTTGGTTGACCGATGAAAAGCTATCGTATCACACAGTCATCTATACAAACAAGGCTGTAGTTTTTGAGTTACTAGAAAGTGACCATATGAACCGGATAACTACATTACCCTCACGTACTATATTAAAAATTGCATCGATTTGAATTTAGTTTTGAGTACCAAAAATACTTATTAGATGTTTATTTGGAATAATTATTTTGTATGCATACAGTAGTGGTCACAACAGTAGAGTATGTTGTGACTGACTTAGTTTGCGGAAACTCGATCAAGGCGGTGATTTGTGGCTACAATTACGAAAACAATAAGCAAATGGTACGTAAGACATGGGTTAACACAAATTTTGTTATGTTTTATATTTGTTACGAAAATTTTATATAGGATAAGTATATAAAATTTTCGTCATTTGTGTAAAAAAGTATAACACTATATTACACGATCTTAACATGCGCATGCCTTCACGTAGACGGACATCAGATAATAAACTATTCCTGTCTTTAAAATTATTAATACGCGTCTCGGAATGGCCAACCATCAAAAGAATTTTCGTTTATTTAATTTATTTAGACAATAAATATCTCCTATGCTCACGTATTTTTAACCACAGCCGCCATCTATTTCTCAACGGGGAAACACCTAATTAAATCGATTTGGTCCCGGTTACAAAACTATCCTAACGATGCGCTGCCTTGTCTACAAGTTTGAAGTACTGCAATAAAAATGGCCGGCCACAAATGAGCCTCGTAAGATTGTGTTGTAAATTTGTTGTTATAAACTTGCAGTAAATGTAGAAAACCAGACAGAGTTCTGCTTGGGTGTTTATTTTAATATCAAAATACGAAATATTATTTTAATAGTA
Source organism: Parnassius smintheus behrii (assembly GCA_036936625.1). NCBI lineage: Eukaryota > Metazoa > Arthropoda > Insecta > Lepidoptera > Papilionidae > Parnassius > Parnassius smintheus. The sequence goes on from JAUPFT010000007.1 coordinate 52,947,751, forward strand.
TCGAGAAATTTGAAAGGGATTTATATTATCACGTGTAGAGGCGGAGTAAAATAAACCACTACCATATAATAATCCTGTGGGTGTCTTAAGAGGCGACGGAGGGAAATAGGAACAGAGGATGGGGTGCAGTTTCTTACAGATAACAACTCAATAATATCAGATAAATGGGAGAGGCTTGGCACTTTAATAAGTAATAATGAATAAATGATGATTAAGGAGAAATGTGACATTTTTTCACTTTATATACTGATTATGGTATATAGCATCAGTGCAAGGACATTTGACCATTAACTTTAGCAGTTCGTTTAACAGCTAAATAATAGCAGAATATTCATTCTTAACTTTATTGAGAAGAACTGGTTCTAATATATCATTTTTATTATTAATTTTAATTTTTATAAAAGTTTTACAAAGCTTACACTTACTTTACACTCACGAATCGAATATATGGCGTTTATTATCAGCGAAGAATAAGTTGCTGAATGAATAGTTTCGAATATAAATTGTTTTACATACACCTTCTATGTGATAAAACTGATCGTTTCGGATAATGAAACGTTGCTTGAATATATGTCCCTTACGACACCACTGTTCATTTCCTTATTTTATAATAATAACAATATAATAAACGCTCCATTTCTGCAGCCCGCGTTTTCTGCTGTCACTACTAAACTTTTTTCTCTTTCCCATAGCCCGCATTCGAATTGAGACATTACAAGCTTTCACATACAAATGGGCGGTGAGTGGGTGTCTTGTTACCGATTTTCATAAATAGCGCTTATTACGTATAACGTGCTTAAATGATAAACAAACGCAGTTTCGCGCGTTTGATTCGCAGCCGTAGACACGTTGAAACTGTAAACATCTTTATCCGAAAGAAAATGGTGTTTTGTGTCAAACAATTAAAATGATGCGATACTTTGAAATCGATTATAATAAAGTATGAAAACAAACTCGTATCGGTAAACGAAGTGTAGGGCGGACTCCACCAGATGGAGTAATTGGACTTGGACATGCGGGAAATTACACACCACAAGAATTGCCACAATACACGATTGATACACCTGTGACACATCAGTGGACTAGTGAAGGGCTGTAATACTGATGATGATGATGTTAATGGAAACAAAAATATTGAAAACTGGTACAAGAGAGCCCTAAAACCCTCAAATAAATGAGAAGACGAACCCAGCAATGATACGTATGTATATAGGCTATGTAATGAAAAACTATAGACTAACTTATTAAAAAAAAGCACTTCCAAATAGTATATAATCACTACATTTGAAGCATTTCTACTTACTAATAAATGACACGTATCATTTGTCAAAATGAGTGTTGCCAGCAGAACGTTTTAATAAACCTACGCGTCGACGATGCGAATATTCGTATTTGACCTGAAAATCGCCAATTCGCCGAACCGGGCGAAAATTGCGAATCGTTTTCGGAAAAGGTTTAATTTGAAGTTGAAAATTTGATTACTGTCGTATGTGACCTGAAAATGGAAATTTTGTTTTAATCCAACAGACGATCCGGTGACTTACTAAACGAAATTAACATACTTGGTGGTTATTTTGAGAGCAACGTACGAAAAAAAACTTCATTTTAATAAACACTAAATACATACGATATTAATGTCCTCCAGACCGAATTTCGGCCACGGCGGCCTGCCTCAACGGAGGCTAGCCAACGACGCACGACAGGATTATAGTGCCCAAGTGTATGCGCAAGCACAGGTGTACTCTCTATTACCTCACTCTCATAATCCGATGGGACGGTAAACCGACACGACCGCAGAGAGATCAGGCGCAGTACCAACGGCTTTACGTGCTTTCCGAGGCACGGGGTGAGACACCGCCAACTTCCTGACTCTGGATAGCTACTGAGAATTTCTTGACAGAAAAACTCAATAATTGACTTTTTGGCCCGACCCGGGATTTGAACCCAGGACCTCATGATCAGCAGTCGCACTACTACAACCGCTAGACCAACGAAGCCGTAAACGTGCAGTGGAGGTATAAGAATGTCCACTATCCCATACACTCCCGTGGGTGTCGTAAGAGGCGATAGAGGGACACTGAAACAGGGGATGGGCAGCAACGTCTTCCTGATAACAACTGAAACTAGTTAAAAACTGCGGTTGCCAGCACCCCTGTGAGGCAAACTATTAGGGGGCTTATGTTCAGCAGTAAACTTTTATAGGCTTTATTGGATGAAATCGATAAACGTACAAACTAATTTAAAAATAATTCAATTGACAGCAAAATTTAGACGTGGTAGAGCCACATTGCAGCTATGTTATGGTTGTAGCACGAATGGGTCGGCTCGACCGGGGAAGGACCACGCTCTCACAGAATACCAGCGTAAAATAGCAGCTTAACACTGCTGTGTTTTTTATGGTGAGTGTGGAGATCCGGAGACCCTTTTTTACTGGAAACGAGGCATTCCATCTCAGTTCTCGGGGGTGAGACAACGCATCTGCTTTTTGATTGTTAATCGAGGATAAATGTAGATGTCTATGGGGCACAGCATCCACGTACTATTAGTGGACTGTGTGCTCGTTTGTCACCCTTATTCTATAAAAAAAAGTTCGTAAAACTTGAACGGATCTTTGCTCTATGTTAGCAGTATACATCATCAACTTACAGCAGTCCATTGGGACATAGTCTCTCTTCTAAGACACGCCACTTACTCCAGTGTTCAGCTTCTCCTATTTTGTAGCTGTCAGCTGCCTTGTTTAAAAGCTAGATAATTCGAAAATAATTAGCTCTCTAGTGTTGCTATGTCACATGCATATCTGTTAAAAATTAACTATTTTAAATTTGTAATTATATATAATAAATAATTGAATTATAATTTGTACAGATCATCGTTCTTTCTAGTTCGAGGACGTCCCACATTAAGTTTATGTAGACCATCCATAATCCTAACCCTTGTAAATTGCATAAGCGGTGACCTAATAGGAAAATGCTAAGAGTTAAACTTTTCGATGGTAGCAATATGATATTTAAAACGTATAAAAGATGCGATACATCTATATACACCGATATAGTAAATCCAATCTCTTCAGCGATTAGCGACGAAGTCTCGAGCTTAAACTTATTCAACTCAAACTATTTTTTGTTTACGAGTGCATTTTCGTTTCTTAGCTTTGACAGATCCACTGATTAACTTAGGCCTCACCCAAAGACAAAGTATGAATCTAATCCCTCTATCCATCGACACGCACGTCTTACCACATTGTCACTCCATTTAATCAGGAACTCTCCCTCTGTTGGCGATTTTGCCCATTCTCACTTTTCGATCCGTTTAACTATGTCTGTACTCGAGGTCTGCTGCGGGTAACTTCGTTACGAATTTTATTACGCAAAGAAACTCCGAGCTCAACTTCAAGCTCGAAAACGAACACCAACAGGGAAACACCACGGCTCAGTTGCATAAATCATCACTGGCAACACGCCTTGGTTATTGCTTACTTATAAAATAGGAAATAAATAATATTTTTAATATTCGAATGAAAAACGAGGTAACTGTCCACTAAATTGCATAAAATTAAATTGCATATTGCAGTTTCGACTATAAAATATTCCTTACTAAATCTCCCAAAACGCGTTGAAATAAATCACACCTCTAATGAATAAAAGCTAATAATAATTGTCCTATAAATTTGTTTTTTGCTCTCTTTGAATTTGGATCCTGAGAAATCTGGAAAAGTACACTCGAGGAAAAAACCTTATGTAACGGCAATAAATTTCATTCATAAATGTCTATTCTGAGTTGCAGGAGCGTTGCGTTGGATGGCGCGCCGGTCGACATCTCGACGCTTTATATTTAGATGGAACCGACTTTTTCCGTCGCCAGCACGTATTTCTGTTGCAAAATACCGTTCCAGCTCGATCGCAGACGCACTTAAAAATATAGAACCTAGCTTTGGTATAGTTTGTTCGTTCTTTTACTGCTGATTTTTTTTAATTGTCTACTACTAATTCTTAATAAAATTCGAATCATTTAATTCAAATAACATTAAAATATATACAATATTAAAAAACTATAATAAAGAAAATTAAAACTAGTAACAAAAATTATCATATAGTCCTATTCCCCGTGGTATCGTACCAAGAACACTGGCTGCGTTCCTGGCTGAATGGCTATACTTAGCAATTTTTTCTTAATTATCAATTCATTTTGAATTTTCTATAGACGTAAGGGTGACAAACGAGCACACACACTTTTCACCATCATTTCATTAAAAAAAAACATCTTAAGATGTCCTTAAATCCATCAGTTTCGCGCTATAATTTACATTCTGATCATTTGGAGTGAGCTTAATTCTTTCACGAAGTTCATTTATATCCCAGAAAATTCCAGCACTTCCCTCGTAACGTTGAATCATCGGAATCGTTTACATAACGCAAAAAATAAATCGAAAAGATTAATTTAACAGAACAAGTAATAACAGCCTATTACGTTCCCCTGCTGAACATAAACCTCCCCAATAGATTGCCTTATCGGGGGAATATTTGCCACAGTTGCCACGCTAGTGAAGCGGGCTGGCAAATCCGTTATTTAGAACTGAGTTGTGATCGGGAACATGTTACTACCCATCTTCTGTTTCAATTTCGCTATGTCGCTTCTTACCATGTCCATGGGATAATATGAGTTAGTGGTGGCATATTAAAAATTAAAGTTGCGTCATCAGCTATGGAGAGACCAGAGCCTGGATGTGAAGGCAGTCTTATGCGTAATGACATCAGTCACCAAGCAATTCACAGTAGAATCATAATAACTGACTTAACCCAGCAAAAGTGACAATAACCTAATGATATAGTACAATGAATCGACATCGCTGATCATGATGGCGGCCGAACTCGAATCCCGAATCGGGCGAAAAAAATAGCTATTGGGTTTTTTGTCAAGAAATTCTCTGTAGCAGCCTGGTGTAAAATAGTTGACGGCGTTTTACCCCCGGGACTCGGAAAATACGTAAATCCGTTAGTCCTGTGCACGATCTCTCTGGTCGTATCGGATTACTGTCCCAACAGAGTAAGAGAGTGAGGAAATGAAGAGTGCACATGTCCTTGCGTATACACTTGTGCACTAGAATTGTGTCTTGCGCATATGTCTAATATCCATTTACATTGGCTGCCGTGATCGAAATTTGGTCAGGAGGACATTATAGCTTAAACAATTGAAAAACTATAGGGAAAATATTTTTTCGAGTGGTTACCTTGTATCGGAAAGCTAAGTGTAGCGTGGCCTCTTAATAAAATGAAGGACAACCCGATAAAACGAAAAGTCGATGGCTGCAAGTATCTCGAAACCATATAGCAGTTCTTGGGGAGGCCTATTGTTACCTGAATGTAATGGTGACGATGGCTTATGGTCAAATACTCAAATGCCACTCAATCTAATCTTAGCAATAAGTTGCAGCGCTGAGGGCCGCGGGTTCGAATCCCGCACGGAGCAAGTTTTTGTATGGCCAATAAATAATTAATTTATACTTGCGATTATTGTTATTTACTGAAACTCCAGCTTTAATAAGATTCTTATAAATACCCTTATGATGCTTTGAGGCGAATCCGGTCGATTTTTATAATTAGTATAGTAATAATAAGGTACGTGAGGCTAATATATCTTTAGCTTTGCTGCCCTATGGAACCAAAACTAAGAGGAAGGCAGAAACAAAAATTCAAAGTCAAAAGTATTATTTATAGTGTAATAACTAATATATTAAGAAAAAATAGCAAACAAGCTTTAGCGACAATTAGAAACACTTCGACAAATCAACTTTAAAAAAATTAACTACCTTACACAATTCTAAAATCGACTAAAATATTTACTAAATTTTTTTTTATTTAACTGGCTTTACGGCTCTGGATTCTAGCCCTTCTGAGCTTATCATTTCTTTCGGAATCTTCACTTTTATATATATTTTTCTTGACAATATGCTGATGCGTCACATTGCGAAGTTATTGGGAAATTTTGACGACAGATCAACCCAGCGGACAGTTGATGACGACAACCACTCAAGTTCATAAGGCGCCCACGCGATCGAAATAAGGTTTATATCAACATCAAAACACTTTTTTCGTCCTTTGATATAATATATGTACTACGTACTAGATTTGACTTTCCGAACACTCACTATGTTCAACTGAACTGTACTGTAATCCGTACACCTGTTATTGTGGCTTCGATATTCATACAGTGCGGAGCGGTGCTAATAATAATTTTATATTAAATTAGCACATATTTAAAATAAACGAAAATGAAAAAAATGTACTCGATTAAAAATACAATCTAAATAAACATTTATTATAATCAATTTCGCGTGTTCAACTGCGCATGCGCGACTCTACTGACTCCCGCACATGCGTAAAGACAGAGTAGTACACATTTTTTGTTTGGAATAGCTTCTCTAGGACGTAGTACATATAACTCAATGGTGACGTCGTTTTCTCTAATAGTTCACACGCGTAGACACTTAATTCACAAAATAGCATCACTTTTACGAATCAAAATCTACCTCAAACCATTATTCAAGCGACAAAACAGGAGCGACAATCCGTCGACGGCCAAGTTCCCGCCAAAACTCAATAAAATATTTACTATAATGTCAACTGTCAAAATGATGTTGATAAAGCAGCTCATTTTTGATCCTTTATTATTTGATTTACTGATGAAGAGCTATCGTATCACAGAGGCATCTATGCAAACAAGGCTGTAGTTTTTGAGTTATAAGGAAGTGCCCATATTAACCGGATGACCATACTCTTTACGTATTTATAAAATAAATATTGTGTAACTAATGCAAGTGTTTATTCAAATCACAAAAATCAAGGTATAAACACCAGATTCGATGTTTCCCCGGCTTTTTAATAGGATACTTTTCGCATTTAAAACTCATAAACATAATGTAGACGATGAATCAGTCAACAGCGTGAATCGTCTATCTAGAATATCCATTTTGTCACCCATCCAGTCATCGTTTCGTCTCAAACGGAACAATAATTTTAAACAAGATTTTCTCTGCCTCTTGATACTGAACAAGTCCTTTCATCGGGGCAAGCTCATTATTATCTTAACAACGGTGATTTATCGTACGTTTTAACTACCAATTGACATAAATTCACGTAATAAATACTAATTTGTACTGAGCGAAGCTTTGCTGAGCTCAAGGTCCTGCAAACGGATAATTCGTTCGTAAGTCCATATACGCTTGAGAAACGTTTAATGTCAACTGCATTTTTCTGAACTGAATCAAGTAACAGCTCTCATACAATCATCATCGTCATCATCATTACAGTCTAAGTTTTTTTTTTAATAGAATAAGGGTGACAAATGAGCACAAGTAAGTGGATGCTGTGGTCCATAGACATCTACATTTATCCTCGATTAAGAATCTAAACGCAGATACATTGTCACCTTTGAGGACTAAGATGTAATGCCTTGTTTCCAGTAATAAAAGGGTCTCCGAATCTCTACACTCACCGTATGAAACACAGCAGTATTAAGCTGCCATTTTACACTGCTATTCTGTGAGAGTGTGGTCCTTCCCCCCGAACCTAACCCTTGAGGACTAATATGGAATGATGATGACGGAAATTATTTTACGTAGTAGAGCCATGCTACAGCTATATTATGGTTGTAGTATGAATGGGTCGGCTCGACCGGGGAAGGATCACGCTCTCACAGAAAACCAACGTAAAATAGCGAGCGTAAAATATCGAGGCATTCTATATTAGTCCTCGGGGGTGACAACGCATCAGCATTTTGATTCTTAATCGAATGTAAGATGTGAATTTGTCGCTGTTACAGAAATCGACTAGGAAGATACAATCATCATCGTAAACAACATTCATTTAATGCGTTGTATAGGTAACAAGTTACATATCGACACTCGACAACATATCGTTTTTGGAAATTGAAACGACGTTACAATATTATGCATATTTTATTTGTAGGCAGTATTATACAATATTATGCATATTTTATTCGAAGTCACGGCCCTCAGCGCCGCACCTCCATGCTTTGCCACTGCGCCACGAGGTCGTCGGAATAGCGATATGAATGTAAACTGTGACTTTTTGTATGGGATATATTTCACTCCTTGTCTTTAATATTTTTAATTTACAAAAATGTACACTATTATGTACTTTTCTTTAAATTTTCATCATATATACAAGTGAGCGGTAGAGTTGGCAATAATGACGAAATATTGAAGATGGGTCAAATTAACTATTATAACCGACGAGCATTTGTGTGTAGATATTATGTGATGTGTAAGAGAGTGGTACCTTAGAGAAGGAATTCCAGGCGAAAAAGGAGTCCGGCCTCATAGTTTTTATTTTTAGCAAACACACAGCCCACCCTATAGTAAGTGGATAATGTGCCCTATGGACATCTATATCTATCATTGATACACACAGCAGCATTGAGCGTTTATTTTACGCTAGTTCTTTGTTGGAGCGTAGCTTTTCCCGGTAGAGCCGACCCATTCGTGATACAATCATAATATAGCTGCAGCATGACTCTACCAAGTATAAATTTATACTTTGGGCTTGTTTGTCACTCAGACTTGTATAAAAAGAACATTGATTCTTCTTGTGTAAGTTATATTGAACATTACATATCAATAAGTGTTTATTTGACTGTGGGAATCAAATTATACAATTACTTTTGCTCTTAGTCTATCTCGAATTTGTGCTTCTGATGACATTTAGATAGAACTTAACATTTGCGCGGCGGGGACTTTTGCTCCAATTCACGTAAAAGAATGCGGCATTCTAGACTTTGTAAAATCACTTTCAAGCAGCTATACATTGAATGTAATAGAATTAATTGCTAAACGATACATTTGTTTGATCGTATGATGGTGGTGTATTGCTTTCTATCTGTTCGTGAAATTTCATCGCAATCGGTTAAGCAATTCCAAAGTTTAGTCCGGACACACAGACAGACAAACGTTTTAAAAATGGTTATTCATTACTTATTAGCTTGGAAGTAACCTCTTAAGCTCAATACAAGGCAATTATTTTGCTACTACAAAGAAATACTTCAATGTTATTTCTGTGTATAGATTTTTTAAAGAATATTCACTCCCCCACACCGTTCCAAATGGTGTTGTAAAAGGCAATAGAAAAAAACAGACCAGCATCTTTCAAATAACAACTTATCAGTTGTTATTTGGAAGATGCTGGTTTGGAAAAAGCTGCAGTTGCCAAACCACCTGCCAAGATTGGCAGCTATGGCAAATATTCACCCAAGGCAATCTATGTGAGAAGCCTATGCTCAGCGGTGGTCTTTTGATAGGCTATTAATGTCTCAACAAGTTGTGATGTACATAAATACATATATCAATAAGTTAAAGAGTCTGTTTCTAATATTGAAATAACAGAAATGAAATAACTGACTTCGATAAAGCTGAAATCTCTAAAAACTAGATTGTACAACCAGTGCGTGTTGCCAGTGATGACTTATGGATCTGAGACGTGGTCCTTCACTGCTGGCCGTATGAGGACGCTCAAGGTCGCTCAGCGAGCTATGGAGAGGGCTATGCTCGGAGTTTCTCTGCGTGATAGACTCAGAAATGAGGATATCCGCAGTAAAACCAGAGTGACCGACATAGCCCAACGGATTAGTAAGCTGAAGTGGCAATGGGCCGGCCATATAGCTCGAAGAACCGATAACCGATGGGGAAGAAAGGTTCTCGAGTGGCAGCCTCGTACCGGTAGGCGTAGTGTAGGGCGACCCCCACTAGATGGAGTGACGACCTGGTAAGACATGCAGGAAGTCGATGGATGCAGGTGGCTCAGGACCGTGCTTTGTGGCATTACTTGGGGGAGGCCTATGTTCAGCAGTGGACTTGTGAAAGGCTGTAATGATGATGATGATGATGATAAAGCTGAGGGCTTTATTTGCATAAAATTTATGACATGACTAACCTTTTTTTCTATATTATTATAATAAGTTCTAATCAGTAGCCCACGGTAGGATATGACGTAGATTCTCTTACGATGCCACTATACGGCGATATGTATGTTACATTATACTGGATGACCTTTTTTACCGTCTGGAAAAAAAATTTTCACATATGAACGGAGTAGAAGCATATGGCACTGATATTTTACAAAAAATAAAAACAAACATTTTGATTTAAAAAAATTTAAAAAAATCTATGATAATTTAAATCATATACGTGGTTGAGCAACGCTGCAGTTACATATATTAGTAGTATAGTTGTTGTACGAATGGGTCGGCTAGACCGGGGAAGGACCACGCTCTCACAGAATACCAGCATAAAATAGCAGCTTAATTCTTGTGTGTTTCGTATGGTGAATGTATAGAACTGGAGACCCTTTTTACTGGAAACGAGGCATTCCATCTTAGTCCTCACGGGTGACAACGCATCCGCATTTTGATTCGTAATCGAGGATGGATGTAGATTTCTATGTGCCACGTGTGTGATCGTTTGTCACCCTAACCTATAAAAAAATGCCCATCCTATTTTACGAACGGCACAAAACAGTATATTTAGTGAGCATCTTTGATCTTGTCACTTCGCAGGGTTACAGGCTCAAGGGTAAAGGGCCAAGAAATTGTTCAAAAAAAGTGTTTCAAATGTTTACTATTATTACATTCCCTATTTTTTTCAGACGATAAAAAATGTCAACCAGTATATAAAAAATCAATTGCCGTCCATTATTCTCGTAAAAACTCGAAAATGGCTGGACCGATTTGGAGGAATTTTTGTGTGTGTGTTTGAGAGGGTCCCTGGATGGTTTAAAAACTCAATCGGATCCGGCAGGTACCGTTGTTTTAGAAAAATGCAGAAATCACCCGGGCAAAGCCGGGATCGCTAGTAATTAATATTTCATTTTCACAATTAATTATTATACGATGGACTATTAATAGGCTGTAACGGTAATTAAAATATAAGCCTCCGCCATAGATTGCCCATTTGCCACATCCACGTTCATTATTCTCCAAGAAAAACACTATGACAGACAAATCTCAAAGTGATTTTATAAGTGTTCCATTATTACCAAATTTGGCACGGGTCACTTAAAACTGTATTAGAAGACTTTACCATGAAGCCGTGGGTCAAGAAGCTAGTCGAAAAAAACACAAAAAACCGTCACTGGCCGACGCTACTATAAAGAATGACCTGCAGAAACCCTGCCCATATTCACAGCGGTAATTCAATCAAAAATGAGCCTTGACGCATTGGAATAGAGATTTCGTAAATATAAAAATATTGCTGCAAAATTGTTAATTATATTCTGACAATAAAGGCACCGACTGTCAAAAAGTCGGCGCCAGGGATCGTGTTGTTAATAAATTATTATAAGTCCATAGCAATAACAAAAAGATTTTGGATTTGCCACAGTTAGGTAGTCTTTTGTATAATCTTAGGTTTACATTTTTGTTGGATGGTCTAAATCCCATCTAATCACTATGACACACTGGATGAGTATATGTAGTACATTTTACCCGCCTCGGATTTAGTTAATAATTTGGTTAAGCCGTACGAAGCGAATGATCATGAGATCAAATGAATGTCCTTGGGTTGGCTGCTCGACATTGTTGGGGTCTGGCTTGTCGCGAAGATTCACGCTGCAGCCTTGACGTCTTCTTTTCAGCCGGAATGTCCCCCATGCAATGAAGGCTACAATAATAAATCCGACTACGGTGTACAACACATAGTTGTGTGTGTCATGTGTGAGTGATTGTACTCTCAGTGTTTGTTGCTGTTCCTTGACCTTATCAATGTTGTTTTTCAGCTCTTGTAAGGCGTCTTTATGATCTTCAGGTCCAAATGTATGATTAAAGTCTGTCAGTATGTGGTTCAGGCTTGATTCACGCATGTACATTCTTTCTTCACTGCCTGTTAGTTTCAACTCGCTGTGATAGTCGTTGCGAGCATGAATGATGAAGCTTTCTCCCTTGAGCATACACCCAAGTCCGAGTAACATAATCCCCGTGCCGTGTAAGTGCTGTGACGTCACTCCAGCTGGGCAGAAAATGCGCATCGTGCAGTCTTCGCAACAGGAGAACAGCCACGCGCCACGATTGTGTAATCGCACCCACCTGTCGTTGCAATCCAATACTCTTGTGCGGCATGTTGATGAGTCGCCATTGTTTAATATTTGCGCTTCACATAATGTATCGGCTACCTTAATGTTGTAAATAGGTTGATTGATAGCACATAACATTTTGTTTTCTTGCAGATTTAAGCATGATGATACATCTCGGTTTTCTAAGGGTATTATCATGTCCCCTTTTAGGTTTACAGCAAGGTATTCAGATGTGAGTACTATAGTTTTCTCTGTGTGTCCAGTTATTTGCGGAATAGGAATGATGTGGTTAAGTTCATATTGTTCGTTGTTTATTAGCGGTAGCTTCACTTCGAATATTATGTATGCACTTGTTAAGCGCACGTGCACTCGCGCCAGCTTGTATAGGCTTCGCGTGCAATGGCGTGTGTTCACACAGGGTAGCGATAACTCGCTTGGTAAATGACCGGAGATGATGTTGAGCTGATCTTCAAATTGGTTGGGCTTGATGAGATGGGTGTCAACTCTCCCGTCCTTCACGTCAGTTACTAGGTCTAGGAGTTGCTGTTGTATTTGTCGTATGTTTGAAATGATCAAGTTCACGGCCAGAGCGGTAGCTGTTATGTACATAGCATTGTCATGGCTGAGTTGTATGCGTTTTTCCGTTTCAGCGAGATGATTGTCGATGATACGAAATTGTGTGTTCATTACTTCCTCGTTTCTTTTTAGAAGATTATATTCACTTTCGATGATCGATGTGTGATTTTTGTAGAGATTCAATAGATGATTTTCGTTTGACTGGATTATGTTGATATCCTTCACGTACTGATTGGCAAATCTCTCATCCAGAGTACCAAAAAGGGAGTTTGCTAGGTATCCTATTCCATTCACTAGTCCTCTTCTTCTTCGAGACGGTCCATGTTCTGATCGTAAGATATCGTTATAGTGTTGAATTTCGTTAAGTTCGTGTTGAAACTGGGATGAAATTGTAAGATAGGCTGCTTCATTCTTGCATAATGTGTTCAAATGGTTGACATAGTTTTGTATGTTGTCCAAACTCCGCCAATATGTCGTCATGTTGTAGTATACAACCATTTTCCACGTATCTTGAATAATCTGCACATCAGACACCTTGTCAGAATAAACGACTCTTGAACTGCTAAGCCTTGTTATGTTGATCATTTGTTGCGTAGTAGGTCCAACACACATCGAAAATATAAGTAGTAACGTACAAAAAAGGTTGTTGAGTGTCGCGCGCGCAGGCGCGACACTCAACAATTTTTTGAAAACAAAAATGATTACCTTGAACAAACAGACAGACAAAATAATTGAAAGTGCTTATTCATGTCTTAATTGCTTGCAAATAATCCCCTGAACTCAATAAAAGGCATTTATTTCAACGTTGCAAACAAACAGTCTAATTTTATTTATATTTATAGATGTAAAGTCTATATTGTCCTAACAAAATGTCCATAGCATAAAAGAAAATAAAACTCCATTACTTAAATTACAAAACATAACATAGACACTCACTCCTGTCACCCAGCGGAGTAGGCAGAGACTACGGACTTCTATTCAGTATGATCCTGACACATATTTATGCATATAGCTCTTCGATTAAGGGCGTTCTTAATTTGTCATCATAATCTTTATTGTCAATCAGATTCAGCCCTGGCATACTCCTTAATGATCGCATTTCTTTAGTACTCTCGTGGTTCTTCTGCCACACCCAACTTTCACCATCATACAGTTAGGTACTAACACAGTATTGTGAATTGTCATACGTGCCTTTTTGTGATAGTCCTGACTTCTCATAATAAATGGGGCCCTCTAGCTCTATTTATTCTGTACCCTAGTTCAATCGTCGCTCTAACACTTGTCATATCTAACATTCCTGTTAATTATTACAAACTTACATTATATATTTTCTTTTTATGATATAAAACCAGTCCATAATAACTACAATATATGAGTTCCTTACTTAAAATTAAAGCAAATGACGAACAGTTACGAAAACTCCTGTTTATAAAACTGGTCAGGAATCGTTTTTTAATAATATGAACATCGAAACGGAACCTTAGAGGCATTATACGTTATACGTACATACAAGCTGCCATGTCGTCGGTCGTAGCATTCGCATACGTACACGACCAGTTTCTCAGCGGCGCCTTAGCGGCTGAACGGAGTCACCAAGGCATTTATGTAAATGGTAGAATTCCGAAAATGCGCTATGCAACAAACAAAAACAATGAGGCGGCGGAAAATACTGGCGGCGAAAGTTTAATTTTTCGGATTGGGACATGTTTATATTGTGTGGACAATCGGACAGTACAGGTGACCTCATTACGACTGAGCTGTGCCTTTGGTATTTTGGAAAGGTAATTTGTTGTCAATAAAAAAAAATTAAAAGTTGTGACGGCGCTGTCGTCGCGCCACAATCGAAACACATCGAAGCCTAAATCGCGCTATCAAAGTTCCGAATCAAAAACCGTTTTTATAGGATAGCTCCGAACTATCACACGGAGAGTTGGCCGCTCTTTTGTTTGTGCTCTGTTTCCTTCCACAGCCACAGTGGTGACTCTGACGTGATTTGAACACGCAACAATGCAACCCCCAGAAACTTCAACTTCAAGCTTCGTCATCGTCCTATTGTCGGACACAGAGATTCCCTGATTTTGAAAGGATTTCTTAGCTGTAACGTAAAAACAAGAGTCTACAACCAGTGCGTGTTACCAGTGATGATATGAGGAAGCTCAAGGTTCTTGTGTGCGTCCAGTGAGCTATAGAGAGGGCTATGTTTGAAGTTTCTCTGCGTGATGGAGTTTGAAATTAGACTATCGGAGTAGAACTATAGTAAACGATATAGCCTAACGGATTAGTAAGCTGAGGTGACAACGAGCTGACCATATAGCACGAAAAGCCGACAACAGATGGGGAAAAAGATTCTCCAGTGGCAGCCACATAGCGGTAAGCTGAGGTTCGGGCAGCCTCCCACTAGTTGGAGTGATGACTAGGCAGGAGATACTGAAATCGATCGACTTAAAACCGTGCTTTTTTGTGGCTTTCTCGTGGTAGCAGATAAAATTTTCTGCATATCAAAATCCTCCGCTAATTTGAATTTATATACGCATTTTAACCAATTTTAAATAAATTTTTCATTTAAAAATAATTAAAAAATCGCACTAAATGAATAAAAGTTTGTTTATTTTGTTTCGAATTTATTATTCAACATCCTTGCATCACTTTAAAATCAAAATTTGAAAACAAGCAATTTTAGCCAGTATTATAAACAACTTACTCTTAACTTTTATAGGTCTTCAGGCGCCCTAACTTGAATTTTCCGAATTCTTTTTGCGCTAACAGTATCTCAATTTTATTGTTCATTGCCTTCTGACTGTTTTGTTTTGTCTGATCCCTCACGATCGCTATCTTTGATTTAAGAGGTCGGCGATAAGCTCGCCCCGATTCGTATTTGTTCATATCTCTTTTGTGAACTGATAAATTGCAAATTTAGATGGCATTCTTTTATCTAACCATTGCAATGAATAAACAATTCCGGTTATTATCAAGGAGATCTCTAATTAACGTTAAAAATTAACGACAATCAAACAAGCAGCTCAGTTAACGAATTTTAATATTAATAATAATGTCCTCCAGACCGAATTTCGGACAGGATTATATTGCCCGAGTGTATGCGCAAGCACAGGTGCACTCTTTATTTCCTCACTCTCCTACTCCGGATGGGACGGTAGTTCGACACGACCGGAGAGAGATCAGGCGCAGGACCAACGGCTTAACGCGCTTTCCGAGGCACGGAGGCATAGAGAATATAATATAGGTCTTTTCACGGAGGTGATTCCTTCACCCCCGTGCACAAACCATACACACCGCCGTCTCCGGCCTGCTACTGGGAATTTCTTGACAGATAAACCCAATAAATGATTTTGCCCGACCCGCGATTTGAACCGGGACTTCATAATCAGCATTCAGCTTACGAGGCGGTCAACGAATTATATCATATAACGAATTATATCATGGTACTTAATATTATATCTTTGTCCTGACTATTCGGTAACTTATCACAAAATTATAATAATAAGTTCTAATCTCCTGAATGTAGATGATTTTGACTTTTGTATATCGAATATACCAAAATAATTTTATTAATATCAATTGTCCATTATTCGTAAATAAATTACAACTTGAAACCTGAAAGTTGTTGGTGTTTTAACCCCGTTCCATGCCTCGGAAAGTACATAGTGATCACCCCGTCCCATTGGAATGAGTGTGAAGCAGTGTACTACAGACGTGCACTATATTGTACTGCGCAGATGGATAGTCTCCATTAAGGCTGGTCAGTTTGACCGAAATTCTGTTTTCTGGAGGACATTACTAACAGATCGAATTTCTTGACTTATATAAAAATGTATAAGTACTCCATCATCATTCATCATCGTTATTTTTCATTAACAGCCCACGAAAGTCCATTGGTTGACGATAAATTCTTGCTCTTGGTTTAGTTATATTTCATTCAAAAACCATATTAATATCAAAATTAATTAAACCTCCAGTTTCTAATGTTAATTTGGTAAAGTAGTTTAAAAATCACCCCGAATTAAAAGCTCACTTATTGAAAAACCGCGAGAAAACGAAAGAACGAGCATTGTGACTGGAATTTATTTATTTATAACCCATCCTACACAGTGTCAGATGGAGCAACGTTATCTAGGTTACTGATATACCTTGCGTTGGGCGAGTGGTTTAGAATTTGTGGCCTTGACACTCAAGTGCTTAATTAGCAAATATATCGGAAAATGAGTTGTTGCTACAGTGAATATAATAGCTTGTACCAAATCAATTATGACTTTTTATTTAACAGGGGCACTTTGAAAGCAAAGAAATGTTTGCAAGTCCAAAACCCTAACTTCTCACCTCACTACACCTAGGCCACTCTATACACATTTGTTTGATACTGGCAAGTTATAACATCATTGTAAAGGCTGAATTTGAAAATGGAACACCTATATTATTTCAAATATATCCATTTGATAAAATGTGTTCAAATTTTTGCTACCACTTTTCGTGAGTGTTTGTTTGTGTTTATTCACGAACAGATCTAAATTGGTTTGCTAAAGGAGGAAGCATCGAAGATTAACCGAATACAGATCGATCAGGGTCGCTCAAGAAAATATTCGAGCAATCGAAATAGTTAATCGTGAAAACTAACGACTTACATCTGTAGATCTTGAGAGAAAAATGTGTATTGGATAAGCAGCAATGCGAACCGTTAGTCACAACGACCAATGTTCTATCGATAAGTGTTGCTGAAGTTGGGTACTGCACACCACAATAAACTTACCGAGGAGGTAATGATTTCTTGCCGAGGAGGAGAAAGACCATCAAGTTAATTGGTGCCAATCCATGATAGAGAAATCCGACGTCAGTAAGAGGAAATACGTTTACGATACTGACTGGTGATAAGCATATATAGCTATGATAATTAAACAAAGCAGTGTAGAATAGTCAGCTCCAAAGAAATGTTGCCGTGCGCGAAGCACACAGAACAAATGTTCGTCTCGTATTTCTGCAAGATGGCTCAAATTGCTACTGTAATGTTAGGGGATCAAAGAACAGTTAACTATAAGATCTATGGGATGGTTGGTGTCCCGAAAGCGTTATCAGCTTTGTGTGGCAAGTGATCAAAGTTAGGGAATCCAGCACCGTTTTTGACACCACGGCTACGTAGCACCGCACACGTCTGCCAGAAATTAAAACTGTGTTTATCGTAATGTACCTGCTAATTTTCTATAGACTAGTACCTTTCACCTATTTCTAAAAATCGAATAAAAATTAAAAGTCATAAGGTTTGAAACCAACGAAGGCTGACAGACAAAAAAAATTTCAGATGTATTTTCTAAGTAGTTTAGTCGCATATAAAAACATATACGTCTCAATGGGAAATCTCGATACTAATAATAAAAATAAATGTTATAATTTTTGAGCAATTAGTTTCTTTTTTGGCATCACCTTCGTATTAATTTGTTTTTAGCTTACAAAATAAATAGCCTTAATTTTGAGAGAGGTCCATATTTATATATACCCATATAATGCTTAAAAAACTTGAATACATATTTTAATTTTCTGCACTATTGCTCATGAACAATAATAAATTGCTCCGCCTCAGATTTAAAATATTTAAAAGAAATCTTTACATCAAAAGCGGTGCATCTTTAATCCTGTATCGAATTATTCAAACTGCATCGTGCGGTCGAAGCTTGGTAATTAACATTTCTTGTCCGAATCCAAATTGGGACAAACAGCAAATAGGTCTAATTAAACAGTTTGGCCAGAGACCAGCCAGCGGAAGGTTTTTGCTATTCGGCCCATAATCGGGCTTAAATCGGACTACAATTAAGGTGATTGTAATCGGATCGAGGCTGAGAGATGCCGATGTGACGGACGGTTTGTGAGGCTAAATATTTGAGGAATTCTAATATGTACGTGCTATACAGTTAATGCGTACGTACGCATAGTTGTAGAGAGATTTGCTTGCAATGCGTTTATTTTATTTTAGTTTTATTTAATGGGCATTCATTATTCATTTCTTTTGTCCTTACTTTTCTCTATATTATATATAGAGAAAAGTTTAGATAAAAGAAATGTTTTTTCTTTCTTTCTCTTTCATTTAGTACTATTTAGTAATTACAGTTCCATCAAGGTTCATATTATGATGATTTCTTTTTATATATTAAGGTAGAAAAATGGCACACAGTCCACTTTATGGTAAGCGGATGCTGTGGCCCGTTCCCAAGACATCTACATTTATCTTTGATTGAATGCCTCTTTTCCGGTAAAAGAGGTTTAAAAGGTAAAAAATTATAAACGAATAGCCTTATATAGACATTTAATTCACACTTATTGACTTATATTATAGGAACGTCAGGTCGAGGAAAATGTTACTTCGTATTTTATATACAAATTCAAGACATTTTTTTAAATTTTAGTTACATTTAATTATAATATGTATGTTCCATTTCGTTCTATTATAACTTCTTGCCATTTTGTAGGTAGTGACATCACGTTGCAGTAGAAATCTTGGATTTTTTTTATCAAAAATGCAACAAGTAGTTTTAACAATCCTCTCTTGATGTTAACCTAACACTATCCAAAGAATTCAGAAGAGACCTAAACAGGTGAAAATCCAAGGGTGTAAAGTCAGGACTATATGGCGGATGTATTAATATTTCCCAAGCAAGCTCTCACAGTTTTTGCTGAGCGGCCAAATAAGTGTATGGTGCGTGTTATCATGATTAAAGACCGCTACTTTTTTGTTGATCAATTTCGGTAGTTTTTCTTAATTCCTTGCTCGAGTTTCACCAGTTGACGGCAGTAAAAATTCGAATCGATGGCTTTGTCCGGCGGTAAAAGCTCATAATAAACGATGCTCTTCCAATACCACCATACACACGTCATCACCTTATTGCGTGTTAATCCGGATTTTGCTACAGTATGTGGAGCTTGACTACCCTTTGACCATGATCTTTTCTGCCCGATCTCGGCGTAGGTAGTTTTTCATCACTAGTGATCAATCTTTTTAAAATGGTTCGGTTTCATTACGTTTCAATAGTGAATCGCAATTGAGTACACAATTCATTGGGTTTCTTTCAGTGAGCTCGTGTAGTACCTACACAAGTATTGAGCATTTTTATAGGTGAAAACTGTTTTGTGGTCAATCCTCAATTTCTCGGCTTTGTCGTTACTACTAATATGCTGATCTGTTCCACTTTTTCAAAAATGGCATCGACTGTAGTATGAGAGCGACCAGAGCGAGCTGCATCGTTAACGTCAAAATCCCCGGACTGAAAACGCTAAAACCAACTTTGTGCTACTCTTACTGATAATGCATTAGGTCTATAAACGTGACAAATTTTTTTCAAGGCTCGTATCGGATTTTTCCCTTTTTTGTAATTAAACCAGAATGTATCAAATTTCTTTTTTTTTATAGAATAGGGTGACAAACGAGCACACAGTCCACCTGATGGTAAGTGGTTGCTGCGGCCCATGGACATCTACATCTATCTTCCATTACAAATCAAAATGCAGATGCGTTGCCACCCGTGAGGACTGAGATGGAATGTCTCATTTCCAGTAAAAAGGGTCTCCGGTTCTCTACACTCACCATACGAAATACAGCAGCATTAAGCTACTATTTCACGCTGGTATTCTGTGAGAGCGTGGTCCTTCCCCGGTCGAGCCGACCCATTCGTGCTACAACTATACTACTAATATAATTGCAGCATGGCTCTACCACGTACAAAAAAATTTCTTCGTTAGATTCACTCATATTTAGCGGACAGAACACAATTGAAAAATGGCGGAAAAGTGTTTTTTAATTTTTCTACTTCTTAATGGCCTGTATGTATCGATATTAAAAACAGCCGGATACAAACAGTACAACCAAAGAGATTGTTCTTCAATTTTATACAAACAAAATGCGAATAAACTTTTTTCCCGACCTTGTCTATTCCAATAATCAAATTCGACCTTAATGTTTTACAAACGTCTGAATACTCATTAGCCTAAATGAAAATTTTAATCTACTAGAAAATTTGAACCAAAGCCACAATGATATGACCAATAAAAGTGCTACAACTGTAGTTGCACGTTATTCATTTGATAATGCAGATGGAGTTCTCCGTAATAGAATCGGCGTATGCATTTGCATCACTATGCCAGCACACCTCTAATTATTGTAATACCTGTCAGACTCACCTTTTAACCTACTTGCTGGCCGTCTCTGGATTCCATCGCATTGTTACTAAGCCTAATTTGTATTCCACTCATTCTTTCATCACAGACCGCTGTAGTCGCAAGTGTTTTTCTCATTTGTCTCTTTTCGTCACTAATATTTCCCGTATCATCATCTCTTTGAACGTAATATTCCCAATCGGTTACTGTATCGGATCACAAATAAACGATTGCTTTCGCTTTGTGATCGATGCTTGTTCAAATATATACGGACATGTATTTTTCGGCAACAATCGCTGATGTTTGTATTTGAAATGCTTCGCTGCCTTTGATTTTGAAACCACCTACAATGAGTGCCTCCTGTTGGTGTTTGAATTACTCTAGGTGTCTTTTGATGTGATAGTGTACCTTTAGGTGTAGGTTTTTACGGTTCTAACTTCATATGAATATTTTATCAGAAAATATGACTAATAGAGCCATGCTACAACTATATTGTAGTTGTAACACGAATGGGTCGGATCGACCGGGGAAGGTTCACGCTCTGACAGAATACCAGCGTAAAATAGCAGGGTAATGTTGCTGTGTTTCGTATGGGGTAGAGAACCGGAGACCCTTTTTACTGGAAACGAGGCATTCCATCTTAGTCCTCAGGAGTGACAACGCATCTGCATTTTTATCCTTAATCGAGGATATATATAGGTGTCTATGGGCCACAGCATCCACCAGGTGAACCATGTGGTCGTTTGTCACACTTATTTTTTTAAATGAAATATTGTATTCATCATCATCATCTTTACAGTTCTATAAAATCAATTCCATAAAAAAAATATTCTACCGTTTCAAAATGAGGTTCATTCCTCTGTCTGGAGCAGAAACGTCGAAAGAAACGCTGGTACCTATCTTCTATAATATATTTCAACATACCATTACCGTTACACCGGGTTAGCAATCGCAATTTTTTTATTTTCAGTCGTTATTAGGAAGACACTGCTGTCCATCCCCTGGTTTGTTTCCTCTGTCATCCGTTACGACAACCACAGGATGATATGGGGTTGTGGATATTCTTAAATCATAAACAGTAATAATTGTGATAACTAATAGGGAAAATGCAACTTTATTTATAACCAGCGATCTGTCTCAACTTCGCAAGGGTGATTTCCGGATTTTAACAACAGCGCCATCTATCGTGTTCAATTTTAAATCTACGCCATCCAGATACCCTCAAATACATACAAAAAATTTCATCACCATCGGTTGAGACTTTTCGTAGTTTTGCGAGACCAACACACGGCAATTGATTATATATACGACTATAGATATTCGTTTTATTTTTATCATCAAACCGTAAGTCTACTGGTGGTATGGAGTATGGACCGCTCCCATGGTAGGGAAAAGCTGTCTTTTTTGTCACTTTGAAGCTGCTTTCCGTCGTTCAGACCGACGATACATTTTACGCCTGGCCTAAAAAGATATATTTTTTTAGAATTAGGGTGACCAACGAGCATACAGTCCACCAGATGGTAAGTGGATGCTATGGCCCATAAACATTTTCACCTATCCTCCATTAAAAATCTAAATGTAGATGCGTTGTCACCACTGTGGACTCAGATGGAATGCCTTGTTTCCAGTAAAAAGGGTCTACACTGTTCATACAAAACAGAACAACATTAAGCTGCTATTTCACGCTGTTATTCTGTTAGAGCGTGGTCTTTCTCCGTTCGAGCTGACCCATTCATGCTGCATTAATACTATAGCAGCAGCATGGCTTCACCACGTTTAAAACTAAATATAAATATACTTACCGTTATCGGAAGCCACACTTATTTTAGCTAAAATAAATACTCGACTGCCTTTTGTAAAAAATCGTATTTTATTTAATTTAGTAACGTTTTCAGTTCAATAATGACTCAAATTTTAAGCCTAAGCAAAACCGACAAGATCCGGGATAAATTACTCATGATATTAGTGATGGTAAATTCTGAGAAAACAGTCATCTTTTATATACGGTGTATTAATAACTTTGTCCTATTTGTTTGTGTCTGTGAAACTGATAATGATTAATAAAATATTTATTCATTACAACCTTACAATAATAATATATTTAAGGTAAGTTATCCATATAATTTGTTAGTAAACATAAAACTTATAACGTAACCTAAATCTAATTATTTAAGACATGTAACTTATTGATTAAAAAAAGGCGGTAATATTACTCAAGAAGGAATAAATCATATCTTTCAGCAAATTAGCTCCGACTACTCTCATGACGTAGTTGCAGCTAGCCCGCACCCTGCCTACCAACGAGAGTGTTTTCTTTCTTATAATGGCGTAGTAGTCATCTGTAGTGTCGTAGTAGGCCAGACAAGATCCTTATGTCATTGTACTGAACTCGTTTTTTTATAGAAGAGGGGGCAAACGAGCATGCGGTTCACCTGATGTTAAGTGACTACCGCCGCCCATCACCAACCGCAACACCAGGAGAATTGCGGGTGCGTTGCCGGCCCTTTAGAAAGGAGTAAGCTCTTTTCTTGAAGATCCCCAGGTCGTATCGGTTCGGAAAAATCGCCGGTGGTAAACTATTCCACAGAGAGGTTGTACGTGGAAGAAAACTCTTTTTGAAACGTACAGTGGCAGACCGCCAAGCATCCAGATGGTGTGGATGATATCGGGACGTTTGCTGCGTAGTGCGTTCACGAAATTTGGCGGCTGGGATTAATCCGAACAATTCCTCAGAGCACTCACCGTGGTATATGCGAAAGAAAATGCAAAGAGATGCAACATTTCTTCGCAGTGCCAGTGAATCGAGCCGATCGAAAAGCACTCGGTCGTCGACGATTCGAGCCGCTCTGCGCTGGATGCAGTCAAATGGAAGGATCTGATACTGTTCCCATCTCTGCGCTGGGGCTCAGCAATAGTATTCCATGTGCGGCCGAACCTGCGCCTTGTAAAATTGCAGGCGGTGTGCCGGCATGAAATACTGTCCCGCTCTGCTGAGCACGCCAAGCTTTTTAGAGGCCAATTTGGCCTTCTGAAGCGCCCTCTGTGAATAATTTGTGTAAATGTGACAAACGAGCACGCAAACCACCTGAAGTGGTTGCAGTGGTGGACATCTCTCCTCGATTACGAATCAAAATGCAGATGCGTTGTCACTCATGAGGACTAACATGGAGTACCTCATTTCTAATAAAAAAGGTGTACAGTTCTCTACACTCACCATATGAGACACAGCAGTGTTAAGCAACTATTTTACGCTGGCATTCTATGAGAGCGTAGTACTTCCCCGCCCGTGCCCGCCGCGCCGTACTGTAGCACGAAGCTACACTAGTAATATAGCTGTAGCATGGCTCTACCACGTAAGAGTGGAATCACATGCTGTACTTGTGCAAGACTTGACAGTAGGATTTTAACAATGTTGTCATATCAGCTTTTAATATTCTTTTAAAGCCCACCGCTGCTATAAAATATCTCAATATTTGCCGTAGTTGCTTCCCTTGGATGACGTGTTGGTATCCCTCCGTTGCCTCTTACGATGCATATAATAGGATCAGCTCAGCGCAAAATATTCCCAAGGAATACCAGAGTATCCTTGATACACATTAAGGACTATTATTCTCGAATCATCACTTTCACCCTGCGGTTGTCTGGATAGCAACACACAGTGACCTCTAAATCCAGAGTCATCGAACCCGAAAATATTTCCTAAATGGGTTAATGTCCCGGTTAACACGCAACACTTTTCTATACCCAAGGTGATTACTGGAATCCGAGGGAATTATAACGAAATTCGCTACCACGCGTGGCTGATAAACCGATACGCCCGCAGCCATTTGTTAAAATCGCATAATTTTAGGATCGCCATTTACGGCTGCTTTTTAGAATGTTTAGTTCTTGATAATTTTCAATAGCAAAACGTTACAAAATATTTTTTAATTTATAAAAAATTAAATTGCATCTTTCAAGGTGATGTTGTGACCAAGATTAAGAAAGGAATTCTTTAGTGGTTTGGTCACGTGGAAAGAATGAATGAGGAAAGAGTGACAAAGCAAATTTATGTTGCAGAAGTGAACGGTAGATTCGGAAAGGCATACCCTAGGCGAAAGCTTATTGACCAAATTGGCGATATATTTAAAATGGGTCAAATTAAGAATACCCTTAACCGACAAGCATGTTTGCGTAGGTATATGGATGTGGAGAAAGCGAGAGAGATATGTCAGGATCGTGGTAAATGGAAGTTTGTAGTTTCTGCCTATGCCTCTAGTCTAGGTTGACAGGCGTGAGTGTTTATGTATTATTTATGTAAATAATTCGATATAAAAAACGAAGACTTCTATTTTACACTACTAGGTGGGCTCTGCGGTCTTAATACATTGCGGACTAAGTTACGGTTCTCCGTAACTTCTTTAGCCGACTGCGAGCGGGCGAGAAGACTAGTTCTTTGTTTTGTACGCCGCGAATGACAATCTAACAATGTTGTGTGCTGTTAGTTGGCTTTACAACTTTACTGTAATCTTATAAAAGTTCTTTTTTTTATAGAATAAAGGTGACAAACGAGCAAACAGTCCACCTGATGGTAAGTGGATGCTGTGGCCCATAGACGTCTACATTTAACCTCGTTTAAGAATCAAAACGGATATGCGTTGTCACCCCTGAGGACTAAGATAGAATGCCTCGTGTTCAGTAAAAAAGGGTCTCCGGATCTCTTCACTCACCATACGAAACACGGCAGCATTAAGCTGCTATTTTACGCTGGTATTCTGGGAGAGCGTGGTTCTACCCCCGCCGAGCCACCCCTTCGAGCTACAACCATAATATAGCTGCAGCTTGG
The DNA here is from genome assembly GCA_036936625.1 of Parnassius smintheus behrii. Taxonomy (NCBI): domain Eukaryota; kingdom Metazoa; phylum Arthropoda; class Insecta; order Lepidoptera; family Papilionidae; genus Parnassius; species Parnassius smintheus. The sequence goes on from JAUPFT010000007.1 coordinate 52,973,380, forward strand.
CTCTACCACGTATAAATATTTTATTGAAAAACATCCCCTTTGTATATAACTTCCATTAAACTAATCACAAAGCTATCTTGATTTTGACATTTTTTGTGACATTGACATTTTTTTTAAAAATTGAGAAAAGAAAGGATTACGAATGAAACTTATCCACGAATGAGTAACCAATGCTACGTGACCGAGCCATGATGGAGCTATATTATGGTTGTAGCACGAATAAGTCAGTTCGATCGGGGAATGACCACTTTTATATAATTTCTTTTAAAATACGTTACCTTCGCTGTATGATTTTCTCCTTTATCGTGGAAACACTCATCATCATCATCATCATCATTACAGCCTTTCACAAGTCCACTCCTGAACATAGGCCTCCCCCAAGTAATGCCACAAAGCACGGTCCTGAGCCACCTGCATCCATCGATTTCCTGCATGTCTTACCAGGTCGTCACTCCATCTAGTGGGGGGTCGCCCTACACTACGCCTACCGGTACGAGGCTGCCACTCGAGAACCTTTCTTCCCCATCGGTTATCGGTTCTTCGAGCTATATGGCCGGCCCATTGCCACTTCAGCTTACTAATCCGCTGGGCTATGTCGGTCACTCTCGTTTTACTGCGGATATCCTCATTTCTGAGTCTATCACGCAGAGAAACTCCGAGCATAGCCCTCTCCATAGCTCGCTGAGCGACCTTAAGCGTCCTCATACGGCCAGCAGTGAAGGACCACGTCTCAGATCCATAAGTCATCACTGGCAACACGCACTGGTTGTACAATCTAGTTTTTAGAGATTGAGGTATACCTGACGAAAAGATATGTCGTAATTTCCCGAACGCTGCCCAGCCGAGTTGAATCCGTCGATTGACCTCTCGGTCGAAGTTGGACTTACCTAGTCGGACTATTTGTCCCAGGTAAACGTACTCGTCAACAACTTCGAGCATAGTGCTCCCAACAACTACCGGCATAGGTGTGACATGGACATTGAACATGATCTTTGTTTTGTCCATGTTCATCTTAAGACCTATCCGTTGGGAGGCACTATTGAGGTCATTGAGCATAGTGCTTAAGTCCTCCAGCGATTCTGCCATAAGGACTATATCGTCGGCAAATCGAAGGTGAGTGATGTACTCGCCATTGATGTCAATACCGTATCCTTTCCAGTCCAGTAGCTTGAAAACGTCTTCCAATGCAGCGGTGAAGAGTTTCGGGGATATAACGTCACCCTGTCTTACACCTCTCTGCAGTTGGATAGGTCTCGAGCTCTGGTTCTGTACTCGGATAGCCATCGTAGCCCTACTGTACAAACACTTCAGCACTTCGATATACCGACAGTCAAGTTGGCACCGCTGAAGGGACTGTAGCACCGCCCAAATTTCGACGGAATCAAAGGCTTTCTCATAGTCCACATACGCCAGGCAAAGTGGCAGATTGTACTCTTCAGTCTTCTGTACAATCTGCCGCAGGGTATGTATGTGGTCTATGGTACTGAAGCCTTTTCGGAAACCGGCTTGTTCGGGAGGCTGGAAGTCGTCAAGTCTGCGTGCGAGACGATTCGTAATGACTCTCGAAAACAGCACGTAGACGCGGCTCAGAAGGGAAATCGGTCTGTAGTTCTTTAAGAGAGCGTTGTCGCCTTTCTTAAAGAACAAGACCACCGCACTTCTGCTCCACGCCTCTGGAGTAGTGCCACCATGGAGGACGGAATTGAAGAGCTTCTGAAGGACTACAAGTACCGGTGTTCCACCCGCTTTCAGAAGCTCCGCTGTAATTCCCTCCTCGCCTGGGGCCCTGCCGTTTTTAAGGTGCTGGAGAGCCATTCTAATCTCGCTTAGACTGACGTCCGGGATATCATCGGAATAGTGTCGGATAAGACTTGCTCTTGGATCGTTACTCACACTTGCGTGTGGCTCCAACGATGATGTGTACAGCTGCCCATAGAACCTCTCAATCTCACTCAAAATCTCAGGTGTCCCGGAAACGATGTTGCCACACTCAGTCTTCAGCTTTGACAGTTGGCTCCTTCTGGCAGACAGATCTCTGGCAAAGACTTTGGAGCCCTGGTTCCGCTCGATCGCTTCTTTAATACGAGAAGTATTAAAGTTGCGTAAGTCTCGCCGCATGCACTTGGAGATCTGTCTGTTCAGTTGCCTGTATGCTGTCAAATCTGTTGACGATTGCAGCCTCATCTCCCGTCTAACAGCCATGAGATTAAGAGTGTGATCGGAGAGTTTTTGTGTTCTTCTGCGGCGGGTCTTGCAGAACTTAGCTCCGACCGCATGGACAGTTTCCACGAGCTTGTCGTTCATATCGTCCACTGCATTGCAATCTTCTAGGCACTGGAAGCGGTTACGTAACTCGAGCTGAAAGGTTTCGGGATTCTGGATTAGAGCACGAGGGGGACGGTGTGACGGACGGTGTGGGAGTGGAAACACTACATATACATATTTTTTTATATAAGAAGAGGCAAACGAGCATTTGGATGACCTATGGTAAGTGACTACCACCACCCATAAACAACTGCAACACTAGGGGGAATCGCATTTTTATTGCCGGCCCTTAAAAAGAGCAAGGTTATGTAAATTGCACAAGGACCAACATTCTGTGGGTGATTCAAACCCGCGGCCCTCAGTACCATAAGTCACTAAGCCTAAAGTGTTCTTACTCACATCACGTTTTAAATCTACGTTTTTCGCGCATAGAATAATTCACCGTTTCACAATAAAGAGTAAACGTTTCCACGTAAAACGAATGGCGCGTTGTTTAAGGAAAATCTGAATTTAGACATTATGCAAAAAACGCAACAAATAAACGTATACTTTTACTGTCTTTAGACGGAATGGGATATTGCGATGCGCTTATCGTAAGTCCGAGCCATGTGGGGATCAACAAAAGATCGTATTGATTTTGCCGACTATTGTGCAATCGCGCGAACGACGTGCGGGTCTTGATGAATTATTTAAATTTATTTTTATTTATATTAAAATAACCATCGCTAGGGAACAAGAAAGGTGTGAAAGTGCTTATAAGCACTTTATCTTGTAAAAATGTTTAATCTAAAATTCATATCTTAATTAGCCAAATCTGAATTATATATTATGTACATTGAAAAATTATGTACATTAAAATAGGTATTGAAAGTTATTTTAATTGGAATTAAAATATTGTTAAAACCGAGAATGTTGCATATATTTAAGAAAAACATGGAACATATTTAGGAGTAGGTGTAAACACAATACATTAGGTGCGGTATATATTGGTCACTTTCTGATAACTCAAAACTGTAGTCTTGTTTGCATAGATATTTTTGTGATACGATAGCTTTTCATCGGTCAATCCTATATTAAAGAGTGAAAAGGGCGATGCTTTATCGATGCCATATTGACAGTTGATATTACAGCAAATATTTAAGTATGGTGTAGTGTAGTAAATTGTTTTAAGTAAATTTTTGAAGTGTTCCTAATTAATGCCATAGCTTGTTTGCATTTTTTTTTCCTTAATATATTAGTTATACTACACGACTTTGTGTTTTTGCCTCTGTCCTCCTTCCAGTTTTGGTTTTATAGGGCAGCAAAGCTTAAGGTGACCATATTGCTCTCACGTACCTTACATCAATATTATTTATTTCAAAACATAATTTGATTCATCTGTGATATTTGATCTTTAAAGGTTAATCAATATTCAATGGTAACATTGGTATGCTGATGGCGATGAATAGAACAGATATTATCTTTGTGGTTGTTTTAGCTGCAAATACTTTAAGATTTAAAAACCTACAAGAAATTTTTGCTTGGTGATAGGACTTCTTTCCTGGCTTCTGATCTGGTCTGATTGGATAAATACCACTTTCTTACATAGTTCTGACGTCAAGTAACATCCACTGCTAAGTTAAATAAGACTTAACGAGTGTTTACTTAACGGTTTGAGAGCGATTATAATACTACCTGTTTTACTCTCCTATTCAATTTGTTGTCAGAAGTGACACATTTGTAGCTTTCTTTGTTAAAAGTTGGTTGTATCGTTTCTGGTTTCGATTAAGATGTAGTAGTAACTTATTACTAGGTAGACTGTTCACTCGTATGTCAATCTACTGTTTAATAAATTGCCTTTACGTAGAGTCTGATTAAATACAACTCTATTCAAGTTAAATGCCTTAGATAATTGCATCAATCTGGCGCTGTGTAAGATCGTACGATAAACGATAAACCTAAGTCACAAAATTTGCAAAAAATCAAAAGCGCGCACATCAAACAGTCGAACGGAGTCATATGTCCTCGCGCAAACCGCTCGGGAGTCGTCATTTAAAAACAATTCAGCGGGGTTGCCTCGCGAGTATAACTGTTTATGGAGTTGCCGCGCCAAACAGGGCGCTAAGTAAAAAAACCCGAGTGCCCGAGTCGAAAGGAAACCCGAACGTGGCAAAAAACGTACCCATCGGTCGCCGTATGGCTGTAGCGTAGTAGAACCTCCGCCCCCCGCCCCGCGGGCATCCGTACGCTACTACGCTGTCGCGAGTAAACCAGAGTAAACAACCGCACCGCTCTCGTCGTGCGGCTTCAAATGAATTTATTTATTTTCAATTTTATTGCGAATGGTGCTTCGTATTTAATCATAATAAAAATGTTTTACTCTTTTAACAATCATTGAGTTTTATTCTTGTTTGTGAAAGATATCTTAATAATTATTTAATCGATTTATTTAAGAATGAAACCGTGCAAATTTAAATATGATTGTGTTTATAAAGCTATTATTTGGCCATGGTAGGTAGGTATAATAGTTGTTAATGTAAAGTATAATTTATAATCTATTGTCCATCGTTTCTTTAGTGCCAATTAAACTAGACCTTACTTACCCTTTCCAGAAAGGAATAAAGTCCGCCTTCTTTAGGTTAACTTGACCGCTTTTAAAGTGAAATAGATGTCAAACTGTTCTTGCATTAAAATATACTTAGACTTTTACTAATAGAGTATAAAACTGAATATATCACGTAATTTAATCAAACAAATTATAAAAACAATGAAAAGAAGTAATTCACTTGACATATTATCTTCCATTATCAAAAATACGAAGTAGGTAAATAATTTTTTCGCAATATTTCTTTTCTTAAAACTGAACATAATATATTTCCCAGGGCGACGTGTAGGTATTTACAGAAACTAATGCACTAAACGTTTTGCCAATACGAAACTCTCGGTAAAAATTCTCTTGGCACTTGCGAATGAAATAAAATATATTAGTAGTGTACTTTAGTAGCGACCATATTTTGGGAACTTATGACTCAGTCACTTTTCTACATTTTTTTTTAAATTTGGCTAAGTCACAGAAATATACTAATAGATCTTATACCGATAAAGCAGGCCTCCAGATCTTTTATTTATTAACGGACTTCAAAAAAAGAAGAGGTTGTCATTTGGACTGTATTTTATGTGTGAATATTATGTGGCACCTCGCCGATTGTAAACTAATTCTAATCATTTTTTTAATGAATAGACTATACTGAGAGTAAACTCATATAAATTTAAAGTAAATGTCGTCTGCATGATCATCGTTGCACAGCAGATCTCGGGCCTCTGAGCATCCCCCATTGTCCAGAATCTCCTCGCGGTACATAACTATGTACCGATCGTGGGAGCCAGTCTTGGCACTGTAAGTTTAGGCGGCGAACGGGGTTTGCCTTTTTGTGTTTTTTTTTCCTCCGTTCGCCGCTATGAAGTCAGTCATAACAGGTTAGTCAATTGGGACTATGGTCAAAGTTGGTGAGTGATATTGGTGCTTATCATTCGATTCTCAAATCTTTATAGAGAGGAGTTCTTTTGGTAGAGACGATCGAAGCCGCGGTTATGCTTAGCTGGTTATAGTTAGCTATAAAGTGATCCCTCCTAAAACCATATTATTCCGCCCGGACTTGTATGCACGGCGGACTCGCCTTAAAAGTATTCTCTCCAATAATTTGGATATGTGTGGTAGCAGCATAATCGTCCTGTAACTAGCTGCTTTACCCTGTACTTCTCGGGCTTCGGCAGCACGATCACCTTGCCGGTTTTCCAATCCTCTGGGAAGTGGCAAGCTCGCAACATTCCTCTGTATATCCGGTTAACTTTTACTAGTGCTCTATTGGGCAGCTGTCGAAACATTGCGTTGGTAATGCCGTCGTGCCCCAGCGCTTTCCTCGGTTACAGGCAAGCGATGACGCGGACGATGACAGGTTCCCGAACGCGGCTCTACTTTTGGGCATAAAGCTCCATGAATTCTGCACTTGGTGGATTTGGCATAAATTGCTCTTCGAAGTGCTTTGCTAGAATATCCGCTCTACCTTTGCCCTCATTACAATACCCGCCTTATTGTTGTTAGGCAGGCGGCCGGGGGGTTTGGTTTTAATTAACTCCGGTTCAATTTGTAGAGCGACTCCTTTTGCTTTCCAGATACGTCGCTCCCAGGCCTCTCCTCTGTGTGCCTGGATTGCAACCGACAACTCATCCGTCAGTTTGTTTAGTTATTCTGGGGCAGCGACTGCACGCCCAGAGCTTTCTCTGCGCTCTTTAGGTCGTTTATCTGATCCAGGCTCTGTGGGCTTCTCCTCTCCATGGGTGTGGCTGTACCAGGACATGACTAGTATCTTGCCAGTGATATCGATCATATCACGTTGAATAACCCGAAATTCTTCCAATCTGTGGGGCGTAAATCGAACCCTCTTCCCGAACGGACAAGCGTTAAAGGGGTGTCCCAAGTTTGGTTGAGGACCTCAATATGCTTCGTCCAGTCCGGAAGGCATTCAGCACTGATAGGCGGGTATCTTGCCTTTTCGGCCTCCTTAGGTGGTTGAGGCATCTCAGCGGTCTTGGACGTTGTTACTGCTAGTGCTTCTACCAGTTGAGCGTAGCAGATTGAGGGTCTTTGACCATCGTCCTATAGAAGGCCTGATGGGATAGGCGCGGACGATGATCGTCCGACAAATGGCGCTAGAGTCGCATATGCTGTGGTCCCCAACCATAAGATTTCTCCCCTCGTTGGTCAACTAACTGCGGCGGTCCGGTGAGATGCAGGAGATTAGTTCTGGTGGTGTTGGATGTAGCTGCCCACCGGTGGGGTCTCTCCATCCTCTGAAGATGATGATGAAATTGGGGAGCCGATGCACTGCCTCTTTTCGAAGATCGAATATGAAGATCATCGGTGTCCAGTGGTATATGCCTCCTTGCCAACTTCATCCTGCGAGGTAAGGGCTCCGGTTCCGACCCGCTCGTGCACTCAGGCACGGTGGGCGTTAGCGCGGCGCTCGGTGCAGGGGCATTAAGCGGCGATGATGGTTTCCTCATTATAATTTGACTAAACTTAGTTAGTCTTGATCTTTTCGTGTTAAGGAGGTAGTAGGGGCCGGTCCAAAGACTCCAGTCAGTCCGGTAGTTTTTCTGGTGCGGGATGGAGGGAGGGGGGTTCCCCTTGACTGACATTGTTATTAACTGTTCAGGTGCTAATTGTCCTCTCTATTATAAACCTAACGAGCGATCCGACAAAAAACGACGACGATACGACGCTAGAGGTGTGGGTGGGAGAAGGTGGTGAAGGCGCTACACTTTGTGACACTGCCTACCTCTTTCGACAAGAAAGAGTTGGGGGAAGTGCTTGGTAGCACTAGCGCACGCGACTGGATACAAAAGACTCGGAGCTTGGAGAGTGCCCATGAACATGAATCTACCTAGGGGCCGATGCCCTTGATGCCTTACGGAGTGGACAGATGTGCCACCACTGCTAATTGCAACACCATACACCTAAGAGATCTTTCATACCTTAAGGTGGTAAAATAGGGGATGATATTTTTAATGTTTTTTTTATAGAAAATGTTATTCTTCTGTTATTGTTTAATCAAAAGCGTTAAAGTCTGGGTGGAGTCGGTGCTAAAACAAATAAATGTATATCAAATATGCATTGTGTAGAAATTGCTTAATAATTTTTAGTTTTACTTTTTGTTAGACTAATTAATTATTCTACGTAACTATTCCAAATGTTAATTGATAGTATCAAATATTACAGTGAGGAAATTCTTTATCCTAAAAAGCTCCCAAAAATAGAAGCAGGCCCTCTGCCCAGCCGTGGGAGGTATTTAGGCTGTAACAATTAACTCAGCAGTGAACTTTGATGCCCTGGAATATTTGAATCGACAACAACAACAGCTGTCACATTTTTTTTAACCAGCGGCAAAACGCAATGGAAACAAAGCGATACAGCCGTAAGCGATATAATTAAACTTTATATCATCTATTGAATTTTTACAGAGGCACTATTAAAATTTTATGAGGTAAATGCTGTTACAGCGACCACCAGCACTTTCGAATGAAGACATTCCAGCGGGCATGCGGGCGTGTGTGTAACATATGCGTAACTGTGTGAGTTTTAAAGTAAAACTTCTTTAGACGCAATTCAAGAAGTTTCAAGAAAGAATTTTCGGACGGAAGTAGGTAGTTATCGTTCAATAAGGCAGCTACTAACTATAGTATTTAGTTATATTTTCATAAATTACGCAATAATAATTATAATAATTCTTTTTTATTGATTACAACATGTTTAATAAGATAATAAGTAAAAACTGAACTTTTTTTTAAATCGTCAATCGGGCACAACCAAGAAAACAATACAATTTCTTCAATGGATAATCTTAAACTATAAAAACTGACAATGACGTCTGCCTGTTTTCCCCCTCATTCTGTTATTAATAAGGATTAATAAATTGCATTTTAAACTTTAAGATAGTACACAATTACCAAACGTTCGGTCATATATATTATAATAGCAAACAGGATTTCTTTTGACTTGTACACGTAAGGCGCACTTTAAAATTGACATATATTTTTGTCTGTCTGTATATTTAAACGAAACAATCACCTAATATTCATACAAGCATATTTTAATACACCATTGTCAAACACATCTAAATTGGTTTAACTATTGTGGAGATTAGCTCAAAGATGACAATCATCTACATTTCAATTTTAATCGCATCGGAAATAACATTTTTAGAAGGAGGTGGACTGTGTGCTTGGTTGTTACCCTTATTCTTTAAAAAATAAAGATGACAAAGTCATATGATGGTAAGTGAATGCTGTTGTCAATACACACCTATATATATATATATATATATATATCAATTCTTGAATAAAATTAAAAATGTAGATGCGTTGTCACCCCTTAAAACTAAAATAGAATGCTTTTTTACCTGTAAATTAGGACTCCGGTTCTCTACACTCACTATATAGATCACAAAAGCGTTACGCCTCATTTCTCGCCGTGCCTCTATTTCACGTTCTCTGTAAGAATGTATCTCTCGCCTGAGTCGACCTATTCGTGCATTAATAATTAATTTGCAGATATTAATTTCAGCCTAATATTGATACATATTTACTACGTATGTACGTTATACTACAATGCTTAAAAAGTAGATTTATTACTATATATAAATGTCCCACTTCTAATAATTACGCGTAATAGTAAACTTCCAATGAAAATAAAATGAAATGAAATAATCTTCCTTGAATTCTCCCACAAGTTATATTGCATATTTATAAGTTACAAACATTTTTTTTCCTTTTTTTCTTCCTTTATTCCGCTCACCAAGCGTGGCAACATGGAAAATATCCTCTATGAGAAGCAATCTATGACAGAGGCCTATGTTCAGCAGTGAACTTTGTTAGCTTAAACGGTAATGGTAAACATTTTTTTTAAATACTTTGTGTATTAAAAAAATGTTTACAACAACATAGCGATATTTAAAACAGTTTATATACAAGGTTAGTTTTACATATATAATTAAAGTACATAGCTCGCAATCGACGCGGTATAAAGACATAAAATCTATGTTCGTAGTAAATTGGTAATACTTATTGAACACACACGACGATTTACTGTACCGCTTAGGTGGTCCTTGTGTACAGGTTTGCGTGCCCTGGAAACAATTTGTAAGGAGTTTCCTTCTGTTTACGTAAAAGTGACTACAAACTTCTTTCTTTTATAACACGTACTACAATCCCTAAATTTTTTAATCATCTTGACTACGTGTCTAGCTGTTATGTTTGTGAAGTTGTAGTGGAAGAAAATTATACTTAGATTTATTCCTTTTTGCACAATCAATAACGTTTGGTTCTGCACAATCAATAATGTTTATTACAAGTTCAAAATAACCCTCTTTTTATTAAAGTTGAAATGTTTAACTTTAAACCAAATAGTTGTAATTAAACGTCTTACTTTTACTATATTAATTATAAGATTTAGATCTTAAAATAAATTACAATAAAATCTTGTTTGTAAAGGTACTACTATTCAAATTAAATAGAGTTTGGATTTCTGGTACTGCAAACTGTACCTAATCACTTCAAAGTAAAATCAACAAACTAAAATATAGTTTACATCATTATAATGCATGTTTAAAATTGATTATATCCACTAACTTTAAACACCCTCTATAAACCTACCGCTATGTTTATGTTATGTTTCATTTAAAGATATTTTAATGTATATTTATTGATCGTAACGCACCGGCTCCGTAACAAAAGATGAGTGTTCATTTTCCCAAGCAAAATACAGAACATTTTTACGACTTTGAGTGACTTGCGAAGGTATAATCTGTGTTTATGGTTCAATATAATTATATCGAGCAATATTAGTATAGTTACAAAATTTACACAAATTAAAAATGTAAACAAGGTAAAACAAGGGACAGCAAAAACATATTCAAGTTTTTACGTTACGATAAATAATTTATATATATATATATATATATATATATATATATATATATATATATATATATATATATATATATATATATATATATATATATATATATATATATATATATATAATGTTTATGTTATATTATATAGGAGACTAGAATACGATAAAAATACTCCAATATTATTAAAATGAATTTACTTTTATTCTTACATTCAGAAAACAAAAAGTAAGGTTTGACATAAACACCAAAATGAACAAGTCGTAACAGTGAAGAAAAGACCGTCTTACAGAATGCTGCTTTTGAAATCCTACATTGAACGATGCTGTCGTGCGTGTGACTACGGGCAAAATAACGGCTAATGATATTTTAATGTGTCAGTGAAATGTTTCAATGTGCCAGTGAAATGTTTCAATGTGTCAGTAAAAGGATACTCTAATGTACTACAGTGCAAACAGAACTATTTCATTTTGTTCACGAGCATTCATTTTTAACATATTATTATGATGAACAATCATATTTTTATTAATTTATTTACATATTTAAAGAGCATATTTGATTAGTGACATAAAATATCATTATCATAGTGCTTACTATATTATTGTTAATTTGATAGTATTGTAAAATCCTTATAATAATGGATTTTTAAATACTTTTATATTTAGATACATTATTTATACGGTGTGATTAATCATAATCGAAAAAATTTGAATATAATGGCAAATTGTTACTATAAAATTAAAAATCATAATTAACAATATTCTACTTAAGAAAATAACTTTTCTGAACTATATGTTATAGTGTAAATAAATATCCATGATTATGATTTCAAAATATGTGACTCAAAGCACCATGATCTTAAACTCTATTGCGGAAAAGCCATGTTTTTTGTTTTTGCTTAAGCTCCTGTATACATTTTTATATCATCGTTTAGTAATGGTTTGTCATATATTTATACGGGGTATTATTTAAATCATGTATAGTTAACACTAAACAACTACTGCCATCTGTTGAAGAGCAGTAGTAATTGCGAAAATAAAATTTTATATTTCTCCCAATCATACCTGCGACGATTTTTAATATACCATACATTATTAGCGAAACATTATACAACACATTAACGAAACAACAATGATTTTTACTTATGCATAACTGGTAACAACATCTCATTTTCAAATTATGGAAAGAATATAAAAATAATAAGATATACCCGGAAAACTCGGTGAAGTTAAAATTAAAGTCTAAACACTTTTATTCATCATTGGCTTTTAAAAACATTTTTTGAAAGTCAAGACGGTGCAACAAGACCACTACGGGAAACATTGTGAGAATATACAGCCAGAAACTCTAACTAATAACGACAATTTTTTTCCATACGGTTAAAATTTAATCTTATAAAATAAAGTATAAGTCTAAGCAAGCTCATCAAAGCCACGCAATGCAAATTAAGACGTAACCCATTCATGATATGGGACTTAGCCGCCTTTGTTATTAGACCCCTGAGATGTAATAATGACCACATAGGGATTATGACTTTACAACCGTACTTTGATGGAGTCTCTGAGAGATGCCTATATTCAGCTAGAGTAGACTATGATGATTGTGTAATTACCTACTTCTAATTATTAACTATCGATAAACTAAGAACTGTGAACTGTGTTCTTGAATAAAACTATTTATACGGATTTTATAGCGTTTAATTAACTTATTTTTAATTCCCGACATTTTGGGTGCTTAACAGTACCCATGGTCATGGGGCGTTTAACACCACCAGCAAATCCGTATAAATAGTTTCATTCAATGTGTAGTGTTCGCGTAAATATAAAAAATCATTAAGTACGTTCTTATATCTTCTTACCAGCATCTGTTAATCCATTTCTCAATTTCTTGCTACGCATTAATCTTAGTAATTTTATTCTTCCCAGCAGAGATTGTGCTTAATTAAAAAGTATACTCGCCTACTTTATAGCGCTTATCCTCTGAGCCACCACGGTACATAAAATTAAATTGAGTTAATTAAGAATTATGTTCGGAGTTTATCTGCGTGATAAACCTCGTAATAAGGATATATCGGTATCAGTAAAACCAGAGCAACTAACATAGCATAGCCCAACGGATCACTAAGCTGAAGCGGTAATAGCCGACCATATAGCTCCAAGAACCTGTACTACAACCTGTACTAAATAACTAACGAAGAGTAGCAGCCTCGTTCTGACAAGCGAAACTTTTTTTAATGTAGAATTGGGATGACAAACGAACACACAGTCCACCTGATGCGAAGTGGATGCTATGGCCCATAGACATCTACATTTAACCTCGATTAAGAATTGAAATGCAGATGCGTTGTCACCCCTGAGGACTAATATGGAGTGCCTCGATTCGAGAAAAACGTGTCTCCGGTTCTCTATACTCACCATGCGAAACACAGCAGCATCAAGCTGCTATTTTACGCTGGTATTGTGAGAGCGTGGTTCTTCCCCGGTCGATCCCTTTCGTGCTACAACCATAGTATAGTTGCAGCGTGACTCTACCACGTATGGCGTTATGAAATGGCGTAGAACGAAGCCACTAGGTAAAATGACGAACTGGTAAGAAATGCAGGAAGTCTATCGATTCAGATGACTCAGAGCCATGCATTGTGGGGGACTATGTCCAACAGTGGACTTTTTGTAGGATAAATTTTTACATTAACATAAACACTCACGCCTGTCACCCAGAAGGGTGGGAAGGTATCACCCACTTTCAATGAGGAAGGTAAGTTTAGTCTACCGCTCGTTAGATGTCGCTAGTTGACACTATGATAAAGATTTGTTTCACAATGTCTTTATGACGATTTTTCCACGACTTTTTCTGCCACCAGGGCGACGCCTCTTAAAATGAGGTAATATTTGACAGATTTCATATATTTGTTGTTAATTTGTTCGAAAATTGGAAAGGTTATAATGTTTCTTTCTGCACACAAATCACAGATATTCAAAAAATTACAAAAATCCATTTTTTTATAATGTGCAAAAACTTAAAGAACAAACCACAGAGGCATTGTTTTGTGTATTAATATAATACTCTAGAAACTGATAAACTTTTGTTTAAAACTAAATTGTCAATTAAATGACATTAAGTGACGAAAAACTTTACCTCAGTGTTCACTAGCGACATCTAGTGAGTGTAAGATTATTAGCCCTCATTGAGAAGTTAGTTTTAAATAACAGTTTAGTTAATGATAATTAGAATATTATATTACTAAATAAAAAATGTCTCAGTGGATTGCTCTTAAATTTTTTGCACATTTTAATATTTTTAATGTTTCTACTTTGAATAATATCCTATGGTTTTGTTTATTTATTATTAACTTAATTATTAATATTAAATATAACTAATAGCATAGAAAGAAACATTAGCCTTTACATTTTTCGAACAAATTAACTTCCCCGTAGCCGTAGCGCCCTGGTGGCAGAAAAAGTCGTGGATGCCTTGATTGGCGCGATACTGACACACCTCTCTCACCTTTAGTAAATTTTTATTCCTTTTCAAATTTTAAACTCCTGTACCTAATTCCTAATTAAGAAATTATCTTCGGTAAAAAAAAGCTCACGCACCATTAACCTCTCGTCAGCTACTCCCAAAAAAAATATGCCTTGGTCGCCGTCCCGGTGACTTGGCCGACGGCCAGTCTCACCTGCCGTTCCAATTTCGCTTCCGTTCAGGATGCGTTCGGACTTAGCCACTATTTATAGGGTGAGGAGCCACTGACGACAGGGAATCACGGGGAACATAAAAAAAGCAATATTTAGACAGACAACGGTAAATATATTTTTAGTTTTATGTGCCATTTATAATTAATTAAATTCTCCTAAACTCTTTCATTTAGAATTTAAACTGGTTTTTAACAGCGGATGTACCGTTGATAAATATCGATTTCACGCCTTTTTTCATTTAAACTCGAATAGAAATTTACTGACTAGAAAATAGAGCGTTTTATACTTTACACTAGAGGGCGTAGCCCTCCTCTCATTCTGAAACGGTTATGAAGTAATAAGTCCGCGGGTTTTTTGGTTAAACGCGGCCCGAGTGGCTTACTGCTCTTTAGACTGTGTCTACTCCCTCGGGGATTACAGGCATCACGTATATTTTGGGGAACTTCATATGTCTTCGAAATACACTATTTCTTAGATATGCAGGTTCTCTCAGGTTGCTTTCCTTTACCGCAGAGCACTTGATAAATAAGTACCTGTGAACTAATACAGATCTGTATTAGTTCACAGGTACTTATTACAGATCTCTTTAAATACAAACAATAAAAATAGTAATCTCTTTAAATACAAACAATAAAAATAGTTATACAGATCTCTTTAAATACAAACAATAAAAATAAAAACAAATTGTTGTGAAAAATCAACTTAATTACAGCAGCAATAGACACAACGCATATTATATAACACGTAGATTTAGCGTAGTACTCACATTAATAGTACATATACGTCCATCCATTCATATTTTCACCGTAGAGATCATAACGGTGTAGGCATAGCAATTGGCAAAGCATTCACACCGTGGAGTACATAGTTCGTTGGAACTTATGAATGAAATGTAGGCGGTGAGAGAGCACACATGACATAATATAAAGGAAACAAACTCTTATTTAATAATAAAACTTGGAAATGGTGATATGGATTGATGATGGATTATAGGTGCGTATAATTAGTAAATTTAAATTTTTATCCAGATAAACAATTTGTTTTATTTTAATTCATGCTGTATAAACGAAAAATATGAACGTCAGTTTGCAAAATTGCTACATACTTAATATTTGATTCCATAATACCTTTAAACGAGCAATTCTTGTATATATATATATATATATATATATATATATATAATCGGAATCTCGGAAACGGCTCCAACGATTTTCATAAAATTTTGTGTCCAGGGAGTTTCGGGGGCAATAAATCGATCTAGCTAGGATTTATTTTTAGAAAATGTCTTTTTGTCCGTGTTTTTAGGCAATGAAAAATTGCTACAATATCGTTAGAATAAGAAGGTAAATTTTGACAGACTATTCATGATTACGAATAGCTTAATTGGTATAATGGGCGTACACTAAGTCGTTATACCATGGTTCGAGCCCAGACCGACCGACCGACTTTTTTTAATTTTTTTTTCAAGTTCTTTTCTTTTTTGAGAAAATCTATTTTTTCGAGCCCTTTTTTTTAGTATTTTTTAAAAACACGAAAATTTAAATTAAACTAATTGCACTCATGATTTTTTATTCAAATAACCAGTTCAGTTTTTTCTATTATGTCGCTAAGATCAAAAAATATTCGTATTTCATTAGTATGTAATTTGTATCTCAATATAATTTCCAAAACACACGAATTAAAAAAAAAACGAGCGAAAAATACCGAGCAAAGGTCGGTCAACCGGGTACTATAATAACAATGTTGCGATTTTAGTAAAAGTAAAACTTTCTACTTTAGATCCGATTATTTTGCCTATATTTATTTGCATAACATAATAATGTTTTTAAAAGATAAGGGTGAAGCACCCGGTCCACCCGATGGTAAATGGATGTTGTGACCCACAGACATCTACACTTCAACGCGATTAATAATCAAAATGCAGATGCGTTATCACCCCTGAGGACTAAGATGAAATACCTCGTGTTCAATAAAAAGGATTTCCGATACTCTATACTCGTATATGTATAAATTCAATTTCAGAAGCTTTACCATGCACTCACGATCAGGGGGAGGGCCAATCTACACAAAATGAGCTTACAGTATCTTTAAGAAGATATAAAGTTTACTAGAAATTAGAGAACGCTTGCTTATTTTCGACCGATATTGAAACTAACACCAATAACCTAGAAACATGTAAAACGATTTTTTGTTCCCTTGACAAGATTTACTTTTTAGGTAAAATGAGCTCTTGGCAGAACAGGAAAATTAAAAACCCATTAAACTACAAAGATTTATAATAATACCAAGAAAAGCTCTAACACTCTACAATTTAGGTAAATTGGTTTTTTATTCAGTGAAATTAATGGGACGTGAAGGAAGCGGGAGATGTGTGTCAGATTCATGCCAAATGGAAGTCCGTAGTCTCTGCCGACCCTCTGGTTGACAGGCGTGAGTGTTTATGTACAAGTTTATTTCGAAAAATATCCATTTGTTCAGCCGTGTGATGGTCGCGTTAGTAAATCCATCACCCCACTTCAATCTCAGAGTGTCGTAAGAAGTCGGGGGAAAGAGAAATGTCTCACATTCAGCAGTAAAAAGAATGGTCCGTCACTTTATCTACTACACGTGATCGTATTAGTAGAAAAAATATCATATAACTGACAAATTTTTCTGACTGAAAACAAGCCAATTTTTGTGTCCAAACGACTGTCTCCCTTTTAGATAATACTCCTTGTCTATTTCTGTTGATACATATGTTATTCGTCCATTGAAATAATAAGGCCATTGGCCTAATGACAGCGGTTGTATTTTTAGTTAGGAACTTTTGGATGCGTCTCTTAAATGTAAGGTGAGAAATCTTGAGGGATTCTCGACTATGTTTATGTAAGTACTTTTCCCTATAAATCTCGGACGAATTTATCTTTTTAAATATTTGGCAAACGAATCGAACTTGCGATTAAACAGATGTCGTGTCTTACAGTCGACAATTTAAAAGGTTGTTTGAAATCATAATTGCCAATTTAAAAGTTAAGCGTGTAATATATTAATGTCTTATTAAATTTATACTGGCAGCAACACCCGGCGTTGCCCAAGTGTTATCATAATAAAAGGAAAGCATACAGAAATAATGTTCTCAAAAAATGTTTTTTTTTTATAAGAAATCTACAAATTTTGCCATCTTTTACATACATCGATATTTAGCAGACTGGTCAAGAAGATGAAGAGTGTTTACTTGTGCTACATATAAATGAGAAGTATTGTACACGACTTTAAACAAATTTCCAACCGCATCAAGTGAAGGATTGTCCTTTTTAAATACTAATACTTATACGGATTAACTAAACCTAACACAAAAAACATTTGTGTTATATTACTGAAACTCGGTCATACGTTTACGTTGCTTTGGCGCAGTCTCAATAAATGGAAAAGAAAGAAAAGGTAAGATAAAACGTTTCTTTTACGTTCAACAGATGGTGCTATTTTTAGAAACACGCGTATTCGTTTGTACCTAACGTTATGTCAAAATTTCAAAGTAATCGGTGAAAACTTTCTGATATTTAAAATTTTAATTAATCGAGCATTTATTTATTTGGCTTAACCTGTATTTGATAGATTCCATAGCGGGGAAGATAATTTCTTGGGAAAATGTAAGGTTTAATGTTTCTTTAGTTTGTTAGTTTAATCTAATAATCATTGAAGTAATATGTACTTACGTACTAGAACAGCTATCTCAAACAAAAAATGTGCGCTACTCTATGTTCGCGCGGTAGATTTTTTTTATCATAGAATAAACATAGGTAGAATGATCCGTAGGTAATAGTAGATTGCATTGTTAAATAGGTAAATTATATCTAGAACAATATTTAAAATTTGGCATTTATTTTGTATATTATATTTGTTTTTTAATATAATATTACATAATATTATGTCAAATATAAAAAAACGTACCTACTAAATGTGTGTTTATCAAAACTTATTAACACAACATTTAAATTACAAATATATTTATTTAAATTAGGGCAAGAGTCGTTCATAAATTCTGGGCGCGCGAGAGTTAAAAATTGACGATTTTATTCCACTTTGACTTTAATGTGGAAATCTAAAAATAAAATAAAAGAATAATAAGCATATTTAAACATTAAAATTTAGCTTAATTATAATAACTTATATATGTTTCTACAAAAAAATGTGTATAATAATATATTCGTCCTATACTTTAAGTACCCACAGAAATGTCGCATCTGAATATATTAATTTCATAATCTATGTTTCATGACACGAGATGGTGTCTTAGAAATAATTTGTTTTATTATTAATCTGTAATACTTTTTTATTGATTAAGTATCTTATTAACCGATGAAAATCAATTCCTTGGTTTTTACTGACATTTTTTGAATTATTTGTGCAATATCTAAGTGCACGATCTTTTTATCAAGAGATTTTTTAAAAGCAACACAACACGTGACAACTCTCGTGAGTAGCTGAATGCAGTGTCGCCTCTAGTACGTAGTACATAAATAGCTCAATGCTAATAATACGGTAATTAATTATGGAAATTAATAAACCAAACTATGGACATAACTAAAAGCAGAAAAATTAGGAAAGAAGTGGAAAAAAAATGAAAATCTAATAAATGAGTCAATGTTTTGTATATAATATAATAGACTCTAGAAACTAATAACCTATTATTTAAAATTAATTTCTCAAATAACTGATATTGTGTAACAAAAAGCCAGTACGTCAGTCACTACTAGCGACATCTAGTGTGGGGAAGATTATTAGCCCTCGTTAATAAGGCAGCGAAGGACCCTTCCTTGGGAGAGTGGCAGTGGGACGTAAAGAGGTGCTAGAGATCTTAAACATTAATTGGGTAAGATCCGCGCAGTAAAACAAAATGATGTGTCTTACCTAGTTGGAAGAACACCTCCCGCCCTTCCTCAATTGCGTACACTATCCCAATCTCCACTAACACCACTCCTCCCAATCTTCACAAACACCACTCCTCCCAACACCACTAATCCCAATATTACTGGAATCAATCGTCGGTGGTGTGTCTGTCTTTCCAAGTGTAATTTTAAAGATTTTTTTTATATAATGGATTGACCGAAAGTAACGTCTGATTCTATTAATTAACGTATTCTATTAATTACGTACGTAGAGGTGTTACTTCCTTGATACTTTGTATTCTGCCGTTCACCATGCACTTATTTGCATAACTTAGGTGTTCCATCAGGCACGGTATGAGTTCTCAATATACGATTACTCGTTCTTCTAAGTTATAATATGATCCTTTCAGCAGCATTTTAATAAGTGCACCTTGTACCCAGGTAGTCCAGCGCGTGTGGATCCGATGCAGTCGGTGAGGGTGCAGCGGGGCGGGCGGGTGAAGCTCGAGTGTCAAGCGAGTGCCCGACCGCCACCGCGCATCTCGTGGTACAAGGACGGCAAACCCGTTGCCGACATCGCTTTAAGAAGATTCCGGGTGCAGAATTACAGGTTTGTGAAACAGACTCATAATTTCTTTTCGCTATTGGTAAGGCTCCTTTATTGCCAAGGATTCTGAGACGATCACAGTAAGAGTGAAAATGAAAATGAAAAATTGTTTATTTTTTTGAAAAAGAGCATACATTACACAGGCATGGGAATATAAGAGCAGAATCATAGAGTAGAATAACTAAATCAGACATTACTAATATCACCTCAGTAGGTATTGTTTTGAGGAGATCACACCAAGATCACATGTATCAAAATGAAAACTAAAACTAAACTGGCACTGACCATAGACAACAGCCCATTTTTATTAAAAATTAAAGTAAAGTACATGAGGATAACATAGTCACCTGGTTAATATGATCACTTTTTTGTAATTCAAAAACTACAGCCTTGTTTGCATAGATGGCTTTGTGATACGATAGCTCTCCATCGGGCAATCAAATAATAAAGGGGTCAAAAGGGTGATGCTCTATCGACGCCATTTTGACAGTTGACATTATCGTAAATATTTAAGTCGATTTTAGTACCTATGGTATAGTGTAGTGAGTTTTTAAGTAGATTTTTCTAAGTGTCTCTAATTATTGCCAAAGCTTGTTAACCTTTTTTTTTTAATATATTATGTAGTTGTAGTATACCTTATACTTTATGTTTTTGTCACTATCCTTTAATTAGTTTGGTTTAGGGCGGTACTACAAGCTCTGAGTTGCAATGGGGTGAACTCGGGACTAATATATGAATGCCATCAACGATTAAATGAGGTATGTAAAAACAACAATGTGACTCTACAATGGATAAAGGGACACAGTGGATCCAGAGGCAACGATGCAGCGGACGAACTGGCCAGAAGAGGATCGGCTCTGGCCACTATAGGGCCGGAACCAATCATACCAATCCCCTTTGGTAACGTTCGTTCAATGGTACGTAGACACTTCACTAATCAACACGCTCAGCTTTGGAAAAATCTAACAGACTGTAGACAAGCTAGGGAGGCCCTACCTGCAATAAACAGTCGCTTAACCAAAGTTCTAATGAGACTGAACAAGCCGCAGATAAGGATAGTAACTAGTGCTATCACAGGACATGGCACCTTTAACAAACATTTATTTACTATAGGTGTTACAGATAGTCCCCTGTGCAGGGCATGTATGGGGGAGGAAGAAACGGCGGCCCACGTGCTACTGAAATGTCCGGAGGTCGCTACGTACAGGGCTAAACATCTCGGCACGCCGGGATCACTCCCCGAAGTTGCATGCAACATCAAGGGACTGTTGAGCTTCTTCGGGGAGATCTCATGGCTCGAATAATCACATTATTCCTGCCCACACGCAAAATACGCGCAGAGACGTGGAGTTGCGGAAAACAGCCCGTTGCAAACTAAACTAAACTAAACTAATTAGTTTTGGTTTTATAGGGCGGCAAACTTACGGTGACCATATTACCTTCACGTACCTTACTAGCTGTGCCAGCGATTTCGTTCGCATAGAATTTTTTTCACGGTTTTAAAAGCGAATTAAACGGCTTTGGCCGCCGTGCAGTTGTATAAGCAAATCCACTACCCATTTATTTTCATCCCATGGATGTCGTAAGAATTATAGTGGAAAGAGTAACTGAAACAGATGATAAGCAGAGAAGTATTATCCGAAAACAACTCAATAATAATAGAACTGCCATCTGCAACCCGCCTGCCAAGCTTGGCAACTATGCCCCCTATAAAGCTTTCTATAACGCCATCTCGTCTCATGGATGTCGTTAGAGGCGAGACAGGAAATGCCAAAGAAATTACACTAATTTCAAATATTTGGCTTAAAATCTTACACTTAAGCTACAAAGTTAGCTTATTTTTTCATAGAACGTGTTAAATATTGTAATAACCTAATTTTCTTGTCTGTAATATACTGGTAATCTAGATTTGAAAGCGACCATCTGCATAATACATATGCTGCTTACATTAGCTAACTGCAATAAAAGCAATTCTGCAAACAGTGCGCTGATAGCAAGAACAGACTCCTGCGAATGACCTAAGGTACTCAGGTCATTCGTAGTATGTCGTTCAGAGCATGGAAATTTGACTCTTATTGCCTTATAGTTACAACACGAGGTCAGCAAGATATAATTTCATCGGACAATTAGTGTGAAGTGATCCAGACAGTAGTGTCACGGGTTGTTGATTGCGGGAGCACTAAATATTTTTGCGCGAACTTTGACTAGTCTGCAGTTCAATCACCTCTTGTTTGCTGCTTTAAATTACTTGACATTTAATATTACCATAGACAAATATATTTTTTTAATATTACAGAATGCTTTTATTTCTTACATATTCTTTGGTTGTATGTTTTTGAACACTTTACCGTTTAAATATAAAAATAAAAATGTAAATGCTACTATGCTGAAAAATCTCGATTCATCGTTTCTTCTAGCGTCTGTTATTGTAAAAACGACATAAATTATTTTAGTACATCCAAGGATTTCTGTCGTTGAACTGTTCGTAGACGCGACGACAGACGGCAAGATTCCGATTCTGAGGAACGACAAGCATTTTCCAGAAATATATGTCTATACTTAGGATTGAGGGGCTATGATAACTTATTCCGACTCGTTTAAGTTACGGCTCCAAATAGAGCAGCGATAAAATACTATTATTTTACTTTACTTAATCTTTTCAATTATATTACTGTAAAACTTTATTAGAACTATAGAAATATTAGTAATCAGATTTAATTTAGGTAGCTGACTTTCAAGCTCCACAACATAATTGTTAAAATACCAGCGGAAGATATATATTTGTTTGTGTGAAACGTGAAAAGAGGATTGGCAATCATTATCATTACAGAATTTCACAAGTCCACTGCGGAACAAAGGCCTTCTGCATATAATGCCAGAAAACACGGTCCTGGCCACCTTAACTCATCGACTTCTTGCATGTCGTACCAGGTCACTTCATCTCGAGGGCGGCATTACTCTTCGCTTACTGGATACGAAACGGGTCAGCATCTGCCCAAAACGAAATATTTAAATATATGGCTCTAACTTCTCTTGCCGTGTAATGGCGGTTAAGAATATCCACTACCCCATGTCTTCCCGTGGGTGTCGTAAAAGGCGACAAAGGGACACAGGCGGGAGATGGGCAGCAGTATCTTCCTGATAACAGCAACTGTATGACAAAAAAAACTGCGGTTGCTAACCCGCTCGCCAAGCGTGGCAACTATGGCAATATACCCCCCATGAACAATTACACAAATAGACGGCCCCCAGTCCCCGGCGGCCTCGCTATTCCTGGCTACGGTGGCGACCATTGTAACGGCGGGGCAGGGGGTGCTAAGAATCTCCGGTGGAGGTTCGGTTGCCACCTACGACGACTTGACCTGGCAACATTTAACGCACGCACTCTGAGGACTGACGAAAAGATCCTGGAGCTGGAAGAAGAGATAGACAAGTTGCGCTGGAATATTATAGGATTATCCGAGGTCCGAAGAGAGGGGGAGGACACGGTGATTCTCGAATCCGGCAACTTGTTCTATCACCGGGAGGGCGACCATCTGTCCCAAGGAGGTGTTGGATTTATCGTCCACAAATCTCTCGTCAACAACGTTGTAAAGATTGGGAGTGTGTCGACGAGGGTCGCGTACCTGATACTCAGAATCACCAAACGGTATTCGCTGAAGGTCATACAGGTTTACGCACCAACCTCGGCACATCCCGATGAGGAGGTGGAGGAAATGTATGAGGATATTTCCAAAGCCATGCATTCCTCCAAAACTCAATACACGGTGTTGATGGGAGACTTCAACGCAAAACTAGGCACAAGAGAAAGCGGTGAGCTGAAGTTAGGGAAATTTGGAGTAGGGCAACGGAACCGAAGGGGCCAGCAGCTGGCCGACTTTATGGAGAAAGAGGGACTCTTTATGATGAACTCTTTCTTCCAGAAGCGGCCCCACAGGAAGTGGACCTGGTTGAGCCCCGACGGTTCGACAAAAAATGAGATTGACTTCATTATGACGACCAGACGCCAACTGTTCAGTGATGTCTCAGTGATCGCAAGGGTGACAACTGGCAGCGATCACCGAATGCTTAGAGGCACACTGAACCTAAACGTTAAGTTGGAGAGGTCTCGTCTAATGAAGTCAACGCTCCGTCCCCCTCGTGCTCTAATCCAGAATCCCGAAAACTTTCAGCTCGAGTTACGTAACCGCTTTCAGTGCCTAGAAGATTGCAATTCAGTGGACGATATGAATGACAAGCTCGTGGAAACTGTCCATGCGGTCGGAGCTAAGTTCTGCAAGACCCGCCGCAGAAGAACATAAAACTCTCCGATCACACTCTTAATCTCATGGCTGTTAGACGGGAGATGAGGCTGCAATCGTTAACAGATTTGACAGCATACAGGCAACTGAACAGACAGATCTCCAAATGCATGCGGCAAGACTTACGCAACTTTAATACTGCTCGTATTAAAGAAGCGATCGAGCGGAACCAGGGCTTCAAAGTCTTTGCCAGAGATCTGTCTGCCTGTAAGAGCCACCTGTCGAAGCTGAAGACTGAGTGTGGCAGCATCGTTTCCGGGACACCTGAGATTTTGAGTGAGATTGAGAGGTTCTATGGGCAGCTGTACACATCATCGTTGGAGCCACACGCAAGTGTGAGTAACGATCCAAGAGCAAGTCTTATCCGACACTATTCCGATGATATCCCGGACGTCAGTCTGAGCGAGATTAGAATGGCTCTTCAGCACCTTAAAAACGGCAGGGCCCCAGGCGAGGATGGAATTACAGCAGAGCTTCTGAAAGCGGGTGGAACACCGGTACTTGAAGTCCTTCAGAAGCTCTTCAATTCCGTCCTCCATGGTGGCACTACTTCAGAGGCGTGGAGCAGAAGTGCGGTGGTCTTGTTCTTTAAGAAAGGCGACAACGCTCTCTTAAAGAACTACAGACCGATTTCCCTTCTGAGCCGCGTCTACGTGCTGTTTTCGAGAGTCATTACGAATCGTCTCGCACGCAGACTCACGACTTCCAGCCTCCCGAACAAGCCGGTTTCCGAAAAGGCTTCAGTACCATAGACCACATACATACCCTGCGGCAGATTGTACAGAAGACTGAAGAGTACAATCTGCCACTTTGCCTGGCGTATGTGGACTATGAGAAAGCCTTTGATTCCGTCGAAATTTGGGCGGTGCTACAGTCCCTTCAGCGGTGCCAAATTGACTGTCGGTATATCGAAGTGCTGAAGTGTTTGTACAGTAGGGCTACGATGGCTATCCGAGTACAGAATCAGAGCTCGAAACCTATCCAACTGCAGAGAGGTGTAAGACAGGGTGACGTTATATCCCCGAAACTCTTCACCGCTGCATTGGAAGACGTTTTCAAGCTACTGGACTGGAAAGGATACGGTATTGACATCAATGGCGAGTACATCACTCACAATCAATTTGCCGACGATATAGTCCTTATGGCAGAATCGCTGGAGGATTAAGCACTATGCTCAATGACCTCAATAGTGCCTCCCAACGGATAGGTCTTAAGATGAACATGGACAAAACAAAGATCATGTTCAATGTCCATGTCACACCTATGCCGGTAGTTGTTGGGAGCACTATGCTCGAAGTTGTTGACGAGTACGTTTACCTGGGACAAATAGTCCGACTAGGTAAGTTCAACTTCGACCGAGAGGTCAATCGACGGATTCAACTCGGCTGGGCAGCGTTCGGGAAATTACGACATATATTCTCATCAGGTATACCTCAATCTCTAAAAACCAGATTGTACAACCAGTGCGTGTTGCCAGTGATGACTTACGGATCTGAGACGTGGTCCTTCACTGCTGGCCGTATGAGGACGCTCAAGGTCGCTCAGCGAGCTATGGAGAGGGCTATGCTCGGAGTTTCTCTGAGTTATAGTCTCAGAAATGAGGATATCCGCAGTAAAACCAGAGTGACTGACATAGCCCAACGGATTAGTAAGCTGAAGTGGCAATGGGCCGGCCATATAGCTCGAAGAACCGATAACCGATGAGGAAGAAAGGTTCTTGAGTGGCAGCCTCGTACCGGTAGGCGTAGTGTAGGGCGACCCCCCACTAGATGGAGTGACGACCTGGTAAGATATGCAGGAAGTCGATGGATGCAGGTGGCTCAAGACCGTGCTTTGTGGCATTACTTGGGGGAGGCCTATGTTCAGCAGTGGACTTGTGAAGGGCTGTAATGATGATGATGATGAACTTTTCTATAACACTGCATGCTTACCTACCGCCGAACGTACTGCACAAGCATTACACCTGATACAGATTACGTCAATTGGTAGCCTTTAATTTTTGTATTAAAATGATAGTATTGACGAGTTCTGGTAGCCTGGTGCATTTTGTGCCGTGAGTATCGTAATAGGCACTGAATACACTAGGAATAACTTCTGACTTCCAACAGTGCACCATATTTGCCATTTAGTTTCACGCTAGACAAATTACTCAGACCAATGACACGGATCAGCACAGTGAGTACATTCTCTTTCGAGAACAGCGACAAATGTGTGAGACGTATGAAACGAGCTCATTGATCTGCCAGTCAAGCGTAAAAGTAAAATAACAGCCTATAACCATCTCACTGCTGGGCACAGGCCTCCTCTCATCTCTGAGAGGGTTTTAGGGCAAGGAAATGTCCGCCGAGCTGCTGCAATGCGTGTTAACGAATTTCACATGTCTTTGAAATATTTTTTTTCTTATTTCTCAGACATGCAGGTTATCCTCACGTTGTTTTCCTAAACCGCCGAGCACGTGGTAAATCAGCACTTAAAATTGCAATTAACATTTTCATTACTACCGGCGGGGATCGAACCCGCGTCGCTCGCGTACTGTGAAATTTACAGCGAGCGCTTAGCCCCTGAGTTACAACCCAAGCTGAGAAGCCTATGTCCGGCGGTGGACATTTATGGGCCTTTTTTTAAACTGAAGGGACATTTGTGAACTCGCTACACTGAACTGTGTTGGCGTTTACTCTCACGTTGGTAACGCTGCACTTCCAACCTGTGTTCTTAGCACACGTTTTTGACACTAACGATTTCGTAGCGCCAACGCGCTTACAACCCAATTACACGAATAGGACTACTCGGCCAAAGAAAGACCACGCTCTGGAATGGTAGCTTAATGCTCTTGTGTTTCGTATGACGAGCTTAGAGAACCGGAGTCCCTTTATATTAGAAACGAGGCGTTCCATCTTGGTCCTCAGGGGTGACAAATGACAATACATCTACATTTTGATTGTTGATCGACGATAGGTGTGGATATCTATGGACCACAGCGTACACCTACCATCAGGTAGACTGTGTGTTCATTTGTCACCCTCATTCAATAAAAATAACTTGTTAGTTAGTAGAGTCCGTAGAGAAGTGTTGTATGAAGAAGATTATCTACATCAATTCCAACACTAAGCTTATGATAGAATTTGCATACTTTAAAAAAAGGCTATTTATTACAGTCACATTTTATTACCTTTGTTTACTTTAAACGATTGTTTTTCTTAAAATTCTTCACAGAGATTCATTCAGAGTACTGCGTGCCAGTTTCTTAAATACCCGTATATTATCATCAATAAAACAACAGACTGTAGCCATTAATTATTAAGGTTACTGGCCATTTGATCCATTTTTATCCAACCACATATCTAGATACATCAATGTGATCAACTCAGCTGTTAGTCACTGCTGCTGCGTAATGTTCTCCGTCGCTTTGCCAAGCCTCATGAAGGAATGACGTGATTCCTCTGAGTATATTCAATAGTATAATGTATATTTAGCAAGGCTTGGAGATATGATAAGGATATAGAACGACGAGTGAACGAAGGAATTAGAGTAAATGGGGCTCTACAATCTGTTGTGGAAAGTCAGAATGTGTCAAAAAAGGCACGTATGGTAATGAAAGTTGGGTGTGGAAGAAGAAGCACGAGAGTAGAATAAACACAGTAGAAATGCGGTCGTTAAGAAGTTTGTTAGGGCTGAATCTGAGTGACAGGGTGAGAAATTGTGTGATAGGAGAAGAATGTGGTTTGCAAGATGATGTTGTGACCAGGATTAAGAAAGGAATGCTTCGGTGGTTTAGTCATGTAGAAATAATGAATGAGGAAAGAGTGACAAAGCAAATTTATATTGCAGAAGTGAACGGCAGAGTCGGAAAGGGACGTCCTAGGCGAAAGTTTATCGACCACATTGGCGATATATTGGAAATGTGCCAAAAGGAGTACCCTTAACCGACGAGCATGTATGCGTAGGTATATGGATGTGGAGAAGGTGAGAGAGGTGTGTAAGGATAGATAGGTAGAAAATTCTTTATTGCACTCAAACAAAACAATTTAGTACAAAGGCGAACTTAATGCCGAAAAGGCATTTTCTGCCAGCTGGGATAAGGATCGTGCCAAATGGAAGTCTGTAGTCTGTAGTCTCTGTCTACCCCTCTAGTTGTCAGGCGTGAGTGTTAATATATAGTGTATAGTTGTTTTTACAATTTTCTTCATAGCTCGTAGAAGTTCTATTCTGGTCTAACTGAGGTCTCGCACGTTTCACTCTACTACCCTATTTTACGAGTGGCATTAATGAGATTTAATACTGCTATCTATCGGAATCTATATCACTTGTTTTCTGGCGTTTCACTAAGTCGCCTTTTATGATACCCAAAGCACAAAATGGGTTGTTCAAAATTCGTGGGGTCTTCTATCCTTTATTATTGCATTTTGGCGGTGTTTTAATCCCGTGCCTCGGAAAGCACTTAAAGCCGTTGGTCCTGCGCTTGATTTCTCTTCGATTGTGTCGGATAACCGCCCATCGGACTATGAGAGTGATGGAAGAGAGTGTTCATACTCAGACACTATTATTCTGTGCTACGGAGGTGGTTAGTCATCGTTGGAATTGGCCGCCGAAAATCTTAGTATGGAAAACATTATTATAATTAATAATATTATTATTTATAATTTTATTAATGCTACTGTAGGCACTTATTCATAGAATCATTTAAAACTTCATTTTTCAAACCGTCTCTAATGACTGCAGAACAATATGTTGGTTCGACCGAGCAAGGATTACGCTCGGATAGAATACCATCATGAAATGGCATAATTCCGTTGTTTTAAGTATTGTGAGTGATAAGAACCGGAGTCCCTTTTAACTACTGGTCAACTTTGTGGACAAAGATAGGATGAACCCCTTGCATCTTTGTATTTCTTAATCGAGAATAGATCTAATTGCCTGTGGGCCACAGTATCTAATTATCACTTACTAAATGTGTGCTCGTTTGTCACAGAATACTAGCGTGAAATGCAGCACGATGTTACTGTATTAAATATAATCGCAATATTAAATTGGAACCAGATACCCTTGCAACCCCTTAGGACTAAGATGGAATGGACTCCTGAAGTCTTACTCCTTGCATCTCTGCATTTCTTTAAAGTAACTACCAATGTACGCCCCACTGCTGGTCAAAGGCCTTATCTCATTTCTGAAAGAATTTTAGGGTAAAGATTCATTTCTTTATCAAGAATAAATGGAGATGCTTGTGGGCAACATCATTCAATTACTAAACGGTGAATGTGCTCACAATGATTTCTTATATTTACGTGAACACTACACACGTATAAAATTAATTTTACGGAATTTATCACATTTAATTTTAACTTTTTTACTTCCCGATGTCCCCCCGTTAAAATGGGTGCTGTAAAGTGCTCGAAACGTCGGAAATTTAAGAAGGTAAAATTAAACACAATAATTCTGTAAAATTAGTATTATTCCAGGTAATACGAGGGTGGATTGAAAAGTACTCGGCCTAACACAGATCCATTCAATTCTAAAAATCAAATCTACCCACATTATTTAGTTCAGTTCAGACTAGTTCATTGTGTGAAGTTCGAAACGTGTGCGATAATTGTTGTGATTTTATAAATTTATTAAAAAAGTAATCGGACATAATTTCCGCGAATGGAGCAAATCGAGCAACGTGCCGTCATTAAGTACCTCCATAAGAAGGGGCTATCATCAAAAGCCATCCATGATGACATGGTCAGTACATTAGGCGATTGTGCTCTGTCATATTCATCCGTCAAAAAATGGATAGCAGAATTTAAGAGTGGTAGAGAGAGTGTGAAAGATGAACCCCGCTCTGGAAGGCCTTCGACGTCAACTACAGATGAAAATATTTAAAAAGTACTTGATTTAATAATGGGAGACCGCAGATTAAAAATTAGAGAGATAGACGAGATTGTAGGCATCTCTTATGAACGAACTCAAAACATCATTGTCAACGAGTTGGGTTTCCACAAGGTGTCTGCTAGGTGGGTTCCACGAATGCTTTCAGTTGAACAAAAAAGGACGCGATTGACTATTTCACGCGACTGTTTGGAGTTATTTGAAGCCGATGCAGATGATTTTTTGAATCGTTTTGTTACTATGGACGAAACATGGGTTCATTACTGTACACCGGAAACAAAACAACAATCAAAACAGTGGAGAAGACCTGGTTCACCACCCCCTAAAAAGGCTAAGTCGATTTTGTCGGCAAATAAGGTGATGGCTTCAGTATTCTGGGACTCGAAAGGTGTGATTATGATTGATTATCTTGAAAGGGGTCAGACTATAAACTCTGATTACTACTGCACCTTACTACGTCGTTTACGAGAGGAAATAAAAGAAAAACGTCGAGGAATGCTCAGAAGAAAAGTCCTGTTTCATCAAGATAACGCCCGTGTTCACACGTCAGTACAGTCAATGGCTGAAATTCACAACTGTGGCTTTGAACTGTTACCGCATCCGCCGTATTCACCTGATCTGGCACCATCAGACTTCTTTCTGTTCCCTAACCTAAAAAAGCACTTGGGAGGTCAAAGACTTTCGACAAACGACGAGGTCAAAGCAGCTGTAGACGCATATTTTGACTCTAAGGAAGAATCATTTTTTTTCAACGGTCTAAATGCTTGGAAGGGGAGGTGGCAAAAGTGTATTGAACTTGATGGTGATTATGTAGAAAAATAAAAATATAACTGATTTAGCATGTGTTTATTTTCTTGGTTAGGCCGAGTACTTTTCAATCCACCCTCGTATGCACGCAGTAAACGCTCCCTTGTCACCCCTACTTCAATGAACTATGTATATGTTACACCTATGTGGCTCGTTTGTCGCTCCTACTTCAATTTAAAAAAAAACTTTCAGACGGCGCTCGGTGCTAGTGATAAGACACGCCCGGCGCGAGGACTCTGCAACGTACGAGTGCAGAGCGCAGGGGGCGGTGGGCCCGCCTGCGGTCTCCACGGCCAACGTGAGCGTCCTGCCTCCAGTTACTTCGCCACCCGACACAGGTAATTTTTTATTTATTTATTATAAACCAGCGCTTGACGCCATCCCACCTGGTGGTAAGTGATGATGCAGCCCTAGATGGTAAATTGCATTGTCTTAGCGTAACAAAAACCTATTTATTCATTCTTGCCTTAAAGACTCCCAGATTGTAATCTGACTAAAAGACAGGTACCGACAAATTATTTCACTACTTTGCTGTACGCATTACAAAAGATGAAGCAAACCGTTTGGTTCGAATGCGTCGAATATTGACAACAAAGAAGACCCGCCGACCGCCTGGTTGTCCGACGATGGAAAGGAGAGGAAGGAATTAAAGCATGTAATTCCTAAAATATTGAATTTTATCTAGTCTATCTCGTGGGGTTTACATACACAAATTGCACAAAGACAAACATTCAAACGCGGAACAATTATTTGTAAGCCATACAAATACTTGTTCCATGCGTGATTCGGACCCGCAGCCCTCGGCGCTGCAACTCATTGCTAAGCCACCACTCAACAGAGTCATCAACGTTGCTAGTTCATGATAATAATTACCAACATAATGCAAAATTCACAGTCAACCTGATGGTAAGTGAATGCTGTGGCCCATAGACATTTACATTTACCCTCGATTAAGAATCAAGATGCAGATGCGTTGTCACCCTTGAGGACTAAGATGGAATACCTCATTTCCAGTAATAAAATGGTCTCCGGGTCTACACTCGCCGTACGAAACACAGCAGTATTAAGCTGCCATTTTACACTGCTATTCTGTGAGAGCGTGGTCCTTTCCCGGTCGAGCCGACTCATTCATGCTACAAGCATAATATAGCTGCAGCTTAGCTCTATCTCGTATATATATATATATATATATATATATATATATATATATATATATATATATATATATATATATATATATTCTTTTAAAAACCGTTACCTCTACACTAAGATTTTCTCCTGTATCGTGGGGGCAGTTTACAAACATAAATTCCACAAGGTCAAACATCCAGATCCTGAACAATTACTTGTAGGCCGTACAAAACCCCAGCGCTGTAACTCATTGCTAAGCCACTGCGCTATATATATATATATATATATATATATATATATATATATATATATATATATATATATATATATATATATATATATATATATATGTAGTCCATTATTCAATACTGACTTATTACGCTATAACCCTCACAGTAATTAGGGGGAGCTTGTAACCAACCGTAGGATGTAAATAGGCTTACATTTATGATCACGGATATTGATTGAATATTTGATATGGGCTAAACGTCTTTATCGTAGCTTACAACCGCTCGGCAATAAATCATTAGCAGTGTTAGAGCATATTCCGTTGGAAGGGAATCACGTCGAAATCTTTAATGGTCGAGAATGTTTTTAGAACATTTAAGAAAACACACGTAGAAATGCATAGCCGACATTACGGAAATGAACAAAAACTATCACCACCTTAAGTCTTTAGAGGCAACTTTGGGAAATGGCCGAATTATTTCTTCTTATTCTTTCTTCACCCACGGTTACGAGGCAGTTCCCCCACTCGTAGGTACCGACGTCTCAATGTTATATTAACCACAGCTATCTTCAGTTCAAAATTATTAATTTTTTGGTACGATCTATGGAAACTGAACTTCAGTTCGAAATCCGTAAAAACTAGTTACATTTATATGTTTAGTTTTCGCGTAAACCTAAGAAATGATTTTTCACGCTTATGACTAAACTTCCTGTCGGCGGTATGTATGTACGTATATGCTATATTATGCATAGCAATATCCCACGCAGTTGACAATATTCCGCTAGAATTACTATAGTATAACACATTAAAATAATATAAAATAAATCTGTATTGATGGCTTCTTAGCGCAGATGTCAAGCGTTTGAAAGAAGGTCGAACCCCGCATTAACCAGCTGTAAATAATATATAAAAATTATTGCAGGTTTAGAAGTTTGACAAACCGGAACATATCCTAATAAGATTTTAGTAGTTTGGTAGTGGTTTTTTTTAAAATATTTTTCCTAAGATTTTTTGAGATTTTTTGTAATGCAAAATGCAATGCAATGTGAATATCCACTACACTACCCCATATCGCCCCGTGAGTGCTGTAAGTGGCGACAAAGAGAAAGTGAAACGGAAGATATGCAGCAGCATCTTCCTGACTATAACTCAAAGTTATAAAAAATCGAGCAAGTAGATGAGTTTATATATTTGGAATGTGTATTCAGCAGGAATGGGAGATGTGATAAGGATATAGAACGACGAGCGAACGCAGATAATAAAATAAATGGGGCTCTACACTCCATTGTGAAAAGTCTGAATGTGTCAAAAAAGTCACGTATGGAAATTCACAATGCTGTGTTAGTCCCTACTTTAACGTATAATAGTGAAAGTTAGGTGTGGCAGAAGAAGCACGAGAGTAGAATAAATGCAGTAGAAATGCGGTCGCTAAGGAGTATGTTAAGGCTGAACCTGAGGGGCAGGGTGAGAAATTGTGTGACAAAAGAAGAGTGTGGTTTGCAAGATGATGTGATTAGGATTTAAAAAAGGAATGCTTTCGTGGTTTGGTCATGTAGAAAGAATGAATGAGGGAAGAGTGACAAAGCAAATTTATGTTGCACAAGTGAACGGAAGAGTCGGAATAGGACGTCCTAGGTGAAAGTTTATCGACCAAATTGGCGATATATTGAAAATGAGCCTAATTAAGAGTACCCGTAACTGACGAGCACGTATGCATAACTATATGGATGTGAAGGAGGCGAGAGAGGTATTTCAGGATCGTGCTAAATGGAAATCTGTAGTCTCCTGCCTACCCCTCTGGATGATAGACGTGAGTTTTTATGTTATTTATGTTATAAAAAACTGAGGGTGTTAACTCACCTGCCAAGCGTGGCAACTATGGCAAAATTCCTTATTAGGCA
Source organism: Parnassius smintheus behrii (assembly GCA_036936625.1). Lineage (NCBI taxonomy): Eukaryota > Metazoa > Arthropoda > Insecta > Lepidoptera > Papilionidae > Parnassius > Parnassius smintheus. The sequence continues at coordinate 53,007,502 of JAUPFT010000007.1, forward strand.
TTCTATAGGTGAGGCCTATGTTTAGCAGTACGCCTTTGTAGGTTGTAATGGAAAATTTACTGATGATTATAGTAAAAGAACATAGATTATGTCACAGTAGATCTAGTGAATGAGGTGGCTGCGACAAATCTACGGTTCAAGATTGGTTACAAATTACAAATGAATCTTGTGTTTAACACGTGCGAATTTCCTATCATACATGTCACGTGTTTACCGATGCCCGACAACGGTTCAGTTTACATCGAACACATATGAGAAACAGTTACAGTGGATTCTGCGAATGTCTAACAATGCCATTATGAAGGCCAACAGAATGATCGGTTACCTTCAATGAATAATAAAGCTCATTGTAACCGAGAGCTACTCGCGCATTGTTTGATTTCTAGATGATGACAGTTGTTTTTATTGCTTGCGATGTTTGTATCGATCGCATTCATGATATTTAGGTTAATCACATGCATTTGAGTAAAAGCAATGTTATTTAAGTCTGACAAGTTTTTAACCAAGACTTAGTAACGTGACTTTATTTTATTAGATAAACGAATCTAGTTATACGGATTTTATCGCGTTTAATTTTTACTTTTTAATTCGCGACGTTTCGGGTGCTTTAAAGCACCCTTAGTCACGGGGGACTGGGGTGTGTGACGTCACGATGTCATAGTTAGCCCGGCTATTACCTTCAGTTAAAAGCTGTTAAAAATACTAATTTTTTGCCCAATCTACGTAGAACGGAGCTTACAGTATCTTGAACTCTTGTCGAGGTATGCTTGGATTTAGATTTAGTTGGAAATGTCGGGAATTAAAAAGTTAAAACGATAAAATCTATAAAATTACTTAGTACATAAATATAAGAGATCATGATATCACATTTATTTATCTTAGACGTGGTAGAGCTACGCTGCAGCTATATTATAGTTGTAGCACGAATGGGTCGGCTCGACCGGGGTAGGTACACACCACAGATCATAGAACTGTTGTCTCTATGATCTGTGGTACACGCTCTTATAGAGTACAAGCTTAAAATAGTAGCTTAATGCTGCTGTGATTCATTTGCTCATCATATTCATGTTGAGAACCGAAGATCTTTTTTCCTGGAAACGAGGCATTCCATCTTAGTCCTCAGGGGTGACAACGCATCTGTATTTTGATTCATAATTGAGAATAAATGTAGATGTCTATGGGCCACATCATCCATTTACTATTAGGTGGAATGTGTATTCTCGTTTGTCACCCTTATTCTATAAAAAAAATTTACCTCTACGTGATAAGGACCATGCACGGCTGTTCTATCTCTGTACCACACATGGTTCGACTCAACTGCGCACAGCAGTATAATGATGCCGTGTTAGGTCGTCACGTTCATCAAAATGTTTAAATGTTTATAAAAATAAAAATTCACTTTCACACTGCCGTACTGTTCCTAATTGTTTTAATATTTGCACTTTCGTTTCAATTTTTTTTCAATTGAAAAAAAAAGTCATCTACTTATATATAATTTAGGTTTCTCGCAAAAAAAATCCAAAGACATTTTAGAAATTTTACCAAATTATGCCATCTAAAAATCTAACTTCTATGGGATGGAAAGATGGGATGGAAATAGAATAGGGCGGAACGTTGCAACTTTTAATACAGCTCTTTGAGCGCGTTCCAGTGGTAGTAGTGTAGTTTTATAATATATATTTATAATATATTTTATAGTATATAATAAGTATCTACAATATAATAATAATAATAATAATAATAATCTTTCTCTCTACAATTGCAGTTTATAACATCATTACATCTAAAATTTTTTAAGTAACTTATAAATGCTAGTTGTAGAGACTGGTGACAATACTAGGGTTACCTGTGCTACAGCCACCAGGCCTCCACCACCGGACAAATAATCATGGAAAGTATGTACTCATGAGAAGTGTATTTCAAAAGAGGTATAATATAATTTTAAAAAGAGAAAATAAAACAAAAACAAAATGTGTGTGTGTGTGTGTGTGTGTGTGTGTGTGTGTGTGCGTGCGTGTGTGTGTGCGTGTGTGTGTGTGTGTGTGTGTGTGTGTGTGTGTGTGTGTGTGTGTGTGTGTGTGTGTGTGTGTGTGTGTTCAGGATGATCAAATTGTTTTGATAAGAGCCTCACTATCATCATAGTCTTTAGTCAGTAACCATGTTCTAATAGTAAATTTGCAGTTTGATCTTGTTAAAGGGTATATACCAAGTATACGATTTACTCTATTATATAGTAAAGGTGCAATATAACAAAAAAACCTCTTTGCGAATGCTGTTCTAAATTTTTGGTGAACACAAACAATATCCTTTCTCCGTACACGTTGTGTCGAAGGGTCATAGGCTGTATTAGAATGTTGTTTTAGGACAGTGTACAATATAAAGAGTTGACGAACCGTTAGTACTTTCCATTCCTTGTATAAATCCCTGGTCGGGTAAAGGAAATGGTGAAACTTTGCCACTTTTAGGATGGCTCTTTGGGCCACCTCAAGAGATATTACATGGGATTTAGCTGCACCTCCCCATACGGAAATACAGTATGTGAATATGGATTGACAAAGGGCGAAATATACGGCACGAATAATTTTATATTCAGCAATTTGGCGAAGTATTCTAAAGACGTATATGAGTTTACGTGCACGAGCCGTAAGTTGCTCAATATGAGGCCTAAAAGATAGATTCTGGTCAATAATTATTCCAAGGTATCTAATTTTGTCAACAGTTTCTAATCCGGCACAACTACATGCATTTACTAGATCGCAGGTATGAGCTATAAGCGAAAGGTTTTCACCTAAGGGGAGAGAGACATTACGGATTGCAAATGTTACATATTTAGTTTTGTCGATATTAATCGTTAGCAAGTTCCCACTTAGCCACTTAAGAACTCTATTTAATCCAGATTGTGCACAAGCAAACGTATCTTTCCAATTATCACCGCTGAAAACCAAAGCTGTATCATCCGCAAACGACAAAATTCTCCCATTAGATACCTTCATGGAACACAGATCATTTATGTAAACCAAAAATAAAGTAGGACCCAGTATACTGCCTTGAGGTATTCCGTACGTTATTGTTTCTTCATCACTGGTATGCTCTCCTATTTTAACGCATTGTGTTCTACCTGTGAGATAACTTTTAAACAGATCTAGCTGTAAATTCCTGACGCCAAGCCCCTCAAGTTTATTTATCAAAAGTGGGACAGAGACAGTGTCAAACGCCTTAGCTAAGTCCAGGAATATCGCGAGACACTTTTTACCGTCATTCATCCCCCGAACTATACGATCTATGAGCTCGTGAACCGCATCATCTGAAGACCTACCAGCACGAAAACCATATTGTTGCTCTGAAAGAAGCTTGTTTGTTTCAAGGCAGTTCACAAGTCTTTTGTTAATAATGCGTTCCAGAATTTTCGATAGAGATGTTAAAATTGATATGGGTCGGTAGTTTGAGACAATGCCTCTATCACCACTTTTGAAAATGGGACGGATAATACTTCTCTTAAAAGCGCAAGGAAAGATGCCAGTAGAAAGGCAGATGTTGCAAAGATATGTTATCGGGGGAACAAGTATGTCTCTGTAGGTCTTTAGCAAGTCACCCGATATACCGTCCCATCCTGAACCACAATTATTTTTTAATGACATAATGAGATTATGTACTTCCTCGTAATCAGTATCTAGCATAACAAATGATTTATTTGTAGTTTGATTTATATCAGGTTTATTGTAATTACTTATCAAAATTTTGTTAGCTAATTTCACACCGACGTTAGTATAATATTTATTAACTTCATTAACAGATTCTACCGGAGTGGAAAGGTGTCCCAGCAAATCGTTTGCCTCTAAACTATGCTTATTGAGATGTGTTGCACTTTTTACTACTTCCCATATCTTTTTACTGTTATTGCCGGCTTTTTGAAGTTCACTGCTTTGATACTGTATTTTAAGTTTTTTAAGAATATCATTACAGAAATTGCGATATCTACGATATGTTATTTTTAGGGTTTCATTATCGGGTGTTAGTTTAAGTTTTTTATGTAGTTTATCACGATTTCTCATGCATCTTAAGATTCCAGGAGTTATCCATGGCTTTATTGTGGCTTTACGATGGGACAATCTTATATTTTTAGTGTTGTTTTCCAGTGCTTTTGATAAAGTTTCTACTAAGAAATTTGCTACTTCTTCAGGATTATTATTGTCATATATTTGACCAAAATTTGCGTCTAATAAAAACTGCTTAAGACCAACGTGATCAATTTTTCGAATAAATCTGTTAAAATAGCATTTAGGTTGTTTGATTTTAAGACTAAGGCTGACAGCTTCATGATCAGTTAAATAAGTTTGTATAACAAATGATTTAGCGGGCTGACGTGTTTTGAGTAATAAATGATCAATACATGTGAACATTCTAGGTGACGACGTAAAAGCTGGAAGAAGTCCATGGGATGCTGTTAAATTTAAATATTGTTCGGCTTGTTGGTTCATATTATCAGGGGAGATATCTATATTAATATCGCCCATTAGAACGATATTTTTGAAGCATTTTAGTTCAGTGAGAAGTTGGTTCAAAGATGAAAAAAATTTTGTTGCATCGTTTTTAAAGCAGTATGGACGATAAATCCCTATCACTACTGTATGTCTTCCAAATTTAACTATCAAGCAGTTAGCTTCTTGGAAAGTAGGCTCTTCAATGGTGCATTTCAAGTTATCTTTAATATAGATCAGCACTCCGTCGTTCTGATTGTAAGTTTGTTTCGTGGCATGAGAAGAATACGATTCTAATAAAGGTATTGGACCAGAGCAGGACAGCCAACATTCAGTCAAGATAATTAAATCAAAATCTATATGCATCCTTTTTATAAGCACAGTTAGACCATCAAAGTTTCGTTTTATGCTTCGAATATTTTGACACAGAATATTTGTGTAGTTTTTTGGTTGACTTACTATAGGGCATACATCCTCAGGATTGCAAATATAAAATTCTGAATTTATAATATCATCTAGATTATTTGATATTTCATTTATGTTAGCGCCTTTTATGTATATTTATTAATTGGTGACGAAATGATTGCAACCACGTCATACTATTAGTTTTAAGATGGCCTAATATTTTATACCGCATCTTATTATTAAGGTTCCGATAAACTATTTTAAATCCTAACGTATAAATAATCAAATAGTAACAAGTTATTTTATACAATATTATTTTTTTACAGTTCACGACAATGTAAAAACTGTGAGACTTATTATAATTTGTGTTGCATAGTCTTTGTTTAGTAAGTGAGTGAGTAAATTGTGATTGTTGATTAAGTTTGATCTTAAGTAAACAAGTTGTGGTATGCATTAAATGATTGTGTGTTATATGTGGGAGTGTATATGAAATAGTGTAGGTTATGTTTATTAAAAAAGAGGATAGCTTAGTGTATATTTTCTTAAACTTAACTAATTTAACATAAGAGTATTCTAGGATAACTAATATTATAAAACATCTTACGTCTAGTCACTTAGTATTTTTAAGTTCGGAGAGCTGGGATTCATTTCTTATGAGAATGTGTGGATCTCCTTCTTTACGGCGCAAGTACACATTGTCGTTTGACGTCCAACAGTATGAGTAACCCATAGTTTTGGCTATATCTCTTGCAAGAAAGTAAAGTCTTTTAGATTTTGTTGTCAGATGTTCACTTACGTAAATTGATGATTTAACATTCATGATTCCCATATGATTACAGTTAAGTGAGTCTTTAGGATTGTCTTTAATATAGCGTTTTACTGCATCAATTACCTGACTTTTATGTAGACTATTCCCTAACTCAGCCACGATTGTGGAGGATGTTGCATCAGCCTTGCTTGGCAGACGATAAACATCACGAAGATTATTTTGTTCCATAGATACATTTAATTTCGTGATTAGGGTGTATGCATATTTGAATAAAGTCTCCCTATTTTCACCTCTTATTTTCGGAACATTACGTATCTCAATACTCGTCTTGCGAATGTATTTCTCCAAGGCATCGAATTTGGTATTTATTGTATTTATTTGTGACTCAAGTGCTTTGCGATCCTTTTCTATGTTGGAGACATCTTTTTGCAGGTTATCTATTCTGTCTGAGACGAAATTTATGGACTTTTCTATTTCCGAATTGGTTTGTTGTATGTTTACATTTTGATTTGTGACAAGTGCTAGTTTTTTTTCTATATTGTCCAATCTTGCATTTTGATTATTAACAAAGGTTTCCAGCATTGTCTTGAGCTCGTTAATAGCATCCGTAGAGACTATTTCGGTTTCGTTATCAGCGTCGCTAGTTCGGCGCCGTTTATTTTCTCGTTGTGTGATATTGGAAGACGCTAATTCAGGGTTAGAGGCAGTTCGCAAAGTATCACAAGGTGGTGATCTAAGCATTTTAGGCATAGGTGAAAGCGGTCTTGGTAAAACCGCCAGAAGAGTATTCGAAGAACACCACTACTCACTTAATAGGAGTGAAAACTTAGAAGAATCTTAAGAAATGACACACTCAGACACTAGGAGCACAGATACTTTAGTTGGTATATTTGAAGTAAAAATCTCAGGATATGTTTTATGTAAATGAACAATCGGCAACGTTTATCAATAATATTCTAAAAGGGGGTACAAGGAATACAGATATTGTAAGAGATATTTTAGTTTTCTGTACCTGTTGTTTGTTCTTAATGTCATTCCATATGCAACAGAATTGTACCAGGATAACAGAAGCACAATAGAGTAGTGAGAAATCGTTTTGCCAAAATGTCCGGTCCAATGTTAACAGAAATATATTATATAGTACCAGGATAGTATAAAAACTAAAGATTTAATTCTTCGATGTGCACAAGCACGCTTCTGTAGTGACGAAAGTATTGTTAGATGACACGATATAATACTAGGCGAGCAGAAAGTAGAGGAGGTAAAATCGATTCGTACAGCCACCGCTCAAAGCAAGTCTCTTGACGTTACTGTTGTCCTCAAAGCGGGTATGATAAATAGAGGTTATCTCGCTTATTCCCTTTACTATTAATGTATCGTTTGAGTAAGTTTATTGTACGTACTTATTTGGCAAAATTGATGCAATCCGTCGTGTTATATGCGTTGTCTCGTAGTTAACAATCCTTTTACTCCTGTGTTTTTATGCACTCCTATTATTGCGTGAGGTATTTAATATAAGAACTTTAGTTAATTTTGTTTAACACGGAACTGTGGAGAATACGTGCGCACTACCACAGCGGTGACACTCCCTGTACGTGAGAGCTTAAGCGCCGGTGACCTTGAGTCGAAGCGTGTAACGCTAGGGTTGATATCGAACCGAAATAGAATATTATAGACTTGTACCAAAGAAGACACATAGTACGTATGTGTTATATATTATGTAAACTTATGTATTTGGGTAGTGAAGGATACGTTCAATTTTAAATCAGGAATATGTAAACTTTTATTAAATGAGGAATATATAAAAACTTCCGACAAAACCAAATATGCGCGACAGTTAATGGTAATCTTAAATAATTAACCAACACTTAGTATTTCCGTACGCAATAATCAGTATTACCTACTATCCTTTAAAAATAATTTACTCTTATATATTTTTGAATTTTTGATTATTTTTTTAATTTTCATTATTATTTCTAACAGTTGCAAAAATTCGTAGCATGTATATTTTTTTTAGAAAATCCAAAGGTACCTGCATATCCTGGGACATGGCGGCCAACAAATTGTTCCCCATGTGTTAAGGAGATAAGTCATTTCTATTTCTAATGAAATAATCCATAAATACAACAATGAACAAATACAAAAACTCTTTATAGATATCTAAAATTTCTTGACTCGAGTGGTATTTTTAATAGTGTGTATTTCAGTTAATGTAATATAATAAAATTATTGGCGATATATTAGTTTTATTGTCATGGTAATTCCCCATAATTCTTGTAAAGATCATATCGACTTTGATAAAAATGAGTTCACATATTTTTAGGTATCATAAAACATTATTAAAAATTAAACTAACAAAACAAGGGCCCTTGTTTTGTGCAGTGGAATTTATTTTAATTCTAATCACTTAAAATCACTTTCAGTAATACTTATACGTATACTATAATATCATTTATTTAATAACAACATTAATATTTATCAAAGCATATAAACCTAGCATACACGGCTATAAAAACTAATAACGTTACTTGGTAACATAAACTTAATACCTACATGAATAGAATAGTAATATGTACAATAAGATATCAGTAATAATCATATATTAATTTAAATATTATATCACTTGACGAATATATTCATATTAATTAATACTGACAAATATCGGTATTACTACCAGCCCTCGACCAGGGCAGTCGGCGACTGCCCGTTCCACGCCCCGCGCGCCTCTCAAGGCCCCCGCACACATCCATTCACCCACACATAGCCGCAAGCGATTTTACGTGCACACATGCTTAAGTGTCGTTTCTTTTCGCGTAGTGTATATATTCTTTGGCACTACTCAGCGGTCCGGGGGGAAGGGACAATGTAAGTTTTACAGAAGACAAATACTTTGGTATTTAAACTCCTTAAGCGATCTAGCAGACAAATACTATATACAGTGCGGCGGGAAGAACGACAACCCACTGATATAGATGTCTATGGGCCACATCATCCATTTACTATTAGGTGGAATGTGTATTCTCGTTTGTCACCCTTATTCTATAAAAAAAATTTACCTCTACGTGATAAGGACCATGCACGGCTGTTCTATCTCTGTACCACACATGGGTCGACTCAACTGCGCACAGCAGTATAATGATGCCGTGTTAGGTCGTCACGTTCATCAAAATGTTTAAATGTTTATAAAAATAAAAATTCACTTTCACACTGCCGTACTGTTCCTAATTGTTTTAATATTTGCACTTTCGTTTCAATTTTTTTCAATTGAAAAAAAAAAGTCATCTACTTATATATAATTTAGGTTTCTCGCAAAAAAAATCCAAAGACATTTTAGAAATTTTACCAAATTATGCCATCTAAAAATCTAACTTCTATCCTTTTATTGAAGCAATATAGCTATCTTTTATGTGTATAAAAGGTATATAAGGAGGATAATAATACTCCGATGATTAATTGGGGCGTAGCGCCTTATCCCTGACACCTATGCTATTTTAAGTGAAAAATTTAATTTATATAATAACTTAATAGACGTAGTTGTCTATGGGTCACAGCATCCACTTGCCATCAGGTGGACTGCGTGCCCGTTTTTCACCTTAGGATTTGTTACTTTTTGTTTTATTTATAGAATAAGTTCTATAAATAAAATAAAAAACTAAGGGCAATGTTGCCCCATTTTACGGCCATAGTAGAGAAATAATTTTTCTTGTTTTGTAAAACGAAATAGGTAAATATAAATAATATTAATTCAGGTTGGGCATGTTGCGCTAAAACCTCACTTTTTTACCTTTAAAAAACGCATTACATATTTTATTTAAATTTATATTTAAAATAATTGTTTTATTTTTGTTTTATTTTCAGCTTCGTTGGGTGCACCATGTCCGATGCCGGACCCTTCTTCGTACTGTCTCAATGGAGGCACTTGTTTATATTTTGAATTAGTTCAAGAGCAAGCTTGCAAGTAAGTATCAAGTGTAAGAGATTAAATTTTACCGAAATAATAGTTATTATTAGCAATAGTTTACTTTACAAATCAACGCTTATACTACAAAAGGTTTTCTTACCAATTTGTATTAGAAACATAACTATGAGGATTTTTAAAACGTAATTAAATGTATTTCAAAGCAGTAAGGTTTGTTTTCCTTCACTAACATAGAATTGTGTTACTTCCCCAGGTGTCCAGAAGGATTCAACGGGCAACGCTGCGAAAACAAGGACGTATCGAACAGGAGCAGTATGTCTCATTCCTACACATGCAAACTGGGCCTTTCGACGTCCTACTACTGTTAGCCAGCGATGCGCCGGCGCATAACCCACCTCGTTCCAATTTTATATTTAAAAATTTAGATCGCAACAACGCACGAAATATCGAAATATCCGATCTTTTCATTGCGGATTCGTATGTTATTGGGGATTAATTAATTCACCCACAGGTTATATTCAAACATTGTAAAATTTAAAATAAGGTCCTTAATACTGGTTGACCAAAAGAAAATTGAAAAAGTTTTAAATACTAATTTAAAAATAATGAAACTGTACATATTTCACTTTAAGCAAATTCATGGGCAAAAATATTATAATTAATATTTTGTCATAAGGATTACCTAATTTAATATGACATAAAACATATATAAATATTAGAGATGGGCCGAATATTCGTTTTATATTCGGTATTCGGCATATTCGGCAGCTTTACCGAATATTCGTATTCGGCCAAATATTCGGCTAAATCACCGAACATTCGTTTTCATAGTGTCCAATGTATTTAAATTTGAGTAATGTCTTATCGATGTCGATGTCTTTTACTGTTGAAAGAATATTTTATTTATGGGTTAAATCTGCTTACTCTACAGTGCCTCAAATGCATAAATCTAGACATTTATTTTTTTGAGGCACTGCAGATTTATTTCCGATTATAGCAAATAGAAACTTGATAAAATGTTTTTGAAATCAAACGAAGAAACATTACATTACTTACATTAGTACATTTCACATTACTTTGGTCGTCAGTTTCTCTTAAATAAGTCCAAATAGTAAATCTCCTGCCGCTCATTTTTATCATATAATTATCAATTTTCACTAAGAATAAAACAACGAAATACTTTTTTATCACAAGAATAGTCAAAACATAAGCATTTGCCGGCTATTTGCTCAGTACTAGATGATGCAATAACTCTCAGGTGTGGCGGGGAGTGAGAGGCAGGGTCCGGCGCTAATCCCGCGCGCTTTATGGTACCTAACAAGTTTCGAGAAATTGGTTGGGTCCCGAGGTTACCCTACCGAATAATGTTCGGCCGAATATTCGCTTCGGTAAAAGTTTTCGAACATTCGGCCGAATATTCGTATTCAGTAAAATCTATATTCCGGCCATCCCTAATAAATATATACCTTATATTATATAAATATATATCCATTATAAATAGGAAAAATTAATAACAATTTCAAAAAATCTTAATACCTAATCTTAACAATAACATTAAAAAGTAAGAGCGAATAGTTCAATATAAATATTCCTGAGGGATTTAATTTTTAAACTTAAAAAATTAAAAGTTAAAGTTTTTCATAGTTATTTAACCAACCAGTGTTAGACTTTATAGTATAACTGTCCCTCAATAATAAACTTTTTCGGTCAATTTACCAATTTACCATTATACGCTCATTATATTCAATTATTAGGACGTACTTAATATGCATTATATTTAATTTTTATTGAAATTCATCTATTTATGTACCTACCTACCTAATATATTAATTTTACATAGATATTTTTAATTCTCTTTACAAAAATTATCTATTATATACAATAATCAAATCAAATTTCGAATCTAATACATAACAAAATTTCATCAGGTGTCGGTGTGCTTACGTTTTGTTTTGTTCAGAAACTCTTGTATCTCATGACTATGATGAGGAAACATGTAGTTTCAAATTTTGTCGTAATAATTGACTTCTTTGTATTATACTGGACTCTTTAAATGTACTTAAAATGTTAATTTGTTTTCTATTATTAAATAAAAAAAAATCAAGAGTTCGGTTAATTGATAATCTGTTAGGCCTTTTCGAAATGTATATATTAAGCTTTGTCATACTGCAATTCACTGGAAAACACCTATTTATAATAAAAAGCAATTTTATACGAAGACCTAATTAAAATATAACGTCCTATATTTAAAAGTTGTAAATATTTTACACCGTATTTGTAATTTTTCGATTTATTTTATTGTTATTAACTCTTAAGGTTTGATAACTCATTTTAGTGGGTAAAATCCTGTTGAAGAGACTTGCAAGTTTTGTACATATCTATTAGGATAAGTTATTTTGTATGCAAAACGTAACAAAATATTATGCACTTTTTGAAGCGACTCGCTGTTCCCTTAACTTTTTTATTTTTGGCGCCAATAATGCTTTTTATCATTTATTGTGGCACTGGCTACAATGCCTTGCGCCAATAATAATAAGACAAAAGCGCATAAGCCATGAACCACTAAATTATTTAACAATGTAATACTGGGAAAAAATGGTATATACAACAAAATTGAAAATATAGTTTTTTTCTTTTCTTGTTTATTTTTCAAATTTAAATAGATAAGTATTTTTTGTACTTAAAACAGCGTGGTGAACTCAGACAAACATAATAGTTTAAAATTGCAGTTCCCAAATGATTTCGTGAATCCGGTTTATACTCCACCTAGTCAAAGAGCAGTTTTAATACTTAAAATCTAGTTAGGCTTATATTAATTAATTTATGTATAATTTTATGAGTGTGGTTAATCGGATGGATGGTTGTGGATGTAGTGAAATCATTTCTTTTGTGTTATAGTCAAAGCTAATAAATTTTGGTTATAATTTAACATTTCATACACTAAATGCCTAAGAGTGTCGCTGAAACAATTATTTTACAAAGAAAAAGGCAAAATTCATAAAAAAAACACAAAATATTACAATACAGAAAAAGTAGCATTTATTCTCTTAAGCAATAATTAAATAATGTTATAAAATATTTCAGCTCGGAACGAAACTCTTTGGAAATCTACTTCGGTGATTAATTTAAAATAGCTAAGATTTATAATCAATACATGGATGCTGATATATAATTATTAACTTCTTGTAAAAAGAATTTTTATTTTTAGTTCCTTATTTATATGTAATGTTAATAGAGAAGGGAATATTTATTTTACGCATTTTGAGATACTATGGCATTACATTGAAGGTGATACGACGTCAGATATTTATAAATTATTGTATTTAATTAACCAGATAAATTGCAAGTCAAAATTTAAGAAATAAAAACTTTCAATCGATTCGAAAATGCATTTATTATTTAATATGATATTATGATAAAGTGACGTCGTTGCATCTGTTCTCGAGTTTTGTAGTCTCACAACAAATATTAAAACATAAAACATGTTGTTATACTGTAAAATACCAAAATCACAATAAAAGAATGAGTGTTGGAATTAACAGAGGCGATAATTTTAATTTGTTTGTTTTTTTTTATTTTATATCCTATCCTTGATACTCATATACATTATAAGAAAATTTGGTGGAAAGAACTTGATGGTATGTATTCTAAATTCATTTTTTTTTATTTTGTGCACAAAACACTCCGCACTCATTGTTGCACGAAAATGAAAATATGCGACATAAAAAGTAACTTATTAAAATTACTACTGTCGCCGATTTTCACACAAAATCGAGCCCTTGCATTTTTTCATTTATATCTCTATATTAGTCGCTAATGCCACAGAATAAATAATAGTACTACGCTAATGCTTATTCACCGTTACTAATGACTAGATTTAGCATGCTAGTTGCATGTCTATCTCATTTCATCCAACTCATTATACTTAGTATTTGTTGTGAGATAACAATAACTAAGCAGACTTATAACATAACAAGCATGTTCATTCATAGTTTCGTATTCATTTGGTGTAGGTTGTTTCCTAGACCTGTTTTACGTAAATTTTGGTAAAAAAATTAAATAACATTGATCGAATAAAACATTAATATAAAATATATATTAATACAAAATAGCCAGTACGTATTTCATTGAAGATTAGTCAAACACATCATAAAACAAACAATTTTAATCTGTGTTTAAACAAGTGAAGCAGATCTAGGCCTAGGTAACTATGTTTAAAAATATATACTATAAAAATATGCATGTTAATTATTTTTATATTTACAGGTATGGGCGAACGTTTGTGGTGACGATAGATGAAACTTTGGATTTCACTTAATTAGAAGAAAAATATGCTCATATTTAATAAGATGGTATTCAAGCATTCCTGCCCTTAAAATACATTTATACAATACATATTTATAAATTATACATAATACACCATAAAGTATATTTCCATTAACCATACGTCAGTGTTATATCAAATAAATTAATAAAAGAACTATGTTATGTATGTTCCCTAACCTAAGAAAAGAATACAAAAGTAGGTATTGTTTCTAAGATTTTAATAGATAATTAAATACGATAATTTGGAGTTTTGACAGCAACTTGACTGTCAACAAATTGACGCTCCTTTTCTTCGTAAAAATTGTGGATTTTGATACGCAAAAGAGATGCTATGCGATTTTGTCTATTAAGTAGTCTGCTTTTGTTAGCTATTAGTAGAAACTGACTAACTGATCGTGATACACTCAAGTTTTTTTGTCCGCTTAGGCGCCTTATAAAAATATGATAAAATGTCATCGACTGTCCGTTACGCTGTCATCAAAATCGCCCAAGAACATCGAAAAATCATTGAAACAAAATATTATAAGGGTTAATTTTTAATTAGTTGACACGAATCGATAACCAAGAAAGGAAATACGATAATTTAACAATTTAAAAAATCTTAAAAACAACAACTAATATGCATGTAAGTTAAAATATAGGGTACGTGATGGAATTTGGTCACCTTAAGTTTTGCCGCCCTATAAAACCAAAACTAGGAGCAGGATAGAGAAAAAAAACACAAAGTCGTATACTATAACTAATATATTGAGAAAAAAAGACAATAAGCTTTGGCAATAATTAGGAACACTACGAAAAATCTATATATATATATATATATATATATATATATATATATATATATATATATATATATATATATATATATATACAAAACTAACTACACTACTTACTAAAATCTTCTAAAATATTTACTATAATGTCAACTGTCAAAATGGCGTCGATAAAGCAGCGCACTTTTGACCCTCTATTATTTAACCAATGAAGAACTGTCGTATCACAAAGCCATCTATGCAAACAAGGTTGTGGTTTTTGAGTTACAAGAAAGTGACCATATTAACCGGGTGACCATGTTACCCTCACGTACTATTTTAAAAATCAGTCAAGCTGATGAGACAAATAAGAACCTTATTGTAATTTAATAGGTAGATATATCATTTTATATACATAATTGTATTGTAAAATATATCTTCTAGATAACTAACAAACCTACACGACATTGGGTTACAAGTACTACTTAGTACATAATATGTTATATTGATGTTATAGGATGTTACATTAAAAAGGCAGATTTTAAACTGTTTGTTGTATTATTAAAATGCCAGTTAATATGAAATATTATTAATATGTTCGCCTTTACAGACTAATATAATGCTGTACAACATTATATAATACATATTATACGTAATATATATATTGTTGTGTATACTAAATTATTTCGTTCTTTGTCAGTACAAAATACGCGCGTACTTAAAATTTAGAGTTGTGTTTGAATATGATTGCTACGAAAATCAATAAACCACCGTAAGTTAACTTATTCGTAAATAAATTTAAGTTAAAAAACACAACAGTTCCATCTGTCCGCATTTATAAAATTTGTTACCTACATCAATTTAGTGAAGAAGTTTTACTATCATAACATATCATAAACTATCACATTTACACCTGTCACCCAGAGGATTAGATACCACACTCGCTTCATTTACATTCATATATTTACACATACGTGCTCGTCAGTTATGGGTACTCCTAATTTAATCCACCAGCCCCTTTTTTATTAGAAACGAGGCATTACATCTTAGTCCTCAGGCGTGGCAAAGTATCTCCAATTTGATTCTCAATCCAAGATAGAAGTAGACGTTTAAGGGTTACAGCCACCGCTTAATATCAGGTGGACTGTGTGCTCATTTGTCACCCTTATTACATAAATCTTCAATATCAATATCTACAATTTGGTCTACGAAAGTTATTTTATAATGCCCCTTACCAACTGTACTTCATACTAAGTTCTGCAAGATAAATTTAATTTGACACTCTTTTTTCATTGACTCTTTCTTCGTGTCCAAACCACTGAAGAACTTCTTGTCACAACACTTTTCACTTATCTCCCATTACTTATATTAATCATAGTAAGTATATCTATTGTTTATTTCATAATGACTGCATTTCTGCTTACAACATTTAATTTCACTCTCATGCTTCTTCTATCATACCCAATTTTCACTACCATAACTTAACGAAGGGACTAACACAACTTAGTGAATTGATATCGTGCCTTTTTGAAACATTTTACTATCAATAATTAAAATAAAAAAGCGATCTTGTTCGTGTCATTTTTTACCAAAAATTTTAAGCCTTTTATTCTATCACGAACATAATATAATATTGTATAGCTTTTGATATTGTAAATAAATTGCTATGTATTTTATTAAAAAATTGTGAGCTTTATTAACTTTGCTCACATTATACGTGTATTTTTTTTGTTTTATATTAGCCGCGCCAAAATACATACACATAAAATTATATTTTCAATAAAGAAATGTTTAATGATTTTCGAAATTCTCCGTCAATTTACCATCTCACTCTTTTGTAATATTATACTTAAAAAAAACAATCTAAATAATAAAAAAACAAAGGCCGCCTTTGCCGCGGCTAATAATTCTTATGAAATATAAAACTTAAACATATTTCATCATATTAGCAATCCGGATAAACCCTCAAAATACAAATCGTTTATCAATGTAATGAAGTAAAGAAACCTAAATATGAATTACTTGTTTAATAATGTAATAGATTAAGTAAAAGACTTAAATTTGTAAATTGTTGCATTAATTACTTCGTATATTTAAAGTGTGCGAAATTAATAGGATTCTGTGATGCGAATTCAATGAGATTTATACTTACGTAAGATAGAGTCTGTGCGAGTAGAAAATCGAATTCCATGAGATTTATACTTACGTAAGATAGTCTGTGCGAGTAGAAAATCGAATTCAATGAGATTTATACTTACGTAAGATAGAGTCTGTGCGAGTAGAAAATCGAATTCAATGATATTTATACTTACGTAAGATAGAGTCTGTGCGAGTAGAAAATCGTCGTGGTGATAGATCGGAGTAATAATTTAGATATCTAAGTAAATAATTAAAAGAAGACAGTACAAAAAAATACATAAATAGAGAACTAAAAATGATTACTTTTTTTAAAACGAATACTACACATTGAATGAAACTAAATATGTACTTACGTTTTTATCGAATTTATTTCTTTTTTGCATTTTCGAAAATAACCTATTCCGATTTACTTACTCATTAAATAAAATTAGTATCGGTTTGACTTTTACAGACTCTACATTTGCTTCGTTACAATAATATTCCCCCTTTTAGCAGTATGATTGTTGTTTCTAATGTCTCCAATGGGAAATGTTAAGTTGTATTAACAATTTTGTACAGTATTATTTGCTGAATAGATATTATTTATTGTAGTGTTTAAATTTTAGTGTGTAAGTGCTTTGTTATTGTAATAAAAATATAAAACCACAATATTCTTATTCTAGTACTTCTTATCATTAATACAAATTCTTGTTTTATATCGATGAAAAAGATGATATTGTAATTGAGATGTCCTACTCCTACGTACTAGAAAAGACACAATAGAAAAAAATCTATGCGTCAGTGAGGGGCGAGTGGAAGAGAGAATGGAGTTGCCTTTATATGGCCCATACTAAAAACCATACTAAGTTTGAGCCGAGCCAAGGAAAAAACATCTCTTCTAGTCCGTAGTACTATTATTTGTCATATCATGGATAGTTTTCCACTGCGCAAAACATACTGTGCAGCTGTTCACCGACTCCAACTCCGTGCCGTGTGTACTGTGTACGAGTACGTATGTAACTGTAATGTCAGTGGCTCGGCATGAGTTGCTGCCACCCGAGATTGTAAGAGACAAAAATGCCGGCCCCGACACCCCTTTCCCTTAAAGTAAAAGCCTTCTATTGTCTTTGTATTTAAAAGTAAATATAACACTATTGTATTTTTTATACTTATCACTAGCGGTAGCAAGTGGGTGGGTGGGTGTGTGTGTGTGTGTGTGTGTGTGTGACAAGATTACTTTCATTCCCAAAATGCCACTCCCCTCATTTTCCAACCGAGGACACGGCTCTCGGCTTACGCCACTATGGGATGTAGGTATTAATATGTCATAATACAATAACAAACTTGAACCCAATATACTAGATGCACGCACACAGTACAATAGCTAATGGCTCGGTCACACTATGCTCCTCGCGTTGCTCAAAGACTACAATATTATATAGGGAAAGCTCTGCTTCTGACGCTACCGCGATGTTACCCTACTGTCTGTCCACACGCACACGCGCACGCGCACGCGCACACGCACACGCACACGCACACGCACACGCACACGCAAACACACACACACACACACACACATATATTGAAAGTTAGTGCAGTTTATTTGCCGTGTAGTGGCGGTTGAG
Source organism: Parnassius smintheus behrii (assembly GCA_036936625.1). Lineage (NCBI taxonomy): Eukaryota > Metazoa > Arthropoda > Insecta > Lepidoptera > Papilionidae > Parnassius > Parnassius smintheus. The sequence goes on from JAUPFT010000007.1 coordinate 53,025,894, forward strand.
AATATCCAATACCCCATATCTTCCCGTGGGTGTCGTAAGAGGCGACAGAGGGACACAGAAAGGAGATGTGCAGCAGCATCTTCCTAATAACAACAATAACATAATAAAAACTGCGGTTGCCAACCCGCTCGCCAAGCGTGGCAACTATGGCAATGGTATAAAGGCATGCTAAGAATCTCCGGTGGCAGTTCGGTTGCCACCTACGACGACTCGACCTGGGAACGTATAACACACGCACTGACGAGAAGATACTGGGGCTGGAAGAAGAGGTAGACAAGTTGCGCTGGCATATTATTGGATTATCTGAGGTCCGAAGAGAGAGTGAGGACACGGTAATCCTCGAGTCCGGCAACTTGTTCTATCACCGGGAGGGCGACCATCTCTCCCAAGGAGGTGTCGGATTTATCGCCCACAAGTCTCTCGTCAACAACGTTGTAAAGATTGGGAGTGTGTCGACGAGGGTCGCGTACCTGATACTCAGAATCACCAAACGGTATTCGCTGAAGGTCATACAGGTCTACGCACCAACCTCGGCACATCCCGATGAGGAGGTGGAGGAAATGTATGAGGATATTTCTAGAGCCATGCATTCCTCCAAAACCCACTACACGGTGTTGATGGGAGACTTCAACGCAAAACTAGGCACAAGAGAATGCGGTGAGCTGAAGTTAGGGAAATTTGGAGTAGGGCAACGGAACTGTAGGGGCCAGCAGCTGGCTGACTTTATGGAGAAAGAGGGACTCTTTATGATGAACTCTTTCTTCCAGAAGCGGCCCCACAGGAAGTGGACACGATCGAGCCTCGACGGTTCGACAAAAAATGAGATTGACTTCATTATGATGACCAGACGCCAACTGTTCAGTGATGTCTCAGTGATCGCAAGGGTGAAAACAGGCAGCGATCACCGAATGGTTAGAGGCACACTGAACCTAAACGTTAAGTTGGAGAGGTCTCGTCTAATGAAGTCAACGCTCCGTCCCCCTCGTGCTCTGATCCAGGGATCCCGAGACTTTTCAGCTCGAGTTACGTAACCGCTTTCAGTGCCTAAAATATTGCAATGCAGTGGACGATATGAATGACAAGCTCGTGGAAACTGTCCATGCGGTCGGAGCTAAGTTCTGCAAGACTCGCCGCAGAAGAACACAAAAACTCTCCGATCACACTCTTAATCTCATGGCTGTTAGACGGGAGATGAGGCTGCAATCGTCAACAGATTTGACAGCATACAGGCAACTGAACAGACAGATCTCCAAATGCATGCGGCGAGACTTACGCAACTTTAATACTGCTCGTATTAAAGAAACGATCGGGCGGAACCAGGGCTCCAAAGTCTTTGTCAGAGATCTGTCTGCCAGAAAGAGCCAGCTGTCAAAGCTGAAGACTGAGTGTGGCAGCATCGTTTCCGAGACACCTGAGATTTTGAGTGAGATTGAGAGGTTCTATGGGCAGCTGTACACATCACCGTTGGAGCCACACGCAAGTGTGAGTAACGATCCAAGAGCAAGTCTTATCCGACACTATTCCGATGATATCCCGGACGTCAGTCTGAGCGAGATTAGAATGGCTCTCCATCACCTTAAAAACGGTAGGGCCCCAGGCGAGGATGGAATTACAGCGGAGCTTCTGAAAGCGGGTGGAATACCGGTACTTGAAGTCCTTCAGAAGCTCTTCAATTCCGTCCTCCATGGTGGCACTACTCCGGAGGCGTGGAGCAGAAGTGCGGTGGTCTTGTTCTTTAAGAAAGGCGACAACGCTCTCTTGAAGAACTACAGACCGATTTCCCTTCTCAGCCGCGTCTATGTGCTGTTTTCGAGAGTCATTACGAATCGTCTCACACGCAGACTCGACGACTTCCAGCCTCCCGAACAAGCCGGTTTCTTAAAAGGCTTCAGTACCATAGACCACATACATACCCTGCGGCAGATTGTACAGAAGTCCGAAGAGTACAATCTGCCACTTTGCCTGGCGTATGTGGACTATGAGAAAGCCTTTGCTTTCGTCGAAATTTGGGCGGTGCTACAGTCCCTTCAGCGGTGCCAAGTTGACTGTCGGTATATCGAAGTGCTGAAGTGTTTGTACAGTAGGGCTACGATGGCTATCCGAGTACAGAATCAGAGCTCGAAACCTATCCAACTGCAGAGAGGTGTAAGACAGGGTGACGTGATATCCCTGAAACTCTTCACCGCTGCATTGGAAGACGTTTTCGAGCTACTGGACTGGAAAGGATACGGTATTAACATCAATGGCGAGTACATCACTCAACTTCGATTTGCCGACGATATAGTCCTTATGGCAGTATCGCTGGAGGACCTTGGCACTATGCTCAATGACCTCAATGGTGTCTCCCAACGGATAGGTCTTAAGATGAACATGGAAAAAACAAAGATCATGTTTAATGTCCATGTCTCACCTATGCCGGTAGTTGTTGGGAGCACTATGCTCGAAGTTGTTGACGAGTACGTTTACCTGGGACAAATAGTCCGACTAGGTAAGTCCAACTTCGACCGAGAGGTCAATCGACGGATTCAACTCGGCTGGGCAGCGTTCAGGAAATTACGACACATCTTCTCGTCAGGTATACCTCAATCTCTGAAAACTAAAGTGTACAACCAGTGCGTGTTGCCAGTGATGACTTACGGATCAGAGACGTGGTCCTTCACTGCTGGCCGTATGAGGACGCTCAAGGTCGCTCAGCGAGCTATGGAGAGGGCTATGCTCGGAGTTTCTCTGCGTGATAGACTCAGAAATGAGGATATCTGCAGTAAAACCAGAGTGACCGACATAGCTCAACGGATTAGTAAGCTGAAGTAGCAATGGGCCGGCCATATAGCTCGAAGAACCGATAGCCGATGGGGAAGAAATGTTCTCGAGTGGCAGCCTCGTACCGGTAGGTGTAGTGTAGGGCGACCCTCCACTAGATGGAGTGACGACCTGGTAATACATGCAGGAAGTCGATGGATGCAGGTGGCTCAGGACCGTGTTTTGTGGCATTACTTGGGAGAGGCCCATGTTCAGCAGTGGACTTGTGAAGGGCTGTAATAATGATGATGAAGATGATGATAGTGCAGTTAGTAAATAGTGGTCGCGTAGACGACGTAAACCAAAAAGAACTGTTAACTTATCGCTTTAACTTAAGTGACTACTGCAGCCGATGGACATGCGTCAGATGTGACACTCTGAGGTCTAAGGTGGAATGCCTCAAAACCTGTAATTAATACATAATAATAATGTCCTTAAGACCGAATTTCGTTCAAGGCCTGTCTCAACGGAGACTAGGTAGCCATTGGCGCAGGACAGTAATATAATGTCCAAGTGTATGTGCAGTATAAGCATAGGTGTACTCTATTTTCCCTTCACTCTCATAGTTTAATGAGACGGTAACCCGACACGACCGGAGAGAGATCAGGCGCAAGACCAACAGCTTTACGTGCTTTCCGAGGCACGGGGGTGAGACACCGCTAACTTCGTGACTCCGGGCCTACTAAGAATTTCTTGACGGAAAAACTCAATAGCTGATTTTTTTTGGCCCGACTTAGAATTCGAACCCGGGACCTCATGATCAGCAGTCGCATATACGATCACTAGACCAAAGAGGCAGTAACCTGTAATTACACTGGCTCTCTATACCCTTCAGACCCGTACACAGTGCTCGCAGAGTGGTACCTTTGCCTAGGGACTCGTAGACAGTCCAAAAAGTCCTAGCACCTAATATACCGAGTGTGGGCAACTATCAATAAATATAATATGTCTGCCTATTCCATTACTTGTTTTGTTCAAAGTCAGAAAGAATACAAAATACAGTCATTTGATGGAGACGAGAGCTACATTCATTATTTATCATAGCGCACAACGTACAGGTGCGATTGTCAACTGAATACAAAGTTGTTACATATCCCCTAAGAATTAAGCATATCCCTTACACTATAATGAACGCATCCAAAACTTTTTTAGGATGGCGCTACTTACGAGTAGAACTTAAGTTACGACTTAAAGACCTTCAAGGAACGAGCTTACTTCTTTTAAAAGGGTGGGCAACGCATCTGTAATTTTCCTAGTGCAGTTGTTCATGGGTAGAGATGAAAATGACCAAAGTGACTGAATTTGACCGTCATTTACGGTCAAATTGGTCAAAAATGGTCATATACTGTCATAAAGGTCATTTATGGTTAATTACATCCTGACCGTTTTTTTTTTGATATTTACTTTAAATAAAAATGTAAAAAAAGCTTCCAGATCAAATTCTTTACATAACCTCAAATAAAACCTGTAGGAAAATTAGGTTTGTTGTTTTTTTATATAAGAGGGGGCAAACGAGCATACAGTTCACCTGATGTTAAGTGACTACCGCCGCCCATGAACATCCGCAACACCAGAGGAATTGCAGGTGCGTTACCGGCTCTTTAGAAAGGAGTAAGCTATTTTCTTGAAGGTCCCCAGGTCGTATCGGTCCGAAAAAATCGCCGGTGGTAAACTATTCCACAGAGAGGTCGTACGCAGAAGAAAACTCCTAGTGAAACGTACAGTGGTGAACCGCCAAGCATCCAGATGGTGTGGATGGTATCGGGAGGTTTGCCGCGTAGTGCGTTCATGAGATTTGGCGTTTGGGATTAATCCGAACAATTCCTCAGAGCACTCCCCGTGATAGATGAGAAAGAAAATACAAAGAGATGCAACATCTCTTCGCAGCACCAGTGAATAGAGCCGATCGGAAAGCACTCGGTCGTCGACGATTCGAGCCGCTCTGCGCTGGATGCGGTCAAGTGGAAAGAGCTGGCACTGGGGAGCCCCAACAGTGTCTAAAGCCCAACCTGTACCTTGTAAAATTGCAGGGGGTGTACCGGCATTAAATACTGTCCCGCTCTGCTGAGCACGCCAAGCTTTTTAGAGGCCAATTTGGCCTTCTCTTCAAGTGACCACGAAACGAAAGATTCCGATAATGGCTGAGGCAACAAGAGGAGTGCCTTGAAACTGAGGAGATACGACAAAGGGGTTCTTTTTAGCAGTTACCGCCCAAACTTGTGTCTTCTGAGGGTTAAACTGGACTGGATTTAGTCTTCCCCAATCCGACTTTGTTTAGCAAAGACTCAACTTCAGACACAAGTTTGTCCCGGTACTCGGAGACGTTTTCCCGAGAAATATTGGCACGGCCGGTGTACAGAGCATCACCAGTGCTATCATCTGCATAGCAATGAATGTTGCCGGTTTGCAACATATCATGGATATTCAGAAGAAACAGCGTTGGTGAAAGCACGCAGCCTTGTGGAACACCAGCATTAATAGGCTTGTAATCGTAGCTTGTACCGTCTACAACGACCTTGATTCTCCGATCTGCAAGAAAGCTGGTGATTCAATTGCACAATTTCTCAGGAAGCCCATATGAAGGGAAATTCGAAAGAAGCGCTTTGTGCCAACCCCAACCGAAGGCCTTCGCAATGTCCAAACTAAAAGCCAATGCCTGCCCCTTGGACTCTACTGCCGCCGCCCATCTATGAGTCAGGTAGACCAGAAGATCACCAGCTAATCGACCACGACGAAAACCGTATTGGCGATCACTAATCAGCTGGTGATTTTCAAGGTACCTCATGAGCTGGCAGTTTACAATGGATTTCATTGTTTTGGAGAACAAGGAGGTGATGGCGATGGGCCTGTAGTTGGACGGGTCTGAGTAGTGATCGGGTGGACAAAAGCCGTCTTCTATGATTTTGGGACTACGCCTAGAGAGTAGGAGTACCGGAAAAGACGCGTTAAGACCAGTGCCAACTCTGGAGCACACGTCCTCAGCACAATTGGGGTGATACCGTCGGGCCCACTCGATTTGTGGATGTCCAGGGGAGGAATGCTTTGCGGACCGAGCGCTGTGTGAACCGCACCTCCGGCATGGAGCACTCACACCACGGGATGGGCGGCGGCGTACTTCCCCCGTCATCGAGAGTCGAGTTGGACGCAAAGAAAGAGCCTAGCAGATCGGCTTTCTGCTTTGCGGTATGGACCAGTGAGTCGGCCTCCTTGTGCAAAGATGGAAAAGATGGCTGACAGAAATTCCCCTGGACAGCCTTGGCGAATGACCAGAATGCACGGGTTCCAGAAGGAAGGCGAACTAGTTCCTCGCCAATTCTGCCTACGTGCTCTGACTTTGCCTTGGCAATGACTCTTTAGAAGGACCTGGAGGCGGAATTGTACTTCTTTTTTTAGAGCGCTGGTGTTAACATCCCGGGACGTTGATGCGTCAGTCCAAGCTTGGTAGCACTCCTGCTTATAGCATGATGCTATTTTACAGGAGCGACCAAACCATAGCTGAGATTTGCCTGACGTCATATTTATACTCATAAATATTTATTAGGGGCGGAGGGTGGAGCGTTCTCCTCCCCCAACCACTAGATGGAACGATGGTAAGACATGCAGGACATCGATAGATGCAGATGGTGCTTTGTGGCATTCCTTGGGGTAGGCCCGTGCTCAGCAGTGGACTTGTGAAGGGCTGTAATGATGATGAAATGTTTATTTTCATAAATATTTATTTAAAACTGATTTGTAGGACACCACATCACGGGTTCTCCTTGATAAAGTTCTATAAAATAGTGGAATTATTAATGCAATCCATCACAGTAAGTAGGTATTTTTAACATGTATTATTTTGTAAATTATTTTATAAGACAAATAAAGTTTAAAAGTTCACAGATTAAGCGAAAAGTGAATAATAACAAGTATTTATATGTAAACAGCGATACGAATACACACGAGCAGTTCTTTTACTCGTACAATAATACCAACATCGAATAAAGAACAGGTACTGGGGTCGAATAGCGAGAACACCCAAACCAGGCGTTTAAATGCTCGCACTCGCGCCTACTTATATCGAGTATAATGTAAACGTTGCATAAGAATAATTTTCTGCCGCCATGTGCACCACAAATACAAAAGGATATCAGCGCTCATAATGGTGGATAAGGTAACTATTTTTTTTATAGAATAGGATCACAAAAAAGCACACAGTCCACCTGATGGTAAGTGGATGGCCCATAGACATCTACATTTATCCCCGATTAAGAATCAAAATGGAAATGCGTTGTCACCCGTGATGACTAAGACGAAATGCCTCGTTCCCACTAAAAAGCCTCTCCAGCTATCTACACTATCACCATACGAAACACAGCAGCATTGAGCTATTTTACGTTTGTATCCCGGTCGAGCCGATCTATTCGTGCTACAACTATAACATAGTTGCAGCGTGGCTCTACCACGTAAAAAATTCAAGATACGATCAGGAATGTTTGACCGTATCAAGTAGGCGTGCGTTTAGCTGTTCATATCGTCAAACGCTGATTATTCATTGATATGACCAGACAGAATACAACCACTTCATTAAATGGTCGGTCACATAATGAATTGATCAATTCTATGATCTGGCAACGACACACATGCACTATAAACTGAAAAACTTATGATTGAATCGCAACATTTCGAACATGATGACACTGACCAACAGTGTAATAAATAAGTTCACCTTAGTCCCAACAAGTGACATCCGGTAAGCTTAACATCTTCATTTTTTTTTACTAGCTTTACGGCTCTGGGTTCCAGCCCTTCTGAGCCTTATAAGACTTCATTGCTTATTTCTGTTAAAATAATCTTGGAGTTGATCATTGACATGATTGCTTATGATACTATCGTGCAGTAGTGTAGCGTAGGTAACTCCAGGAGTCAAAACATTCCGCCCATTACCCCCACCCCTCGCCTCACTTTGAAAGTATCCTAAAATATAAAATCGATAATTCTACTTATAGCCCTTATATATGATTAAAAATGAATAAAAATACTTATCACCGATCGGATGATACCTGATCAACCGATCAATACAACCTCGACATTGCCATGGGCTTACAGTCCGCTTACCAGCAAATGGACAGTAAGCTTATCACTCGCGTCGTATTCCACGGAAACCTTTGAGTATAAAAGACGGAAACACAAGAAATATGCTGATGCGGATACTTACATTGGCTAAGCTTAATCAGATTGCATAAAATAAAAATATTGCCAAAAACATGAAAATTTTATTGATATAATGAGAGAATCGTTATTAAAATAGAACAAACGTTACATTAATATTTACAAACAACACTTAACAATTACTACTAAAAATTATTCTTAAATTCTTAAAAATACTATACATAAATTCAGACCAACAAAGATAAAACACATTAGGAATGCACACTCCGCACCCGCTATTAGTGCGAAGCTAGAAATTGATCGTTGCTATATTCAGAGGATTGCAGACAGTTGCCGTGCGCAACCGCGCGTAAGCCCGCTACTCAAGGGCCGCGTCTAAACTCTCTAAACCTAGATAATTGTATCTTGATTGCGGTTTAAAAAATATTCCAAACTACAACCCTAATATCACACGTGTCGTCAGACATAACGTTCCACATGCCGACAACCCTAACGTTACACGTGTTCTGTGCGAGCTGAACTGCACTTTATTACGTCGAAACAAGTTTAAAATCATTTTGCGGAGGGATACTTCTGTACCTTTTACTATTATGTATTCTATGATACTACGTACGAGTGACGACAAATTGATGATCAACTTAATGTAAACACACACACAAAGATATTATACTTCTTAAATAGTTTACAATCAACATGGTTTTAGGTGAGTATGTGTCTGTCAGTGGGTTCACAATAAGTTCTTTATTTACATTTGAAATATACATTGGTCTGAGGTCTAAAATAATATTGGTGAGATAGTATAGAAATTAATAACTTCGCTAAAGGGAAACACAAAAAATGTTTCTGCCTATGTCCATTATAGACTTTGAAAGTTGAAACCATCCAACTGATTTGATGAATTTTTTATAGCATTGGGTGACAAACGAGCACACAATCTACCTTATGGTTAGTGGATGCTGTGGCCCATAGACATCCACAATTATCCTCACTTAATCAAAATGCAAATGCGTTGTCACCCGTGAGGACTAAGATGGAATGCCTCGATTCCAGTAAAAAGGGTCTCCGGTTTTCTACACTCACCATATGAAACACAGCAGCATTATGATGCTATTTTACGCTGTTTTGTGTTTGTGCTAATTAAATTTATTTGAATGGGTCCCTAGATGGTTTATATTCACATTTAGACCCGGAAGGTGGCACTGTTGTCGAGATCCAGAAATCACCTGAGCGAAGCCGGGGCGATCGCTAGTACTATTGTAAAAAAATATTGCTAACCTTTTCCCTATCCTAGTGGGTAAGATATTCACTATGTACATATGATCGTTAAGATCATAGTTAAGAGTTACTCGAGAGCACAGAGAATGGGACAGAGAAAGTAATATTATAAAACTGGTAGTAAATGCTTGCAGCCCAATTACAAAAGAAATATAAAAAATGTTATAATATTAAAATCACAACAAAATAACATTCATGCATAGAAACATTATGAATAGCCTATTTGAAATGAAAATTTTTCCTACAATATTATCACAGCTTTGTACAAATTAATTTAAAATAAAATTTGGTGTTTAATAATATGTTAATGTTAAAAAAATCCTATAAATGTTATTATTGATTGTAGTTTTTCACAACTAAATGTGGCATAGGCATGCAACGACTATCTCTTTTTGTTTTTTTATTCACACACTGACTACACAACAGCATGTCACTACATTTCAAATTATAAAGTAACAACAGATTCATGATCAGCATTACAGTTTATCACCAGTCTACGTCTGAACATAGTCATAACCCAACCACTTACATAAGCTGGCCTTGCCAATACAAGGCTGCCACTTGAGAACCTGTCTTTTCCCACTGATTAAGCTAGTTCTTAACACTAGATAATAAAAAATAATTACAAATTCAATCAAATCATACATCCCTGGAAAGACATCTTAATCCAAAATCATGCACACTTAGTTTCTATATATAATATGACTTTGCTAATCATGCTGGTCAATCACAATTCAACTGTTTATAATCCAAAAAAATTTAGGCTGTATGTGAGTTTCTCAAAGAAGTCAAGCATGGTTGTGGAATTCGACTCAGGCTTAACACATTCGCTGTCCCAGAACAAAGGTTAAAAATTTATTTTTATGTCCATCTACAATTTCGTGATAACGTGACAATAAACAAAGGTTTACATTTATGCAAATACGAGCTGAAAAACTTAAAACATTCAGGAAAATACGGGAAAATCATTATGATTTGGGGTCCACTGTATATACTATTTAGTGTTGTTTAGTTTAATTTAGCCTTACAATTAAAAACACTACACCCTCATTGTGAAATAACATACTTCATGCTTGACCATTTAATAAACAATATTTTATTATGATATATATTATACCAAAATATTTTGATTGTTTACATGTAACACATATTGTACTGCCTTGCTTTCCATCGTGTTTTTATTCCTAACATTCCACCTATGATGTAAGAGTCTTTCCCTAAAGTATGAAAAAGAATTAATAATTTACAATACACTTATAAATTTTATCATTATAAAAATCGGAGCCAAACAAACAGACCTATGCAAAGCCCTTAAAACTGTACTTAAACTAACATTTTATTTAGCTTCTTTTTATTCTTAAATCTAATCAACTAACTTATAACTTACAACTGTCTCCATTTTGTGAAGGCTTGTGGAGAATGTTTTGAGCTGAACATTCTGTGCGTTAGGTATAGAAATAGGTTCTGCTTCGGCCCATTTCTCAGGTATATCACAATGCGGTTTAGCATGGACAAGGACATCAAAAGAACACCTACAATCCAATAATGGTAGATAGGAAATAGTAGCAGCAACTTGCAACATTACTTCTCTGATCTCCTGCTGAATCTTCTTTAGTTCCTTACTGCCAACAGTTTCATTCTTTTCTTTTGATAATGCAACATCTCCATCTTCATACTGGACATTGAAATCCCAACATTCTAGAACTTCCTTGTTGGCCACATTTATAATGACAAGGGATAGTTTGGTAACTTTTTTATTTAAAATCCATTCTAAAAAGCATGAACAAATGAAAATGAGACATGTGTTAATAAAAATCACATGGAACCCCAGTAATCTGACAAACATTTTGCAGGGCAGTGTCGGACTATCGAATTTGTTAGATTATTGAGTACTGCCTAAGACCCCTATAGTCTGGATTTTTTTTGAAAGAGTACCTTGTAATCTGACAAATTACATACCCAATTATAAGATTCTATATGTTATGTATATGTAATCTGAAGTACAAATCATACTTCATTATGTATGTCAAATTCAGTAAATTAAATAACACCATAGAGGGCTTATGTTTTACTATAAAATTAACGTCATTAAAGCTATAGAACTTATAGCTTGGAAATAATTGTGAACAAACAAATGTACATACTAAAATAATCAAAAATTATATGAATCAATCAATATAAGAAGCATCAATTTAAGAGGGTTATCAAGAAGCAATAACGATTTTTGAGGAAAGTTATGATCTTTCAACCATTTTCAAAATCAAATTTATCAGAATCAAAACAATACCCGGGTTGGTTATAGACATCCGGTACTTGATTTTGATAATGTTTTTAGTCTAGGAGGCTTGTTAGTGTTAAGCTTGAACCTATTACACTGTCTTTAGATGTCGGAAATGCATTTTGAATTAATTACGATAAAAACAAATTTCACTTAAAATTATGTAATAACGAAATTTGTCATCCATGAGAGTGAATTTTATCTTTACATTGGCAACAAAACATTCAGAAAAAAATGTGAAAATTCGCCATTCTTGTTTGTGGACTGTTAAAATGTGTGGAACTTGATCAAAAATTTGATTAGTTTTCTGTTTTTATATGTTATTTCAAATGTTATTGTACATCAAATTAATTGTGAAGATAATTCCTTTAGGAAATATGTAAGAACATTCCAGTTTGGCGGTGGAAGGAAAAGGGGAGATCTCCCACCAGACAAGGTGTTCTTCCCGGGGAGCAGCCAACACTCCGTGTGATAGTCCGGAGATGTTCTATATATACTGTTTATGATTTAGGATTTCGATAGCGTGAATTAGGCTTGGGTGTGTTTTGATTGGGGCGCGACGACAGCGCCGCCAAAGTATCAATTGCGACAATCCCAAAATGTTCACATATAATATTTTAGCTCGAAACTTTAATCACTATATAATATAAAATAAAAAAGTACTTTCAATAAGTAACATTCATAACCACTCAAGCATCCACGGTGACTGTAATCTCCAAAAAATTCTTGCGATAGCTGTTCATGGTGACTACAGTCAGTGAACGACATTGTTCAATTTAAACATGTAAAGCACTAAAAATTGTTGTCGATAGTACAGTAGAAAAATAAGAGATGGAGATTCGAAATTTGTCATCCATGAGAGTGAATTTTATCTTTACATTGGCAACAAAACATTCAGAAAAAAATGTGAAAATTCGCCATTCTTGTTTGTGGACTGTTAAAATGTGTGGAGCTTCATCAAAAATGTGATTAGTTTTCTGTTTTTATACATTATTTCAAATATTATTGTACATCAAATTAATTGTGAAGATTTTTCCTTTAGGAAATATGTAAGAACATTCCAGTTTGGCGGTGGAAGGAAAAGGGAGATCTCCCGCCAGGCAAGGTGTTCTGCCCGGGGAGCAGCCAACACTCCGTGTGATAGTTCGGAGATGTTCTATATATACTGTTAAATATAAAAGAATGCTTCACTATTAACATGATAATAGCCATTTATAAAAGAAATGTGTTGAGAAACTATTAAAATGCAACTCATGCAATCATGATTGCGTTGGGGAGTGAATATTTATATTGAGTAAATGTTATATATTTATCTATATTTTGTTATTTTAAGTATATCACATACTATTATAATATAAAATAATTGTCTCCAGTAAGTATTGTACTTTTCTTGTAAAACTCGAAATAAAAAATAAATACAATCATTGTTTTGATATTCCCAACTTTAAGCTTTAATTTCATCCTTTGTTTTTAATTTGAACAATTTTGTTTTAACAAAATGAAATTTAGATTTCTTGAGCCTTCGTAAATATTTTTTTTTTGGATGTAGCTATAGTCGTTTTTCAGAAGTAATTGTTTTTGTTGAGAGTGTTTCGCACGGTCGTAATAAACAAAGTGACATTTAATATGCGGACAGGTGGGGCAAGAATCACTCATTCAGCTTGGACATTTGAGTAGATAATCCATATTGAATAAAATAGTTTCTGTTTCGGTTTTATATTTGAGTGCAATGCTACTTTTGATAAGGTAGGTGATAAAATATTGACTTCTGTCCAAATATAAAAAATCAGATACCTTCACTCTGTGTCAGGAGATTAGTGAGGAAGCTCTTGATAAGTGGGTCCTCAGACATAAGTAATGTGATTCCATACTGCTGCTCAGTTTTAAATGTTTCCGGTGGGTACAATCCTCGTTGAAACAACACAGAGTTGATGGCAAATTCTGAAATTAAAAAAAATAGAAATGACTTTTTAACCTGCTTTTAAAGACTCCAAGCTACAAATTTTAGAGGGCAGCATTTAGAGAGTTATGGTCCCTTATTTTTCAAAACCTAAAAATGTCATAACAGAGCAGCATTAAAATTTCTATTAAAAAAATAAAAACACACACTGCCAAAGATTACAGAAATAATAAACATATAATTTTTATTTCTTTAAAAAGTTATGAAAAAGGCTTGATAACACATGATTCCTATATAGAACTTTCTTAGCCTCATTGGTCAAATGGCCGTAAGCATGTCTGCGAAATATGAGGTCCTGGGTTGGAAATCCAGGTCAAGCCAAAATACCTGTTATTGAGTTTTTCCATCAAGACATACTTAGTAGCAGGAAAATACATTCTTAGTAAAGGAAAAACTTATTTTAACTTTAGTGTCTCGGAAAGCACGTTCAACCGTTGGTTCTAAGCCTGATCGCTCTCCGGTCGTGTTGAATTGCCGTCCCGTTGGAATATAAGATTGAAGGAATAGAGAATACACCAATCGTGCAATAAAATCCCGTCCCGCGAAGATAGCTTGTCTCCGTTGAAACCGACCAACGTGACCGAAATTCGGTCTTGAGAACGCTATTATTATTTCTAAGTTGTATTATTATGAAATTATTGCTTCAATAAGAAAACAAAAGAGTATAGGTAAATAAATGTTGGTAGTAATAATTTTTGACGAGTTTCAAAACGAAAATAAACAATAGCTGTTTTGATACAGAACTGAACGTCCGGTTTACTTTTTCCATATATATATTTTTTAACTTAGGTAATGAGAAAATCACATTTTAGGTTTATATGTTATTGATACTTACTTAAATATTCGCATATTATTTGTGCAGAACCCCTAAGAGTAATACAATTTGTAGTTTGTTGTTGAGACATTTTTAAATAATACACACAATTTCCTTGAAAGTACACACAAAACATAAATATTTAAACAAATTACAAACTATACCTTCAAAAATTCGTTACAAACGTTATTTTGAAAGTTGTTGTTGAAAGACAAAGAGTTACAGACAAAAGTCTTAGATCATACAGCCTAGACCGATGTGTATTTATTTACTAAAATTTTTTCTATATGCTGATGCATTACATTGTATAGTTTAATAGAATTTGTCATTTGTGTCATAGTAGTAAACTTGAATAATAATTTGAGGTGAATTTTGATACATAATAGAGTTCCACGTTGTTCATTTAAGGTTGCCCTAGTCGATGGCATGAACTAAATGGTGGGCTGGGTTAAAATGCATGCTATCTCAGCCAACATCACGTGTGAAAGGGATAGACGCTGTGATGAGCAGTAAGAAGCTAGTGCACACACACATACGCACTCCTGAGTGACGCAATGTGTCGCAAAGAATCGCATATATTGCAAATACTTATTTAGAATAATTAACAATAAAATTATATATATATATATATATATATATATATATATATATATATATATATATATATATATATATATATATATATATATATATATATATATATATATATATATATATAATTTTATTGTTAATTATTCTAAATAAGTATTTACTTACCATAGCTAGTTAGCTATAATAGCCCACAGGCAACTCCCCGAAGTATATGCCAGCCAGTATCAGTACAACTGCTTTTTTGACTGCGCGATTTTGATGTGCGTGGGGCTTTTATGTAGGTTAATTAAATAAATAAAAAATGTTAGTTTGTAAATTGTTAATTGATTGTTTGTGTTCAATAGCAGTTCGCAATATTCTCCTAGTACTTAGAAAGAAAGAGAGCCGTGGTAGCTCAGATGGTTAGCGCTCGCTGTAAATTTCACAGTACGCGAGCAAACCGGGTTCGATCCCCGCCGGCACCAATGAAATTGTTTATTGCAATTTTAAGTGCTGATTTACCACGTGCTTGGCGGTGAAGGAAAACATCGTGAGGAAACCTGCACGTCTGATGAATAAGAAAAAAATATTTCGAAGACATGTGAAGTTCGCCAACACACATTGGAGCAGCGCGGCGGACAATTCCTTGCCCTAAAACCCTCTCAGAAATGAGCAGAAGCCTGTGCCCAGCAGTGGGACGTACATAGGCTGTAACTTAACTTAACTTTTTTAACTTAGAAAGTTATCAACAATAGGCACTGTGTCACTGCAGGGACAAGCACATACGTCTATCAAAATGGTAACGTGCCTAAACGGAATACTAACAGCACAGACTTCCTTACAGAAGTCGAAAGAACACGTCTAGACAAGGTAAGTAATTAGAAGAAAACTACAATTTAGAGATCGATTGTAAATCAAATTCACAGTACAGACACAATTAGTGAAATATAAATAAAAATTTTATTTATTTTATGACAGATAATGCTAGTTGAAAACTAAACACTATTGGAATGAGATCACTGAACGAGTCAGGTGGTCAGTCCAAAAAATAAAAGGCGCGATTGTAGAAAGAGATTCGTCACGAAACGTTTGTAAGGTAGGGGGCTTGGCCTGTTTATGCTATTGATAACGAAAGCTATAAAATATGTACAACTTAGAAACTAAATCCTATGTGTACTTATCTGTATTCATAACCCAATATCTGAGGTAGGTTGATGCGCTCCTTAGTTTTTATATAGTTCGTATTATTCTGTGATAAATTTAATCTAATTCAAAATATATTATAATACCATAGCAAAGCTACTACTATTTTATTAAGTAGTAGCTTACATAGTAGTATAGTAAATTATATATAAAAATATGAGTATGTCTGAGGTAAGGTTAAATATAAACAAATATTTGCCAAGTGCGAATCGGATTTCCGAGTTTCCGTACCATCTTACAAGATTTAATATACATATTACTATCGATCTAAAAATCCAAAAATACACGTTTATTTTTCTAGTAGGAAACCCTTATTTCAAAATTATTTTTACTATTTGTTGTTATAGCGGCAACAGAAATACAAGTTCTGTGAAAATTACAACCATCTACTTATTACGGATCATGAGATACAGCCCGCTGACAGACAGACACACGGACAGGGGAGGCTTCATAATAGGGCCCTGCTGGTTACCCTTCGGGTACCTACGGAATCTCTGTATGGTTCTTTCTTCAAAGGATCATATTAGCCACCTGCCTGGATCTCGTATGACAAGACCAATGTAATACCTGAAATGACCCTTTGTTTCGGCAGATCGGGTGCTTCTTCTCAATTTTATGTTTTTGTCGTGTTAAAGTGTTTTTTAAAAAACAATTTACAGAACAAATTTTATTTATCATTGACTGCTCTTCTTAGATTATTATGTACTTACATAAATTACATTATATTAGGATATGAGATTCCTATACGTAAGCACGATTGTCGAAAATCTAAAAATTACCTATTCTAATTAAATTCATAGATAATTTTAAGATTTTCGATAATCGTGCTTATCAATGAGATGTTAGTATCCAAAGCCTGTATCGAAAGTTCATTATTATGTACCTAACTGTTTTCAATTTTAACAAAATGTGCTTCAACAAATTTATGGGTATATTTTAGCAGCTTTATTCATCCCGGCTTCAGCAGTGGACACGAACAAAATGAAGCAATTTTTCTAAATAAAGATGTAGATATGTAGGTATTACAACCATAAATAGATAGCAGCGGCTAAGCTAGTGCGCATTTGTGGGTGCGCGCTGCGTCCCCCTCCATCCGTCCCACTGATCGGGGAAACAATTTGTAGCGAAAGGCAAGATGATTTACAATAAAAAGGAGCGAGCGAAATTTTATAAACAGACCTTTGGGAGTCTGGATGTCATGAAAAGTCTATTGAATGTATCTGTTCAAAATAAAATTATTTGCATTTTTGAAAAACTAATCTATCCCTGTGTGGTAACTGTTTTGCAATTTTCGTTCTTCTTATGGTATTTATTTCCGCACAAAGATGTGTTAAAACTAATGTTGAAATTTGGAATTTTCGACGCTTGTAACTTTTAAACATATTCTTTTTTTGTTTCCATACAGGGCTAGATAATGATGAGACAAATTGAAATCATTTTTTATTTTGAACGTACACCATCAAACAGTGGAATAATCGCCAGACTACGTTTCTATGGAAGAACGAGTGCCTAGTGTACCCTTAATATCTTTGCGTACAAACCATAAGGAGAAATAATTTAGCAAATACTTCGATGGAGATACATACACAGTTTTTTATACGCTTAAATGATCTAAAGATATTATTGTGATAACCTCTCCGCTGGGTTAAGATGACAAAATTTCAAAAAATATAGCATAGTGACGCGACATTTTTTTTTTATAGAATAGGGTGACAAACGAGCACACAGTCCACCTGATGGTAAGTGGTTGCTGCGGCCCATAGACATCTACATCTATCTTCCATTACAAATCAAAATGCAGATGCGTTGTCACCCGTGAGGACTGAGATGGAATGCCTCATTTCCAGTAAAAAGGGTCTCCGGTTCTCTACACTCACCATACGAAATATAGCAGCATTAAGCTACTATTTCACGCTGGTATTCTGTGAGAGCGTGGTCCTTCCCCGGTCTAGCCGACCCATTCGTGCTACAACTATACTACTAATATAATTGCAGCATGGCTCTACCACGTACGACATATCGCCGTTGCGA
The DNA here is from genome assembly GCA_036936625.1 of Parnassius smintheus behrii. Classification (NCBI taxonomy): domain Eukaryota; kingdom Metazoa; phylum Arthropoda; class Insecta; order Lepidoptera; family Papilionidae; genus Parnassius; species Parnassius smintheus. The sequence goes on from JAUPFT010000007.1 coordinate 53,043,972, forward strand.
CTTCAAGATCTCCTATGTGTCACTTTTGTCAAAATCACTTTTTTACACTGGTTTATTTCAAATTTTGGCGCTCAATCGAAAGCAAAAACTCTCATGTGAATAAGTCTTTTCAATTGCTATTTATTTACCTTATTCAATATCTTCTAAGTGCTCGCCCATTCAAAGTTGGCATTTAAAATATCTTATGTGCTAAATATACATAACTACATACACATGAGAGTTTTTAATCGTATGACTACATTACAGTCTAGGGAAATTAATATGATAAAATATCTTATGTGTTAAATCGCTAGATAGGTAAAAATTGTTATAGGTCAAATTTTTCAGCTAACTAACCAATAGAACACTGGAATGAGAGGGATGCATAGATCACGTGACTATTTCCCGGTTGTAGGTGTTAGATGGAGCTAGTAGCAATGCAATAGGTTTGCTTTCATAACGCGACACGTCGTTACCTGCTCTGCAATAATTTAAAAGTTTTGAAGTTGTTTAACGAAATTTTGTAATTTTAGTGCGTGAAAACTACAAAAATGAATAAACCGCTTAGTTCTAGTGATATTGAGTTGTTAATTAATCAGCAAAATACTGACGACTTCAATTCTGAGGAACCAGAAAGAGTTGAGCGCGGCTCCAGTGCTTCACTGATTATGCCGGAAGATCTAGGTATACAATGTTCAGAATTGAACACAATAGAAGAGGTTATGGAATCATCTGATCAAAGCATCAGCTTACCCCAAGCCACTGAAGAACCGAGTATTTCGTCTGAACCAAGGTAAGTTCTATCACCATTGCCGATCTTTGATAATTTGAGTGATAACAGTGATGATGATCCAGACTGGGCTCCAGAAACTTCACTGAGGAGGCGGATTCTTTATTCATTGGCTAATGAAGATCTCTATGATAAATTGAATATATCTTGTAGTGCTGAAAATGTCAGTTCATTGTGTGTGCAAGATTTGCGAAGTAACAGGCAGTTATTTTTAAGAAGACGCAGAATGTTGCCTTCTTTGGACAGTGAAAATAGTGATGGATGTTACTGCCAGAAAACATTACCTCTCCTTCTGTATCCCTTCCGTCCACTGTTAAGCATAATAAAGAAGCCCGTATTGCTGGTAAACCGTATCTTAGGTATAAAAAGTTGGATAGCAAGTGGACAGCGTGCATCGAGAGGCCCAAAAGAGTTTTGAAATCACGTTGCTCACATACTAGTGTTCTTTTCTTTGCACTTTGGTCACTGACGAAGAACGTGAAAAAATTAACAATCAATTTTGGAAGCTCAAGACTTGGGCAGAGAAGATTACTTTTGTTAAAGGATCAGCAGTGAAAAGATGTATAAGACATCGGCGCAAATCTCAGCGTAATTCTATTGGCAAAAGGCAAAGTGGCCACGATATTTATGTCAATAAAATGGATGCTAATTGCACTAGAGTTAGAGTGTGTAAGATTTTTTTTAAACACGTTATGCCTTGGAGAAGACAGTTTCCGTCAGTGGACTAAAGAAGATGATATCGTTCAGGAAAATAGCAACGAAGAAACTCCTGAAAACACTGCATCAAGCTCAGCCGTTATTGCTAAAACAGGAAGGAACGTAGATTCGAAAAAAAATGTTTAAACTTGGCTTGAAATGTTACTTAAGGTGCCAAGTCATTATTGTCGATCAAGTTCAAAAAAAAATATATCGAATCGACTTTTCGTTCCGAGCTTCACATGAATGCAGTTTTTAAGAAATGGTGTAGTGAAAAGGGTTACAGAGCAGCTTCTAGAAAGACATTTTCGAAGGTGTTAAAAGAAGAAAATATTGGCATTCACCATCCGCGTAAAGACGGCAATATTTCTCAAGAAGAATACGATGGGCACATAGCGAAGAAAGAAGAAGCTCGTTAAGCCAAACAGAATGCCATAGCTAGTGCGAACGAGAAAACTGTGGTTATACCAGTCGATGTTCAGAGTGTTTTGCTTGCCCCAAAGCTATTGGCAAGTGCCCTGTAATATAAATTGAAGTTACAATGCCATAACTTCATTGTTCATGACGTTTTATCCAATTTTTTTATAGAAGAAGGGGCAAACGAGCATGCGGCTCACCTGATGTTAAGTGACTACGGCTGCCCATGATCAACCGCAACACCAGGAGAATTGCAGGTGCGTTGCCGGCCCTTTAGAAAGGAGTAAGCTCTTTTCTTGAAGGTCCCCAGGTCGTATCGGTCCGGAAAAATCGCCGGTGGTAAACTGTTCCACAGAGAGGTTGTACGTGGAAGAAAACTCCTTGTGAAACATACAGTGGTGGACCGCCAAGCATCCAGATGGTGTGGATGGTATCGGGACGTTTGCCGTGTAGTGCGTTCACGAAATTTGGCGGCTGGGTTTAATCCGAACAATTCTTCAGAGCACTCCCCGTGATAGATGCGATAAAATACGCAAAGAGGTGCAACATCTCTTCGCAACGCCAGTGAATCGAGCCGATCGGAAAGCACTCGGTCGTCGACGATTCGAGCCGCTCTGCGCTGGATGCGGTCAAGTGGAAGGAGCTGGTACTGGGGAGTGTGCCGGCATGAAATACTGTCCCGCTCTGCTGAGCACGCCAAGCTTTTTAGAGGCCAATTTGGCCTTCCCTGCCAAGTGACCACGAAACTGCACGTCACTCGATATGTCGACGCCGAGGATTCCGATACTGGCTGAGGCAACAAGTGGAGTGCCTTGAAACTGAAGGGATACGACAAAGGGGTTCTTTTTAGCGGTTAACGCGCAAACTTGTGTCTTCTGGGGGTTAAACTGGACTAGATTTAGTCGTCCCCAATCCGAGACTCTGTTCAGAAAAGACTCGACTTCAAAAAACAAGTTTGTCCCGGCACTCGGAGACGTTTTCCCGAGAAATATTGGCTCGGCCGGTGTAAAGAGCATCACCAGTGCTGTCATCTGCATAGCAATGAATGTTACGGGTATGCAACATATCATTGATATGCAGAAGAAACAGCGTTGGCGATAGCACGCAGCCCTGTGGAACACCAGCATTAATAGGCTTGCAATCGGAGCTTGCACCGTCTACAATGACCTTGATGCTCCGATCTGCAAGAAAGCTGGTGATCCAATCGCACAATTTCTCGGGAAGCCCATAGGAAGGGAGGTTCGAAAGAAGCGCTTTGTGCCAAACCCGATCGAAGGCCTTCGCAATGTCCAAACTAACGGCCAATGCCTCCCCCTTGAACTCTACTGCCTCCGCCCATCTGTGAGTTAGGTAGACCAGAAGGTCACCAGCTGACCGACCACGGCAAAAATGTAACAATTTACTTCTGGCACGAAGCAGACGGTAATGTAACTGCTAATCAACTTACATCTTGGTTAATAGATTACTGTTAAAATTTACTAACTACGATTGAGCGCATTATTATTATTTCTGATGGATGTGGACATCAGAACAGGAACCGAATTTTGTCGAATGCCCTAAGTGATTTGGCGCAACAAAGGCAATTGAATATCGAACAACTCTATTTAGAGAAAGGACACACCATGATGGAGGTGGACAGTGTTCACTCCACTATTGAGCAATACATAAAACCACCAATATACGCTCCCAGCGACTACTTAACCAGGATAAGACAAGCTCGACCACAAAAACCCTACGATGTCAAATCGATACATTACGATTTTTTTCTAAATTTCGAAGATTTAGAATCTAACTTGAAATCTATTCGGCCTGGTAAAAAGAAGGGAGATGGTGGTTGATATAAGGGGTCTAAAATATTTACCTGATGGGTCCATACTTTACAGGTTGCAACATGTCGATGAGTAGTCCTTGCTTCAACAGCGAAGAGGTAACCTAAGAAATGGCTTTGTGTCACCAAACCGACTATACGTAGCTCCGTTAAAAATAACTGAAAGCAAAGTTTAAACATTTGCAGGAACTGAAAATGGTTATCGATCAGGATTACCATCCTTTTTACCCTGTAATAAATAAATGAAATAAAAAAATACCCTACAATTTAATCCGGGTACTTAAATTTAAACTTTACAATGGTACATTTTATTAATAAATACTTGTTTTATTGAAGATGTGTTTTTAATTTCAATTTCTTTTACATCAAAACCTCTTATGTGTCACGTTGAATAGTTTTTTTATTTTTTATAACAATAACCTTTTTTATTTAAAAGTACAATAGCAAAGTAAAAAGCATATAACCCTCTAGTTATCACTTGCATCTTTTGTTATATTTAGTTTCCTTATATTTTTTTCAGTAGACTTTTTTTATTGATTATCTCGCAGAAATGAATTTTACACATGGTAGGTCTTAAAGTTGCAACGACGATATTAAACTAGGCTAAGATCGTCGATTTAAGATTAGTCTAAAATATTTGCCTTATTTTTTTCTGTTTTATATAATCTGTAAAGAGATTTTAATTTTTTTTTAAATCTGTAAAGAGAGCTAAAAGCACTTTTTAGCTAAATAAATATAATTTTCAAATGGCGGCGTAAGAATATCCACTACCTCATATTGATCGTGTCGTAGTGGTGTATACTACCCCAAAACTTTTGAGTGTCGTAAAAGACTACAGACAAATATCCCCTATGAGGCAATCTATGAAGGAGAACTATGTTCAGTAGGGAAATTTTGATATACTTTAACGATACAGGTAACGGTACGGTATATTTTATTTTTCAATCAAAGCAGACTAACAGCAGCAGTGAATGCACTGCTGTTCATTTGCTTAAGCTTTGGTAAGTGAATTCATTATATGAAGAAACGTATACAGATTTGGTGATGATGACGGGTCACCAATTTGCTGGTTGTAGAGTAAAAATGGGTAGAATAAATAAAAGCAAGTAGAATAAGTAAGAACGTGTAGAATGATTTGTCACAAAAATGTGATTCTTTAGATACTAAAATTTTACAAAATGTGCAAAGTTCTTAACCAATAAAATAGTGTACTTTAAAATAATAAATGTGTGTGTGTGTGTGTGTGTGTGTGTGTGTGTGTGTGTGTGTGCGGGTGTGCTTGCGTATGCGTGTGCGTGTGCGTGCGTGTGCGTGTGCGTGTGCAGGTGTGTGCGTGTGCGTGCGTGTTTGTGTGCGTGTGTGTTTGCGTGCGTGTGTGTGTGTGTGTGTGTGTGTGTGAGTGTGTGAATGTGTGTGATAATTTTGTTTCTCGTTTTAATTTTGGGGCGCAGAAACTCAGCCGCCACTACACAGCATTATCAAAATCCTACCTTTACTTCATGATTTAGATATATTTTCATCCAAGCAGAAAAAGCACTTTTGAATATAGTCGATTGTTTTATTTCCGCTAATCAAGTGATAAATCTAAATCAATTGCCGCATAATACTACTACATAGGGATTTCATTTTTCTAGTAAACCAGAACATACGAGTGTACTTTCTTTAACATTTGGCATGGTATCAAGAGACCAAAGATGACCACTTGACATATATATTTCCACGCATGAATATTATACAAAATCTTTCAATAGATTTGTCTTTTTTGCCTTATTCTAAAATTAAATTAGAAAAGGCGAGACAAGTATATTGACTCAATTTATGCTGAATTGACAGACAGAATTATATTCAATACTATAGACACCGAAAGCGTGTCGCAAAAAGTGACAAAAAATATATGTCACTATAGGGCTACAAGTGTGAGGAAAAATTTACCCTACAACTAGTCATAAAATTAAAAATTAGTACGAAAAGAAAGCCTGAAGAGGGACACTGATATTACCGATTATCATCGATAGGTATATGGATAGGCTGTCAAACTCAAATCAATTGCGAGGGCAGGTGAGTGAGGATGTATGATGATGATGTAATTCTAAAAAACTGCCATTTGTTCTGACTTCGTGAGTAAATAATACAACACGTTTATTTATCATAAAATTTTATTGATTATTGTCCTTTAAACAAAAGAAAGCTTCATCTGAAAGTTTCTAATTTTTTGCTTGGGTTCAAATGCTTTTGTTGTGTGATGTATACCATGATCATCTAAAGCTACCCCATAGTTCACCACACCTATACATTTTGTTTCATCCCATTGGATGTGCCTATTTATAGTGCACAATACAGTTTGGTTTTTTTTCTTTGCCACTAATTTATTGCATTCTAATGATGCTGCTGTAAACCCTGGGTTTGCCTGTACACTTTTATACCATGAGGTAAGTGTAGATGGATGTGGCAGACAAGTATTAAATCGTTGTCGTACATGTGTGAGTGAATGTTTTCTACCACACAGGTCAACAGGTTTCAATAAATCCCCATTTTCTTCCCTTATAAAAAGATTTTGTTTAAAGTTCTGTAATAATATTTTCTAGTTTAGCTACTCTTTTCTCGAAGACTTTTTAATTTTTTTAGTCGTTCGGATGATAGTTTTTCCGAGTGTTTCCATTTCTTTCGCAACTTTTATACGTGGTAGAGCCATGCTGCAGTTATATTAGTAGTAAAGTTGTAGCACGAATGGGTCGGCTCGACCGGGGAAGGACCACGCTCTCACAGAATACCAGCGTGAAATAGTAGCTTGATGCTGCTGTATTTCGTATGGTGAGTGTAGAGAACCGGAGACCCTTTTTACTGGAAACGAGGCGTTCCGTCTTAGTCCTCACGGGTGACAACGCATCTGCATTTTGATTCGTAATCGAGGATAGATGTGGATGTCTATGGGCCACAGCAACCACTTACCATCAGGTGGACTGTGTGCTCGTTTGTCACCCTATCCTATAACAAAAAAAAACGTTCGAGAAGTGTTCTCTGGAGTCTTGTCCTAAAACTCAAAAAACCATTTAATAACCATAACTTTGATACTATAGAGACAATATTTTCTGGTTTTAATATTTACTACTGTCAGTTGCTTAGAAATTGGAGGGTTTACTATTTCTACTTGCTTTCGATCACTAGTCGACGGCAGGAGGTCAACAGCAGGATCAATATGAAATCAAATGATTTGTATGTCAAATCTGCCTCACTTTTGGTTTCATAACATTCCTTGATTAAACAGCTTGATAATGAAATAATGTACCAAGATTTTATCGAAGATAATTTATTTTAATACTGTAGAATACATTGTAAAATCCTGTATTAAATCGAGGGAAAATAATATTATTTATTTTTATTTAATATTGTTTACTTAAATGAATGCTTAAATTATTTTCAATGTGTTTCTTCATGTAAACTGATGGAGAAAGATGCTGGTATACATGTTTTAGTTTCATAAAAAAAGTTAATTATCTTTAAAACATTGATTAATACAAAATAGGTGTAGGAATATGCTTTTTTACAGAAAATTTAATTTAAAGTTCTTGGTTTTTATACTCTGAACGAAATTCAGGTTTTAATATTAATTATTAAATCTTGAATCGCATTCAGAGTCTAAGAGAAACCTCCCTCGGAGCAACATCCTCGGAACATTTTATTGCTAATAAAATGTGCAAAATTATGTTGGCAACTAGCCCGGTAATTGTAAAAACACTAAACATATATTTATAGTGCCACCAACTTATCTGTTCAGTTTACAGAGTCGCTAGTGGAGTGCTTACTATTGCCATTTAAGAAATTCGCCGAGGAAATAGGTGACTACATATTCATTAGGTACACATAATATAAAATAAAACAAATTTCGTGTTAATATATTAAAATTAGTGAGAATTAGTGTTATTATATATATTATTTATATTTTATAAAAATGTCATTTACAAAATGGCGGCCTTAGTTCCAATTTTGTCCACCTGAACAGATAAGTTGGTGGCACTATAAATCCTTTAAAACCTGGATCGAAACTTAATATGTCATGAACTGAATATTTACCAGAATAGATATCAGCATTATGTAATAGCAGAGTAAGTTTCTTCTTTTTTATTAACATCAAATCCTTAAAACGTCTGCTGCAAACTCTTGATTACAGTTTTGGTGTCTAATCTGTTCAATCTGTTGTTATAATCCAATTCCGACGTAAATTATCATGTTCAGGAAAACTGCAACAAGCCATTAAATCTTTCAGATATTTAATTCATAGACACTGCAGAATACATATTATTATTTCCTATAATACTTAGTGATAGTTAATATAATTGTTGTCAACACCAAAGATTTTAGGGAAAAATTTACAATTGTCATTTTTGTGCTTTTTTAACGACAAATTTATGTCTAGAATACATTATACACAAACACAATATATGAATTGTGTTACGACATACTTACGAATGAAAAGACAACCCTGGCATTTTCGTTCCACTATCACTTTTATAACCTAAACCACTACACCTCACCGTGTATATTAAAAAAAATGGTTAGAATACTAAGTCTAAATTATTGATGACAAAATATAATATGAATTACTTAACGATAACGATAAAGCACGTAAAACAGAATTTCATTAAAAGGCGATATCTCGCAACACGTTAGCTGGGTTCTAGCCCTTCTAAGCCATTTCTTTCGGAATCTTCATTTTTATATTCTTTTTCTTCATAATATGCTGATGTGTCACATTGCGAAGCCCTTGGGAGATTTTTATATTGACATCAAAGCACGTGTGAACTATTAGAGAAAACGTTCGTCATTTTCTCTATTACTTCACACGCGCGGACACTTAGTTCACAAAATCGCATCACTTTCACGAATCAAAACCCACTTCAAAACATTATTCAAGCGACAAAACAGGAGCGACAATCCGTCTACGGCCAAGTTCCCGCCAAAACTCTATATCAACAACATTTTCACTTTATACCGTAGAATAGAGTAATAGTATATATATATAATAATAATAATAATAATAATAATATTCCACAACTATCACACAACACCATCTAGTCCCAAGCTAAGCAGAGCTTGTGTTATGGGTACTGGACAACTGATAAACATACTTATATATTTCTAAATACGTAAATATTATAGATAAATTACACCCAGACACAGAACAAATGATCGTGCTCATCACACAAACATTTGTCCTGGGTGGGAATCGAACCCACGACCTCTGGCATAGCAGTCAGAGTCACTAACCACTAGACCATCAGGCCAGTATATATATATATATATATATATATATATATATATATATATATATATATATATATATATATATATATATATATATATATATATATATATATATATATTAGGCTGCACTAAATTATCGGGAATAGAATATTTCCACTGTTCCTGTCATATTAAAATCTTTTTAATTGAAAACTGCCTGCCTTGAAAAAGCGGGTAGGGCATGACCTGTCACCCATGTTTAGCGTCCAAGCGGGCGTAAAACAGGGTTGTGTCATGTCTTCCTGGCTGTTCATACTGTATCTCGACAGCTGTTTACAGAAGCTGAAAAATAGCTGTTTGGGTGTGAAATTGGGTGACATTAAAGTAAATTGTCTGCTGTATGCTGATGATGCAGTGCTTATTGCACCATCAGAAGCAGAACTGCAAGCATTAGTCACGTGTATGAAAGAGGAATGTGAAATTAAAGGTCTCCATTTGAATGCTAATAAAACTAAGGTTCTGGTATTTGAAAAGGACGAAGAGAGAATGAAATGTGAAATATGGGTAAATCAGGAATGTCTAGAACAGGTAAATGAAATTGTATACTTGGGGAGTGCTTTCAGCCGGGATGGCAGATGTTATTTAGATGTGGACAGGCGTGTCGCTGCCGGGAACAAAGTCAATGGTGCCCTGAATGCGTTAGTCAAAAGACAAGGCGTAGTGAAGAGTGCACGCCTTGCAATACATAACGCAGTGTTGGTGCCGATTTTGTTACATGGCAGCGAAACCTGGGTATGCCAGAAGAAGCATAAAAGCAAGTTGAATGCAGTGGAGATGCGATCTCTTCGTAAAATGTGCGGCGTTACCATAGCCGACCGAAAGCGAAACGAAGAGATTCGCAATATAGCAGGATTGAAAGATGGCCTTATCACAAAAATTGATAGGGGCGTACTCCGATGGTTTGGGCACGTTGAGCGAATGAGTGAAGACCGAATGGTGAAGAAAATATATAGCGCGAAAGTAAATATTAAAAGGTGTCGAGGTAGACCGAGACTAACTTTCAAGGACCATGTGAGCAAATTACTCGAAGAAGGGAAGGTCAAGGGTACTCGGCTACCAGACGTGCATGTATGAAGAAGTTAATGAACATGAAAGAAGCGAAAGAGGTATGTAAGGATCTTGACACTTGGCGATCTGTTCTCTCTGGCTACCCCGTTAGGGTATGTGCGTGAAGATAAGTAAGTAAGTAAGTAAGTAAGTTAATTGAAAACTCCTTGGTTTTAAAAATCGAATACCATTTATTTAATTAAAAAAAGATTCTCGGTCTTGTCACAAGGTTTTGTCAAACTTCTTTAGTCGTTGAGAAAATGGAATTGACAAAATTCAAAAGCGATGATTTATTACGACTTTCGAAGTGGTTTAACCCAAAAACAGTGCGTTGACCGGATGATTTCTGCATTTGGTGATGAAGCCCCATCCAAAACCACAATTTATCGCTGGTTTGCTGAATTTCAACGTGGACGTGTCAAGCTCAGTGATGATCCCCGTCAAGGTCGTCCAAATACTGAAGTCACCCAAGAAAACGTTGATGCTGTGCGTAAGCTGATTGAGGAAAATCGACATGTGACATACCGCGAAATTCAGGCAACTTTAGACATTGGCATGAGTCAAATACAAATAATCTTGCATGAACAATTAGGTGTAAAAAAGTTGTTTTCCCGATGGAGACCGCATTTGCTCTGTGAAGAGCAAAAAGTGGCTTGCGTTACTTGGTGCGTCAGAACTCTCGAAAGATTCCACGCAGGATCCTCAAATGCTGTATACAACATCGTATCAGGTGACGAATCCTGTATATACGCTTACGAGCCTGAAACAAAAAACCTGTCACGAGTTTGGGTGTTCGAAAATGAGTTAAAGCCAACAAAAATTGTTCGTTCACAGAGTGTTGCAAAAAAAATGGTGGCCACGTTTGTCTCCAAAACCGGCCATGTTACGACTATACCTCTTGAGGGACAAAGAACGGTTAATGCAAAATGGTATGCTAGCATTTGTTTGCCACAGGTTGTTTCTGAACTCCGTAAAGAGAACTGCAACCGCCGCATCATCCTCCATCACGACAATGCGAGTTCTAACACCGCACACAGAACAAAAGTGTTTTTAGAGCATGAAAACAGAATTATTAGACCATCCGCCATACAGCCCCGACCTAAGCCCTAATGATTTCTATACTTTCCCTAAAATAAAGAATAAATTGCGTGGACAGAGATTTTCATCACCTGAAGAAGCTGTGGACGCCTACAAAACGGCCATTTTGGAGACCCCAACTTCCGAATGGAATGGTTGCTAGAATGTTTGGTTCCATCGTATGGAAAAATGTGTCAAATTCCGCGGAGAATACTTCGAAAAGCAATAAATACATTTTTAAATCTTATGAGCTTGTGATATATAATAAGGATTGAGCATGGAGGTTAGAGAACAGGAGAACGATCGCTATAGAAAATAGTGTCCCAGAAATATGGACAAAATATGTGAGGCGCAGCGATCGCTAAGTTACCTCAATAAAAGCGGGCTGTTGTGCGCTAGTTTGAAATGATTATAATATCATTCAAAGAAAAACTGGAAATAACGAAATTGTTATTATCTATTAATAAATAAATTATAAATTATGATGAGAAAAAGATGAGAAGATTCGTAAAAGTGAAGCGATTTTGTGAACTAAGTGTCCACGCGTGTGAACTATTAGAGAAAACGACCAAACAAGTCTTCTATATACTAGATTAAGGATCAGGAACAAAAATAAGTCGCACAAGTGGCCACGTTTGCACAAACATAAACTTCTCTCCATCTTAGAAAAGTGTTTAATAACATTAACAACTTCAGTTTATTATAAACCTTAATAACACTATAACATAAAGTTTAATCATCATTGCAAAATATATTTATTTAAGTCCTCTTATCGGAGAAAGATTAAAAGAAATAAGTTTAAAATGTCGCTTGAAAATAAAAAGTCATAGGTACAAAAATATTTATCCTAAAATTAAACTTAAACTCATATGTAATAAGGTTTAAAACATTATATAGACATTTTCGTGCTTACTCTAATTTGGTAGTAGACGTAGTTCTTGGTATTATATTTCAATGCTCGGAACACAGTAAGTATTGAAAGACGTAGAGTTGCAGAATATAATTTAGGGCAAGGGTCTTTTTGTATGGTGGCAAATATTTTTACCGATTTATAAAAGTAGTAGGACTAAGTAGTAGGTATTCAATGAAAGGTCGTCAATTTCTTTTTTAAGTACCCTTTTCTAGGAGTGTCACATATCGATGTTAAATCTGATAATGATGCATCAGGAGACTTCAAGCAATCTGCATCAGCCCGACGTACGTCACGTATTTCTGTGGTATCGTCAAAAGTTAAAGTTTATTGAAAACAATTTTAAAGTATTTCATGAAAATGTAGGTATTTTCATGAAATACTTTATAGTTTCTTTTTTCTGATAAAGATTTTTTTAAATTACCTGATTTGATACCTCTTTCGTCATTCTGAACATAAAGCTGATTGATTGCACTTTTATTGGTCCGTGAATCTAAAAAAATCATAAACAACTTTCTTTTTTCACCAAAAGCATTATCTCACATCAACAATTGTACTAATTTATGGTGATTACCAGCAATTTGGGAAAACGCTCTTTTTAGTAATCTACACCTTTTCGTGTTTCCAGTTACGTCCAATGTATCAAAATGAATCGAACATATTCTCGAACTTTTAGATGGGGTTTAGGTGGTAGTTATCATCTTTCTTTCGCGACAATAGATACTCATTCTGCACAGCGAAATGGGTCCATATGAAATCTACAAACAATATATATATATATATATATATATATATATATATATATATATATATATATATATATATATATATATATATATATATATATATATTTAATTCTGTTTTTATTTTATGAAAAACACTTAATGATATAAATTTACCGAAAGAAAAGTTATTCCTTCCATATCCTATTTGCACAGTTTTAGAACGCACACTGCGGCATTTCGACGTTTTAACGTTGGCTATGATTGGATCATATTAATTTGAAATATAACCACAGAAGTGTTTGTGATCTTATTTTTCTGGCCGCTTTTGAAGCGCTTATCGGGAATCTAGTACGTATATTATTGATCGAAGAAACAAGTGCTTTGATGTCGATATAAACATCAAGTTATATTGGTCGTTGGGGCATCTTATGAACTTGGGTGGCTTTCGTCATCAACTGTCTGCTGGGTTAAGCTCATAGATTACTGACTATATACTAGAGATAGATGAGCAACTCAAGTTTTATTTACGTTAAGTTCCGTGTCCATCCGTCAGGTGGCGTAAAATTAAGAGTGCTTTGGGCCCGCCCTTTATTTGCACTTTACAATTTTATATTTTCAGAACCATTAATTACATTGCAGAAGTGCTGCAATGTAATTAATGGTTCTTTATCTTTCTTGTGCTAATTGCTAGTTCCTATTAATAAAATAAAAACCGGATATATTTAAAATGTTTATTGTTTAAAAATTTCTTGCCTAAATTAATAACATTAGATGTGTTAAGTTTAACAATATTTGCACAATATCAATTGATTTCTTTAAACAAATTCTTTTTAACTGGTTAGTTAAGTTAGGAAATATATTATGTTACGGAGAATACAATACAATAGAATTATTATTATTAAATATAGATTATTACATAATATAGATTATTACATAGTAACTGGTGTTACAAGCTTATATACGTGCCCTCTAGTTCGAATAAAAGTAAGTCTAGTTTACGTGTCCCACACGAAAGATGACAGCACAAAAAGATATCAATTTGCTTTTGCTCTCAAAATAATGTTCTAAGTTGCATGCCCATGGTTAAGCTGTTATTAAAATCACCCAAGGGCTTCGCAATTTGACTCATCAGCATATTGTGAAGAAAAAGAATATAAAAATGAAGATTCCGAAAGAAATGATAGGCTTAGAAGGGCTAGAAGCCAGAGCCGTAAAGCCAGTTTAAATAAATAAGTTAAATGTTGTTGTTGTTGAGTGTTGACATGAATTATGTATAAAAACAAAACAGATTCTTGCAAATTCTTTTTAGATATTACTTTAACCCTACTTTAAGATAAAAAAATGAAACATAACATATATCGAAATAATTAATAATTTTAAAATATATAATATTCGGATTCTCATCGAAATTGTCCTGTAATTAAAAAGAAAAGATATTAAAATCAATCGAAAAAATAAACATGGGTCGAACTAAACGTAAAAGAAAGTCAAAAAAGAAACGAGAGTATTGTCCGTGTAATAATAATGAAGAATTAATTTTACTGAACTCTTGGTTAATCAAACATGGTGTTCGACGTAACAAAAATCTGGGATTAGCCGTCTTTAAAAATACAGGACGCGGAGTGCTCACTAAAAAGAAGATTTGTGCCGGAGATGAACTTGTTAACCTTCCTTTAAATTCAACTATAAATGTAACAACTTTGATACTAGATACATTATTTTGTAGTATATTTATAGAGAACAAAAAGCAATGTTTAATAGAGTATAAGCAAGCAGTATCATTCCAGTCATTAATGGCATTTTACTTGGTATATCTAAGGATGCAAGGTACAAAGTCAAAGTGGTATGTTTATTTAGAAAGCTTGCCAAAAGATTATACAGTTCCTTATTTTTTACCAGATGAACTACAATGTTATATTGATGCAGAAATAATGTCTGTAGTTTCAAAGCAAAAGGATATTATAAATAATTCCTTTAATATTTTTGAAGAAATTTTAAAAATGAGCATAAGCAATAGTTCCTTAATAGTTAATTTGAAAGAGTATTTTAATAGATCTGTATATGAATGGGCCTACTTTACAGTTAATACAAGATGTGTCTTTATGGATTTAAGTAAATTAATCAATTTGCATGATGTACAAAGTTCAATTATAGCATTGATTAGTGATAATACAAAAATATCTCTTTGTCCCTATTTGGATATGATAAATCACAGTCCTTTTGCCAAAAATGAAACGAAGTTAATAGTTAGTAGAAATATCACAAATGTATCAGTAAGTGAATTACAGGAGAAAACTTTTACCAATGTACAGTTCTCCATTTTTACAAAAAATGATTTTAAACCACATTCACAGGTTTTTATTTGCTATGGTGATAGTCATAACTTAAAACTGATCACAGAGTATGGTTTCTTCTTACCTAGTAATGATATGGATAGTGTCAATTTCAACTTTGAACATGTTAAAACATATTTAAACTCTAATGCAATTCAATTTTCGCAGGATCAATTATCATTTATACATAACCATAATTTAAATAAGGATCTATATATTGATTTAAGAGGCCTAAGTTTCAATTTTTACGGACTGTTAATGGTTGCTAAGTATTATTATAAAGAAAATGCTGATGTTAGCAGACTCATTTATTCTGCCGCTATCTGTTCCAATGATAGATTACTTATCGACTTAATAATTCCTATGGTAAGAGAAAAACTAGATAACTTAAAACTTTCTGTCAATGAATTAAAACCCTTTAGTGAGGATTGCATTATTTTAAGCAACTGTGTAGAACTAATGTGTCAATATGTTACTATATTAGAGAAGTTTATTAAACGTTGAATTAGTATTAATTGTGAAAATTTGTTACCCTAAATCAAAATCCTGATGACCTGGTAAGACATGCAGGCAATCAATGGATGCAGGTGGCTCAGGACTGTGCTTTGTGGCATTTCTTGGAGAAGGCCTATATTCAGCAGTGGATTTGTGAAGGGCTGTAATGATGATGATGATGAAATCCCAAATTAAAACTTCCTTTAAATTATTTAGCACTTGTTAAGTGGATGGTTACAGGTTCTAGTTATGCTTGTGCCCAAAATTGAGGATTATTTTATAGTAAAATAATTCAATTTCTTTTTTAAAACAATGTCAAGGATGTGGTGAATTTTTCCTGCTGATAAGCTTAATTGAGTTATCTCACAAAAGAATTAAACTTTTGCTGCAAGACTCAAGAAACCAGTAATTAATGCTCTTTTTTTTGCTAAATATGTGTACGAATAAATATTGTCAATTTATGCAGTGTTTTATCCGATAACATAATGCCGTAGATATAGTACAAAAGAGACAGAAAGTTTGACAAGTTTTATCTGCCCATATGGTACTGTATAGTCTAGATAGCTAATTTATTTTCTTAGATCTCTGACAATGCATAGAAACAAGGCAGGTTAGCATGGGTACTAAAACTTTTCTTATATGGAGAAGACCACATCTTAATTTTTTCAAACTTTCTAATTTATTTTTTAACTTTCTCAAGCTTATAAAATAAATTAGAAAATTTGTTATCAAATGGTGTAGTAGGGGTGACATGGCCCCATATGGTAAGTAAGCAGGAAGTTGCATTTTGGAAAACAGTATCGTGGTATAGCATGCAACATACTCAACTTGATGAAAATATTCAACTACCTCACTTTAGAAAAGCCCGAAATAGAAAATATTAAATAATTATGCTTAAATTCTGATAACATTTCACATATTTATAGGTATACCCATAAGTGTTCATATAAATGCTTTTTTTGTCTTTATATAATTATTTTGCATTTATCATTTTTTTGTACTGAAAGCTAATTCCTTTTCAAATGGTTCTCAACAACTAGGATTCGTTGGGCTACGATCGGTGATGGGATAAGACCGTAGGATTCAAATTTCCGGCGAATTATGCTGTATTTTTCTAGCAATATGGTACACGACGCCATTCCATTCTACCCTGTTCCCCAGGTTCCGGTCAGTCCTTTCGGGAAGTAGAACGTGTGCTGCGCGGCATTTTATAAAACAAGGTAATTTTTATGTCCATCCCGTCTTTCCCTATCACTTTTTATTTGTGATTTTTAGCGAGAATATAGCTTTTTTGTTATAATTTTGTCCGAATACTAGAAGTTATAGCCAGATAAAACTGATCCAAACTGGGCTAAAATTGCTATAGGCCGAGATCCAGAGTTTCCTGTTTCCCTGTGCTAGGGCCCGATCTAGCTATTTAGCCGCTCCAGGCAAAGATAACTTTCATCACCCTTTACATACACAAAACCATATAAGTCATGTGCTAGTTATGTTGGGGGATGTTAAGTATACAAGTAGGTACCTTCATGAAATACGTCCTACCTATAATATTCACATATTATAGGTAGGACATATTTCATGAAGGTCTATTGGTCCTTTTGAAGAAGTACCTATATGAAAGTTGATGAGTGTTTTTATGTTAGTAAATAAAGAATGTATGTTTAAAAAAATTTCACAGAAACTACTGAATGGATTGATATATCTTTTTATTGACATAGTTATGTACCTTTCAATTTTATCATCATCATCAACCTATTGCGACTCACTGCTGCATATGGGCCTCTTTTCCCTTGTGCTATTTTTCCCCGTCTCAGCTAATCTTGCCTATGTATGATGACCATTTAACTAAAGGAACAGTAAACATTTTTCATCAAAATTGTTTCAGAAGTTAAAAAGATTAGGACCAAGCTGTTATAAAATATAATTCATCATCATCATCATCATTACAGCCCTTCACAAGTCCACTGCTGAACATAGGCCTCTCCCAAGGTATGCCACAAAGCACGGTCCTGAGCCACCTGCATCCATCGATTTCCTAAATGTCTTAGCAGGTCGTCACTCCATCTAGTGGGGGTCGCCCTACAATTCGCCTACCGGTACGAGGCTGCCACTCGAGAAACTTTTTTCCCCAACGGTTGTCGGTTCTTCGAGCTATATGACCGGCCCATTGCCACTTCAGCTTACTAATCCGATGGGCTATGTCGGTAACTCTGGTTCTACTGCGGATATCCTCTTTTCCAAATTTATCACGTAGAGAAAACCCGAGCATAGACCTCTCCATAGCTAGCTGAGTGACTTTGAGAGAAGCGGCCCCACAGGAAGTGGACCTGGTCGAGCCCCGACGGTTCGACAAAAAATGAGATTGACTTCATTATGACGACCAGACGCCAACTGTTCAGTGATGCCTCAGTGATCGCGAGGGTGAAAACTGGCAGCGATCAGCGAATGGTTAGAGGCACACTGAACTTAAACGTTAAGTTGGAGAGGTCTCGTCTAGTGAAGTCAACGCTCCGTCCCCCTAGTGCGCTAATCCAGAGTCCCGAAAACTTTCAGCTCGAATTACAAAACCGTTTTCAGTGCCTAGAAGACTGCAAAATAGTGGACGATATGAATGACATGCTCGTGGAAACTGTTTATGCGGTCGAAGCTAAGTTCTGTAAGACCCGGCGCAGAAGAACACAAAGACTCCGATCACACTCTTAATCTCATGGATGTTAGACGGGCGATGATGCTGCAGTCGTCAGCAGATTTGACAGCATACAGGCAACCGAACAGACAGATCTCCAAATGCATGCGTCAGGACTTACGCAACTTCAATACAACTCGTATTGAAGAAGCGATTGAGCGGAACCAGGTCTCCAAAGTCTTTGCCAGATATCTGTCTGCCAGTAAGAGCCAACTGTCAAAGCTGAAGACTGTGTGGCAGCATCGTTCCCGGGACACCTGAGATTCTGAGTGAGATTGAGAGGTTCTATGTGCAGCTGTACACCGTTGGAGCCACACGCAAGTGTGAGTAACGATCCAAGAGCAAGTCTTATCCCACACTATTCCGATGATATCCCGGACGTCAGTCTGAGCGAGATTAGAATGGCGCTCCAGCACCTTAAAAACGGCAAGTCACCGGGCGAGGATAGAATTACAGTGGAGTTTCTGAAAGCGGGTGGAAAACCGCTATTTGTAGTCCTTCAGGAGCTCTTTAATTCCGTCCTCCATGGAGGCACTACTCCCGAGGCGTAAAGCAGAAGTGCGGAGGTCTTGTTCTTCAAGAAAGGTGACAACGCCCTCTTGAAGAACTACAGACCGATATCCCTTCTGAGCCGCGTCTACGTGCTGTTTTCGAGAGTCATTACGAGCCCGTCTCGCATGCATTCGCAGAATCGAAGACTTCCAGCCTCCCTAACAAGCCGGTTTCCGAAAAGATTTTAGTACCTCAGACCACATACACACCCTTCAGCAAATTGTACAGAAGTCCGAAGAGTACAATCTGCCACTTTGCATGGCGTATGTGGACTATGAGAAGGCCTTTGATTCCGTTGAAATTTGGGCGTTGCTACAGTCTCTTCAGCGGTGCCAAGTTGACTGTCGGTATATCTAAGTGCTGAAGTGTTTGTACAGTGGGCCTACGATGGCTATCTGAGTACAGAACCAGAGTACGAAACCTATCCAACTGCAGAGAGATGTAACGTTTTTGATGGAAGACGTTTTCAAGCTACTGGACTGGAAAGGATACGGTATTAACCATCAATGGCGAGTACATTACACATTACACTTACGTGGTAGAGCCATGCTGCAGTTATATTAGTAGTATAGTTGTAGCACGAATGGGTCGGCTCGACCGGGGAAGGACCACGCTCTCACAGAATACCAGCGTGAAATAGTAGCTTAATGCTGCTGTATTTCGTATGGTGAGTGTAGAGAACCGGAGACCCTTTTTACTGGAAATGAGGCATTCCATCTCAGTCCTCATGGGTGACAACGCATCTGCATTTTGATTTGCAATGGAATATAGATGTAGATGTCTATGGGCCGCAGCAACCACTTACCATCAGGTGGACTGTGTGCTCGTTTGTCACCCTATTCTATAAAAAAAAAAAAAAAAACATTACTCACCTTCGATTTGCCGACGATATAGTCCTTATGGCAGAATCGCTGGAGGACTTAAGCACTATGCTCAATGACCTCAATAGTGCCTCCCAACGGATAGGTCTTAAGATGAACATGGACAAAACAAATATCATGTTTAATGTCCATGTCACACTTCTATCGAGTACGTTTACCTGGGACAAATAGTCCGATTAGGTAAGTCCAACTTCGACCGAGATGTCAATCGACGGATTCAACTCGGCTAGGCAGCGTTCGGGAAATTACGACACATATTCTCGTCAGGTATACCTCAAAACCTGAAAACTAAGTTGTACAACCAGTGCGCGTTGCCAGTGATGACCTACGGAACCGAGACGTGGTCCTTCGCTGCTGGCCGTAAGAGGACGCTCAACGTCGCTAGTAAGTAAATATAATTATAATTATGTAATTTATACCTGACTAAAACTTAATGGTAAAGAAATACATTTTCCACGGAAGTTAAGTACTTGGGTTAAGTTACTAACAATCGACCAAAAACTAACGTGGAACTCTCACGTTAGCAACGTATGCCATAACGTAAAAATTGCTTTAGGTACGTGCAGTCATTTGGTCGGGAACAACCGGGGTTTGTGGCCCAGTATGGTCCTATGGCTGTACAGCAGCATAGTTAGGCCGATTCTCACCTACGCCTCTATTGTCTGGTATAACAAGGCCAACCAAAAGACGACTGCGGACAGACTAAATAGTCTACAAAGGACTGCTTAAAGGCAACTGGAGCTATGCGATCATCGCCTGGAGCGTCTCTTAATTCATTTCTAAGCCTAACGCCCCTTGATATTTATCTAGACAAGGAGGCGAGGGCTAGATTGTATAGGATTAATGCCCAGGGCGGTCTGAGCTTGCTCTCCTACAGATTGAGATCCATACTCGACTCAATTAAGGAATCACCGGTCTTATGCATGATCTCAGATATCATGCGTCCACTACACACTTTTGACAAAAAGTATATAGTGGAATTACCTCCAGAGAAGACTGGCTGAATGGCCAGGTTATCTGTGAGGTCGGTAGACTCATAATATGGTATACCAATGGGTCTAAAATGGACCTCGACGTAGGCTTTGGAATTTACGGGGAATGCCCCAAATTCAAAGTTAGCATAAATTTGGGTAGATACACCTCTATCTTCCAGGCAGAAACCGCCATACTTCAGTGTGTGGAAATTAATCTACAAAAACACTACATCAACCATATAATTTACATAGACTCTGACAGTCAAGCAGCACTGCTAGCGCTGAGGTCAAACTTAGTGAACTCGAAGCTAGTTGGAGACTGTGTGAACCGTTTAAACGCCCTGGGATGTAACAACAGGGTCGTTTTACGATGGGTTCCGGGTCACGAGGGTTTTGTAGGCAACGAACTTGCCGACAAACTTGCACGGGAGGGCTCAAAGTGCACACAATTTGGACCTGAGTCATTTTGTGGAATCTCAAGAAGCCTAGCCCGATTGACCCATGGAAATCTTTATCACAGTAAATCACTTAAGATCTGGTTTGACACACCAGGCTTAAAACATTCTAAAACCTTAATCTAATAAAAAAAGGTTAAATTACCTTCAGAAGCCCTGGGATTAAGTAAAAATTAATTGCGCATTCTGGCAAGAGCCCTAACTGGACACTGTTGTCTTGCAAAAGCACATTTCCATCCTGGGACTAAGCAACTCAAGGACGTGTCGGTTCTGTTCCTTAACGGAAGAAACGCCTCTACACATCCTAACTGATTGCCGATCCTTAATGCGCAAACGTAACACTCATCTGGGAAACTATGTACTCCGCCCAGAAGAAGTGAAATTGCTCACGGCTAAGCAACTTCTATTCATTGAAGACAGGGCTTAACCGTGAACTATAGCCATAGCAGCGATCATAATAGATCTTCTAGGTCGCAGTGATACTAGTCTCTCCCTAGACCTGCATAGCTGCTCGCACATAAAAAATATACCTATGTGTCGCAAACATTGTATTCTATTGAAATCAAAGCCAATCCAGATAATCTATTTTATGTCATGGTGGATTGCAGATAATTTTTTATTATTTTTAATTTAGAAAAGCGTTCACCACTTGCAACTGTAACTGATAAAGTTAAAAGGATCCTGAGTGCAATACTGATATTTGGACCAAATCTTAAATCTGTTACAAATTTCAAAACATTTTGAGGAGATAAATTACTATTTAAAAACATACAAAGGACAGACACACAAAGTTCTAATATTCCTAAACATCTCTTAAAATATTATGTTATTAATATTTTATATTATACTTATTACATGTTTTTATCGTCTATTTATATAGTATGATTTAAATCTATGGGGAAATACAGAAATAAGAAATTAAAAATTATTTATAACTCATCAAAAACAAATTACTCAAAATTGGTTTGTTTAATGCTGGGTACACGCCATGACGAATTTATAGCTGATTTAGAGGATTCCCAGGTTGACATTATGGCAATAAACGAAACATAAACGGCCGCGCGCCCGTTGTGCCCGGATACCGGCTGCGGCACGAGCCGCGGCCGGCTGCCGTGCGCGGCGGCCGCGGAGGTGGCGTTTACATACGCTCGGGGATTGCAGTGCGTACTTGCCCGCATCCTCCTTCCACTGATGTTGAGCAAATATGGCTCTCTTTCACGACAAACACACAGAAAATTATGATTGGCACAGCTTATCGTCCGCCTTGGCTCGATGTAAATATTTTTCTAGATGCCCTCACTTCATCTATTGTTTCATTCACAAGAGCTGATAAAATGATTCTCGTAGGTGATTTCAATATAAATTTGCTAAAAACTAAAAAAAGATGACCCCAAAACTAAACTTCTTCATAGTTTTCTCAATTATACTCGTCTATCTCAAGTTATATTTGAGCCTACACATTATACAGATCACAGTGATACACTCATTGATTTGGTATGCTCTGACATTAGTGTTTCTAACATAACAGTTTCACATATACCACAATTAGGGCAACACGCAGTGATATCCGTTCAATTTCTAATAGAAAAGGATAAATTTATTACACGTGAGGCTTACATTCGTCAACTTAAGCAGTAAACTAAGTACTACTAAACTACTAAAAAAAAACAGACTATTTTAATGCAGATTTAAAAAGTATTGATTGGGATAGTATTTTATATCTCAACAATGTTAATGATATGGTAGCAAAATTTAATTAATATAATAATAACGCTTTTTGACCTTCATGCCCCAAATAAATTAATGCAATTAAAAAAACAAACTCACCCATGGATTACTGATACAGTTAAAATCATGATGGGGTATCGAAACGACTATTTCATGCGGTATAAGAAAACTAAACTAGATAAATATTATAATTCCTATAAAGATCTAAAAAACCTTGTGACTAATGCTACTCATTTTGAAAAGGGTGCATATTTTGAAACGTATATAAATAAAAACTTAAATAACCCTAAAGCTCTTTGGAAAAGTATAAAAGGTAATATTATTACTAAGGAACAGGCTGAGTTAAATTTGCCAGTTCATCGTAATGATCCTGATATAATGAATAAACATAAACATAAAATAACATAAACACTCACGCCTGTCACCCAGAGGGGTAGGCAGGGTCTACGGACTTCCATTTGGCACGATCCTGACATACGTCTTTCGCCTCCTTTACATCCATATATCTACGCATACATGCTCGTCGGTTAAGGGTACTTCTAACGTGGCCCATTTTCAAAATATCACCAATTTGGTCGATAAACTTTTTCTAGGGCGTTCTTCCCGACTCGGCCGTTCACATCTGCCATATAAATTTGCTTTGTCACTCTTTCCTCATTCATTCTTTCTACATGACCAAACCACCGAAGCATTCCTTTCTTAATCCTGGTCACAACCTCATCTTGCATACCACATTTATAAATAAACATTTTTTGAATATTCCTGGTGATGATAATATAGACCTTTCAAAACTCACTCTCTATGAGTTTAACAAATATGGTCCAGGTATTATCCATTTAAGTATAACAAATGAGGATCAAATAGCTAAAATAATTCAGAGTTTGAAATCTAACGCCCAAGGTGTGGATCAGATAACACTTGACATGTTACTTATGACGCTGCTGAATAAATCTATTACCACCTCTACCTTCCCTGATTAATGGAAAATAGCTGTGGTAAAGCCTATCCCTAAGAAAAAACAGGCAACCTGTTTAAAAGATCTACGCCCCATAAGCATCTTGCCTTGTATATCTAAGGTATTAGAAAAAGTGGTCTGCGTTCAGTTAACCGAATACTTAGAGGTACACAAAATCTTACCTTTAGCACAGTCAGGTATTCGTAAACACCATAGCACCACAACAGCGATTATTGATGTTGTTGATAATATACTAACAGCTCAAGATAAGGGAATGGGCACAATATTTACTCTTTTAGATTTCTCACGAGCTTTTGACTCCATAAATTGTACTCTTCTTCTGTCTAAGTTATCTTTCTATGGATTTGATGCTTGCACAGTTAAATGGTTTCATAGTTACTTAACAGATAGATTGCAATATGTTAGTATAACAAAACATGATGGCACTATACTTATGTCTGAATCATACTTAATTTCTCGTGGTGTCCCACAGGGATCTATCCTGGGTCCTATTTTATTTGTTTTATATAGTTCAGACATCACTAGCTGTATCGAAAATTGTGAGTATCACCTATATGCAGATGACTTGCAAATATATAAATCTTTTTTCCCTCATGATTGTGAAACTGCTGTCAAATTATTGAATGAAGATCTCAAACGTATCTCGTTATGGTCCAAGCAAAATTCTCTTCTGCTAAATCCACAAAAATCAAAATTTTTAACTCTAGGAACAAACAAAAATATTAAAAGCCCTTAGTTCTAATTGATAACGAACCTATACAGCAAGCCTCTGAGGCAAGAAATTTAGGTGTATTATTTGATTCTAGTTTGCATTTTGAAAGTCATGTCCTTGAGGTAGTGCGCAGTTGCTTTTACCGTTTGAAGTTGTTGTATAAAGTTCGGCAATACCTCAGTGAAGATATGCGGATAAGATTGTGTAAGTCATTAATACTAAGTTAAATTATGCAGATGCAGCCTATGGACCACGACTGTTAAGAAGGTCAGAGAAGCTCATACAGCGGGTGCGAAATGCGTGTACTCGGTTTTGCTTCACTGTAGTGCCTCAAAGTCATGTAACGCCTTATTTGAACAAAAAATTGAGAAAATTGCACCTTGCTACTATTACGAGCTTGAGGTTCGTGACAGTAAAAACTGCCGATTGAATTAGCCAAAATTTACACTTTTATTGCCGAACACCAATTAAAACTTAAAACACTAATAATTAACCACACTGATTCCCTTTATTTCGCTCCGAAGCTTAGCTTGTCTCGCCAAATTCAATACTGCCCCGATCGCGTCATGCAGCGGGTTCAAATACACCTTTTACACCGAAACATCCCGAATATTCCCGTAGATACGGGCGCCGACTGACCAGACGCAGAAAGTTCGAGTGTGGGGCTTCTAGAAAGCTTAATTCTTCTGTTCGATACTAGATGGCGCTGTTGGTCGAAAGTCAAGATTGCAGTTTTCTAGGAAGTACTCTTCGCTCTGGTCCCCGACACTAGATGGCGCTAATGCCAGTGACCTGACGTCAACTTAGGCGCGCAACACTGCCCACTCCTAAGACATGCTCGTCCCGAGCTCATATCGGCCCCATAATAACGCGCCAGGTGATCCACATGGACGATCTTAGGAGTCCCTCCTGCGCCTTTCCGTATCCGGTAGGTTACATCGTTGATCCTGGTCACAATCTGGTACGGACCATCCCATTTAGCTTGAAGCTTAGGAGATTTCCCTTTGCTGCGAACTGGATTGTGCAACCACACTAGTGAACTTCGTCGAACCCTTTGTTGTTCATTTTGCGGTCATACCGGGTTTTCATCTTTTCGGACATTTGCTGGCCCAATTGTCTGACGTGCTCATAAATGTCATTCATTTTGTTCCGCAAGTCATTTACATAATCGGTTATACTGCTTGGGGCATCAGGTGGTATCCCGGTGATCAGGTCTGCAGGCAGCCGTAATTCTCTTCCAAAGTTTGCGAAAACTGGTGTCACTGCTGTACTTTCGTGAACAGCGCTTCGATATGACAACAAAAACGGTTGTATGTGCTTGTCCAAATCTCGTTGCCGATTGTCTACAACTTTTGCTAGGTACCTCTCCAATGTCTGATTAAATCGTTCTACCATTCCATCAGGTTGAGGGTGATAAGAAGTCGTTCTTGTTTTATGAGCACCCATAACTCGGCAAGTTTTCTGGAATATTTGAGACTCAAAATTCCTTCCTTGATCGCTGTGAATCGCTATAGGTACTCGAAAACGACAGAAGACTTTTTTTTTTTTTTTTTTTTTTATAGAAGAGGGGGCAAACGAGCATGCGGCTCACCTGATGTTAAGTGACTACCGCCGCCCATGATCAACCGCAACACCAGGAGAATTGCGGGTGCGTTGCCGGCCCTTTAGAAAGGAGTAAGCTCTTTTCTTGAAGGTCCCCAGGTCGTATCGGTCCGGAAAAATCGCCGGTGATAAACTATTCCACAGAGAGGTTGTACGTGGAAGAAAACTCCTTGTGAAACGTACAGTGGTGGACCGCCAAGCATCCAGATGGTGTGGATGGTATCGGGACGTTTGTCGTGTCGTGCGTTCACGAAATTTGGCGGCTGGGATTAATCCGAACAATTCCTCAGAGCACTCCCCGTGATAGATGCGATAAAATACGCAAAGCGATGCAACATCTCTTCGCAACGCCAGTGAATCGAGCCGATCGGAAAGCACTCGGTCGTCGACGATTCGAGCCGCTCTGCGCTGGATGCGGTCAAGTGGAAGGAGCTGGTACTGGGGAGCCCCAGCCCAGAGATGGGAACAGTATTCCATGTGCGGCCGAACCTGCGCCTTGTAAAGTTGCAGGCGGTGTGCCGGCATGAAATACTGTCCCGCTCTGCTGAGCACGCCAAGCTTTTTAGAGGCCAATTTGGCCTTCCCTTCCAAGTGACCACGAAACTGCACGTCACTCGATATGTCGACGCCGAGGATTCCGATACTGGCTGAGGCAACAAGGGGAGTGCCTTGAAACTGAGGGGATACGACAAAGGGGTTCTTTTTAGCGGTTAACGCGCAAACTTGTGTCTTCTGGGGGTTAAACTGGACTAGATTTAGTCGTCCCCAATCCGAGACTCTGTTCAGCAAAGACTCGACTTCAGACACAAGTTTGTCCCGGCACTCGGAGACGTTTTCCCGAGAAATATTGGCTCGGCCGGTGTAAAGAGCATCACCAGTGCTGTCATCTGCATAGCAATGAATGTTACGGGTATGCAACATATCATTGATATGCAGAAGAAACAGCGTTGGCGATAGCACGCAGCCCTGTGGAACACCAGCATTAATAGGCTTGCAATCGGAGCTTGCACCGTCTACAACGACCTTGATGCTCCGATCTGCAAGAAAGCTGGTGATCCAATCGCACAATTTCTCGGGAAGCCCATAGGAAGGGAGCTTCGAAAGAAGCGCTTTGTGCCAAACCCGATCGAAGGCCTTCGCAATGTCCAAACTAACGGCCAATGCCTCCCCCTTGAACTCTACTGCCTCCGCCCATCTGTGAGTGAGGTAGACCAGAAGATCACCAGCTGACCGACCACGGCGAAAACCGTATAGGCGGTCACTAATCAGCTGGTGATCCTCAAGGTACCTCATGAGCTGGCAGTTTACAATGGACTCCATTGTTTTGGAGAACAAGGAGGTGATGGCGATTGGCCGGTAGTTGGACGGGTCTGAGCGGTCGCCTTTTTTAGGGATCGGGTGGACGAAAGCCGTCTTCCATGATTTTGGGACTACGCCTAGGGAGTAGGAGTACCGGAAAAGACGCGTTAAAACCGGTGCCAACTCTGGAGCACACGTCCTCAGCACAATTGGGGGGATTCCGTCAGGCCCACTCGACTTGTGGATGTCCAGGGAGAGGAGTGCTTTGCGAACCGAGCGCTGTGTGAACTGCACTTCCGGCATGGAGCACTCACACCGCGGGATGGTCGGCGGCGTACTCCCCCCGTCATCGAGAGTCGAGTTAGACGCAAAGAAGGAGCCTAGAAGATCGGCTTTCTCCTTTGCAGTATGGGCCAGTGAGTCGTCCTCCCTGTGCAGAGATGGAAGAGATGGCTGACAGAAATTCCCCTGGACAGCCTTGGCGAGAGACCAGAATGCACGGGTTCCAGAAGGAAGGCGAACTAGTCTCTCGCCAATTCTGCCTATGTGCTCTGACTTTGCCTTGGCAATGACTCTTTTGAAGGACCTAGAGGCGGAATTATACTTCTTTTTTAGAGTGCTGGTGTTTACATCCCGGGACGCTGATGCATCAACCCAGGCTTGGTAGCACTCCTGCTTATAGCATGATGCTATTTTACAGGAGCGACCAAACCATGGCTGAGATTTGCCTCCAATGGGCACCACAGAGGAAGGAATAAAAAGTTCCATACCCTGAAGTACCACATCAGTAACAGAATCCGCAACAACGTTGGGATCATCCGGCGAGAAGCAAACCCGCCCCCAAGGGTAGGATGCAAAGAAAGACCGCATCCCATCCCAATCGGCTGACCTATAGTGCCAAACACGGCGGCAGCCTGCAGAATGCAACCGCGATTTCAGCGTGAGTGGCACAACACTCCGGATCAGACAATGGTCCGAGGAGCCTAAAGGGGCGTCGACGGAAATCTGATATCCGTCCGGGTGAGAGGTCAGCAGAAGGTCCAACAGGGAAGGTGCATGATCCTCCACATCTGGAATCCGCGTAGGCGAAGTAACCAGTTGTGTCAGACCATATGCCAAGGCAAAATCATGAACAGATCTCCCCGCATGATCGGTTAAACGTGAACCGAGCCATTCGGCGTGATGGGCGTTAAAGTCGCCGAGGATCACGATCTCTGCGGAGGGGATCTGCTGTAGCAACGAATCTGCAGCCATTTGGACGTGGTCGAAGAGTCGGTCTGTTTCGGCATTACCGCTGTGGGACCTATAGAGGCACCCGTAGACGCGCGGATGGTCGTCGCTGTCTACGCGTAGCCAAAGGATGGATAGGTCCGAACCTTCAAGTCTGCCGAGGCGTCGAGAACAGATGTCCTCTCTGACGTAAACGCAAACTCCAGCCCGAGGCACAAAGGAGTGTTCCAGTTTGTACCCCGGGTAGGAGAGATACGAAACATCAGCCGGAGAGGACACCTGCGTCTCGGTCAGAAAGAGCAAAGCCGGCCTCGCCGTCTCGAGATGGTAGTGGACGGCGTTTAGGTTAGAGTGAAGTCCCCTGATATTGCAGAAATTCACGGACAGCGTGCCAGGGGTCGCCTTGGTCTTGTTGCTCCGTTTGCCCCGAGCAGTTGTAGTCTTGAGCGGAATTTCGCCCCCCCCAGAATACGCGGGGCAGCCTGAGCACCCACGCTCAGAAGTGGAGAAACATGGTCGTGGATGCTCAGCGAGGGATTCTCCAGGGGTGCTGGTACCCTCCTGGGGTAGTCTATCTTTATTTAATTCCGCTACCATGTTGATGGGGGGGGGGGATTTGGGCCTCATGAACTAGTTTATCTGCAACTGTTGAAGCTTCTTGATTTGGAATGGCGAAGACTTCTGGCCACTTAGTGAAGTAATCCATCACAACCATGAAATACTTGTTACCGCTTTGACTCTCCGGAAACGGCCCTGCCACATCAATGGCTATTCTCTCCCAAGGTGCACCCACATTGTACAACTTCAATGCACCTCTACTACGAGTCTGAGGTCCCTTTACAGACGCACAACTTGTACATTTGCGACACCAGTCCTTGAGATCGTTGCGACAGTGCACCCAGTAAAACCGTTCTTGGATCTACAGTAGAATTCGTTTAACTCCCAGATGGCCTCCTGAACAATCATTATGGTACAGCTGTAGAACATCCGGTGCTTTAGCTTTAGGGACAACCATTTGCAAATGACAGCTGTCTCCCCGAACATTTTCCCCTTTACGGCACAGAACTCCATCCTGAAGCAGCAAGCTATCCCACTGGGCGCAATAGCTTTTAGTGGTCGAACTCATCGCTGAGACGTCGCTCCATTTGGCTTGGGAGCACTGGCCTTCATCCATTGCAGAATTGGCTTGATATCCGGATCTTCCTGCTGTGCATGTTGTAAGCTGTCCTTCCACTCGTTGCTGAGGTAGTCTGTCCTGAGCATCCTCACGGATACCACTTCCTTACTCTCTTGCCTAGTACAATGTTTGCAATCTTCAGGACAAGGTCTTCTTGACAATGCATCTGCGTTGCCATGAGATTTCCCACTGCGATGTTCGATCTCAAAGTCGTATTCCTGCAGTAGTTCAATCCACCTCGCAACTTGTCCTTCTGGATTTTTAAACTGCCATAGCCATTTTGGTGCAGCATGGTCAGTTCGTAAGTGAAATTTCCGTCCCAGAAGATATTTGGTAAAATGCTGCAACGACTTTACCACAGCTAGCAATTCGCGTCTTGTGACACAATAGTTCCTTTCCGGTTTTGACAACGACTTGCTGAAGTACGCTATCACGACCGCTTGGTCACCATTCCGTTGAGACAACACACCGCCAAGTCCTATATCACTTGCGTCTGTGTCAACTATAAATTCTTTTCTTGCATTAGGGTATCCAAAAATAGGTGTTTTGCACAGACGGTCCTTGAGCTCCTGGAATGCGATATTGCAACTTTCATCCCAGCAGAAATGTCGCTTCTCCTCGGTTAGCTTATGCAGAGGTGTGGCTATCGACGGTTTGGATAACGACATCTAGCGGAATCAATTTAAACTATGTTTACGTTAGTTAATAAGAACTCTCAAAAAATATTTTTCTTATAACTTTGCACAATTTTTCTTATTGTAATACCGATTCATTCATAACCACATATAAGAACTGTATTCATTTCCGTTCAATAAATATTACTAAGGCTTATTAATAAAGCTTACTAAGAACTGTTTCTACCACAGTTAAGTAATAGTTAAGGGTGAAAGCGTGACAGGTGGTGATAGTATTTCTGATCCATACTTATAACCACGCCTGTAACCTTTGCGGGGTAGGCAGAGCATCAACGGATTACTTAATATCGTCTGCGAGGTTATCGCCTATTCTGTGAATTACAATGCACCAAAATGTTTGAAGGATATCAGCTGGTGAATTTTATGTTTTTTATCGCTCTCTTCCGGGTCCTGCGTGGAAAAATACAGATCCATACATTTTTATATTAATTTTGGTAAAAAGACATAATAATCCAGATATTCTGACCTTCTGTGTTCGTCCGTCTTGTAGAATCACGGTGGCGCCACCTAGCTGAATTTAATTTTGCCACATAAGTTAAACTCCATACTAATTTAATATTATAAATGCGAAAGTGTGCTTGTTTGTTTGTTTGTCCTTCTTTCACGTCGCAACAGAGCGTCCGCATGGCATGATTTTGTATGGGGATAGTTCGGTGGCTGTAGAGTGACATAGGCTACTTTTTTCCGCGGAAAAACATCTCATTCTATAAATATTCTATTTTCCCACGGGAACGGGAATGAGATGTTTTTCCGCGAAAAAAAGTAACACATGTCACTCTCTACAGCCACCGAACTATCCCTATACAAAAAATCATGCCATGCTGACGCTCTGTTGCGACGTGAAAGAAGGACAAACAAACAAACAAACACACTTTCGCATTTATAATATTAAATTAGTATGGATATATGTACTAAAATCATATTGCTACTTTTCTTTGTCTTCCCCATAGAACCAAATATGTTATGTGTAAGTATGGGTATAGTGTATGAGTAAAAAGGTTCACGTCATCATCATCATCATCATTACAGCCCTTTACAAGTCCACTGCTGAACATAGGCCTCCCCCTAGGTATGCCACAAAGCATGGTCCTGAGCCACCTGCATCCATCGACTTCGTGCATGTCTTACCAGGTCGTCACTCCATCTAGTGGGGGGTCGCCCTACACTTCGTCTACCGGTACAAGGCTGCCACTCGAGAACCT
The DNA here is from genome assembly GCA_036936625.1 of Parnassius smintheus behrii. NCBI lineage: Eukaryota > Metazoa > Arthropoda > Insecta > Lepidoptera > Papilionidae > Parnassius > Parnassius smintheus. The sequence continues at coordinate 53,075,739 of JAUPFT010000007.1, forward strand.
TTTTTCCCCAACGTTTGTCGGTTCTTCGAGCTATATGGCCGGCCCATTGCCACTTCAGCTTACTAATCCGTTGGGCTATGTCGGTCACTCTGGTTCTACTGCGGATATCCTCATTTCTAAGTTTATCACGCAGAGAAACTCCGAGCACAGCCCTCTCCATAGCTCGCTGAGCGACTTTGAGCGTCCTCATACGGCCAGCAGTGAAGGACCACGTCTCAGTTCCATACGTCATCACTGGCAACACGCACTGGTTGTACAACTTAGTTTTCAGGTTTTGAGGTATACTTGACGAGAAGATGCGTTGTAATTTCCCGAACGCTGCCCAGCCGAGTTGAATCCGTCGATTGACCTCTCGGTCGAAGTTGGACTTACCTAGCCGGACTATTTGTCCCAGGTAAACGTACTCGTCAACAACTTCGAGCTTAGTGCTCCCAACAACTACCGGCATAGGTGTGACATGGACATTAAACATGATCTTTGTTTTGTCCATGGTCATCTTAAGACCTATCCGTTGGGAGGCACTATTGAGGTCATTGAGCATAGTGCTTAAGTCCTCCAGCGATTCTGCCATAAGTACTATATCGTCGGCAAATCGAAGGTGAGTGATGTACTCGCCATTGATGTTAATACCGTATCCTTTCCGGTCCAGTAGCTTGAAAACGTCTTCCAATGCAGCGGTGAAGAGTTTCGGGGAAATAACGTCACCCTGTCTCTACACCTCTCTGCAGTTGGATGGGTTTCGTACTCTGGTTCTGTACTCGGATAGCCATCGTAGCCCTCCTGTACAAACACTTCAGCACTTCGTTATACCGACAAGATTCATGGTAAGGGTTCATGTATATAGTTGTATTCTATTGATCGACAGATGGCGCTATTTGATTTATGCACGCGCTATTTAATGTATCGTGCCGTAGTGGTTAGTTATCCGCTAATGTATGTCAAATTGAGTTTTACATCGAGAATATAAACGAGTTGTGTTAACGTGAGTGTGTATCATTTCTAACATGTATGTACTACACACCATTTATATTGATATTAATACAGTATGTCTGTGTTAACTGTGTTCGTTAGCACTGCTCTTTAAACCACTGCCTATAAGTTGTAGTTACGCTTACGCGTAATTCGAGGTTCACACACCGACTCGTCAGTGAAGTCACAAGGTTCCAACTGAAAACCAGCGCTGCCTCTGCAGCATTATGCTGAATTGGAGACCTATTTGATGTCACATTTTATCTTTAAATTCTTTTTTATTTTTTTGTTTCATTATTAATTAACATCATGCACGTTTTGCTTATTAAATAATTTTTAATGCGTAAGCACTCTTACACCTGCGCATGCATATTCTTTGCCCATTATTCTTAAATCGTGTGTAAAGTGTGATTATCAAATAAATGGTTCTTTCTTTTTTCTTCCTTTCTTTCTTTCTAATGCATTTATATTTATGCTTCCCTCGACTTTACCACGTTAAGTGGCGTGGGGCTTCCGTCCCCAACTCCCTCTCCCCATAAATCAGGTTAAAATTGTCATAAAAATTACGAAATATAACCTCAGAATGTGATTTTTAAAAATTTATTAAAAAAAAACTAAACACGTCAGGCAGGAAGGGGAAGTAGAGGGTGACTACAACTCCAACAGTGGTAGAGCCACGCGGCAGCTCTGCTGTTGCACGTATGGGCCGGCTCAAACCGGGATGGGACCACGACCTCACAGAATACCGGCGTGAAGTGGATGCTCTGCTTCCGCGTTTAGTCTGGTGAGTGCAGGTAGCCGGAGGCCCAAATCCGCCCCCCCCCCCATCAACATGGTAGTAGAATTAAATGTCAAACTACCCCAGGAGGGTACCAGCACCCCTGGAGAATCCCTTGCTGAGCATCCACGACCAAGTTACACCACTCCTAAGCGTGGGTGCTCAGGCTGCTCCGCGTATTTTGGGGGGGGGGGGGCAAAATTCTGCTCAAGACTACAACTGCTTGGGGCAAACGGAGCAACAAGACCAAGGCGACCCCTGCCATGCTATCCGTGAATTTCTGCAATATCAGGGAACTTCACTCTAACCTAAACGCCGTCCACTACCATCTCGAGACGGCGAGGCCAGCTCTGCTCTTTTTGACCGAGACGCACCGAGACCCGGGGTACAAACTGGAACACTCCAATTGTGCCTCGGGCAGGAGTTTGCGTTTACGTCAGAGAGAACATCAGTTCTCAACGCCTCGGCAGTCTTGAAGGTTCGGACCTGTCCATCCTTTGGCTAAGCGTTGACAGCGACGACCATCCGCGCGTCTACGGGTGCCTCTATAGGTCCCATAGCGGTAATGCCGAAACAGATCGATTCTTCGACCACGTCCAAATGGCTACAAATTCGTTGCTACAGCAAATCTCATCCGCGGAGATCGTGATCCTCGGTGACTTTAACGCCCATCACGCCGAATGGCTTGGTTCACGTTTAACCGATTATGCGGGGAGATCTGTTCATGATTTTGCTTTGCCATATGGTCTGACACAACTAGTTACTTCGCCTACGCGGATTCCAGATGTGGAGGATCATGCACCTTCCCTGTTGGACCTTCTTCTGACCTCTCACTCGGACGGATATCATATTTCCGTCGATGCCCCTTTAGGCTCCTCGGACCATTGTCTTGTCCGGAGTGTGGTGCCACTCACGCTGGAACCGCAGTTGAATTCTGCAGGCTGCTGCCGTGTTTGGCACTATAGGTCAGCCGATTGGGATGGGGTGCGGTCTTTCTTTGCATGCTACCCTTGGGGGCGGGTTTGCTTCTCGCCGGACGATCCCAACGTTGTTGCGGATTCTGTCGCTGATGTGGTACTTCAGGAAATGGATTTTTTTATTCCTTCCTCTGTGGTGCCCATCGGAGGCAAATCTCAGCCATGGTTTGGTCGCTTCTCTAAAATAGCATCATGATATAAGTAGGAATGCTACCAATCCTGGGCTGACGCATCAACGTCCCAGGATGTAAACACCAGCGCTCTAAAAAAGAAGTCAAGGCAAAGTCAGAGCACATAGGCAGAACTGGCGAGAAACTAGTTCGCTTTCCTTCTGGAACCCGTGCATTCTGGTCTCTCGCCAAGGCTGTCTAGGGGAATTTCCCTCAGCCATCTCTTCCATCTCTGCACAGGGAAGACGACTCATTGGCCCATACCGCAAAGGAGAAAGCTGATCTGCTAGGCTCTTTTTTGCGTCCAACTCGACTTTCGATGACGGGGATAGTACGCCGACCATCCCGCGGTGTGAGTGCTCCATGCCGGAAGTGCATTTCACACAGCGCTCGGTTCGCAAAGCACTCCTCTCCCTGGACGTCCACAAGTCGAGTGGGCCTGCCGGAACTCCCCGAATCGTGCTGAGGACGTGTGCTCCAGAGTTGGCACTGGTCTTAACGCGTCTTTTCCGGTACTCCTACTCCCTAGGCGTAGTCCCAAAATTATGGAAGACGGCTTTCGTCCACTCGATCCCTAAAAAAGGCGACCACTCAGACCCGTCCAACTACCGGCCTATCGCCATCACCGCCTTGTTCTCCAAAATAATGGAGTCTATTGTTAACTGCCAACTCATGCCTGTACCTTGAGGATCCCCGAACCAGCTGATTAGTGACCGCCAATACGGTTTTCGCCGTGGTCGATCAGCTGGTGATCTTCTGGTCTACCTAACTAATAGATGGGCGGAGGCAGTAGAGACCAAGGGGGAGGCATTGGTCGTTAGTTTGGACATTGCGAAGGCCTTTGATCGGGTTTGGCACAAAGCGCTTCTTTCGAAGCTCCCTTCCTATGGTCTTCCCGAGAAATTGTGCGATTTGATCACCAGCTTTCTTGCAGATCGCAGCATCAAGGTCGTTGTAGACGGTGCAAGCTCCGATTACAAGCCTATTAATGCTGATGTTCCACAAGGCTGCGTGTGTCGCCAACGCTGTTTCTTCTGCATATGCTCTGTACACCGGCCGTGCCAATATTTCTCGGGAAAACTTGTGTCTGAAGTCGAGTCACTGCTGAACACAGTCTCGGATTGGGGGCGACTAAATCTAGTCCAGTTTAACCCCCAGAAGACACAAATTTGCGCTTTAACCACTAAAAAGAACCCCGTCGTATCTCCTCAGTTTCAAGGCACGCCCCGTCGTGCGCCATACCACAAGTGATAGTGCCATTAAATCGAGCTCCTACCGAAATGCCAAAATGCCGAATTACAGTGTATTTACATGCAAAAAACTATCAAAAACGTCAAATCTACAAAAAGACAGCGTGACTTTTCATCTGTGGGTATTTTTACCATAATATTATTATTTTTACTCGTACTTTCTGAATATTTTCGTCATATACCAAGTATTGCCATCATAGTTCATAAAGTGCATAATAATCTATTTTTGACAAATATAACGTTAGTACTCTTATTCGTTCGTGAATATAACTTACTATACAATATTAACGAAAATATTTTTCCTAATAACTAAATCAGTTTGTGATGAATAATAATCATTACGTATAGATGTGTAGTGGGTTTTGTTAAATTATTTATATATTCAGCTCAATTTCAACACGATTCTGAAAATTATATAATTTAAGTTACTTTTAGTATTTATGAAAATATTACACAAAATAAAGGCAAATTAAGTCAAATCGAATCTTGCTATCTCGCAGCCAAAGTGTGCAATTTTTATCAAACAAATTGGTATCACTGCAATCGAAAGTATTGCACTAAAGTGATGTATACGATGATATACATATATGATGAAACTTTAGCTATCGATAAGTTAATTAACCATGCGGGTTTGTCTGCCGAACCGATTTGTAGTTTTTGTTTAGATTTTATAATAAAGTATTACAAAAAATAAGATTTTTTTATTATTGGTTTGTTTTTACAGATTTCCAAGAGATCCTCTTAGGCGGCAAACTTGGATTGCCACTTGTAGAAACTATGAATCTTGGATAACTAACGGGACTAGCACCATTTGCACCGAACATTTCGAAAAATCATCCATTTTAGGCTGATCGTAGTCTACATCGAAAGAAATAAAGCTGGATGTTCCAGAAAATTCCATTAGTTGTCTCAAAAGTCACCATTCGGAAAACATTCCTTATATAGCCCCTACTTGTTCTACTCCCACTGCAAGTACGAGCCAACACTTAGAAGATACGCCAAGAAAAACTAAACTGAAAAATTACCTTGACATAAAAAACAAAAGCATAAAAAGTTTTCTTATATTTACGCGAACACTACACATTGAAATAATACTCGTTTTTACGGAATTTATCGCGTATATTTCACTTTTTAAATACCCGACGTTTCGAACGCTTTACAGCACTCATGGTCACGGGCGGGACTGAGATGTTCAACGTCCATATGTCATAGTTAACCGCGGTTACCATAGATTAAAATTTAAAATTTAAAATTCATACTGTATAGATCGGAACAAAAGTTAAATTTTAATCTATGGTAACCGCGGTTAACTATGACATATGGACGTTGAACATCTCACTCTCCGTAGACAGAGAAACCTAATGATCGGCGTGGCCTCGAGTGAGAAAGGACGATAACGAATTTTTAGGTTATACAACAATCTTTATGACTTTTAAACACATTTAGATAAAAATTTTAATTGTTCTAAGAACTGAACTGAACAAGATTCACCAATCTTAAGCTCACAAAACACTTTTTTCTCACTTAAACGCTACGCTACGCTGTTAAAGTTTTAAATATAAATATAAATATAAATAAATAAAAATAAAAAAATAAATTTAGTTTTATTCAATGTGTAGTGTTCGCGTAAATTTAAGAAATCATTATGTGAACCAGTACGGACTGGTAATAGCAAATAAAATTCGCCGATTAGAAGATCTTAAACCAAGCGCGCAAGATATATAACATCTTTAAATTTCTTGAAGAGATGCAGAGACCATAATCTCATTCCTACGTGTGTCAGAATATCAACAAAAAAGGACATTCGAGGAAGCGCAAAGATCTTAAATCAGGCAAGTAAAAAGTTGTTACGAACGGTGATTCAGCAGAAACGGTTCGATTTACATTTCATAAACAACACCATAGACAATTTGTTCAGTGAACTAAAGACAGTTTTAACGACATTTGATTTTAATAATTGCATCGAAACTTTAAACAAACGAGAAACAGCAAAATACAATGAATGCAAAAATAAACAAATAGAAAAATACCAAAAATTAACGATCAAATCAAATGCCAACCATCCAAGTCAACGTCAGAACGAAACACAACCGTTGACCACAGACGCAAACAATAAACAACGCACGGTCTATAATCTGTCAAAACATACACTGGACGAAACAACAATAAAGGTGTTAGCGAAGGGAATGAATTTCGCATTAACACCGCGAAAAATCCCGTACGAAGAAATTATCTGCAGCGTTGAGGATTGTCTGTTTAAAAACAATATTGGTAAGGAAGATTTGGAGGCTATACGTCAAGATATTTCGTCCTTGTTACGTCGTAGTTCAGTGCCGAAACCAAACCTTCCTAAAGACGAATTTACAGCATTGATTAAATTACGGAACAGACCAGAGCTAACAATTCTCCGCGCGGATAAAGGAAATGCTACTTTTGCTTGCTGTTGCTTGCTTGCTTGCTGTATCATGCTTTTATCGGACGAAAGTACATACAAAAAGGTCAAAACAGACCCCACAACGAACACGCTTAAAGCAACTAGCGATTTAATAAAGAAACACTCCGAAAAATTAAATCTCGACGTGAATTCGCTAATACCATCATGTACCAAACCACCGAGGTTGTATGGGTTACCAAAGATACACAAACCAAACGCTCCACTACGTCCTATAGTGAGCCAGATCGATTCACCAACTTATAAACTAGCACAACACTTGGCAAAAGTACTGACCACTGAGAGGACATACCAGAGCACACACAAAGGATTCATATCATTTTGTTAGTGAGATAAAAGACCTACATCTAGCTGACAATGAAACTATGGTCAGTTTTGATGTTCAGTCACTATTCACATGCCTACCTATTGAAGACTGCATATCAATTGTAACTAGGAAGCTAGAATATAATAACATGCCTGCTGAATATGCAGTATTACTCAAATACTGCCTCACATCTGGCTATCTATTGTGGAAGGAAGAGTTCTACAAGCAAGTAGATGGTGTGGCGATGGGCTCACCTGTATCTCCCATAGTCGCTGACATATTCATGGAGGACTTCGAGGAGAAAGCCCTTCTTACTGCTCCTGTAAATCCAAGATTCTACAAGCGGTACGTAGATGACACTTTCACAATTTTACCATCTGACAAAGTAACTGCATTTTTAAACCACCTTAACTCTATAAACTCTAAAATACAATTCACAATGGAGTTAGAGGCAAATAATTCTTTAGCTTTCTTAGATGTTTTAGTCATTCGAAATCCTAATAACACAATTGATCATACTGTGTATAGAAAAAAGACCCATACCAACCGATATTTAAATGGTGAATCTCACCATCATCCTTCACAGTTAGCTACCGTGGGTAAATCTTTGTTTCAGAGAGCACGAGGGATCTGTGACAGAAAACATCTGGCCGCCGAACTTCAGCACGTCAAGCAAGTATTGCAAGACAACTAGCTTCGGGTCCCGCGCCTACGTCAAAGTGACCGTGTGAAGCCGGCCACAGTCGAGCGTGTACCTGCTGTACTACCATATGTCAGAGGAGTCACAGACAAGGTTGGCTACATCTTGAAGCGAGCTTCCATTAAAACATACTACAAGCCGCCGAAGAAGATTAGTCAATTTTTACCATTCGTCAAGTGTAATATCCCTCTACAAGATGCAGGAGCGTACAAGTTAGATTGTGAATGTGGTCTTTCTTACATAGGTCAAACAAAAAGATCCATAAAAACCCGCGTGAAAGAACATATAGCTGACGTGAAGCACTGACGCTCCGGGAAGTCTGCAGTCTGTGAACATGTTCAAGATCGTCCCCACCATTACATTCGATTTGATAAACCACAAATTCTCGCAAAAGAACACCGATTCCTACCAAGGATGATACGCGAGGCTATTGAAATTAAAAACATCCAAATTTCAATAGAGAAGATGGATGGGTGGTGCCACCTGCTTGGGATCCTATAATTAACAAAATTAAACCCAAACCAAGCATACCACTGCAAGACTTCATGATACTATAAGCTCGTTTTGTGTAAATCGGATCAAAAATTAATATTCAAAAACTGAAGGTAGCCGGACTAACTATGACATTGGGACGTCAAACATCTCAGTCCCCCCCGTGACTATGGTTGCTGTAAAGCACCCGAAACGTCAGGAATTAAAAAGAAGTAAAAGTAGTGAAATAAACGCGATAAAATCCGTAAATTTAGTTTTATTCAATGTGTAGTGTTTGCGTAAATTTAAGAAATCATTAAGGCGTCAATTTGTCTATAGGTTTCTCTGTCTACGTCACTATCAGTCCCGCCCGTGACCATGAGTGTTGTAAAGCGTTCGAAACGCCGGGTATTTAAAAAGTTAAATATACGCGATAAATTCCGTAAAAACTCGTGTTATTTCAAAGCATAAAATGTCTTCAATCGCTGAAACGGTATTTAAAGAAAAAAGTTACAAGTTTGCAAGAAATACTAGATTTGCTGACAGAGACATGTTTGATAAAGAAAGAAAACAAACAGGTCCTAGAAAAGATAGGATTGAAAAAAGTGAACTCTGAAAGAGACAATTACTTAAAAGTAAGACTGGAAAACTGCCCAGAACTAAATATTCCACAGAGTTAAGATGTTTTGCCCTAACACTTAATTATTACTCACCAAAACCCCATCGCTATGTACGTAAAACTTTCGGAACATATTTGCCTGCACCACAGACATTGACTAAGTGGTACAGTGCCGTCGATGCCCGACCAGGGTTTACTCAAGAAGCGCTGACGGCATTAAAATTGAGAGCGGAAAGTGACCCTGATAAAAAAAAATATTGTACCTTGGTCATGGATAAAATGAAAATTAAGCAATTGGCGGAATACCATGCTAGCAGCCAAAGGCATTATGGCTATGTCGATAACGGGTTCAATTTTATATCCGATAATTCCGATGAAACTACTGACGCATTAGTGTTTTTATGTATTAACACAACATGGAAAGTATCCATAGCCAACTTTTTCATAAAGGGTACGAGCGCCGAATTAAAAGCATGGCTAGTAACACGAGCTTTATATCTTGTTCTCGAAACTGGCATTGAAATAAAGGTGTTGACATGTGATGGTACAAAAACCAACCCCGCCATGGTGGAGGAGTTGGGCTGCTTTTAGGTAAGCACTTGTACCTTTTACTAAGAAGTACCCATATGGCACTTTAAAAGAAGTATTAATGCCCATTGATAAAAATTGTCAGAAATGAAGTCAAATCCATAATTATCATAACCAAAATGTATTTTAGAACTTGCAGGGTACTCCGTCAATTGTTTCATTTTCATTTCATCTATCACTAATATACAATACAATTTTGTGTCATGGTTACTCCCTAGACTAAGTTTTAAAACAGTTAACGCTTTTTTTGTGTAGCCAAGTGATCAATTGTACTGTACCACATTGTTATAGTACGTGATGAAGGCAGAAAAATTTCAAAACATAGTTATTCGTCTGTTTTCCATTCGGGTTTTAATCTGAGCAACATCTTTGCACAATAAAATCATATGTGCATTTTGAGATTGTGTATATTCATTCAATAAGTTTGTAATGTCACCCTTTAAATCTGTAATATTTTTGACGCAACTGCAGTCCGTATCGGGTTGTTTACGCTTAGGCACTGTAGTTTTTTTAGTCTCTGAGTCACGCAGTTTGGTTAAATCTGGCTGTGAACCGCCAGTTTTTGTTGGAGATCTCAGTACGCTCATTGTTAATTGAAAATGTTGCTTATTTACTGTCAATAAGGATATGCGGGAGTGTTTATACACGCAATGAGTTTCGTGGGTGTAAGAGATGAAAAATGCAACTGTGCGCTTACCCGCGGGTGTGAGGAAGGGAGTTGCTGCCCGTTGCGCACGTTTTTGGTATAATTAATAATTCAGTTCTAGCTTGAGTGATGCCAAAGTAGTTTATTATATTTAAGCGCGATGGTTGGATATTGCTTCACTAAAATTAATGAATTATTAAATCACTTTGCAACACGTCTGCTCTGTATGCTCACTGGAAAAGCACTAATTTCAAAGTTTTTTTTCCCGAAAATATATCTCTCTATGTATTACTTATAATCAAATAAAAACATATGCGAACTATGGTGATTTGTTTATCGATAAAAAATATCGACATTGTCGACGCCCTCTGTTGCTTACGCTTGTGTGTCAAATGTCAATGTCTTTTTGTCAGTATTTGTTAGTCAGTAATCTATGGTATTTGTCAGTCAACGATCATGGCGGCGGCTCTGCTGTCAAACAAAAAATTCGATAAATTAATTCGAAATCATGTTAAATTTACAAAAGCTTTCAGTAATACGAAGTCATTTGTTCTAAATAAACCGCAATTTAGTATAATTTGCAAGCACTGTGTTGCAGCGAGTAATTTTAGGGTACGTTATATGAAATAAATTGATGCAGAAAGTTTCATATGATTTTTGAGTTTTTGCTACACTTAATTATCAAAAATTGTTTAATTTTTGTTTTAGTACTATTCATCATCTTCACCGAATGGCCCTGCTGGTTCCGATACGGCAAAAAATGTCTTGGCGGCGGTGTTGGCTAACAAGCCAAAAACTGGAAAAATTCCAGTGGGTAAGTGTGCTAATGTAATAAACACATAACATCTTGTATGAACAATATATGCTTTATGATAGAGTCAATTTCTCCAATGGATTTGTCAGGTTGCGTAATCTGAACTTGACCTTGTCCTAGTGAATTGTATGTATTTTAATATTGTAAGCAAATAATTATTGGCACTTGCTCCTTATTTTAATATTCGTCTTTTTTAAGTTGACTGTCCGACTTTAAGGCAATAGCGAGATAATATAGACCAAAGTCCTTATCTTAATATTTTGTTTTTGCAAATATTCACTATAATACTAAAATAAACTAATTACATACACATTTATTTAAAAAAAATTATTACCAAGTTTTAATGTACAGAGTAAACTCCATTAAATGCCACTCAATTTAACTCCCTAAAATATCGAAATTACTCTTTTTTTTTTTTTTTTTTTTTTAATATAGGATAGGGTGACAAACGAGCACACAGTCCACCTGATGGTAAGTGGTTGCTGCGGCCCATAGACATCTACATCTATCCTCGATTACAAATCAAAATGCAGACGCGTTGTCACCCGTGAGGACTAAGATGGAATGCCTCTTTTCCAGTAAAAAGGGTCTCCGGTTCTCTACACTCACCATACGAAATACAGCAGCATTAAGCTACTATTTCACGCTGGTATTCTGTGAGATAGTCTTCCTCCTCTTTGTAGTATTCCTCATTAAATCTAAATAACGACAACAATATGTCATTATTAATCAATAAACAGTACTTTTTAACTGCACCCGGCTAATATTTTCTAACAGCTGATTATCCAAAAAGGGGAGATGGGAGTTCCATAGCACAGGGTATTCTAGTTTGGACTCCCGTTCCCCACAAATTTATGTACTCTTTTGTTTATTTAATAAAAAATTTGTAACAAATAAATTATGCAATGTGCTATTTGTGGGAGAAGTCAATAAAGGCTTAATAATATAGTAGGTATGTAATATACAGGGTAAATAATACTATATTTATAATAGTAAAAGAATATTGATTTTTCTTCTCTCCATTTATTGACAACCCTCAATAATGCCATAATATGTACAGTCCCTTCAGTGTCATAATTTAGAGTTTTAGTGTATTTGTTTTGTGAATTTTAAAAACAATTTATACATTGTATTATGACTGACTCAGCTTGATTATGGAGGGACCATACTTGCCATACAGAATACCAGTGTAAAATAGTAGCAAAATACAGAAAGAAACAAGTGGTGGTATGGTAAATAAAATGAAAACATAATGTAGTCGCACTCAATTAAATGTGCATCTTGATCAAGTTTATATGAGACCACATGAGAATCATCAGAATCAGTTTACCTAAAAAAAGTTCTGAGATAACACATAAAAAAATACTGTTGAATTGGGAACTTCTTCCTTTTTTGAAGTCAGTTGTAAACAAGCAACAACATGTAGAAGCCAAAGTAGCACACAAATCGTTTAGTGTGCTTTGAGCACAAATAATTTAGAATTCACAAAATGGGCACACAAATGTTCCTTAAATAAGCTGTTGTCACCAAATAAATAATTTCCTTTAATTAAATTAATTATATACTGACAACAGTTTATAAAGTTTTAATGTGGTAGATATTAGAAAGAAATACTAAGTAAAACTTTTTGATACAATAATATATTATAAGAAATAATTTTTTATCGTTATTTGTTGCACTTACCTCCTTTCATTTTCCCATTGCATATACTAAATATATTTTTAATATCCCTTTTTACTTTTGTATTCTATTAATAAATAATACAATTTTTTAGGATTAAAAGAAATATATGATCTTTTTGGCCTTTATTTTGTTGCAATGTATTTTAGTAATTAAAATTGGCAAGATTTTTCGTCGCATTTTTGGTCTATTCACAGCTTGAACCATTTCACATCTGTGTTAATAATACTTGGTTGGAATGCAGCTCTTCATCCCATCCGCACTCATCCCTGTTTGATTTGTCCGCTTTCATCCTTATCCTTCATTTTTATGTTACCTGCTTCCTATAAATATCCTGATATGATGACCCATCCTTAGGTATCCAAAAGAGAGACTGCTTTCACCCAGGTGCATCTGTTTTGTCTCGTGAAGATATACATTTGGGTGATGCGAAACCTGTATCTGGAATGGACATGATAAGAGGAATGATGGAATATGTCTGGCCCAAGGTGAGCTAAATACCTTTTTAATTATTTAGTGCAACTGTGGTAACTTATATAATAAGTACTCGCTATAAAATTGACAGTACTTGATCAACCTGGGTTCTATCCCCACTGGTAACTGTTAAATTGTTGTAAGTTCAACATTTTGGTAATTTGCAATTATCGCTGTGTTTTTCTTAGCTGTTTGATGTGACCTTAAAAAAGAAGTGTACTCTTTTCTTTAACGCGAGCGACACACCTGCAATTTGTTAGGTGTTTTAGTGAAGCGATGATCAGTCACTTATAAACAGGTGAGAACATGCTCCCATGTTCTCCTCCCCTTTTTAAAAAATTCATACTTCAGGTTTAAATTTGCTGTTGATTGGCAAATTTAAACCTGAAGTATGAATTTTTTAAAATTATTGATATTTTTTTAAATCATTCCTTACAACAAGTATTTTAATCTGTGTTAGAGTGAATAAGAAGAATGTTAGTAGAGCTGTTACAGTATAGTAATAGTATTCTTTAAAAAAATGGTTTAAAATGAGCAAAAAGTATAACGCATTACATCATGTAGACGAAAGTTAGGATAATTGTACACTGCACTGGTGTAGCATGATTTTGTTGCCCAGAGCTGCCAAAGCTGAAAATTGATTCAATTTACTGGAAACAAGGCATTTCGTTTTAGTCCTCATGCGTGATATTGCATTTGTATTTTGATTCTTAATCGAGGGTAGATGTAGATCTAATAGGCCTCAGCTTGTTTTACTTATCAGGTAGAATGTGTGCTCGCTTGTAACCTTTATTCTATATAAAAATTGCTAATATTTTAAAAATAGTCCATAATATTTGAAAATGAATATAACAATATATTGTGTTTTTGTGCAGATTTGGTGTGTGTTTGTGCAGATTTTATATATTCGCAATGTTTATTATATTCTAACCAAAAACACAGCTTAAGAAGGACATACAGTCAGTCATTGCATTTGATATGGTCGGAAAAACCAGCATACACAATAAATTGCCAGGGTTGTTAGAAGAGAAGAGAGTTTTCAGAAATAATAAAAATGGGTTATAATAACTGTATTTTCTTATCTTTGAATGAGGATGCTCACGGTTTTTTACCGCACATGTAGTGTGAACTATTTTAATTTATTTGCGTAACAGAACAACCCTAGTGGACAGTTCCCGAACGTCGCGTCGCGTCTCGCTCCACACCGCACTGTATGATTGCCCAGTCTAGATGCCATCGATGGCTGACTGTTAGTAGTAATTAGACTGTGTGGAAAGTGTCCTGTAACTACTATTTGTGGGATTTTTAAGATTATTACTAGCATTATTTAAAGTTTAAACTTTAGCGGGATTTTTCTTGTTTAAAATGTCGCCCCTAAAATTTGTTGTTTGAGGCCTTAGCCCCAACCCCCCCTACTATGCCACTGTGACACTTGTAATATATATAGTTTCAGGATATTTCGAACTTGATGCCGTGGTCGTAATCAGGCAGGAAGCATCCGTATCAACTGCACATATACATTTATGGGCTTGTTACGCTTCATCATCAGCATCATTATTGCCTTTTCGAGTCCATTACTGATCATAGGGCTCTCCCAAGAAATGCCACAAGCACAGTCCTAAGCCACCTACAAACATCGATTTCCTGCATATCGTTACTCGATCTACTGAGTGCCGTCCTACACTCCGCTTACCGGTGTTTACTTATCACGCTTACTCTAATAAAGAAGTAAAAAATTCCAGGACAACTCGATGATACGCAACCGGGTGATGCTGTCTCTCTCGCTCTTGTTCGGCGCCAAGGTGATGAATGTGTGCGTCCCGTTCCTGTTCAAGTACGCGGTAGACGAGGTGAACCAGGTCTCGGCCACGTCTACCGGGGACGTGCTGCTGGGTATGGCGACAGTGCCGCAAGCTCTTGGCACCACCGCATTCAGTTTATTGGTCGGATGTGAGTTACCTTTTTTTTTATTATTTTATTTATTTAAAAATGTTTATTGCATATAAAGTGTAACAATTGGCAGACTTTGTTTCAAACCGTGAGCTAAGCAGAGGAACTTAAGCAGGTGCCATAAAAACTTAAAAATATATTATTTACATAAATATAAATACACAGTTTATATACATACAAAATATATTGTGAAATTTTAAGTTTTTAGGTTTAATAAATTAGAATCAAAGAGTTTTGCGGAATAATAGATTTATTATAATGTGGAATTACAAAGTTTTGATTGCCATGGCTAGGTCTGAGTTACAAGGCCTACGTTTCACTCGCACTAGGGTTTAAACTTATATT
This sequence comes from Parnassius smintheus behrii, assembly GCA_036936625.1. Lineage (NCBI taxonomy): Eukaryota > Metazoa > Arthropoda > Insecta > Lepidoptera > Papilionidae > Parnassius > Parnassius smintheus. The sequence goes on from JAUPFT010000007.1 coordinate 53,090,929, forward strand.
ATGTGGTTGGTAGCGGAGGTAGGTACCATCTCTGTATGATGATAGTCTTTGCTGTTCAATTCTGGATGGAAGAATGGCCTGGGCCGCGTCGCGTGGTACGGCTGGTATAGTCCTATATGGTTAGGCGGCAAAAAAAAAATTTCATCTTTAATGTATGGCTTCCAAAGGCACCACACAATGTAACATTTACAGTTCTAAGATTATTGTAACATAGCTTGCCGCAGACAGGAATCCATTTCAAACACGTGGGACTCATACATACTCCATAAATGCAGCCCCATAATTTTACTGAAATCCCACCCTAATGCTCTCTTCTTTCAGTGTTAAAGGTTCAGCGCCCTCTATAATCTTGCTTAAGATGAAATCAAAACTTAGTGAGTTGGCCAATAGACCCTCACTTCTAACATTATTTAATTAGACACTTCTAACATTATTTCATACAAGAGAAAAAAGGACAGGGATAGTCACTCGCTGTCGTAATGCAACTTTGTAAAGATCATAGTGCTTATATAAATTTAGTCTGTCTCAAAGGTCTTGCTTTGAAACATGTGGAATGTTTAAAGAAATCCTTTGTTTCCAGATGGCATAGCTCGAGCCACAGCTGCAGGTTTCAACGAGCTACGTAACGCAGTGTTCGCTAAGGTGGCACAGCACTCTATACGACGTCTGGCCTGTAACGTCTTCATGCATTTGCACAACCTGGACCTCAGCTTCCATTTAGGCAGACAGACGGGAGCCTTGTCGAAGGTATGGTAAGAGCCCAATGATATTATAAGCTTAAGTTAATAGATTAAATGACATAGCCAAAATGTGCCCCAAGCTGTACAAAGAAAACTATTGCTATTAATTTAAATAAAACAAAGAATTTTGAATAACTATTAACATTTCATAGCAGCTGTTGAAAAATAATCAAGTTTAAATTACTTAAAATGATTTCTTCTGTTTTAAGTCACTATAGCATTAAAGTACCTTGAATGTGGCCATATATTATTACAAAAACATCAGAGTAGGAAAAAAACAATAACTAAACTCATAAAAATACTTTTTTTTATGATATTGTTACGGGCTTAGGGTTCGTGACAATAAAAACTGCCGATTGAATTACCAAAGTTGAAACTTTAATTACCGAAGACCAATTACAACTTAAAAAAAACTAATAATTAATCACACTTAACACTTAGTTCGTAATTATATAGCTTCGAAGTATTCACTTGTATCGCCAATTAATTACTGAACCGGGTCGCGGCCGTTACCAGTCTCATATAGGACCTTTTCTACTGAAAATATCTAGAATTTTCGAGTAGAATGTCGAAAGCTCTAGGAAGGAATTTTCTAGAAAGCTCTACTAGTTCTGTGACTCGATAGTAGATGGCGCTAGTTAAAAGTTATAGTATAGAATTTTCTAGAAAGCTCTTCTGGCTCTGCTACTCGATACTAGATGGCGCTGGTGGCATTAATTATGGCGCGCAACAATCTGTTATCTATAACTTTTTTAAACATTCATAGCTTTTGTTCACTACTGCGTAACATGCACTTTTCTAATTCTTTATAAGATCTGTACTTTTAAATGACAGATTTCATCTCTGTACTGTCTGGGGCACAGACTCATACACTTTTTAGCCATCTCCTTTAATTAAGGCTTTCATTTTTCAAATAAACTCCAAAACAATCATTCATTCCTTATAGCCTATCAATGTCCACTGCCGATGTACGGCCTTCTCCCCCTTATTGCCTTAAACAGGGAAAAGTATGTTTAGTTCATAGTTGCGGATAGTAGGCGGATTCTCATCTGCAGCTATTTTATTTTCTCGTTGTTATTTGGAAGACGCTGCTGCCCATCTCCTGGCTTTATTCTCCCGGTCGCCTTTTCTGGATATACATAACACCTTCAATGAAGGTCGAATGTACTAAGATTTAAGTGATATGACAGTTGGGTATACGCCACTTCCCATCTATGACGAGGTTTTTGGAGCAAGAAAAAATTCCTTGAGCCATCTCTATTCGAGTAAGCGGACTTTCCAGCTGCAGATCTATTAAAATCTGACTTTCAACGAACAGTTTATAGGCCACACGCTGGATACCGAATATTCTGCGGGCTTCCTGGCCAAATAGCAGAATATTAGGCAAAAGTATTTAGCCGGGAAGGAAGTACCGTTTTTTAATCAGAGCGTCTATTCTCGGAAACTGGGATTCTCTACAAAAAGAAAATTAGTAAACTACTGTCTGAAATGCAGAAAAAATAGTGTACATAAATCTTTCACCTTAATTCCACCATAACCTTCCACTTTAATTACGATAATTGAAGTGCATAGATATTTATCTGATAGTTTTTGGTAAGTTTTATACTACGAAAGTTGATTATGTACCTGTGACAATTTTAATGATTAAAATAAAAAAATACGTTATTATATAATAAAAATAAGTTTTTTATTTTATCAATTATCTGCAACAAACATCTGACTCAAGTATTCGGTATTCGGCCGAATACGAAAAAAGTAGCTGAGGTGGCCGAATACTGAATAATCTCCATGATTGTTCTGAAACAGGAAATGGGCAGCAGCATATTCCTGATAAGAAGTCAAAATTATAAAAACTGCTCACTACAAGACAATCTATATGGGAAGTATATTTTTTTTTATAGGATAGGGTGACAAACGAGCACACAGTCCACCTGATGGTAAGTGGTTGCTGCGGGCCATAGACATCTACATCTATCCTCGATTACGAATCAAAATGCAGATGCGTTGTCACCCGTGAGGACTAAGATGGAATGCCTCGTTTCCAGTAAAAAGGGTCTCCGGTTCTCTACACTAACCATACGAAATACAGCAGCATTAAGCTACTATTTGACGCTGGTATTCTGTGAGAGCGTGGTCCTTCCCCGGTCGAGCCGACCCATTCGTGCTACAACCTTACTACTAATATAACTGTATAAAAATATAAATACCACGTATAAAATTATTATATATTTATATATACCACGTATAAAAATTATTAAAATATTATATATTATATTGCCGTTATCAGCAAGACACTCTCAATCCCTATCGGTTTTTAAGGGAAACATGTACATAACAATTCTATATGTTATATGTAATAGTTTCAAAATATATATTTGTACTTTTATAGTATAATGTCACTTACGCCTGTCACCCTGAGGGGTAGGCAGAGACTACAGACTTCCATTGTACGATCACAATCCTGAAATACTTGGGGTCCATTTCTACACACAGAAACGGTGATGGGTTAGAAATGCTAAATCTTACCCCAACGGTCCGCGAATCGAAACATGTTTGAAGATGCTTGCTCTCTCAGCAGATTAATTTCCAATGTTCGATTCCCGTCCGTATAGGCTGCCTCATGCGAAGTTAAAGTTGTCTCAACTATCTCATGTCATATATATGTATATCTATGTACCATTCTATATTATGGAAATGGTAACGCCAGTTAACAATCTACTTTATCAACATTACATTACATAATATCGCATTGAGTTCGTCCTAAGTTATATCTACTTTATCAACATGACTAGTGCATATTTTTTGTTTCCTTCCTTCCTTCCCTTTCCTACCGCACGCGCTGCCGCCGAGGTGAAAAAGAGGATCTCGGCGCGCGTCATTATACTAAGTGATATTACGCCACGCCACGCACGGCCACCCGTCGCGTCTTATGTACATTAACCGCAAACCGCGCAGGATGAACATTGAGTTCTCCTGTTTATGTTTAATATTCACCGCATCAGACATTGTGTCTTTGTAACTCATAAAAGTGTGAGACGCCCCCGTAAGGGCAAAGGTGGAGAGTGTGGGACTTCACGAGACTGTTCCGAGAGTGCGTGTGCGCCGAACCACGTGGCGAGCTCGCGGTATAGCAGACACTCCAGGAGGAAGGCGCGGCAGCCCTCATCAGGTCAGTGCGTGCTATCCCACCTATTTATTTTCCCCTTTGCCGTATGCACCAAAATTACAGTCCACTAAATCTTTATCGAAGATACCTTAAGTTACTGGCGTCTCCATTTTTAATGGTCACTTCTCGCTGGATTGACCTTGACTTTCCGCCCTTATTAGATCGTTATCGTAATAAGCGTTTATATAATTAATTATTTATATTTTAATCCGACTTCGGATTAACCCCGCCCTTATTAGAACACTAGAATAGGTCCTAATAGGTGACATTCATAGTAATTTTAAAACTATATTCATAGAATGAATAAGCATATAATTATCTATATAAATTATTTGTTGTATGTTCACATCACGTCATCGACTTTTAACTACATCTATAGATTATACTGTTAAATTACATTTATTATTTGCACATATATTTAAGCATTATATTCGTTATAAATAACTTCATAATTATTATAAAAGTTAACAATTAAAGTTCATCGTTAACAAAACTAATATTTAATAATTCAACCGCGTAGCGAGGTCGCTTACAGACTACCCGCTTATAATTATATTATTTTTGCCGCATAACTTAAGTTGTAATGCCGCCTAAAAAACAAATAGCACACCTGATGCTGAGTTGGTTTTATTGTTAGCTAAACGAGATGCTTTATTTGAAATAGTGCAAAAAATATATGATATGTCCTCGGACATCCACATAAACACTTCCACGATGGAGCGTTTTCTTGATGGAAGTTCTAATATTAATGCTTTACGTATTGAGTTTAAACAGGTCTTAGATAATTATAATTCACATTTATTAAAAATAAACCCTATTGCTAAACCTGATTATAACAGCCTCATTGCGTTTGAGTCTCTTTGCGGTAGAATAAATAGGCTTTATTTACAATATTCGCAATCTAATTTACAAAGTACTAGTACACCATCTAAAGCCAGATTCACACTTCCGCCTATCGAACTTATGCCATTTTCGGGTGACATTCGCTCATGGCCTTTATTTTATGCTAGCTTTAAATCAACCGTCCATGACAACACATCGCTTACCGACGCTGAAAAGTTATACTATTTGCTAGGTAAACTAACGGGCAAAGCCCAATCTGTATGCTCAGGTATAACTCCTTGCGCTGAAAATTATAAAATTTTATTGCAAGCACTCGTCGACAAATATGAAGACCGGCGTGTACTAGCATCTACATATATTAATCAGATGTTCGAATTTAAGCCATTGCAATCGGCCACCGCAAATAATTTTGATTTATTTACTGATAACTTTATAAGTGCAGTGCGCGCTTTACAAAACTTAAAGTTAGATAATCTCGCGGACTTAATTGTTCTTCATATCGCGCTTAAGAAGCTGGACCCGGATACCATTCGCTCTTTCGAATATAGTCATAACTCGATGGTACCTACCTTTGATGATTTAGTAAATTTTATTAAGACCCGCTCCAAAGTTTTGCAACGCACCGATTCTAGTACAAATTCTAATAGCGCACCAAACAATCGACGAGGTAACGGTAATAATCGTCGCTGTAATAATACTTCGTCGCCGAAGTATCAGGCGTACGTAAGCACGACGACTAGTTGCTCAAAGTGTCTGTGCGATAATATTGTGCATCAACACCTATTTAAGTGTGCAGACTTTAATAAAATGACGCCGCAGGAACGATTTAAATGCGTAAAGAGTAACAATGCATGTGTGAATTGTCTCAGTTTAAGTCATCGAGTGTCTAGTTGCTCTTCAAATTATAGTTGTCGAGTTTGTAAATTTAAACATCACACATTGTTGCACTTCCACCGCAGAAGCGATAATGCTTCCCCTGCGCTGGCGCGTTCTCCACCGCTTCAGCCAGTTACACTGAAGTCTACAACCCCCGCGCCCGCACACTCGCCACCCCTCACCGCAGGTGCGCGTTCAGACGTCGCGCTGTGTACTTCGTTCAAGAATGTTTCTCAACGTTCACCGCCTCCCGCGCGCGCAAGTCGTTCGCAGAGAACTGTTTTATTATCAACCGCTCAAGTATTTGCTTACGATGCTAAGGGAGAGAAACAAATTATTCGTATATTATTAGACTCCGCGGCTCAAAGCCATTTTATGACTAAAGAGTGCTGTCATCGTTTAGGCGTTCAACAACACGATACCGAATGTACTGTAGTAAAGGGATTCGGTGGAGTTGAAAAAATTGTAAAATCGAAATCGATTGATATTAAAATTTTCTCACGATTCGACTCGAATATTAACTTCAATATTTCAACGCTAGTTGTTGATCAAATCACCGACCTTTTGCCCACCGCTGTGGTAGACACATCTGTCTTATCACACTTCCATGGCATAAGACTCGCTGATGAATGTTATAGCATGCCTAATAAAATTGATGTTTTGATAGGCGCATCCCTTTTCCCGCACTTACTATGTCCAGACGTAATTTATTCGTCTAACGACTTGTCCGGGCCTTCGGCTTTGAGTACGGTATTTGGTTACGTTATTATGGGCTCAGTGCCGACACTTCAGGTAAATCATTCTTTAACGTGCTGCTCAGTTCTAGAGTCTCCTATCGTTGACAAATTAGTGCAACGATTTTGGGAGCTTGAACAGCCACCCTCCGCACCGCCCATTCAGTGTCCTTCAGACATTGAATGTGAAGAGTTTTATAAATCTACGACATCCCGCGATCCTTTTACTGGTAGATATATTGTTGGCCTGCCATTTAAAGATGACGTTTACTCTCTCGGAGATTCTTATGAAACCTCTCGACGACGATTCATGTGCTTGGAGAGGAAACTTCAAGCCTCGCCTACATTAAGGTTAGCATATGATGACGTCATAAAGGAATACTTAGCTAAAAATTATATATCCCCCGCACCGCCGTATGACTCTCATGAACCCGCTCCATTATATGTCATACCGCATCATGGAGTCTTACGCGAAGATAAGAAGTCAACGCGTCTGCGCATCGTCCTGGATGCTAGCAGTAAGACTAGCACTGAGCGATCATTAAATGATATTCTGCATTCAGGACCAAATTTGCAAGGCGACTTGTTCAATATAATTTTAACTTTCCGCTTACATCCAATCGCTATGACAGCCGACTGTCGCCAACAATTTCTGCAAATAGTTGTTCGCGATTCTGATCGTCGTTACCAATGCTTCCTATACCGCTTCCGTCCACAAGACCCACTTGTGTTATACCACTTCAATCGCGTGTGCTTCGGTTTAACTTCGAGTCCATACCATGCATTGCGCACGGTAAGACAGCTCATTGATGACGACGGCGCAAAGTATCCACTTGCGAGTCGTATCGCATTTACTTCGCTATATATGGACGACATCGCGTTCTCTATGCCCAGTGAATCCGAGGCCAGTGAGACCTCTCGGCAGCTGATAGACTTATTCAAGGGTGCCCAATGGGACCTGATAAAATGGCATAGCAACCGTCGATCTGTTTTAGATGACCTCCCTACTTCCCATAAAATTACAGGAGAAGTAGAGTTCGATAAATCAATGCCACATAAAATACTAGGCTTGCATTGGTCTACCGATAGTGACGCCTTTTATTTTAAGATATCTGTTCCCGCTGATGTGACGTGCACTAAGCGCGCCATCTTATCTACTGTCGCTCGCCTGTGGGACATAATGGGTTTCGTTGCTCCCACAGTAGCGTACGCCAAATTGTTAATAAAGCAGCTTTGGCAACTTAATTTAGATTGGGACGACATACCACCACCGCCAATTATTAAGATGTGGAGGCAATTCTGTGCTGAATTACCAGCTCTTAATGATTTACGTATCCCGCGACATGTTGGTGTATCCAAAAACTGTACTGCGTCACTCCTGGGGTTTCCGACGCCAGCGAGCACGCATACGGTGCCGTAGTCTACATACATGTAAAGAGCGTCAATGGTAACACCGTCCAGTTGATTTGTGCAAAGACTAAAGTCGCACCGAAATTGCTTCGCAGAGTACTCGACAATTATTCTCTTGACCTTGCAATATCAGTCTATGCCTTTGTAGATTCAAAAGTAGCTCTGTACTGGATAAAGAGTTCGCCACACAAGTGGCAGACCTTTGTTGCAAACCGCGTTGTTCAGATTACCGACAATATTCGCGCTGATAACTTTTATCATGTCGCAGGTACTGAGAATCCCGCTGACATACTTTCACGTGGCGTTACGCCAAATAAATTAGTTTCAAACCCCCTGTGGCTCCATGGGCCTCAGTGGACTTCGTTAGATCCATCTCAATGGCCTCTTCGTACTTTAGACAATGAGGTTATTGCAAATATGCCTGAGAAGAAGATTTTGTCGCACACTGTGTGCACATCCGTCTGTAATTCTGCGATTTATGAGCTCGCACTCCGCATCTCTTCTTGGAGTAAACTTCTACGTATAATTGCGTACGTGTGTAAGTTTTCTAAATTATTGCCCCGCCGCAGCACTACTGTAGTGACTGCTGATGATCTCAGTTTCTCTGAGGTTATAATCCTCCGCGCCCTGCAAAAACAGCATTTTGCAGTGGAATATTTAAATATTGAAGGTAACAAACCTTGCTCGCCCGCTTTCAATCGTTTAAGGCCTTTTATTGAGAATGGTTTAATCCGCATTGGTGGTCGTCTTTCGAACTCCGCATTAGATTACACGCAAAAACATCCAATTATACTCCCGCGCAGTGATCATGTAGTGAACATGATCATTGACTATTATCATATTAAAAATTTACACGCTGGGCCTGAATTGTTATTGTCATTGCTCCGTCAAAAATTTTGGATACTTTCCGCACGCCGCACTGTGAGAAGCAGAGTCTACAAGTGTAATATATGTTTCCGGCTTAGACCCCGTCCATTTTACCCTTTGATGGCTGATCTTCCCCATAGTCGTGTAAGACAAGCTATTAAGGCATTTACACACACGGGCTGCGATTATGCCGGTCCTATTGCATACACTCCTGTACGTCGTCGTGGTGTACGCAGCGAGAAGGCGTACTTATGTGTTTTCACATGCCTCACGACTCGAGCTGTACATATAGAAATCGCTACAGATCTTAGTAGTTCTAGTTTCCTCGCTGCGCTTAAATGTTTCCTCTCTAGACGAGGGCCGATTCAGTTTTTATATTCGGATAATGGAACGAATTTTAAAGGTGCCGCTTCGTATCTTCGCGATCTCTATAAATTTCTAAACGTTGAATACCGCCCAAAGCTTGAGCAAGAGTGTGCTGAGAATCGTATAACATGGAAGTTCATCTGTCTCAACTCTCCTCATTTTGGAGGCGCCTGGGAGAGTATGATCAAAGTCGTAAAAACGCATCTGTTCCGAGTTATCGGACATCAGTTACTTTCATACGAAGAGCTTAATACTGTTCTTGCGCAAATTGAGTGCTTGCTAAACTCGCGGCCCTTGACAGTATTGAGTTCTGATCCTGCAGAGCCTTCAGCTCTTACTCCGAGTCATTTTTTGAATACCGCACCTTTATTGTCATTACCCGCACCCAAAGTCAAATCTGACTCTACCAGTCTGTTACACAGGCATTCTTTACTGGATAAATTAGTTCAGTCGTTTTGGGACCGGTGGAGGACGGAATACCTTCACGGATTACAAGTTCGTCAGAAGTGGAACACCCCGTCTACGGCTATCGTACCAGGCATGGTTGTAATTGTGATAAATGATAATGAACCGCCCCTTGCTTGGCCATTAGCGATTGTCGAGTCTGTTCATCCTTCGAAGGATGGCGTAGTTCGAGTAGTGACCGTGAGAACTACTAAGGGAACATATCTTCGTCCTGTTGCTCGTATTTGCCCTCTCCCAAGACAATAAATCACGATTATTTTGATTATAATTATTTATCTAAATTAGGAATTAAGTTTATATTTATATATATTAAAAAAGTATTAAACCGCAATATTATATTTATGTATACATTTTCTCGCTTACCAAGTAAGGTTAGTAGATGAGACATGCGCATTGAGCGCATCCTCTCACTTTATATACCGCTTATTTATTTGTTTTCCTTTTACTTTTATATTACGGTTGTCTTTTAAAGGTGACCCTTTAAGGGCGGGAGGAAATGGTAACGCCAGTTAACAATCTACTTTATCAACATTACATTACATATCGCATTGAGTTCGTCGTAAGTTATATCTACTTTATCAACATGACTAGTGCATATTTTTTGTTTCCTTCCTTCCTTCCCTTTCCTACCGCACGCGCTGCCGCCGAGGTGAAAAAGAGGATCTCGGCGCGCGTCATTATACTAAGTGATATTACGCCATCCGCAGCGCACGGCCACCCGTCGCGTCTTATGTACATTAACCGCAAACCGCGCAGGATGAACATTGAGTTCTCCTGTTTATGTTTAATATTCACCGCATCAGACATTGTGTCTTTGTAACTCATAAAAGTGTGAGACGCCCCCGTAAGGGCAAAGGTGGAGAGTGTGGGACTTCACGAGACTGTTCCGAGAGTGCGTGTGCGCCGAACCACGTGGCGAGCTCGCGGTATAGCAGACACTCCAGGAGGAAGGCGCGGCAGCCCTCATCAGGTCAGTGCGTGCTATCCCACCTATTTATTTTCCCCTTTGCCGTATGCACCAAAATTACAGTCCACTAAATCTTTATCGAAGATACCTTAAGTTACTGGCGTCTCCAGCATCATTATTTCTATTTTATGGTTTATAATAAAATAATGTTATTTTTGTCACCAAACCACACACATATTTCTATTGTTTTCTTGCAATCCTGTCCATCCAAAGGTTGTCTGGATGAGATCGCTCTTAGCGATAAGACCGCCTATTTTACCACATTTCTTTCTCCCTTTTTTTGTTAAGATTTATGTATTTTTGGGACGTGCAATAAAGTATTTATCTCTCTATCTATGTTCAGTCGTAGACTATTATAGGTTATTATGAGTGTATGGATTTTATTGGTATGTACGACGATCCAGCAAATAATTTCGGCTTATTAATTGTATTTTCTTGCAGACGATAGACCGAGGTTCCCGCGCTATAAATTTCGTGCTATCAGCCATGGTGTTCAACATTGTGCCCACCATATTCGAACTAACCCTAGTCTCATCAATCCTCGGCCTTAAGGGGGGACTCGCTTTCGCCGGTAAGGATTTATTTATTTATTTAAACTGTCAACAGACAACTTCTCACAGAATACTAACGTGAAAAAGCAGTTCGATGCTGCTGTTTTTCGTATGGTAATAGTTTAGTATAATGTCTATATGTTGGATAAAAATTATTCTATTCTATTCTAATTTATTCTATAGAAAGCGCCAGTGTACGAGCGAGAGGTAAATAGAAGTGACGCCATTTACAATCCCATTCTTTAACAGCACGAGAAGTACAAAGTTATTACACTAAGTTAATATCATCACATCTACCTCTAGTGTTAAAAGCGATAAAACGCCAAATACTCAAGCGCTACTCAATTTTAAGATGTCATTTAGTTTCGTGGTGTCACAGTCACATTGACTTAAAGTGATAGAGGCAGCACGAGATTTAACGGCATCTCAGAATTATTTAATTTATTCTTTATTTAACATATTACTACTAAGATAACAATAGGCGGATTTAATGTCTGTCCGCATTCTCTGGCAGTAAATCGGTAGCGGGGTGAGTTAATGTGGCAGGTGTAAACTTGCTTAAAAAAATTGAGCAGCGTTTGAGTATTTGGGCAATAATCTGTTGCATGTTACCATCAGGAAATTAGTCCATTGGCGTGATGTGGTAACTCTGCGCACTGTGTGCAGGCGTGGCGGGCGGGTGCGTGTGCGTGTACGCGGCGTACACGCTGAGCGTGACGGCGTGGCGCACGCAGTTCCGCGTGCACATGAACCGCGCGGAGAACGAGGCCGGTAACAAGGCCGTCGACTCGCTCATCAACTACGAGACCGTCAAGGTGCACTAGCACTCACTCACCTCAATCACCGCTCACTCACCACTCAGTCACCACTCAGGCACACTCACCACTGTTTTTTTTATTAAAATCACTTGTGACAAACAAACCTACAATACGCCCAATTGTAAGCAGCTACTGCAGTTCATCAACACCTGCAGTCAGCTTCATACAAAGAATATTACAGATGCAATCGTCATTCTTGGGGACTAAGATCGGACTGCCTCACAGCATGTTATTGTACTGGCTCTAAACCGTTCAGACCTGGAACATAGAAGTGCAAGCACTACTATTTGGCGGCAAGAATAAGTAAAAGGGTAACAGAAACCTGCCCTCATGAACTCCTACTCAGAACCGAAGTAGTGACATCTGGAAAAAGAAGCTTGTTGAGCAACTTTACACTGATAAATTACGGGGAGTAATTTATCAGTGTAAAGTTGATCAACAATTGCATTGTTATACTCATAATAGTAAGAGCCGTGGCAGCTCAGATGGTTAACGCTCGCTGTAAATATAACAGAACGCGAGTAACCCGGGTTCGATCCCCGCCGACACCAATGAAATTGGTAATTGAAATTTTAAGTGCTGATTTACCACGTGCTCGGCGATGAAAGAAAACATCGTGAGGAAACCTGCATGTCCGAGGAATAAGAAAAAAATATTTCGAAGACATGTGAAGTTCGTCAACAGGCCAACACACATTGGGGCCGTGCAGCTGACGCTTCCTTGCTCTTAAACACTCTCAGAAGTTAGAGGAGGCCTGTGCCCAGCAGTGGGACGTATATAAGTGTGATTTTATAGTGACGCTTTAACCAGCGCGGTTAATAAGCGTCGCTGGCCACGAGCGTTGCGTCTCTTGGATCGTTACATAGTGTAACCAATACGCGCGGACGGCCCGCGCTGGCGGCATTCAGCCGCGCGTTTCAACAGTATACAAAACCGCGCGACTCTAAGCTCGTTTTATAGTTTCGTTCGGGTCATCTGCGCGTTTACGGGCCGCGCTTACCACCCGCGCTGGCAAATGCGTCACTGTAAAACCACACTAAGGCTGTAACTTTACTTTTTTACTTTACTCATGATACATACTAATGGTCATTTTTAAATTGCCATCGGCTCGGAAAATACCTCTATCCTAAAAGGAAACAATACGTAATGCAGCGAGACTTTTTAATAAAAGTTGAGATAATTACAATTATGTATTATGGTGTACGATTGGTTATATAAGCCTAATACTTATTATGATTTTTTTTCCTAAATCAGATACCTTAGCTCAGCATAAGATTAATTTGTAACATGTAACATTATAAAGTTGGTAAGAATTAATTCGCATATATTCGCTCAATAAAATAAAATGATGTGTCTTACCTAGTTTGAAGAGCACCTCCCGCCCTCCCTGAATTGCGTGCAATAATCCAGTTACCACTTATCCTATGTAACGCCTGATTCTATTATTTATCTGAAAAATATTGTCAAATATTAATGAACGGGACGGTTTACAATAGTGAAATGAAAAAAAAAACTTCATAAGGATTAAAAGCTAAGTTAATAAAATCAATTTGTTCTGCTTTTGGAAAGATATCTTGTTCACATCCATACCGATCAAATAAATTATATTCGAATCGATTTGTATATTTTGAATAATAATCCAAATAAATAATCTTATAACTACGTCAGAAGCATTAATTGAAGTCTTTTGCTATTGGTGCACTTTTTATTTATTAGATATATAAGTGCAATACAAAGTTGAGTGGATCGCGATTTTTTGATTTGGTGACAATAAAGCATTACATCTCAACTTCGCGTACGATGTGTGCACAAAATTATGCTGTCATATAATAAAACATTTTTGTTTTTGTTTAATTGCTGTTTTAAGACTATAAATTTTCTTTTACAGTATTTCAATAACGAAAAATATGAATTAGAAAAATACGACCGAAGTCTTAAGAAATATGAAGAGGCGTCCCTCAAGACTGCTTCGAGTTTAGCGTTGCTTAACTTCGGACAGCACGCAATTTTCAGCGCCGGCCTCAGCATTATAATGATTATGGCCGCTAAGGAGATAGCTAAAGGTATGAATTAACCTTCTCTAATTTGAATTACATATGTCGTGAACGCCAGAGTCGGGAAGGGACGCCCCAGAAGAAGGTTCATCGACCGAATTGGCGATATTTTGAAAATGGGCCACATTAGGAGTACCTCTTAACCGACGAGTGTGTATGCGTAGATATATTAAAGGAGGCGAAAGAGGTATGTCAGGATCGTGCCAAATGGAAGTCCGCAGTTTCTGCCTATCGCTCTGGTGACAGGCGTGTGTTTATGTTTATGTAATTATTACATTATATAATATGTTGTCCTTATAAATTGTATTTGAAGGGGTGATCTTGTGAACAACTTAGATGCAGTTAACGATTGGCATTGTTTTTCTATTACATCCTGTCAAAAGTTCATTGCTGAACCTGGGCTTGCTGGATAGATTGCCTCATAACATATGTCATAGTTGCCACACTCGGGAAGCTGGTGGGCAACCGAAGTTTTTATTTAGCTGTTATCTGGAAGATGCTGCTGCCCATCTCTTAGTTCAGTTTCCTTCTATTGCCTCGTACAACACCCACGGGATGATATTGGGCAGAAAATATTCTTACATCTCCATTACACATTACATACATACATTACATTTACTATCTATGAGGCGTATGAAGCAATCTATGATGGAGGCATGTATTCAGCAGCGGATTTTAAAAGGCTATGACGTATGGATAGGCCAAAATGTCCATAATGTTAACTGTTACAGACGGCGCCCTGCGTCTCCGCACGCGGTGACAATGGTGGCGTGCGCTTAATAGCCGCGCTCCGAGTAGACATGTGTCATTCATTCATTTCTACTGACCCGATTATTCAAGCAGTTCGTCTCACGAACCAGGTCATTCGGGGCGATCATTCAAATGGATCACTTCGAGTGTCAGTAATCTGTGACATCCACTATTACTATACCAACTCAATATTAATACACCCGGTGCTACCCTAAACAAAAATCGAGTTGTCCGCCACCGGGTACTAGGGGCCCCTATGTTGTGACATAAACCCAATTGTCGATATAAGTTATAATATTTATATTACCTTAGCCTTTGGTCTCGATATAATAATATTGATATTACAATAGGCTTCGCCGTTCGCCGTGTGATGGCGGTTGAGAATATCCACTAGCCCATATCTTCCCGTGGGTGTCGTAAAAGGCGACAGAGGGAAACAGGCAGGAGATGGGCAGCAGCATCTTTCTGATAACAACAATTACACAATAAAAAACTGCGGTTGCCAAAACGCTCGCCAAGCGTGGCAACTATGGCAAACATCCCCCCATGAGCAACGAAACGAACAAACGGCCCCCAGTCCCCGGCGGCCCCGCTAATCCTGGCTACGGTGGCGACCATGGTAACGGCGGGGCAGGGGGTGCTAAGAATCTCCAATGGAGGTTCGGTTGTCACCTACGACGACTTGACCTGGCAACATATAATGCACGCACCCTGAGGACTGACGAGAAGATACTGGAGCTGGAAGAAGAGGTAGACAAGATGCGTTGGCATATTATAGGATTATCCGAGGTCCGAAGAGAGGGGGAGGACATGGTAATCCTCAAGTCCGGCAACTTGTTCTATCACCGGGAGGGCGACCATCTGTCCCAAGGAGGTGTCGGATTTATCGTTCACAAGTCTCTTGTCAACAACCTTGTAAAGATTGAGAGTGTGTCGACGAGGGTTGCGTACCTGATACTCAGAATCACCAAACTGTATTCGCTGAAGGTCATACAGGTTTACGCACCAACCTCGGCACATCCCGATGAGGAGGTGGAGGAAATGTATGGGGATATTTCCAGAGCCATGCATTCCTTCAAAACCCACTACACGGTGTTGATGGGAGACTTCAATGAAAAACTAGGCACAAGAGAAAACGATGAGCTGAAGTAAGGGAAATTTGGAGTAGGGCAACGGAACCGAAGGGGCCAGCAGCTGGCCGACTTTTTGGAGAAAGAGGGACTCTTTATGATGAACTCTTTCTTCCAGAAGCGGCCCTGGAAGTGGACCTGGTCGAGCCCCGACGGTTCGGCAAAAAATGAGATTGACTTCATTATGACAACCAGACGCCAACTGTTCAGTAATGTCTCAGTGATCGCAAGGGTGAAAACTGGCAGCGATCACCGAATGGTTAGAGGCACACTGAACCTAAACATTAAGTTGAAGAGGTCTCGTCTAATAAAGTGAATCTCATTTTTGTCGAACCGTCGGGGCTCGACCAGGTCCACTTCCTGTGAGGCCGCTTCTGGAAGAAAGAGTTCATCATGAAGAGTCCCTTTTTCTCCATAAAGTCGGCCAGCTGCTGGCCCCTTCGGTTCCGTTGCCCTACTCCAAATTTATCTAACTTCAGCTCACCGTTTTTTGCTGTGCCTAGTTTTGCATTGAAGTCTCCCATCAACACCGTGTGGTGGGTGTTGGAGGAATTTTTTTTAAGATCTTTAATATAATGGATTTCCGCAAAGTAACCTCTGATTCTATTAATTATCCACATTGTTAATTTCATTCAATTCTGGTAGAGCCACTTCATGCTCCTTTTATCAATACCTTTTTTTTATAGGATAGGGTGACAAACTAACAGTCACCTGATGGTAAGTGGTTTCTGTGGCCCATAGTCATCTACATCTATCCTCGATTAAAAATCAAAATGCAGATGAGTTGTCACCCGTGAGGACTAAGATGGAATGCCTCGTTTCCAGTAAATAGGGTCTCCAGTTCTCTACACTCACCATACAAAACACAGGACCATTAGGCTACTATTTTATGCTGATATTCTGTGAGAGCTTGGTCCTTCCTCAGTCGAGCCGACCCATTTGTGCTACAATTATACTACTAATATAACTGCAGCATGGCTCTACCACGTATAAAACTTGTTGCAGGCAATATGACCGTGGGTGACCTAGTGATGGTGAACGGGCTGTTGTTCCAACTGTCCATTCCCCTGGGTTTCCTGGGTTCCGTGTACCGCGAAGTTCGACAGGCTCTCATCGATATGCAAACAATGTTCACACTTATGACTGTACAGTCCAAGATTAAGGTAATTTTTGATAATACTAGATGAGCTGGCAGACTTTGCCTTCCTTTCAGTTTCACATTTTGTATCAGTATTCAGTTTCACAAATTAAAAATGAACATGCAGGTGCGTTGCTTAAAGACTAAGATGGAATGCTTTGTTTCCAGTAAAAAGGGTCTCCAGTTCTCTACACTCATCATACGAAACACGTACTTACGATGAATTTCTCAGACAAGCAGATTTATAGATTCATCATGATGATTTCCTTCATCGCGACCAAGTGGTAAATCGGTACTTAAAATTGGAATCAACAATTATTCTTTTCATTAATTTGTTAATGTTGATGGAGATTGAACCCGGGTTGCTCGCGAACTGTGAAAATTACGCCGAGCGCTTAATCACCGACCTACCATGACTACTTTATTTGATTTTTTCCCCGTTTGTGTGTGTGTGTACAACTAATGTGAAATCACCTTAAAACTGAACCCTTGTAGGAGTTTTGAGGTAAAAAGTGGTTTGTATGTATGTTGTTGTTTTTTGCTTTTATTTATTTTAATGTTATAACAGAACGCGAGAAACCCGGGTTCGATCCCCGCCGGCACCAATGAAATTGTTAATTGCAATTTTAAGTGCTGATATACCACGTGCTCGGCGGTGAAGGAAAACATCGTGAGGAAACCTGCATGTCTAAGGAATAAGAAAAAAATATTTCGAAGACATGTGAAGTTCGCCAACACGCATTAGGGCAGCGCGGCGGACACTTCCTTGCCCTAAAACCCTCTTAGAAATGAGAGGAGGCCTGTGCCCAGCAGTGGGACGTATATAGGCTGTAACTTTACTTTACTTTACTTTTATTTTAATGTTATAACAATGACTGCCTCGTTGGTCTAGTGGTGGTAAACACGGTCTGTTAGGATGGCCCGCCTGGGGTCCTTTTTTTTTTTTAAAAAAAAGACACCTTTACTGCTGCAAAACTAATTTAACGTACACTTCGGAATACTATAAACTATAACAAAGTTGTGTACTGAACAGAGGTTAGAGTTTGACTGCTTAAATTATATGAAAAATCACTTTCATATACTTTAAATAATGCTTACAACAACAATTACTACCTTGTACATCGGTTCATAACATCTCCCCCCTTAAGAGGGAGACTTATCCTTTAAGATAAACGTAGGATACAATAAAGTCAAAATCCTAAGTTAATACAATAAAATATTGAAATACAGTAAAATCATTCAACAATTATAAAATTTTAACTGATACAATTGCAATAGCTAATGCTTTATTTTAATTGACGATCTTATTCAATTAACAACTAAGAAACATAATAATAAGGAATATAAAACTTGAAAAAGAAAATAGTGAATTTTAATCGCTACATTATAAAGCAAGTAATATAAATATTAATCGATTAATGACTAAGAAACTTGTTTAAAAAATAAAAAAATAGTTTTGAAATGAATTTTACAATTTTAATTGTTATTTGACTGTATTAATAATAATTATCAATTGAAACTTAGAACATGACTAGAAATATTAAAATGACTTTAAGAAGAAATTTATTCATTTTATTCTTATTAAGTATATTAGCAATATTATTTAATTTATAACAAGTAACATGTTAAGAAAAGTAATTAATAAATTTTAATTTTTTAATAATTGCTTAAATTTCAGTTATAGGAAGCTCTGTTAAATTTCCTAAATTGAACCTTGTCCTTGTTATTACTTATCTCTATTTCTGGGAGACTGCTAATCGATTTCTTGTCGCATTCAATTGATTCATCTGAAATATCCGTTAGTTCAATAGAAGTGTTCATATTTGTATCGTTTTTATTACATTTTTTATTATAACACTGATTATATATTTGGATGCAACAAGATGTATTTTACAACAATTTGAAAAGCATTTATTATATATCTTATATATTATATAACTAAAAATACTGGCAATTACAATATAAGTAAGAGTTGAATAATAATGCCCGTGTTTAACAATATGAGGCTGATTCTCAGCTCGATGAATTTGATTCTTTAAACTATCTAATTTATATGACGCTAATTTTAATGATTCTAAATCAGTGTCTGTTAGCGTAATTGGGTTTAGGACATTAGAACTGTGGTTTAATAAATTGTATTTGCAACAATTATCTTCAACTATGTTAAAATCGATAGATATTTGGCTAGGCAGCACGGCCTTATAATTATGCGATGGGTGAAATTGCAATGTTTGGTAATATGCAACGCAATCATTTTTTAAAGACAATATTCTAGTGCCTTGTACGGTATAATCCGAAATCTTATTATCATTTGCACATTTAACAGTCAATTTATTTGGTTTAGACTGAACATAAATAAATCGTCCATCACTAAGTTTTGTTATAAATTAATATTACCATATCGACGACGAAGTGGCAATTACTCCTATCTCAATTTTTGTGATTTTCTTTTATTCCATAGTTATACTTAAAATTACCTAATTCAGGTCCTCATGAAGACACCAGGTCTTTAGGGTCAAAATTGAGCAAGATATTGAGGTTCTTCTTAGTTATTCTAAAAAAAATTGCTGGCAATTTATCCTATCTAAGCTGTGGCACGTCCGTTTCATGGTGATCTAGTAGCCGACTGAATGACGGTTAATTTTCGCGCGACTCATCAAGCAGGTTGAAGTTAGTTGTGCATGTCTAGAATCTAGAATCAATTAGATTTAATAGGGGCTGACATTGAACCTTATCTTAAGTCTAACTCACCTAGTCCAAGTGTTCTTGAATATGTATAATGATTTAGGTAGTTTCTCGCAAATAAATCGCTATGTTGAACCAACTAACGCTTGCCTTCATCCACAATCACTAGCTGTTCGGAGCTCCTATTTATCTGATGATGACACAATATACAAAAATAACTATCACACAACTGGCATTGCAGCAACCGTTTAACCAAATCTTGGTCGCTTTCTAATTTGACGGATGATACCGTGAACCCCTTCAGCAGCTTGAAAAAAACGATGTCATTTCCTCTGCTGGATCAGAATTGTGAAGCTGTTTATTCTCATCTTGATAACACTTCACTATGGATAACCTTTCATAATGACTTAGCAAATCATAGTGGTAATGATTCTGACACAGAAACCGACATTGATACAGATACAGATATTGAGGATATCAACGAGGTTAGGAAGCGTCGCCACAGGGCCTTGCCAAATATGTGGAAGAGAAACAAAGACAAATTACGTAGGATGCAAGGAGAGTATTACTTAGGATATTCAAAACCAGCAAATAGAAAATGTTTACAGGATACTTTAAGATCTGCTCGAATCATGGGAGAACGTTGCAAATCTGATTATTGTATTAAAAGTGAGTTAAGAAAGTGTTCTAAAATAAGTGAAGACTGTAGAAAACAAATACACAGATTCTTTTGGAAGCAAATGAATTGGGATCAACGCAAAATCTATGTTAACTCATTAGTGATACGCTCAAAAACTGCACAAAAAACAACAAACAATGTTCATTCCAGGCGTACAGAGACTGCATTATATTTTTTGCCTATCAATAGTGACGGATTGGATAAAGTACAAGTGTGTAGAACTGTATTCCTTAACACGCTTTCGCTGGGAACTTTTACTGTACGTTCTTGGACAAAAAATAATGAGTTTGGTATGATACCACATCAAGAATTAAGAAACTTAGTCCGCAATCCTACATCAAGATCCGATAATACGCAAAAGTTATTGACGTTAAACAACTTTCTAGATAATAAAAAAATAAAAGGAAAATGATAAAAAGAAAGCTGCTGACGGGGAATTTATTTTACTGAGCATGGATTTGGAATCTGTAAAGGTTATGTAGTCGCTTTTTAACCGCTAGTGCGTTATACTTTAAAACCAAATTAACAGTCCATAACTTCACAGTGTTCAATTTAATTAGTACACATTGCACTTGCTATTGGTTTGATGAAACATCGGCTAACTTAACTGCAAGAACATTTGTGTCATTCTTACTCGATTATATCGAAAAACATTGCGTTCACCAACTCCTACCGATCGTAATTTATTCAGATGGGTGTACGTATCAAAATCGTAATACTATTATGTCAAATGTCCTGCTGTTTGTAAGTAAAAAGTACAATAATATCACTATAACTCAAAGGTTTCTAGAACCAGGACATACGCAAATGGAGTGCGACTCTGTCCATGCGGCAATCGAACGAAAACTCAAAAATCGAGAAAATTCACTTACCAAGCGATTACAGTACAATTACAAAGGAAGAACGCAGGATAAATCCTTATGAAGTTATACAAGTTTGTAAAAAACTACGCTGATACTGAAAATTGGTATTACAAAAGTATAAGACCTGGGCGTAGGGCTGGCGATCCATTAGTAGTAGACATAAGAACCATAAAATACAACACAACGACAGATGAAGTAAAGCTCAACTTTGATGAAGATTGGACTTCTCTTCCACAGAGACCCAAGATTATAAGTTCCGAAATGTATTCATCGTCAAATGTATTCGAATAGAATTCCAATAAAAGCTACAAAATTCAATCATCTTCAGCAATTAAAGGCAGTACTTCCTAACGATTGTCATGCCTTTTACGACTCTTTGCCTTTCAAATATGCAGTGTTTTATTATAATTGCACTATTTTATGCCATGATGTAGTAGGTGGCTGTAACAATTATGTTCCTTGTGTTTTGTTTCTTTAATTACAATTCATCTTTTAAAAGGTTTATGATTGTTATTAATGCAAAAAATTTTTGTTTACAAATGTTACGAGGTAGCTAATGTTAATTTGTATTTTAGTAGGTACCTAGTTAAGTTCTTAGATATTTGTCATATTTTACTAATTTTGTAGACATTTGGGTATTAGTTCTATAAGCGAATACTTCTACTTGTGTTTTAGTTAGACAGGTAATCAGACGATTGTAAGTATATTCAACAGCAAGTCATACCTACTGACACGAATATATTTCTTGCAAATTGAGTTGATATTTTATCGTGATAAGGTCCAGTTAATCGTTGATTTATTATTTGTAGTTCTCAGATTTCAAGTTATCTTTTTGTTATGTGTCTTTACTTTTTTTTTTAAATTGGTGCCTACTTGTGTTTTAGATTATTGTAACAACACTGTAGATTTTTAAACATACAATGTTTGTGATATCATCCAGTATTTTAAATACTAAGCTTATTCCACCAATGTTTCACTAAAAGTGATTAATAAATAGTGATTATTCAATCAAAATACAGTTTTTTTTTCGTTGCAATACCTGCTATCTCAAGAAAAGAAAAAAAATTAAAAAAATTGTAACAATTCCTCCTATGGAGTAATATTTCAGAAACCTGTAATATTTCACTATATTTAACAATACAGTCATCATGCCTTTTTCGACACATTTTGACTCTTCACAATAGAGTGCAAGGCCCCATTTACTCTATTTCCCGCATTCACTCGTCGTTCTATAGGTATCCTTATCATATCTCCCATCCCTACTAAATACGCAATCCAGATATACAAACTCATCTACTTGCTCGATCAACTCCCCTTCTATTCTTATTTCACAAATCGTTTTACTTTCTTCTCTTTCAAAAACCATAACCTTCGTCTTACTTGCGTTCACTTTCATACCCCTTTCTTTTAATGATCCGTTCATTAATGTAACCATCATTTGCAACTCGGCCGCCGACGACGCAAGAATAACTTGATCATCGGCGTACAAAAGGCATTTGACGGTTAACTCACCTATTCTTAATCCGCATTCTTCAACTTTCAAATTTTGCAAACAACTGTCCATAAATAGGTTGAGCAGCCACGGGGAAGCCACACAGCCCTGTCTGACATCTTTATGGATGTCAAACCAGTCCGAGTAGACCCCGTTGATCCTAACACACGCACTAGAGTCCCTATAAAGAGACTCCAATGCCTGTATCAAGCCAGCGCTCAACCCAAATGAGTTCAGTGTTTGCCATAGCAAATCCCTATACACTCTGTCATAGGCCTTTTCCAAGTCCATGAACGCACAAAAAACCTTTTGGTTTTTGGCCAGAAACTTCTCCGCGATCATGCGCATGGAAAAGACTTGATTTGTACATCCCATTCCCTTTTTAAATCCCGCTTGCACATCCCAAATTTTTCCATCAGTTTCTTTCATGACCCTTTCAATCAGTACCTTAGCATACAGTTTTCCCACAATGCTAAGAAGGCTGATGCCACGGTAGTTTTTACAGTCCTGCTGCGACCCTCTTCCTTAATTAATAGGTAATTAAATTTAAAATACAGTACAGATCATCAGAACACAACAATATATGTTAAACAAATAGGTATTAAAATACAATGACTTAATGTTAAAATAAATCTCTTATAATTGATTACTTTTTTAGATTAAATCACTTTCACTTGTTTCACTTTAATTAATAACTTTAGAAACTTTAATTTTATATTATATAAAAATTACAAAATGTAGATTCTCACGAACATCTTGGTTTTCCAAAACGTGTCAGTTAATTCGACACTGCAGCGATGACGTGAATTGCAGCGGTGGCTTGAGTACCTATTCGACGACTCAGGAAGTCTTAAATTACGACGCTACCTCGAAGTCTCGTTGCGTTGTCCGTGAAAAGACCTTTTACACGTGATGATGATGATGATGATGATGCAAGATCTGGTGTTAGTGGCGAGTCAAACTGTCCGGTGATCCGATAGTGCAAGGGGTTGTGAAGCGGGCTCACACTCGAAAGTGGAGATTTATCGTCGACATGGAGCAGCAGGAGTTTCTGAATGATGCGGTGCGTGCTCGTTATCGTCCATGGACACAAGGACCGTGGTGATGAACGCTAAGGTTCACGGAGCCAAATAAGTATTAGGCGGGACAATAATGTAATAAAAAATTTAATGGTTGCTAACGTGACGTCATAAATTGTGAAAAATCTACGTCACTCTCTAGGGTTGGCACACGCAAGAAAACTTATACAATAAATAATATTAATAATAATATTTCCCTGCCTCACGTTATGTTAAAGACCAATTTTAATGAAAAGCCCCAATGTTTTCTTATCGATACTGGTTCTTCGATTTCTATTGTGAAATATTCTAGTTTATTAAATCAACCAGTTCTAGGGACTAATATAATTATAATAATAATAATAATATTCCACAACTATCACACAACGCCATCTAGTCCCAAGCTAAGCAGAGCTTGTGTTATGGGTACTAGACAACTGATAAACATACTTATATATTTCTAAATACATAAATATTATAGATAAATTACACCCAGACACAGAACAATGATCGTGCTCATCACACAAACATTTGTCCTGGGTGGGAATCGAACCCACGACCTCCGGCATAGCAGTCAGGGTCACTAACCACTAGACCAACAGGCCAGTCAAATGTAAATGTAAATTACAATGAAAGGTCTCAGTGGTAATGACTCCACTTGCTCATCTCTTGACAATCTCATGACATGAGGTCCCAGGTTCGAATCCCGGGTGGGGCCAAATCAGTTATTGGATTTTACTGTTAAGAAATTCTCAAAAAGCACGTAAACACATTTTAACATTTCACATTTTAGCATATCACAGATTACCGTCACATCGGACTATGAGAGTGAAGGAATAGAGGGTGCACTTGTGCTTGCGCATACACTCGGGCACTGTAGTCGTGTCCAGCGCAGATGGTTAGTCTCCATTGAGACTAGATGCTGTGGCCTAAATTCGGCCTGGAGGATATTATTAATATTAACGGCAATTTTGTGTAGTATCAATTACTTTGTAGGAAAAAGAGCGAGCGCCGGTTCTGCATGTGGACGCAAAGGCGGCGACGATTGAGGGCAATTTTGTGTAGTATCAATTACTTTGTAGGAAAAAGAGCGAGCGCCGGTTCTGCATGTGGACGCAAAGACGGCGACGATTGAGTTCAAAGATGTCAGTTTCAAGTACATCAACGGGAAGCCGATATTCAACAACCTCAGTTTTTCCATTCCTGCTGGCAAGAAGATTGGCATTGTTGGAGGATCGGGGAGTGGGTAAGTTATGAGATAATTGTTTTTGTGATATTTTTTTTTAAATACCACGTTTTTTCCATATGTTTACATTGTCATTCAATTCTAAGCTATATTTTATATTTCAAATTTCTGGATCATCAGGAAGTTAGTTCTTTTTTTTTTTTTTTTTTTTTTTTATAGAAGAGGGGGCAAACGAGCATGCGGCTCACCTGATGTTAAGTGACTACCGCCGCCCATGATCAACCGCAACACCAGGAGAATTGCGGGTGCGTTGCCGGCCCTTTAGAAAGGAGTAAGCTCTTTTCTTGAAGGTCCCCAGGTCGTATCGGTCCGGAAAAATCGCCGATGATAAACTATTCCACAGAGAGGTTGTACGTGGAAGAAAACTCCTTGTGAAACGTACAGTGGTGGACCGCCAAGCATCCAGATGGTGTGGATGGTATTGGGACGTTTGCCGTGTCGTGCGTTCACGAAATTTGGCGGCTGGGATTAATCCGAACAATTCCTCAGAGCACTCCCCGTGATAGATGCGATAAAATACGCAAAGAGATGCAACATCTCTTCGCAACGCCAGTGAATCGAGCCGATCGGAAAGCACTCGGTCGTCGACGATTCGAGCCGCTCTGCGCTGGATGCGGTCAAGTGGAAGGAGCTGGTACTGGGGAGCCCCAGCCCAGAGATGGGAACAGTATTCCATGTGCGGCCGAACCTGCGCCTTGTAAAGTTGCAGGCGGTGTGCCGGCATGAAATACTGTCTCGCTCTGCTGAGCACGCCAAGCTTTTTAGAGGCCAATTTGGCCTTCCCTTCCAAGTGACCACGAAACTGCACGTCACTCGATATGTCGACGCCGAGGATTCCGATACTGGCTGAGGCAACAAGGGGAGTGCCTTGAAACTGAGGGGATACGACAAAGGGGTTCTTTTTAGCGGTTAACGCGCAAACTTGTGTCTTCTGGGGGTTAAACTGGACTAGATTTAGTCGTCCCCAATCCGAGACTCTGTTCAGCAAAGACTCGACTTCAGACACAAGTTTGTCCCGGCACTCGGAGACGTTTTCCCGAGAAATATTGGCTCGGCCGGTGTAAAGAGCATCACCAGTGCTGTCATCTGCATAGCAATGAATGTTACGGGTATGCAACATATCATTGATATGCAGAAGAAACAGCGTTGGCGATAGCACGCAGCCCTGTGGAACACCAGAATTAATAGGCTTGCAATCGGAGCTTGCACCGTCTACAACGACCTTGATGCTCCGATCTGCAAGAAAGCTGGTGATCCAATTGCACAATTTCTCGGGAAGCCCATAGGAAGGGAGCTTCGAAAGAAGCGCTTTGTGCCAAACCCGATCGAAGGCCTTCGCAATGTCCAAACTAACGGCCAATGCCTCCCCCTTGAACTCTACTGCCTCCGCCCATCTGTGAGTGAGGTAGACCAGAAGATCACCAGCTGACCGACCACGGCGAAAACCGTATTGGCGGTCACTAATCAGCTGGTGATCCTCAAGGTACCTCATAAGCTGGCAGTTTACAATGGACTCCATTGTTTTGGAGAACAAGGAGGTGATGGCGATTGGCCGGTAGTTGGACGGGTCTGAGCGGTCGCCTTTTTTAGGGATCGGGTGGACGAAAGCCGTCTTCCACGATTTTGGGACTACGCCTAGGGAGTAGGAGTACCGGAAAAGACGCGTTAAAACCGGTGCCAACTCTGGAGCACACGTCCTCAGCACAATTGGGGGGATTCCGTCAGGCCCACTCGACTTGTGGATGTCCAGGGAGAGGAGTGCTTTGCGAACCGAGCGCTGTGTGAACTGCACTTCCGGCATGGAGCACTCACACCGCGGGATGGTCGGCGGCGTACTCCCCCCGTCATCGAGAGTCGAGTTAGACGCAAAGAAGGAGCCTAGAAGATCGGCTTTCTCCTTTGCAGTATGGGCCAGTGAGTCGTCCTCCCTGTGCAGAGATGGAAGAGATGGCTGACAGAAATTCCCCTGGACAGCCTTAGCGAGAGACCAGAATGCACGGGTTCCAGAAGGAAGGCGAACTAGTTTCTCGCCAATTCTGCCTATGTGCTCTGACTTTGCCTTGGCAATGACTCTTTTGAAGGACCTAGAGGCGGAATTATACTTCTTTTTTAGAGCGCTGGTGTTTACATCCCGGGACGCTGATGCATCAACCCAGGCTTGGTAGCACTCCTGCTTATAGCATGATGCTATTTTACAGGAGCGACCAAACCATGGCTGAGATTTGCCTCCAATGGGCACCACAGAGGAAGGAATAAAAAGTTCCATACCCTGAAGTACCACATCAGTAACAGAATCCGCAACAACGTTGGGATCATCCGGCGAGAAGCAAACCCGCCCCCAAGGGTAGGATGCAAAGAAAGACCGCATCCCATCCCAATCGGCTGACCTATAGTGCCAAACACGGCGGCAGCCTGCAGAATGCAACCGCGATTTCAGCGTGAGTGGCACAACACTCCGGATCAGACAATGGTCCGAGGAGCCTAAAGGGGCGTCGACGGAAATCTGATATCCGTCCGGGTGAGAGGTCAGCAGAAGGTCCAACAGGGAAGGTGCATGATCCTCCACATCTGGAATCCGCGTAGGCGAAGTAACCAGTTGTGTCAGACCATATGCCAAGGCAAAATCATGAACAGATCTCCCCGCATGATCGGTTAAACGTGAACCGAGCCATTCGGCGTGATGGGCGTTAAAGTCGCCGAGGATCACGATCTCTGCGGAGGGGATCTGCTGTAGCAACGAATCCGCAGCCATTTGGACGTGGTCGAAGAGTCGGTCTGTTTCGGCATTACCGCTGTGGGACCTATAGAGGCACCCGTAGACGCGCGGATGGTCGTCGCTGTCTACGCGTAGCCAAAGGATGGACAGGTCCGAACCTTCAAGTCTGCCGAGGCGTCGAGAACAGATGTCCTCTCTGACGTAAACGCAAACTCCAGCCCGAGGCACAAAGGAGTGTTCCAGTTTGTACCCCGGGTAGGAGAGATACGAAACATCAGCCGGAGAGGACACCTGCGTCTCGGTCAGAAAGAGCAGAGCCGGCCTCGCCGTCTCGAGATGGTAGTGGACGGCGTTTAGGTTGGAGTGAAGTCCCCTGATATTGCAGAAATTCACGGACAGCGTGGCAGGGGTCGCCTTGGTCTTGTTGCTCCGTTTGCCCCGAGCAGTTGTAGTCTTGAGCGGAATTTCGCCCCCCCCAGAATACGCGGGGCAGCCTGAGCACCCACGCTCAGAAGTGAAGAAACATGGTCGTGGATGCTCAGCGAGGGATTCTCCAGGGGTGCTGGTACCCTCCTGGGGTAGTCTATCTTTATTTAATTCCGCTACCATGTTGATGATGGGGGGGGGGGGATTTGGGCCTCCGGCCACCTGCACTCACCAGACGAAACGCGGAAGCAGAACTTCCACTTCACGCCGGTATTCTGTGAGGTCGTGGTACCACCCCGGTTTGAGCCGGCCCATACGTGCAACAGCAAAGCTGCCGCATGGCTCTACCACTGTTCAAAATCTATTCATAAATTCGATCCGAACAGACATACATTTTTTATAGGATAGGGTGACAAACGAGTACACAGTCCACCTGATTGTAAGTGCTTGCTGTGGACCATAGACATCTACATTCTCAGTATCACAAACAGTCTCCGGTCCTCTACACTAACCATACGGAACACAGCAGCACTAAGCTGCTATTTTACGCTGGTATTCTGTGAGAGCGTGGTCTTTCCCCGGTCGAGCCGACCCATTCGTACTACAACTATACTACTAGTATAACTGCAGCATGGCTCTACCATGTATAGTAGTGGTAGTATACATATATCAATCAATCAGACGAATGCCTACCGCAACTATTACAGCATATTTATATCATAGATAGATAGATAGATAGATAGATAGAAAATTCTTTATTGCACTCAAACAAAACAATTTGGTACAAAGGCGAACTTAATGCCGAAAAGGCATTCTCTGCCAGCTATATCATAGGTGGCATATTTGCCATAGTTGCCACGCTGGACAAGCTGGTTGGTTTTTATTTTTAGTTGTTATTAGGAAGATGCAGCTGCCTATCTCTTGAATTGTTTTCCTCTGTCGCCTCCTCCGACACCCACGAGATAATACATGGTAGTGGATATTCTTACACTGCCAATACATGATAGGGATGAAATGCCTCAGACTGTGTATTGAGTGTAGACTGAGTTTGGTACCTTCCCAGATGGACTCCTAGACAGAATAATAGAAACTAATAGTCCTAATAAAAGATAAAACTTAAAAAAAACCTTTAATATTAAATTTTGATTGGTTTTTCAGGAAGTCGACGATGGTGCGTCTGCTGTACAGATTCTTCGAGCCCCAGTCCGGTCAGATATCGATAGCCGGGCAGAACATCAGGGACGTGGACTTGGCCAGCTTGAGGAGAGCTATTGCGATAGTACCGCAGGTATGACCGAGCACGACGGACTGCAGTCATTCCTTTCATCATCATCATCATTACAGCCCTTCACAAGTCCACTGCTGAACATAGGCCCCCCAAAAGGTATGCCACAAAGCACGCTCCTGAGCCACCTGCTTCCATCGACTTCCAGCATGTCTTACCAGGTCGTCACTCCATCTAATGGGGGGTCGCCATACACTTCGCCTACCGGTACGAGGCTGCCACTCGAGAACCTTTTTTCCCCATCAGTTGTCGGTTCTTCGAGCTACATGGCCGGCCCATTGCCACTTCAGTTTACTAATCCGTTGGGCTATGTCGATAACTCTGGTTCTACTGCGGATATCCTCATTTCTAAATTTATCACGCAGAGAAACTCCGAGCACAGCCCTCTCCATAGCTCGCTGAGCGACTTTGAGCGTCCTCATACGGCCAGCAGTGAAGGACCACGTCTCGGTTTCGTAGGTCATCACTGGCAACACACACTGGTTGTATAACTTAGTTTTCAGGTTTTGTGATATACCTGACGAGAAAATGTGGCGTAATTTCCGAACGCTGCCCAGCCGAGTTGAAAACGTCGATTGATCTCTCGGTCGAAGTTGGACTTACCTAGTCGGACTATTTGTCCTAGGTAAACGTATTCGTGAACAACTTCGTGCTTAGTGCTCCCAACAACTACCGGCATAGGTGTGACATGAACATTAAACATGATCTTTGTTTTGTCTATGTTCATCTTAAGACCTATCCGTTGGGAGGCACTATTGAGATCATTGAGCATAGTACTTAAGTCCTCCAGCGATTCTGCCATAAGGACTATATCGTCGGCAAATCGAAGGTGAGTGATGTACACGCCATTGATGTTAATACCGTATCCTTTTCAGTCCGGTAGCTTGAAGTCTTCCAATGCAGCGGTGAAAAGTTTCGGGGATATAACGTCACCCTGTCTTACACCTCTCTGCAGTTGGATAGGTTTCGTACTCTGGTTCTGTACTCGGATAGCCATCGTAGCCCTACTGTACAAATACTTCAGCACTTCGATATAGCGACAGTCAACTTGACACCACTGAAGAGACTGTAGCACCACCCAAATTTCGACGGAATCAAAGGCTTTCTCGTAGTCCACAAGTCATGCCTTTATTAAAAAACAAATACAAGTGAGCTGGTTAAAGTTCTCTTTAATAATGGTTGTACTTTTGCCAGTGTTAAGTAAATTAACAAATTATCCTTTAAAATAATTTCTTTTAAAACTTTTACACTGTACATTGATTCATCACATTGTGGAAATTTATAGTAGATATTGACGGTGGAGACGCCAGTAACTTAAGGTATCTTCGATAAAGATTTAGTGGACTGTAATTTTGGTGCATACGGCAAAGGGGAAAATAAATAGGTGGGATAGCACGCACTGACCTGATGAGGGCTGCCTTGCCTTCCTCCTGGAGTGTCTGCTATACAGCAAGCTCGCCACGTGGTTCGGCGCACACGCACTCTCGGTTAACAGTTTCGTGAAGTCCCACACTCTCGACCTTTGCCCTTACGGGGGCGTCTCACACTTTTATGAGTTACAAAGACACAATGTCTGATGCGGTGAGTATTAAAGGTAAACAGGAGATCTCAATGTTCGTCCTGCGCGGTTTGCGGTTAATATATATAAGACGCGACGGGTGGCCGTGCGCTGCGGATGGCGTAATATCCCTTAGTATAATGACGCGCGCCGAGATCCTCTTTTTCACCTCGGCGGCAGCGCGTGCGGTAGGAAAGGGAAGGAAGGAAGGAAACAAAAAATATGCACTAGTCATGTTGATAAAGTAGATATAACTTAGGACGAACTCAATGCGATATGTAATGTAATGTTGATAAAGTAGATTGTTAACTGGCGTTACCATTTCCTCCCGCCCTTAAAGGGTCACCTTTAAAAGACAACCGTAATATAAAAAGTAAAAGGAAAACAAATAAATAAGCGGTATATAAAGTGAGAGGATGCGCTCAATGCGCATGTCTCGTCTACTAACCTTACTTGGTAAGCGAGAAAATGTATACATAAATATAATATTGCGGTTTAATACTTTTTTAATATATATAAATATAAACTTAATTCCTAATTTAGATAAATAATTATAATCAAAATAATCGTGATTTATTGTCTTGGGAGAGGGCAAATACGAGCAACAGGACGGAGATATGTTCCCTTAGTAGTTCTCACGGTCACTACTCGAACTACGCCATCCTTCGAAGGATGAACAGACTCGACAATCGCTAATGGCCAAGCAAGGGGCGGTTCATTATCATTTATCACAATTACAACCATGCCTGGTACGATAGCCGTAGACGGGGTGTTCCACTTCTGACGAACTTGTAATCCGTGAAGGTATTCCGTCCTCCACCGGTCCCAAAACGACTGAACTAATTTATCCAGTAAAGAATGCCTGTGTAACAGACTGGTAGAGTCAGATTTGACTTTGGGTGCGGGTAATGACAATAAAGGTGCGGTATTCAAAAAATGACTCGGAGTAAGAGCTGAAGGCTCTGCAGGATCAGAACTTAATACTGTCAAGGGCCGCGAGTTTAGCAAGCACTCAATTTGCGCAAGAACAGTATTAAGCTCTTCGTATGAAAGTAACTGATGTCCGATAACTCGGAACAGATGCGTTTTTACGACTTTGATCATACTCTCCCAGGCGCCTCCAAAATGAGGAGAGTTGGGACAGATGAACTTCCATGTTATACGATTCTCAGCACACTCTTGCTCAAGCTTTGGGCGGTATTCAACGTTTAGAAATTTATAGAGATCGCGAAGATACGAAGCGGCACCTTTAAAATTCGTTCCATTATCCGAATATAAAAACTGAATCGGCCCTCGTCTAGAGAGGAAACGTTTAAGCGCAGCGAGGAAACTAGAACTACTAAGATCTGTAGCGATTTCTATATGTACAGCTCGAGTCGTGAGGCATGTGAAAACACATAAGTACGCCTTCTCGCTGCGTACACCACGACGACGTACAGGAGTGTATGCGATAGGACCGGCATAATCGCAGCCCGTGTGTGTAAATGCCTTAATAGCTTGTCTTACATGACTATGGGGAAGATCAGCCATCAAAGGGTAAGTTGGACGGGGTCTAAGCTGGAAACATATATTACATTTGTAGACTCTGCTTCTCACAGTGCGGCGTGCGGAAAGTATCCAAAATTTTTGACGGAGCAATGACAATAACAATTCAGGCCCAGCGTGTAAATTTTTAATATGATAATAGTCAATGATCATGTTCACTACATGATCACTGCGCGGGAGTATAATTGGATGTTTTTGCGTGTAATCTAATGCGGAGTTCGAAAGACGACCACCAATGCGGATTAAACCATTCTCAATAAAAGGCCTTAAACGATTGAAAGCGGGCGAGCAAGGTTTGTTACCTTCAATATTTAAATATTCCACTGCAAAATGCTGTTTTTGCAGGGCGCGGAGGATTATAACCTCAGAGAAACTGAGATCATCAGCAGTCACTACAGTAGTGCTGCGGCGGGGCAATAATTTAGAAAACTTACACACGTACGCAATTATACGTAGAAGTTTACTCCAAGAAGAGATGCGGAGTGCGAGCTCATAAATCGCAGAATTACAGACGGATGTGCACACAGTGTGCGACAAAATCTTCTTCTCAGGCATATTTGCAATAACCTCATTGTCTAAAGTACGAAGAGGCCATTGAGATGGATCTAACGAAGTCCACTGAGGCCCATGGAGCCACAGGGGGTTTGAAACTAATTTATTTGGCGTAACGCCACGTGAAAGTATGTCAGCGGGATTCTCAGTACCTGCGACATGATAAAAGTTATCAGCGCGAATATTGTCGGTAATCTGAACAACGCGGTTTGCAACAAAGGTCTGCCACTTGTGTGGCGAACTCTTTATCCAGTACAGAGCTACTTTTGAATCTACAAAGGCATAGACTGATATTGCAAGGTCAAGAGAATAATTGTCGAGTACTCTGCGAAGCAATTTCGGTGCGACTTTAGTCTTTGCACAAATCAACTGGACGGTGTTACCATTGACGCTCTTTACATGTATGTAGACTACGGCACCGTATGCGTGCTCGCTGGCGTCGGAAACCCCAGGAGTGACGCAGTACAGTTTTTGGATACACCAACATGTCGCGGGATACGTAAATCATTAAGAGCTGGTAATTCAGCACAGAATTGCCTCCACATCTTAATAATTGGCGGTGGTGGTATGTCGTCCCAATCTAAATTAAGTTGCCAAAGCTGCTTTATTAACAATTTGGCGTACGCTACTGTGGGAGCAACGAAACCCATTATGTCCCACAGGCGAGCGACAGTAGATAAGATGGCGCGCTTAGTGCACGTCACATCAGCGGGAACAGATATCTTAAAATAAAAGGCGTCACTATCGGTAGACCAATGCAAGCCTAGTATTTTATGTGGCATTGATTTATCGAACTCTACTTCTCCTGTAATTTTATGGGAAGTAGGGAGGTCATCTAAAACAGATCGACGGTTGCTATGCCATTTTATCAGGTCCCATTGGGCACCCTTGAATAAGTCTATCAGCTGCCGAGAGGTCTCACTGGCCTCGGATTCACTGGGCATAGAGAACGCGATGTCGTCCATATATAGCGAAGTAAATGCGATACGACTCGCAAGTGGATACTTTGCGCCGTCGTCATCAATGAGCTGTCTTACCGTGCGCAATGCATGGTATGGACTCGAAGTTAAACCGAAGCACACGCGATTGAAGTGGTATAACACAAGTGGGTCTTGTGGACGGAAGCGGTATAGGAAGCATTGGTAACGACGATCAGAATCGCGAACAACTATTTGCAGAAATTGTTGGCGACAGTCGGCTGTCATAGCGATTGGATGTAAGCGGAAAGTTAAAATTATATTGAACAAGTCGCCTTGCAAATTTGGTCCTGAATGCAGAATATCATTTAATGATCGCTCAGTGCTAGTCTTACTGCTAGCATCCAGGACGATGCGCAGACGCGTTGACTTCTTATCTTCGCGTAAGACTCCATGATGCGGTATGACATATAATGGAGCGGGTTCATGAGAGTCATACGGCGGTGCGGGGGATATATAATTTTTAGCTAAGTATTCCTTTATGACGTCATCATATGCTAACCTTAATGTAGGCGAGGCTTGAAGTTTCCTCTCCAAGCACATGAATCGTCGTCGAGAGGTTTCATAAGAATCTCCGAGAGAGTAAACGTCATCTTTAAATGGCAGGCCAACAATATATCTACCAGTAAAAGGATCGCGGGATGTCGTAGATTTATAAAACTCTTCACATTCAATGTCTGAAGGACACTGAATGGGCGGTGCGGAGGGTGGCTGTTCAAGCTCCCAAAATCGTTGCACTAATTTGTCAACGATAGGAGACTCTAGAACTGAGCAGCACGTTAAAGAATGATTTACCTGAAGTGTCGGCACTGAGCCCATAATAACGTAACCAAATACCGTACTCAAAGCCGAAGGCCCGGACAAGTCGTTAGACGAATAAATTACGTCTGGACATAGTAAGTGCGGGAAAAGGGATGCGCCTATCAAAACATCAATTTTATTAGGCATGCTATAACATTCATCAGCGAGTCTTATGCCATGGAAGTGTGATAAGACAGATGTGTCTACCACAGCGGTGGGCAAAAGGTCGGTGATTTGATCAACAACTAGCGTTGAAATATTGAAGTTAATATTCGAGTCGAATCGTGAGAAAATTTTAATATCAATCGATTTCGATTTTACAATTTTTTCAACTCCACCGAATCCCTTTACTACAGTACATTCGGTATCGTGTTGTTGAACGCCTAAACGATGACAGCACTCTTTAGTCATAAAATGGCTTTGAGCCGCGGAGTCTAATAATATACGAATAATTTGTTTCTCTCCCTTAGCATCGTAAGCAAATACTTGAGCGGTTGATAATAAAACAGTTCTCTGCGAACGACTTGCGCGCGCGGGAGGCGGTGAACGTTGAGAAACATTCTTGAACGAAGTACACAGCGCGACGTCTGAACGCGCACCTGCGGTGAGGGGTGGCGAGTGTGCGGGCGCGGGGGTTGTAGACTTCAGTGTAACTGGCTGAAGCGGTGGAGAACGCGCCAGCGCAGGGGAAGCATTATCGCTTCTGCGGTGGAAGTGCAACAATGTGTGATGT
Source organism: Parnassius smintheus behrii (assembly GCA_036936625.1). Taxonomy (NCBI): domain Eukaryota; kingdom Metazoa; phylum Arthropoda; class Insecta; order Lepidoptera; family Papilionidae; genus Parnassius; species Parnassius smintheus. The sequence goes on from JAUPFT010000007.1 coordinate 53,126,420, forward strand.
TTAAATTTACAAACTCGACAACTATAATTTGAAGAGCAACTAGACACTCGATGACTTAAACTGAGACAATTCACACATGCATTGTTACTCTTTACGCATTTAAATCGTTCCTGCGGCGTCATTTTATTAAAGTCTGCACACTTAAATAGGTGTTGATGCACAATATTATCGCACAGACACTTTGAGCAACTAGTCGTCGTGCTTACGTACGCCTGATACTTCGGCGACGAAGTATTATTACAGCGACGATTATTACCGTTACCTCGTCGATTGTTTGGTGCGCTATTAGAATTTGTACTAGAATCGGTGCGTTGCAAAACTTTGGAGCGGGTCTTAATAAAATTTACTAAATCATCAAAGGTAGGTACCATCGAGTTATGACTATATTCGAAAGAGCGAATGGTATCCGGGTCCAGCTTCTTAAGCGCGATATGAAGAACAATTAAGTCCGCGAGATTATCTAACTTTAAGTTTTGTAAAGCGCGCACTGCACTTATAAAGTTATCAGTAAATAAATCAAAATTATTTGCGGTGGCCGATTGCAATGGCTTAAATTCGAACATCTGATTAATATATGTAGATGCTAGCATACGCCGGTCTTCATATTTGTCAACGAGTGCTTGCAATAAAATTTTATAATTTTCAGCGCAAGGAGTTATACCTGAGCATACAGATAGGGCTTTGCCCGTTAGTTTACCTAGCAAATAGTATAACTTTTCAGCGTCGGTAAGCGATGTGTTGTCATGGACGGTTGATTTAAAGCTAGCATAAAATAAAGGCCATGAGCGAATGTCACCCGAAAATGGCATAAGTTCGATAGGCGGAAGTGAGAATCTGGCTTTAGATGGTGTACTAGTACTTTGTGAATTAGATTGCGAATATTGTAAATAAAGCCTATTTATTCTACCGCAAAGAGACTCAAACGCAATGAGGCTGTTATAATCAGGTTTAGCAATAGGGTTTATTTTTAATAAATGTGAATTATAATTATCTAAGACCTGTTTAAACTCAATACGTAAAGCATTAATATTAGAACTTCCATCAAGAAAACGCTCCATCGTGGAAGTGTTTATGTGGATGTCCGAGGACATATCATATATTTTTGCACTATTTCAAATAAAGCATCTCGTTTAGCTAACAATAAAACCAACTCAGCATCAGGTGTGCCCTCATTATCCGAGGAATCGCTATTATTCGATGCTATTTGTTTTTTAGGCGGCATTACAACTTAAGTTATGCGGCAAAAATAATATAATTATAAGCGGGTAGTCTGTAAGCGACCTCGCTACGCGGTTGAATTATTAAATATTAGTTTTGTTAACGATGAACTTTAATTGGCAACTTTTATAATAATTATGAAGTTATTTATAACGAATATAATGCTTAAATATATGTGCAAATAATAAATGTAATTTAACAGTATAATCTATAGATGTAGTTAAAAGTTGATGACGTGATGTGAACATACAACAAATAATTTATATAGATAATTATATGCTTATTCATTCTATGAATATAGTTTTAAAATTAATGAATGTCACCTATTAGGACCTATTCTAGTGTTCTAATAAGGGCGGGGTTAATCCGAAGTCGGATTAAAATATAAATAATTAATTATATAAACGCTTATTACGATAACGATCTAATAAGGGCGGAAAGTCAAGGTCAATCCAGCGAGAAGTGACCATTAAAAATGGAGACGCCAGTAACTTAAGGTATCTTCGATAAAGATTTAGTGGACTGTAATTTTGGTGCATACGGCAAAGGGGAAAATAAATAGGTGGGATAGCACGCACTGACCTGATGAGGGCTGCCTTGCCTTCCTCCTGGAGTGTCTGCTATACAGCAAGCTCGCCACGTGGTTCGGCGCACACGCACTCTCGGTTAACAGTTTCGTGAAGTCCCACACTCTCCACCTTTGCCCTTACGGGGGCGTCTCACACTTTTATGAGTTACAAAGACACAATGTCTGATGCGGTGAATATTAAACATAAACAGGAGAACTCAATGTTCATCCTGCGCGGTTTGCGGTTAATGTACATAAGACGCGACGGGTGGCCGTGCGCTGCGGATGGCGTAATATCCCTTAGTATAATGACGCGCGCCGAGATCCTCTTTTTCACCTCGGCGGCAGCGCGTGCGGTAGGAAAGGGAAGGAAGGAAGGAAACAAAAAATATGCACTAGTCATGTTGATAAAGTAGATATAACTTAGGACGAACTCAATGCGATATGTAATGTAATGTTGATAAAGTAGATTGTTAACTGGCGTTACCAGACGGCAACAATAAGAAAGAATAAGAAGTGAAAGTCGACTTCAAATTCCGAACAGCCTAAGTCATGTTGTGTAGAGGAATTGAAAACCCAACTTCAGAATGTGACCCATGAAATATCATAATCCTGCAATATTATCTAAACATTTAAAAAACTTCAGCTTTAACTTTAGGGGTGAAATTTTTGCTCCAAATTTATAATGGACTACCCTTGAAGTAAAGTGTAGTGAAATATTTGACATATCTCATGGAGGGGAAGTCAATTTGAATTTAAAGATGTTTTTTTCTGATATATTCGGTTATTTTATATTAATTCGATTATAAATGGATAAACCAAACTACGCATATTCCTAATAGTTTTTACACGCTGCAGCTATATTATGGTTGCAGCATGAATGGGTCGGCTCGACCGGGGAAGGACCACGCTGCTACAAAATACCATCATAAAATAGCAGCTTAATACTGCTGTGTTTCGTATGGTGAGTGTAGAGACCCAGAGTCCCTTTTTTACTGGAAATGAGGCATTCCATCTTAGTCCTCAGGGGGTGACAGAGCATCTGCGTTTTGATTCTTAATCGAGGATAAATGTAGATGTCTATGGGCCACAGCATCCATCAGGTGGACCGAGTGCTCGTTTGTCACCCTTATTCTATAGAAAAAATTTTTTTAAAGAATACAGAACTCAGGCATTGTGATGTGTATACACCATAGAGAATATAAGCACTAGAGAGCGTATAGGCAGATTTCTTCTAAGCACGCGGCTCACTACTGCGGGCCGGGGGACGAGGAAGAACGCGTGGCTGCAAATGGTCAAGTTGCGTTATTATGGCTATTGTTAGTGTTGCTCTTCTTAATAAAGCAAAATATTCGATATCGATAAAATGGACTTTATCATTACGAAAAATACTCAATTAAAATCATAGAAATAACATTTAATCAAAATCAATCAGTTACAACGAAAACATGTATTTATTATATTATTATTGATTTTTAAAATGAATTAATTTGTTATATTTATTTCGAATTAAAGTTTAAGGGTCCTGATTGTTCTTTGTAAAAAAATATAAACAAGCGTCTACATATTTGTAAATTATGCATCTTGCTAATTCAATTAAATGATTTGTTGATTCTATTTCAAATTGATGAAAATGAATATCCGGGAATCAATAATACCCAATCAGAGATTTCAAAACCGATCTTATAAAATAATTGGTATTATATTTCGAAGACAGCACTTTTGAACCACTCTCATTGATCGCTTTCGTAATAAAATTTTTACAACGACGACAAATATCTATTAGTGTAGTGGATCCGATAGAAATTGTAAGGCGTTCTGATTTGGTACACCAATCTAACTAAAACTAGGTAACTATAAACTTTAACTAGGAAAAAATACCGACCAACTGAGAACCTCCTCATTTTTTCTGAAGACGGTTAAAAGTAGATAAGTATTTTTTCACTGTGTGTGAATTGATTTTAATTTTTGTGAAATGAATTGATTTTAATCTTTTTATTAATTTTAATTTGAATTTTTTTTTTCGATATCGACTTCAGCTATTAATTACTAATGTTTTCGATGTTATTACTAATGTTTACGATAAACATACAAAGGGAAAGAAAGGAATGGAAGCATTAGAATTGCCTAATGATAGAACGAGACTTTTTCAAAAGACATCAACGCACGACTCAACCATGTCGTTATTTACCCGGCCACCGTTTTAGATAGACCCCTGCGGTGGCTCATAATCTCTTTAATCAACAATAATTTCGTATTTTTTACTCAACAATGAAAAGTTACTCCATTATTTTTGGACATCTGTCCTGGAATGTTTCCCACACCACTTCACTGCGCGTGAAGGCATTTTGGATGTATTATAATTACATAAAACTTACAAAAATTTGCATTAATTTAGCGTGCACACAGGTCTAACACTTGGACAATACAAAAATGGTTAATAGTACTATAGCCTATGCATAGGCGACAAAATACTAATAGTTTTCGAGCGTCGGGGGATTGTGTGCGCAGTTAAGTGGTTGCATAGTCTTTGGTATACACATACACTAAAAGCCGAAAAACTAACGAAACTAAATGTTACCTCTACACTAGAATTTTCTCCTGTATCATGGAGGCACAGGAGCGAGGATACATTAATTGCACAAGGGCAAACATCCAGACCCAGAACTATTACTTGTTACGTGCGGGATTCGAACTCGTGGCCCTCAGCGCTATAACTCATTGTTAAGCTACTGCGCTACGGAGCCGTCGAACGAAACCATGATGACGACACTGTGTGACCTAACTAGCGACTTCTGTGGAGCTTAATATTACTTATTTTTGTACACAGTACAACAAAACCAAATATCAGTGCTATAATAGAAGATAATCTTCATCAGCCCGTAGAATTCACGTAGGCCTCCTCCATTGTAAGAGGATTTGCCGTAGTCATTACGCTTCGCAGGCGGACTGACGATAGGAGCAGAAGACATCTCGTACCTTATATGTTGCTTTCCGTCACCAGTCTACGTATGATGTCTTTTGAAAAGATAAAGAGATTAAAACTACTTTTACGGATTTTATCGCGTTTATTTTTACTTTTTATTTTTAATTCCCGACGTTTCGGGCGCTTTCCAGCACCCATGGTCATGGGGGACTGAGATGACTGACGTCCCGATGTCATTGTTAAACCCGGAGTACCTTCAGCTTTTTTAATTATTGTTTATGGTCCGATCTATGCAAAATGAACTGACTATGTCTTGAGGTCTTGCAGTGGTATGCTTGGGTTTAGTTTTAATTTTATTGATTATAGGATCCCAAGCAGGTGGTAGTACCCAGCCTCCTTCTCTATTGAAATTAGGATGTTTTTTAATTTCAATAGCCTCACGTATCATCCTTGGTAGGAATCGGTGTTCTTTCGCGAGGATTTGTGGTCTATCAAATCTGATGTAATGGTTGGGGCCGTCTAGGATATGATCACAAACTGCAGACTTCCCGGAACGTTGATGCTTCACATCAGCTATATGTTGAAGACTGCAAGACTGAAGACTGCAAGACCTCAAGACATAGTCAGTTCATTTTGCATAGATCGGACCATAAACAATAATTAAAAAAGCTGAAGGTACTCCGGGTTTAACAATGACATCGGGAAGTCAGTCATCTCAGTCCCCCGTGATCATGGGTGCTGGAAAGCGCCCGAAACGTCGGGAATTAAAAATAAAAAGTAAAAATAAACGCGATAAAATCCGTAAAAGTAGTTTTAATCATGTGTAGTGTTCGCGTAAATATAAGAAATCATTAAGATAAAGAGAGACATTGCTTACAATTACGGATTTATAGCGTTTAATTTATATGATTTTTAATTCCCGACGTTTCGGGTGCTTTCGAGCACCCATGGTCAATGGCCATGCTGCTGTTATATTAGTAGTATAGTTGTTTGACTACCTCGTTGTAGGACATACAAGTCTAGTGGTTGTAGTAGTACGACTGCTGATCATGAGGTCTTGGGTTCGAATCCCGGGCCGGGCAAATAAATTAATTATTGAGTTTTTACGTCAAGAAATTCTCAGTAATTGCCCCGGAGTCAGGAAGTTGGCGGTGTCTCACCCCTGTGCCTCGGAAAGCACGTAAAGCCGTTGGTCCTGCGCCTAATCTCTCTTGGGTCGTGTCGGTTTACCGTCCCATCGGATTATGAGAGTGAGGGAATAGAGAGTGCACCTGTGCTTGCGCATACATTTGGGCACTATAATCCTGTCCTGCGCCGATGGCTAGTCTCCGTCGAGGCAGGCCGCCGTGGCCGAAATTCGGTCTGGGGGACATTATTATTATTTAGTATAGTTGTAGTATGAATGGGTCGGCTCGAAGAACCACACTCTCACAGAATACCAGCGTAAAATAGTAGCTTAATGCTGCTGTGTTTGCTATGGTGAGTGTAGAGAACAGGACACCATTTTTACTGGAAACGAGGCATTCCATCTTAGTTGTCACGTGTGACACCGCATCTGCATTTTGATTCGTAATCGAGGATAGATGTAGATGTCTATGGGCCGCAGTAACCACTTACTATCAGGTGGATTGTGTGCTCGTTTGTCACTCTATCCTATAAAAAAAACGACGGGTTGCACTCCGGGAGTGCCGGCAGAAGTAAAAACTTGAATATTAACGTTGTGCATTTTTGATATTTTGGAATGATTAGTGAATAATTTTGCACGAATTGCTTTAATTATCACAAACGAACATTCGTGCAAGGGCCCTGCGCCGCCTAACGGCTCTACACGTTGTCCAACGCAGTAGCGAATGTAGTGGCGAAGATATTGGCCGAGAGTTTGCGACGGCATCCACACGTTGGAAGGTCGTTCAGTTTGTTTCGGTTCAGGCCAATGTGCGGACGAATTTATTTTATTCTAGACGACGGCCTCGTGGCGCAGTGGCTCGCCGGAGGCCGCGGGTTTGAATCCCGCACGGAACAAGTATTTGTATGTCCTACAAATAATTTTTCCGGGTCTGGATGTGTGTCCTTGTGCAATTTATGTTTGTAAGCTGCCTCCGCGGTACAGGAGAAAATCCAAGTGTGGGGGTAACGTTTTTGTAAAGTAATTATAAAAGAATAGTGAATATTAATAGGCCTGTTAATAGATATACGATTAGCTTTATTTACTCTCTACATGCATCATAAACTGGAATAAATACCATTAATTAGAACTTAACTTATTTTAAAGTTAAAGGAGTTAAAATCGATTACTCTATGTTTGGTAATTTAATTATTTTATGAGAAAGACAAAAACAATAGCAATAAATATAATTAACACTGACTTAATAATAGGTACTAATTATAACTTAGAACATAAATGAAAAACTCATGACGAGCAAAGTGGCTCAGGACCGTGCTTTGCGGCTGTCTGTGGAGGAGGATGTTCAGTAGTGGACTTGTGAACAGCTGTAATGATGATGATTCGAAAACTTGCACGATTAAATTGTAAGAAATCGACGTTTTTTTATAGGATAGGGTGACAAACGAGCACACAGCCCATAGACATCTACATCTATCCTCCATTAAAGATCAAAATGCAGATGCGTTGTCACCCGTGAGCACTGAGATGAAATGCCTCGTTTCCTTTAAAAAGGAACTCTGGTTCTCTACACTCACTATAGGAAACACAGCATCATTAAGCTACTATTTTACGCTGATATTCTGTGAGAGCGTGGTCCTTCCCCGGTCGAGCCGACCCATTCGTGATACAACTATACTGCATGGTTCTACCACGTATAAACGATGTGCTTCATTTTTTTTTTAATTTTAAAATTGTTCTCGTAATAATCTGATTGTAAATAAATGTTCATTATTTTTTTGGATAAATAGCTTATCGATTAAAACAAATGTTTAAAAATAATTAAATCGCGCTAATTAAAGTAGTAGGAATGTTTAAAGTTGAAATTGTCACTAAAAGGCTGGTAATTGGGGCATCCACCCTACAAAGCGTGAATATAAAATTTAAATCAGATGCGTTTAATCACTCTGGGAGCTTGTAGCAAACTAAACGCGCGCCTAACGCGTTAACGCGGCGACGGGAGGTATACATTTTCGCCGCGCCGTAGAAAGAGAGGGGGATACTTCCACTCCTTATGCCGCGCCGGCTGTCTCTCTCTCTCCATCCGTCTCTCTCTCTCCATCCGTCTTACGCTTTTTCGATCAGGGTCACGTGTCCTGACGCGAGTTTAACAATTTTTACCCACTACAGAAAAAGTGTCCAACGCGGCTAAAGAAGTTTTCACTTCAAAAACACATCTATATAATGATGATAATATAGCTTTTATATCCCGAATAATGGCCTTAAATAACACATATGAGTTCAATTTTTTTTCTCCTTATGTCACACTTAGTCTTTATTATATTTACTTAATAAAATGATTACCATTGCAGGATTGTGTGTTGTTCCACGACACGATATTGCACAATCTGCACTACGGCGACCTCACCAAGTCCGCTCAAGAAGTGTACAACGCCAGCAAGATGGCTGAGCTCCACGAATCTGTTATCACTTGGCCCAAGGTATGGTCTCATTTGATATAGTGTATCATCAGCATTTTAAATGTGGCATTTTGCCTAAAATTATTTATTGGGTCCTTACATATGAAATTAGAGTTTTGTCGTACTGACCACTTTGATCTGAAATATCTCCTCTTTGGTTAAAAATTCCAAATTCAAATTTATAAATTCATTTAGCTGGTACATTTGAGTTTTGAAAGCAGTCATTCATTTAATTTTTCCTCATTATTTTTTTCTTTGGCGTCGCTTATTACTGCACTTACGTATATTATTTACGAGTACGAGTTCTACCGTAGCACCAGTGCTGCAGAAACAGCTCGAAGAATTAATGATGTGTACGGCGCTGGTGGCGCAAAAGAAAGCACGGTACGTTTTTGGTTTCAACGTTTTCGTTCTGGAAATTTTGACCTTCAGAACCAACTCCGTGGACGGCCGGAGACCAAAGTGGAAAATGAAGAATTAAAGGCTATTATGGAAGCGGATCCATCACAAAGCACTTCAGAGATAGCTGCAGACTTTGGGGTAAGTGATAAACTGTATTAATCCACTTGAAGCAAATCGGGAAAGTAAAAAAACTTGAACGATGGGTACCTCATGAATTGAGTGAATCAAACTTGCAAACACGCGTCGACTGCTGTGTTTAACTGACATAAAAATGAAGGGATTTTAAATCGAATCATTACTTGTGATGAAAAGTGGATACTTTACGATAATCGGAAACGCTCGTCGCAATGGCTAAACCCTGGAGACACAGCCAAATCCTGCCCTAAACGAAAATTGACTCAGGAAAAGTTACTTGTGAGTGCTTGATGGACTAGCGCCGGTGTCGTTCACTACAGCTTTCTAAAATCTGGCTAAGCTATTACGGCAGATATTTATTGTCAGCAACTGCAAACCATGAAGGAAGAACTAGGCCACTGCTGCTTCACGACAACGCAAGACCACACACTACACAACAACCACTAAATTAGATGAGCTACAATTGGAATGTCTGCGACATCCACCATACTCGCCGGACCTTGCTCTAACAGATTACCGTTTTTTCCGGAATTTGGACAACTTCTTACAAGGAAAAAAATTCAACTCCGATGCGGCAGTCCAAACCGTCTTCAAAGAGTTTAGTTCTCGCCCCCATGGATTTTTTAGTAAATGGATCAATGTACTACCTATGAGATGGAAAAAGTGCATAGATAACAACGGTGCATACTTTGATTAATTAAATATATTTTACAAAAAAAATTGACTTTATATTCCTCCTGTACAAAACGCCAATTTCATATGTAAGGACATATTATATATAATTATTTATAAGTATATAACCATACTATGTTATGTTCGTGGTAGAGCCATGCTGCAGCTATATTATGGTTGTGGTACGAATGGATCGCCTTGACCGAGGAAGGACTATTCTTTTACAGAATACCAGCGTAAAATAGCAGCTTAATGCTGCTGTGTTTCGTATGGTGAGTGTAGAGAACCGGAGACCCTTTTTACTGTAAAAGAGGCATTCCATCCTTGTCCTCACGGGTGACAATGCATTTGCATTTTGATTCTTAATAGAAGATAGATGTAGATGTCGTTGATCCACAGTCTCCGCTTACCATCAGGTAGACTGTGTGCTAACTTGTCACTTTCATTCCATTAAAAAAAACTACATGGCGTAGTGGCGGTGTAACATAATACACTACCTCGTAGCACGTCGTGAGTGACGTAAGAGGCGACAGAGGGAAGCTGTAATAAAAGAGATATAAACTGGTTGCCGACCTTCCGGCCAAGCGTGCATTTATGGCGAAATTTCCCCTACGTGGTAATCTATGGAGGAGGCCATTAGGCCAATATGTGATGACATGAACATTAGTTCAGTAGTAGATTTATAGACTGTAATGATTATGACGATGTGATGATTTTGTCTCCATAGATACCTATGAAAGACCATAAGACCTTTATTTATTATTTTATTTATTATAGGTATTTCTTTAAGTTAATTCTCTTAAAACGAACGCTGTGATATGGAATACTAATTTGGTTCAAGAAATAAGCATACTCAAGTAATCTGATCTTATGTTTTCATATCAGTTACTAGTTGTAATGTATAAGAGGTTTGACTTTGAGTTGTTGTTTGATTAACTTGACGGAGACCTGTGTTATTATTTCTTTATAGAATAAGGGTGACAAACGTACACACAATCCACCTGATAGTAAGTGGATGCTGTGACCCATAGGCATCTACATTTCTCCTTGATTAGGAATCAAAATGTAGATGCGTTGTCAACCCTGAAGATTAAGATGAAATTCTCTACACTTATTATACGAAACACAGCAGCATTGAGCTGCTATTTCACGGTATTCTGTGAGAATGTGGTCCTTCCCTTGTTGATCTGATCCATTTATGCTACAACCATAATATAGCTGCAGCATGGCTGTACCACGTAAAGACTTACCATGTTACTGGGCTGTAGACTTACTATAAGTATCATTTTGTTGCAGGGCTATGAAACACAAGTTGGGGAGAGGGGGTTGAAGCTATCTGGCGGTGAAAAGCAGCGAGTTGCGATCGCTCGTGCCATCTTGAAGGACTCGCCCATCATTGTGTTCGATGAGGCCACCTCCAGTCTGGACTCCATCACTGAACACGTTAGTGAAGAAATATTTATGCCTTTATGGGTTACAAAGACACATTCATGTAGTTATATATATGTCTATATGAAATATATACTTACTATCCGCGCGATTGAAGAATGGGATTAAAAATGGCGTCGCCTCTATTCACCTCTCACTCGCACACTGTCGCTATCTATAATTACACCCGCCGGTAAAGAGTACAAAAAAATACGCTGCGATATGCGTTTTTCGTACGTCCTCCAACTTGTCATTGAAATCAATAATAACAAAATGCCATGAACTACAAAAAAATTCTGTTAGTCTTCGCTTTATTGTAAGTTGAATGCGCTCTGAGATTTTTTTTCGTTAGTTATTGTTGATTTTGCTTGACCCCTCAATCTTAAAATTCCCATGCAGTCACATGCGTCCGTCAAATCCCGAGTGGTCGCATGCGACCGCACCCACCCATATCACTTTAAACCATTAAAACTTATGATTTCTTATATTTACGCGAACACTACACATTGAAATAATACTAGTTTTTACGGAATTTATCGCGTATATTTAACTTTTTAAATACCCGACGTTTCGAACACTTTACAGCACTCATGGTCACGGGCGGAACTGAGATGTTCAACGTCCATATGTCATAGTTAACCGCGGTTACCATAGATTAAAATTTAACTTTTGTTCCGATCTATGCAGTATGAACTTATGGTATCTTGAAGTCTTGCAGTTGTATGCTTGGGTTGGGATTTAATTTCATTTATTATAGGATCCCAAGCAGATGGTAACACCCAGCCATCTTCTCTATTGAAATTAGGATGTTTTTTGATTTCAATAGCCTCGCGAATCATCCTTGGAAGGAATCGGTGTTCTTTAGCGAGGGTTTGCGGTCTATCAAATCTGATGTAGTGACGGGGGCGATCCTGTACGTGTTCACAGACTGCAGACTTCCCGGAGCGTCGATTCTTCACATCAGCTATATGTTCTTTAACGCGGGTTTTTATTGATATTTTAGTTTGTCCTATGTAGGAGAGACCACATTCACAATCAAGCTTGTACACTCCTGCATCTTGCAGAGGGACATTACACTTGACTGATGGTAAAAACTGACCAATCTTCTTCAGCGGCTTGAAGTATGTTTTGATGGAAGCGCGCTTCAAGATGTAGCCAATCTTGTCAGTGACTCCTCTAACATATGGCAGTACAGCAGGCACACGCTCGACTGTGGCCGGCTTCACTCGTTCACTGTGACGTAGGCGCGGGACTCGAAGCTTGTTGTCATGCAAAACTTGCTTGACATGGTGGAGCTCTGCAGCCAGGTGTTTATTGTCACAGATCCCTCGTGCTCTCTGAAACAAAGATTTACCCACGGTAGCTAACTGTGAAGGATGGTGGTGAGAATCACCGTTTAAATATCTATCTGTATGGGTCTTTTTTCTATACACAGTATGGAGTATCCTGATAACACCTTGAGCCATACTGTGTATAGAAAAAAGACCCAAACCCAAGCCAAGCATACAACTGCAAGACTTCAAGATACCATAAGTTCATACTGCATAGATCGGAACAAAAGTTAAATTTTAATCTATGGTAACCGCGGTTAACTATGACATATGGACGTTGAACATCTCAGTTCCGCCCGTGACCATGAGTGCTGTAAAGCGTTCGAAACGTCGGGTATTAAAAAGTTAAATATACGCGATAAATTCCGTAAAAACTAGTATTATTTCATTAAAACTTATATTTATTTAGTTTAAACAAAAGTCAGTTATTCAATGGATTCATTATTACAAAAATATAATTGATAGAATAAGGCGTCACCTTGCGGAAATCCATTATCCCCGCCCGCTAAGACTTACTTAGCAGTCAGCCGCCGTAGAGTCTACATCACCTGAGGATGCCTCGTGTAGAGGAGAAACACGTGTCGTATTGTCGTCGATGGTGTTTCTTACCTGGAATAGTGGTATTGGAAGTAGTGGTGCATAGTGGTGTTGGGAGTAGTGATGCTGGGACTAGTGATGACGGAGTTAGTGCATGCAATTGAGGGAGGGCGGGAGGTGCTCTTCAATCCAGGTAAGACACATCATTGTATTTGGTTAGCGGAAGGTTGCAAAGTAATTTATATTTTTATTATTACAAAAATACTTAATTGTGTTTTGATAACTACATACCAAGCGGATATCGGTAGCGTGAAAATTACTATTATTTCTATATAAAACTCAAAATTGTTTACGTAAAAAGATATATTATATTCACACTGAAACCTTTATAACAATTTAATAATATAAAAAACTGTTCTTAACTTAGAAAAATCTAGAAATCAACGCAACAATGTACAACAACGAATACTCGATAATGACGCACTTTGAATGTAGATTATAAATGAATATCTATAGACTAACTGAATTTATATTAAACTAGAGGATAAAAATTTCATGTTGATTCTATAATGTCAAACTTCTTCATAGAAAACTAGTCTTTAAGTATAAGTGTTTATGAATTATAGCGCGGTCTCATGAGACCGCTAGGGGATTGAGCGGTTAATATTTTTCGAATTTTCGTTTATCTGTCTGTCTGACAGAGTTAATCTCCGGAATAGCTCAATGGATTGTAATAAAACCTCACGAACGAACGATTTTATTGTAATAAAACATTGATAAGATAAAATAAATGGTATTTGATGATTACCTCAAGTTTAAATAAAGCCACATTAATAGAGGTGGGATCTATTAATGTGGCCAGGCGAAATCAGAGCGGGTTGCTAGTTATAAAAATTATTTTAAAATAATGTACATATTAGCAAGTAACCTCCTTAGTTCGATAAATATATTTATATGTATGGATAAAACATAAATCAAACCACTGCCTCATAAATGTGAACTATGAGGTACTTTAAAGCTTCATATCATTTTGTATCTACATTTCACATCGTTATTGTGATAGAGTTTATTATAACATCATTTTGGATGTTATTAATGTATAATTTTCAAGTTACAATTAACATATACAAGGTGAAATAACCATTTGACAAGGTTTGGTAAAATAGCCTTTTGGGCAAGCTTCCAGCGTACAGCTTATCCCCTGGCCTGATTGACTGGGTGAAGGAATTTGTAGGAATGATCTCTATGACTATGAGTCGTTGTCGATAGCTCCTTGTTTTATCTCGTTGTGACAAAGGCATGAATTTTTCAGGGATTCATTTTCTACGCAACACTCTTCCTTTAAACGGTGGTATCAGCTTGCTACATATTAATGATCTGCTTATCCCCGGTGTCTATGGGTATGCAGATGACAGCGTAGTTGTAAAGAGGTACCAGCAGAATGCTCGGGCTAGTCGGTATCAAATCCAGTCCGAAAGAGAAGCTATGGGTGAGCGTGGGAATCTTTCACTGCAGGCAGTCTCTGAGTCCGCGCCTCTGGGTTTAATTTCCGGAATGTATCTTTGAAATTCATTTATTAGGGGTTGAAATTCTTCCAATTGTATATTATTTTCAACTAATTTCTCTCTAAAACAAAATTTCCAATTAAACGAATATTATATAAATTTCCAATTAAACGAATATTATATAACATAAAAATGTTCTGGAAACTCGTAGGAACTGCCAGGGGAAATACAAAACAGCCTATAATGAATGCTATAAGAGACGAGAATGGATGTATTCTGACTGATGAAGTTTCGAATTTAAACAGATGGAAGGAATACTTTGAAAGCGTGTTTATGAGTGAAGAGTCGTCTGAATTAAATGAACTAGAAATTCCGAAAGAAGTGGAAAGGGGTATGGAGATAAGTGTAGATGAAATAATGAAAGCAATGAAAAGCATGAAAGCAGGTAAGGCAGCTGGATATGATAGAGTTTCTCTCGAGATGCTAAGGGCTGGAGAGAGAGTGGTGGCAGGCCTGCTGTACATCTTGTTTAATTTATGTTGGGAATTAAAACGGGTACTGGATGACTGGTGTAAAGCAGTTGTAGTATCAATATATAAAGGAAATGGGTCACAGCAGGACTGCAAAAACTACCGTGGTATCAGCTTGCTTAGTATTGTGGGTAAACTGTAATGTTAATTGAAAGAGTTATGTAAAAAACTGATGGAAAAATTTGGGATGTGCAAGCGGGTTTTAGAAAGGGAATGGGGTGTACAGATCAAGTCTTTTCCATGCGCATGATTGCGAAGAAGTTTTTGGCCAAAAACCAGAAAGTTTTTTGTGCGTTCATGAACTTGGAAAAGGCTTATGACAGAGTGGACAGGAATGTGTTATTTGCCATAACTTAGTTGCAAATGATGGTAACCATCATTTGCAACTCAGCCGCCGATGGAAGAACTGGGAATTAAAAGAAAGGGGAATGAAAGTGAACCCAAGTAAGACGAAAGTGATGGTTTTTGAAAGAGAAGAAAGCAAAACGGTATGTGAAATAAGAATAGAAGGAGAGTTAATTGAGCAAGTGGATGAGTTTGTGTATTTGGGATGTGTATTTAGCAGGGATGGTAGATATGATAGTTATATAGAACGACGAGTAAATGCAGGGAATAGAGTGAATGGGGCACTACACTCTATTATGAAGAACCAGAGTGTGTCAAAAAAGGCACGTATGGTAATTCATAGTGCTGTGTTAGTCCCTACTTTAATGTATGGTAGTGAAAGCTGGGTGTGGCAGAAGAAGCACTAAAGTATAATAAATGCTGTAGAAATGCGGTCTTTAAGGAGTATGCTAGGGTTGAATCTGAATGACAGGGTGAGAAATTGCGTGATAAGAGATAAATGTGGTATGCAAGATGATGTTTGTGACCAGGATTAAGAAAGAAATGCTTCGGTGGTTTGGTCATGTAGAAACAATGAATGAGGAAAGAGTGACAAACAAATTTATATGGCAGATGTGAACGGCCGAGTCGGGAAGGGACGCCCTAGAAAAAAGTTTATCGACCAAATTGGCGATATTTTACGCCACGTTAGAAGTACCCTTAACCGACGAGCATGTATGCGTAGATATATGGATGTAAAGGAGGCGATAGAGGTATGTCAGGATCGTGCCAAATGGAAGTTCGTAGTCTCTGCCTACCCCTCTGGGTGACAGGCGTGAGTGTTTATGTTATTTATGTTTACGAATATTATAACGTTATAATGATATACCGTTTTTAGAGGGTTTGCACTAATGGTACTGCGCATTTTGACGGTACGGGTTCGATGATCCGCCATTTTTAATTCCATTCTTCCGTCCGTCCCATCCGTACGGACTGTTTTTTATCATTCTATCACTGTATATAGTCTTCATATACTATAATATAAAGAAGCAAAGATTTTGTAATGGTGTTAATGAAATTTTCAGGCCATCCTACAAGCGCTGAAAGCCGCCACAGTGGGACGCACGTCTATTTGCATCGCGCATAGACTCTCCACAGTGGCCGACGCGGACGAGATCCTCGTACTGGAGAACGGGTCCATATCCGAGCGCGGACAACACAATGACCTCATCAGCAATCCCAAGTCCCTCTACTACAGGCTGTGGGAGAAACAGAACAGGGATGCACTCCCCAAATGAGGTCTCCTAGGACCTTCGGCTAAATTTTTTACATGATTTGACAGCCTTGATGTTGATTGTCGAAGTTGATTGCTGCTTTAGTTATTTTTGACGTTGACGTATTAAATGAGTGACAGCTGCCATTTAATTTATGTTTACACGAACACTACACATTTAAATGAAACTATTTTTTCCCCATTTTATCGCGTACTAATGTACGCGATAAAATGGGTACGCGATAAGATAAGTTAATACTTATTTTATGTACCCGACGTTTCGAGCACTTTACAGTGCCCATGGTCAACGGGTAGTACATAATTATAGGAGCCCAAGAAGATGGTAGCACCCAGCTGTTTTCTCTATTGAAATTAGTAAGTTTTATGATTTTAAGGCTCTTGAAAAACTGGTACTAGAATCCGTAAAAACTAGTTTTATTTAAAAGCTGATATTTAATTTAATGTTTTTAATTTAAAATGGAATTTTGGCGGGAACTTAACCGGCGGCGGATTTGTGCTCCTTTAATATTGTATAAGTAGCGATTTAAAGTAGAATTTGATACTTTAAAGTGGTGTGATTTTGTGTATTAAATGTGAACTTTTATTGGGAACGATGATACAAGTGCTCCGATGGTGATGCGAATCTCAAGATATAGTGTTTGCTTAGGAGCCACGAGATGCTATCGTCATCGAATTTCTGCTGGCTCAAATTGCCGTCAAAATTTTCCAAATTCTTCACAATGTGACGCATCAACATGTTTTACCTTAATTAATTAAGATATTAAAAAGGATAATTCCATCATGTACTTGACGCTGGTAAAAGTAGTCTGATTAAAACTACTTTTACGGATTTTGTCACGTTTAATTTATTTGATTTTTAATTCCCGACGATTCCATGGTCTGGTGAAATTAAATGCGATAAAATCCGTAAAAGTAGTTTTAATGAATGTGAAGTGTTCGCGAATATATAAGAAATCGTTAAGTACGGGTTTGAGTAAAAAAATAAAAAATAAATAAAATGGTGCATACAGTGTTTTTTTAAAGAAAACCAAGTAAGAAATGTTAGTACAAAATATTCTAAATATTGTTTTGTTATAACACTGTAGATAAAATCTTCTTACATGTGATATAAAATAATATTAAACTTTAGAAAAATCTGAACAACACGCATCGATCCTAAGTTGATTATTTTATCCTGGTGATCTAGGATAAAGTTATTAAATTATTGTATTGTCATCAGTCCTTGATGCGAGTGCAAACTTTGAAATCAATCAGCCGTCTACAAGTTGGTGACAATTACATTAAATTATGCCTTTTAAAGATATGTACATGATAGATATATAGACATACAAGATAATGAAAGCGTGTTAAAGACAGGCGAAACTTCTCAATAGTGAAAATATCATCTTCAACTTTGTTGCGATAGTCACAGATTTTATGAATTTTGTACTTTATTCCCAAATCTTTGAAAATTAAAAAAAAATGTTGTCTATCAAATGCCCAAGAGGCTCGTTACAAATCTAATAACATTTTGTTATAATATTTTATATTTCAATAAAAATGAATATGCAAGACACGTATTGATTGCATACAATGAGAAATTGTTTGACAAAACTATTGAGATACATGGCAATCCATTTAAATATCCGAGTTATGTATGAATATATAGATATATGACCTCCTAATGAGAAGACGCCTGTGCCTAACCAGTGGGACGTATATAGGACGTATGTATATATATAATTATCATAGTAATTGGGATATGATGTGAATCCAAACAAAATATCATCATAAAACTAAGATTTTTCGTCAAATTTTTTTGTTTGCTTTATCATAAATCAGATATTACCATAAAATATTATAAATTTAAAACTAAGTCTTAGTGATAAGTAATAAAATTCTATTTCGTTTAATTGAATTTTCACATGACCTGGTGTTTGTAAATTTAATTAAGTGAAATTGATTAAATTACATGTTGTATATTTAAGATGAGGGATTCTTAAAATATTATCTACGATCACAATGAGTTGTTGAATGTAGTGTCTTAAAAATTCTGAAGCTGTCCTTATTTGTCCTTTAAGTATTCATGTAATTACTACGCGCGTAGATCCTGTGTGATATGTAAATAATAAATACACGTTGCAATTGTGTACAGATATTTGTTACATAAGTATATTATTTTGTTTTAAAACTGTCTTTTATTTACCTACTAGCTGGTACCGGGCGCGTTGATTCCGCAGAAGAAATAATTGTTGAAATATTGTTTTAAATTTGGAAGAGTTGGTTGTATATTGTTTAATTAGGAATGATATAATATATTCGTTGAAATCATAGAATACTGTATTGAAATTGAATGATAAATGAATGTGTCGGTACAATACGCGCGCAACGTACTGTAAGTTAATTGTACTATGCCTATAACCTTAAAGCAAGCAATAACAAAGTTTTAGCACAATCTGATGAACGGTATAGCAGCGCATAACATACGAACAAACAAAAATTAGTTTTTATGCCCCAACGATGATTCTCCCATGTCGTCCCGACTCTCATATGACTTCCAATATTTGGCGTTATATCGATCCCGAGAGAAAGTTAACGTTGGACGTGGAATACTTACATCTTACACCGACACGGCGACGAGAAACAGCGGTCCAACGCGGTAGACTTCACGGCGCCAAAGGCGAAATTACCCATTATGAGGCAAATCTATAGGCGAGGCCTATGTTCAGCAGTGGACGTTTATAGTTTTTAATGGAGGGCGGCGCCACTTTGCAATGAGGTTACTACGAACTCCGTGCTGCTGCTGAGAATTTGTTGACAGATTCTTAGCGGGAAAGTTAATTTGCTAGAAAAGTGTAGAAATTCATGTTGCTTTCTGAAATTTTAGTTATATTTTATATTAATTGCATCAGAAATGGATAAACCAAACTACGCATATTAATAAAAGTAGAAGAATTATAAAAATGTTTAAAAATTAAAGAACACATCACTGAGGCATGGCTTTGTGTACGTACACTCGAAATCGAAAAACTTATTTGAAACGCAACTTCTTTATGATATGATTATGCCACTGTGTGATCATTTCCGTGATAAATATAATCACCTCAGTTACAACTCGCGACATCTGGTAAGCGTAAGATTTTTTTAGCTCTCATTGGTCTAGTCACTTTACTAGTACTGACTAGACGTCTCGCATGTTGGACACGTTAAGAGACGTCGTGCGAGATGTCTAGTCAGTACTAGTTCAGTTCATTGACTATCTCGTTCGTCTAGTGCTAGTACCTGCTGATCAGCCTGCTGGTCCCAGGTACAAATAATGTGTCGAACCAACATCAGTTATTAGGATTTTATGTCAAAAAACTCTCACTAACAGCCCGGAGTCAGATAGTTGCGGTGTTTCACCCCCGTGCCTCGGATAGTACGTAAAGCCGTTGGTCTTGCGCCTGATTTCTCTCGTATGAGAGTGAGGGAATATAGTGTGCATCTGTGCTTGCGCATACACTGGGACACTATAATCCTGTCCTGTGCAGCTTGCTAGTTTTCGTTAAGACTAGCCGTCGTAACCGAAATTCGGTCTGGAGAACATCATCAGTTCATTGTCGATATATCAGGAAAATCTGGAATTTAAGGAAAATTCTCCCTATCATTGAAGAGGACTATTAGGTATTCGTGGGGCACACCAAAGGCAGCATAGTGCCTGTCATAGAGTTGAATAACTATGATTGCCTACCCTGTTAAAGCTACACACGTACCGCCTTATTGTTTATTCTGTAGTAAGACAATATAATACAACCCCACGTCATAGAGACAAGAACTACGCGATAGACAGAGAGGCACCTTGTATGTAAATAATATATTTGCCACTCAGTGATGTGCAAGCTGAATTGCACTTTATTGCGTCGCAGCAAGAGTCGATATTCATTTAACCTTTTACAGAGTGATTCTTTTATACCTTGTATTATTTAGTATTTTGTGGTTATGGTGACAAACGAACACAGTCAACCTGATGGTAAGTGGGTGTTGCAACTCGTAGACACGTCTGTCATCGATTAAGAATCAAACAGATAAGATGCGTGGTCGCCACTTATTGCATGAAACACAGCATCATTATTCTGTTAAAGCGGAACGGAATACCAGCGTAAAAAAATATTTTACGCTGGTATTCCGTTAAAGCATGATCCTTCGAGTTGTAACCAATGTAAAGCTGCAGCGTATTCTAATACACTTGGAGAAGTTTCTAGCGAGACACCAAGTTTCTAGGGACTTTGCCCCCTTCTCCTCCTGTGCCAGATCCGAGTTACACACATGTAGGTGAAATAACACTGTAGGATCTTTTGCGCCAAGGGCAGATACAGAAGAGATAGCGACCTTGGACCCAATGAAAGGACGTGCTGAGAGGCTTATTGGTGATACCAGTATGGTTATTACAAATCACAAGCGCAAAATTGTCAGCCTTTCGGTTTTTTTAGAGGATACATTTGGGAGTGTGTGCGCAGGAATTGCATAAATTAATTTTTTCATTGTCAGATCACCAGACGCTGGGCTAGTCTCCACCCCTTTGTTGTCGACATATAACGCATTCAAACCAAACAGTTGGCTAAGTTCATACTGCGTACAGCAAAGGAGTGGTATAATTTGTCAGCATCTGTATTTCCATCCTATTATAATTTCGGTGTCTTCAAGGCGTTAACAAGGAATTAATAGGCTCTTGTTTAGCTAAATTAGTGCACTTTACCATATTTAGTTGCATCACCAATCACCAACAGGCGGAATAGTGGTCGAGCAAAGGTTTACAATACAAAAAAAATAGTCCAATACAAAAAAAAAATAGCTCACCACTTGCGTGTTTTTTTGGTTCTCTGGTTGAGGTTAGTCTGTAACCAGTCAGACTTCTCCTGAATCTGCCCTTTGGTAGAATAATATAAACCTTTTAGTCTAGGCCTGGGGCTTACTGTTATATAGAAGTCACAGATAATATCTAACACAGATACTATCTAACACAGATACTATATGATAGTATGAGGGATTGTTTTAAAAAAAATTGTACCGCTGAATAATACAGAGTATCCATGCTAAAGCAGGTGTTTTTTTACAATATTTTTACAATATGTTACAATATTAGGATAATAAAACTTTTTTGTAATGTTTTTTTTACTCTATTGATTGTGTCATGTTATCGGTTGTCATAGTAACGTTGTTTCATAACAATCAAATTTAAACCAAATAATAATTTGTAGCTGATTCTTGAGCTTTCTTTTTAATTTTTGTAGACAAAATGTATATTGTACGGTGATTTGAGAGGATGTCAGTATTGAGTCTCATGCCAGAAGTCAAAAGCAAAGAATTAAGGTCGGTTTAATTTTAATTATTATTGTACTGTAAACGTGGTAAAGACATGCTGCAACTATATAATGGCAGCAGCAAGAATGGGTCGGCTTTTTTACAGGATAGGGTGACAAACGAACACACAGTCCATGATAAGTGGTTGCTGTGGCTCAAAGACATCTACATCTATTCTCGATAACAAATCAAAATTCAGATGCGTTGTCACCCGTGAGGACCAAGATGGAATGCCTCGCTTGCAGTAAAAAGGGTCTCCGGTTCTCTACACTCACCGTACGAAACACAGCAGCATTAAGCTACTATTTTACCCTGGAATTCCGTGAGAGCGTGGTCCCTCCCCGGTCGAGCCGACCCATTCGTGCTACAACTATACTACTAATATAACTGCAGCTTGTCTTTACCACGTATAAAACTTAACGGTGTATGGCTACGCGTTCACAGAATACCAGCGTGAAATAGCAGCTTAATGCTGCTGTGTTTCGTATGGTGAGTGTAGAGAACCGGAGACCCTTTTTACTGGTAAACAGGCATTCCATATTAGTCCTTAGAGATAACAACGCATTCGCATTTTTATTCTTAATCCGGTACAGATGTTGGATGCCTTTGGATCAAAGGTTCCACTTACCATGCGGTGTACTGTGTTCGTTTGTCACCCTTATCCTATAAAAAAGTATTTAATGAGTTTTTACATATAATCGAAATGAAGTAATTTTATAATCAAAAAAAGACTTACGTATAATGAAGTGTTTTTGTAGCGATTTGTTTAGAACCTGGTATAAGTTAGGGGTCGTATATTAATCACGTGATTTTTTAACAACTATTTAGCCGCCCCCTGCCCCTTGGTGATGCGAGGTTTTAGACTAAGGAAGGTTGTTTTTGACTCGCATAAAAATAATAAAGGAAAGGCGTAACTATGTGAAAAACATATAATTGTACTGGTATATGACTATATTTAATAGACATTTTCCTCGGACCACGGATTAGTGAGATTTTCTTCCACACTATCAAGTGGATAAGAATCTTTTCTTGTACGTTAGCAGTTGGCACTATGCTTTGTTGAAGATCAAAGTCGGTCTCATCAAGCCACTGGGCACACATTTTTCGCACACTACGTAGAGAATCTTTCTGGATCTACCGATCTGTAGTCGGTGTGGATGCGTGAAGGACGAACATTGTGCATATCCGGATTATTATTGCTCGAATTATTTGATTGTTTGTGACATGAATTCACATGTGCCTTAACATTCTTCTTCGTACATAAGTATAGTCTACACCGTTGGCTCGTCCTTCCCTCAAGTTGCTCACAATCCTTCTTCAGGCTAGGGTACAGGTCATAAGGCAATTTGTCAAAGCCATCTTGCGTTGGGGTAATTCCTCGTGACCGACTATTTAACATTGTCTGAACTGATCTGACCTAAGCAGTAAAATAAGTTTCATTAACAACTTTCAGAAAAGAATCCGTTGAGAGCGTCTACAGCAGCAACTCCCGCTTGAACCTGCTTAGCAAAAGGAAGCGCATGGTTCCACTAACTATTGAAATGTCGAGCCACTCGATGGGAAAAGGCGACCGCTATGTGACCCAGCGAGTGCTTTCTGCGAAGACGCATCGAGTGAAGCAGCTGCAGAACCAGCTGGCTGACGCGCACTATCATTTGCAGGTGTTTTATTACTATAGTTCTTTTCTTGATAACAGAGTTCATTGACAAGTATAGCGTATGTGCGGGTAATATTGTCATCTGATTAATATGCTCACTTTCTTATTACTCAAAAACTAAAGCCTTGTTTGCATAGATGACTCTGCAATAAGATAGTTCTTCATAAATCAATTGAATACTATAGGGTCAAAATGGCGCTGGTTTATGGACGCCATTTTGACATTTGACAGTACAGTAAATATGGTCATTGATTGTTTTTTTAAGTTGATTTTTCAAAGTGGAATACTTTAATAATTTATTACTTATCGCCAAAGCTTGTTTGTTATTTTTCCCTAAAATATTATATAGAGTGCGACTGTAATTTCTTATGTTTACGCGAACACTACACATTTAAATAAAACTAGTTTTTACGGATTTTATCGCGTATGTTAACTTATGTTATATTCCCGACGTTTCGAGCACTTTACAGCACGGTCATATAAAATAAGTTATATACGCGATAAAATCCGTAATTAAACCAGTTCTATTTCAATATACGACTTTGAGTTTTTGCCTCTATCCTCCTCCTAGTTTAATTATTATATTACTCTCACGTACTTTAGCATAAAAGTAAAGTAACACTGTACATACAACCAATTGAGCTACTTAAATTTTTACCAGCCAGTAAAAGTCTACTGCCATCAAAATTCTTGGCAAGCGGGTTGCTAACCGCAGTATTTTATTTTTAGTCGTTATTAGGAAGACACTGCTGCCCCTCTCCTGATTTGCTTCTCTCAGTTGCCTCGTACGACACCCACGGTATGATATGGTCTAGTTCTTTATTTGGCCGCAATTAGTTTTGGGTGCACTTCTTGATCTCTAAATATTAAAGTGTTTTGGACAAGCAGGTTACCTTATGATGCCGAACACCTTATCAACTGTGAGGATATAACAAAAGTACTATGGGTCCCGCTGGGTTTCTTGCTGGTTCTTCCCAGGACAGAGAGTTTTACCAAACCAGTGGTAAAGCATTAATGACTTTTCAATAGGTATTTTTGTATAATATATCTATTAAAATATATTGAAATAGAATGATTCTATTCTATTCTATGAAATTTAAAGTGGACGCCCATCCTCTGAGCTACATGATAAAACGTTCTGATATAACGACGACGCTGTGGCCGACAAATACAACTCACTATTTTGGATTTAATATTTTTTGCTTTTAAATTGGTCTTGATTCCTTCTCTTACACGTAAATATTGATAAATATTTCTTAGGGTCGCGAAGTGGCGTTGGAAATATCCGTAGTATCATATGATATTTTTTGTACGTGCTAGAGCCACGCTGCAGTTATATCATGGTTGTAGCTCGAACGGGGAAGAACCACGCTCTCACAGAATACCAGCGTAAAATAGCAGATCAATGCTGCTGTTTCGAATGTTGAGCTTAGAGAACCGGAGACATTTTCTACTGGATACGAGACATTTCATCTTAGTCCTCAGGGGTGACAACACATCTTCACTGTGATTCTTAATTGAGGATAAATGTAGATGTCTATGGGCAAAACAGGCTCGTTGGTTACCCTTATGATATTTAATAAAATTACAAAGGGAAATTGTTCATTAAAGATGTAAAACAAACCCAATATGGTGTCTGGACCATTCCGAAACCAACTACTGGTGCCATACGTGGTGAAGAATACGATAAATTGTAATACTTTGAGGGACTATAAAGAGCAGTAGATTGTATTTATTAATATAATTTTCTTCATAATTTTAGGAGCTGAGTAATGAGAATCGGGTTTTGCGCGCCTTACAAAAAAAGCAAGAAATCGCTCTACAAAGGTGGGTCCTCGTTAACTTTTTTAATGTCACTAATTGCTCTAAAATATATATCAGGCCCTTCCTCTGGCGTTGCAGATGTTCATGGGCGGCATAGTCACTTACCATCAGTTGAATAGCATGCTCGTTTGCTCATATGAAATCATATGTTACCAACCTATCAAAAGCGTTTTGAGTTTTGATTGTTAGTTTCTGGGAAACGGATCACTGATAGTAAAACAGGGTCACATAATATTTTTTATATTCACGTAAATACTCCACATGAAATAAGTTAACATTAAATGCGACTTAATTTATTTATTTAAAACTTACGGAACAAATTGTTGCTTGTTATGTACAATGCTTGTTGTTGCTTGTAATGCTTGTAAATACAGCTAAAGGTTGATCATATAATATTCCACTTGTTTATATACCTCACTATATGGCGTGTAATACATGTTGTATCCTCGGTTCTGAATCAAAACGGCTCCGGGGTTTGTCCTTGTGAAATTTGAGTATATAAACTGCACCCGCAATTTAGCTGAAAATACAAGTGTAACGTTTAAAATAAGAAAATAAAAAATACAGATTAGTCCTGAGGACTAAAGTCGAATATTTGTTACCGGTAATTGATGTCAGCTATAGAATTTCTGCTAAAAATTGTTACAAGCTAGCTTGTTTACGAGCGCTTTTAGATCTTAAAGGTTTACAAAGAAGTAAAACGTATATTTACACTTATACTTATATGTTTGTTTCTTTTTATATTGCCGCTATAATATATAAAATACTGAGGAAGATACCACATTTATGTGTATATATATATATATATATATATATATATATATATATATATATATATATATATATATATAAATATATATACATTTTTTTAAATGGTATCGTCCTCAGTATTTTTAATTTTGTTTGTGATGGTCATTACGCTAATGTTAATTTAAGAATACTTTAAGTACTTAATAATACTTAAACCAATTCAGGTACGAGAATTCGAACGCTGAACTTCCTCAAATTCTGAATTCACACAATGAGGAGATGCGGGTGCAGCAGAGCAAGTACAAGCAGCTGAAACAGCAGCATAAAGAGACGGCGATGCGGCTCAAGGAGCGCGACATGCAGCTTCAACAGCTGAGGGACGAACACCAGCATTTGTTGGAATTAAGCAGGGACAAGTATAAAAAGTTTATTTTTAAATAGTTTAAAACTTGTGTCTTGTCTGTATACAATCTTTAAACGATGGAATCTAATATTGACAAGGAGATCTAATATCGACAACTTAACAAGGAGTGCCACAAAGCACGGTCCTGAGCCACCTGCATCCAGGACTTCCTGCATGTCTCACAAGGTCGTCAATCCATCTAATCTATCCATTTATTTACTTATTCATACTTAATTATTATTTTATTTAAAATGGTGAATAAAAGGTTTATAAAGGGTACACTTTTTATAGTATTGGGTGACAAAAGAGCATACGGTCCACCTGATGGTTAGTGGATGCTGTGGCCTGTAGACATCCACATTTATCATCAATTAAGGATCAAAACGCAAATGCGTTGTCACCCCTGAGGACTAAGATGGAATGCCTTGATTCCAGTAAAAAGGGTCTCCGGTTCTCTACATTCACCATACGAAACAGCTGCATTACGCTGCTATTTTAGACTGGTATTCTGTGAGAACGTGATCCTGTCCCGGTTGAGCCGACCCATTCGTACTCTAACTATAATATTGCTGCAGCGTGGCTCTACCACGTACAAAATGCATTTAGCCACTTATTGCGTTTAGACATTCTCTCTCGGTCAAAGTACAAAAATAAAATTTACTTGTTTGTCATTCTTCTCTGCATTTCTGCATCTAATCTGAATAAGATGAAACTTTGGTAAGGTTTCTCACAATAAATCCATTGTAAGTTATGTCGGTACAGCTTTTAATATACGTATAAAAATTAACCACAAACAAAAACAATGGGTGTGTAATAGTCATATATGATATTATTACCAGAAATTAACAATTAGTCGGCTATTTACGATTACTATATTGATAACAAATATAAAACACTTAGTTTTTCTAATTCAATAAGAAACCTTCTCGAACGAGAGAAGCTTCAAGCCCAAGTCAACGAGCTCACAGCGAAAGTGCAACAGCAAAATGAAACCATAAGTATGCTGCAGCGTCGGATCGCGCTCGAAGCCAAGAACTTCAAGCATCAGCTGCAAAATGAGATCAACAAGCACAGGGACACGAGGCACGATCTGGACTTGGCTATTAACAATGCTGATAAGCTGTCTACTATTATTGAGGTATGTTGTCCTAAAGAAAGCGTCCCTTTGATAACTTGCCCTCGCTTCGTTGAAGTAAAGCAATATTTAAATAGAAGTCTGCCCGATGGATTCAGAAAAGTGCCTAGATTTAAATTGAATATGTCTTTTTTAATTAAAAAATACAATATTATTCCCTATTTCTCCCACTTCAGGGGAAGCAATTTCGAAAATCCTTTCTTAGTGGATGTCTACATCGAGAAAGGACTGTACCAGGGTGGTCTGAAAAGTTTTCGATCTCAATGTGAAGATGGCAGCACACGTCAATAATAGTTAGTGAATGTAGTTGTGCATCTTTTGACACTGTTACCATCAACATTTCAGCCATTTTGGACGAGTAGTTGTTATTTGACAGTCGTTTGAGTGAGTATATGTGAGCGTTGTTGCGAAAATTTTTGTTGTTAAAAGGAGCACCTACGCAAATCAAAGATAAGATAAACTCTATGTATAGAGACTCTGCACCATCATTTACCACAGTAAAATTTTGGGCAGCTGAATTTAAACGTAGCCGTGAGAGCTTGGGAGACGATGAACGTTCGGGGCGTCCAAAAAAAAAAAGAAAACTTGTAAATACTGACGATAATATCGCTAAAGTTCACTAAATAGTGCTAGACGACCACCAATTGAAAGTAAGAGAGATAGCAGAGGCTATAAAAATATCCAAAGAACGAGTTTGTTACATATTAAATCAAGATTTAGGCATGAGAAAACTGTCAGCGCGTTGGGTGCCGCGTTTGCTCACGGAAGACCAAACACGTGTATTAATAAACATTTCGAACGCTCTGTTGGTGTAGTTTAGGCGCAATAAATCCGAGTTTTGTCGCTGATTAATTACTGTAGATGAAATAATTTCTTATATTTACGCGCACACTACACATTTAAATAAAACTAGTATTGTTTAAATACTACAGATGAAACTTGTATACACCATTATACGCCTGAAATAAAAACTGTGGACTGCAAAAGGAAAACCGGCTCCAAAAAAAGCAAAAACTGTTTTTTTTGGCTAGGAAAGTGATGGAGACTGGTTTTTAGGATGGTCATGAAGTTATTTTAATCGTTTATCTTCGAAAAAAGAAAAACCATTACAGGAGCATACTACGCATCATTACTTGAAAAACTGAAAGAAGAAATTACGGATAAACGGCCACATTTTTAGAAAAAAAAATCATGTTTCACCATTATACGCGCCGTCTCACACCTCAGTAGTTGCCATGGCGAAAATTCATGAATTACGGTTTAAACTGCTTGACTAGATAGTCAAGCAGTTTTACTAAATCAGGTGACTTTTTTGTTCCCTCGTCTAAAATTTGCGTTCGGAAGACAGAGATTTTAGTCAAATGAGAAGGCAATCACCTTCGTGAACAATTATTTTACAGAGAAAAACACCGAGTACTATTTGAATGTGTTAGAGGGATGGGATCATTGCTGGGAGAAGTGTAATTTAATTAGTAGTAGTAGTAGTAAAATTTAAGAAAAAATGTCTTGTATCTTTGTTATGTTGGAAACCTTTCAGACCACCGTCGTATATGCTAAATTCCAAGTCAATCGGGCGTCACTAAATATATATTCGTCCTATGGGAAATACCAGAAACTTCCTATGGGTCGATAGGTGGCGTTGTCGCCATCTTGTTTATGTACTGGCGACAGGTATCAGCTCAAAGGTGTTCACATCTGCTACTGCGATCATCAGTCCACCGGCCTAGGTTCAGCAATTGACTTTTACCGGCCGACGAAGAAGAAGTTACATGTATTTAGAGTGCAAGAGAGAATATACCAATTTTTCTTGCAAATGCTAATCTAATAATGTCCTCCAGACCAAATTTCGGTCACGGCGGCCTGCCTCAACGGAGACTAGCCATTGGCGCAGGACAAATTTATAGCGCCCAAGTGTATGCGGAAGCACGGCTGCACTCTCTATTCCCTCACTCTCATAATCCAATGGGACGGTAAACCGACCCGACCGGAGAGAGATCAGGCGCAGGACCAATGGCTTTACGTGCTTTCCGAGGCACCGGGGTGACACACCGCCAACTTGCTGACTCCGGGCAGCTATTGCGTTTTTTCGTGACGGAAAAATTCAATAATTGATATTTTGGCCCGACCTGGGATTCGAACGCAGGACCTCATGATCAGCAGTCACACTATT
Organism: Parnassius smintheus behrii; assembly: GCA_036936625.1. Taxonomy (NCBI): domain Eukaryota; kingdom Metazoa; phylum Arthropoda; class Insecta; order Lepidoptera; family Papilionidae; genus Parnassius; species Parnassius smintheus. The sequence continues at coordinate 53,156,130 of JAUPFT010000007.1, forward strand.
ACAAACACTAGACCAACGAGACTGTCTAATATGTAGGGATCCTATGTAGATAATTTTTACATATTTGGCAGTGTCATCAACGTGCCTCAGCGTGGTCAGTATGGCCAAATCTTACAAGCAATGCATGCCAGCTGGTGCTTTCTTGGAAAATCCTATGTCCAGCTGTGGGCTGAACAGATGTTATTACTAATTATTAATGTAATATGAGTTTATTGTTTATTACATTTAAGAGCTTGTAAGTCTCTTGTTGCAATACTGTAAGGAGGAATTTCCGTAACCGCCTTGCTCAGTAGCTAGTAATACCAGTTATTCAGCTGTACAGAAACACTAAGCCAAGCTTACTATAATATTGATGATTACATAAAGTTACAGAATCTTCTCAGAATGAGCTCTTGGATGATTTCAACCCCTGGGAATGATCTGGAGGTGATCCAAGCTGTTTCAATTATATACAATATAAGGGTTTTTGCGAGCCGGTGATAAAAATAAAGATTATTTTCAATAAGATTGTTGTTATTTTTGTTAAATAGAAATGATTCTATTGATTTTGATTATGCTCTAGTCACTGGTATGATTATTATATTATATCTGGCATATACGAGATATTATATCTATCGGATACATCGATCACTAATAGTTCTTTATTAGTGAGCGATGATCGGATACAATTTGTTTAGTTGCTTCTTAAACGGCCACGAGACAAAATGCGGTGATGAATTCTCTTATTTTTCTAATTAATTAATTGCATATCATATCAACACTAAGTGTACAATAATTCTAAATTTTTATTCATTATATTTCATAGATGAAGGAAAAAATGCTGAGTACAGTCGCCAGCCGTGGTGTTAAGTCTCCTGTAAAAACAAGCTCGGTAATGAGCTCGATGCGTCCTGCAAGCAAAACCAGCAAGAGCGTTCAGGAATCTAATGCTTACAAATCCAGTGATATGCGTCAAAATGTAATTTACCTTGATTTATAAATATACCTCTTAGATAATTGTCAAAGTATCGGTAAATATACTTACTTATCAATGTTGTTTTGAAGACGTTATTCGTATAAATTAATAACTGTCAATAATTTATTCAACTTTCATTTGTAATATTTTACTTGTACTTTATTCAAGTTACACAATTTGACGATTGCAGGTTGATCAAAATATTATTGCAAAATTATGCGAGAACTCTCGTTCTATTAGCAGCGCGTTTTCACATGAAGAAGACACCAGTTCTTCAACTGAACCTCGTTCTCGTTACGTTCGAAGTGGTACTAATTCTAGCAGTACACGCTCTACACCTAATCCTACTAATAAGAGCTCTAAAGCATCCGATAATATTTTAGAACTTGCTAAGACTGTTCAAGATGGAATGGCAGGTTTAGCGATATCAGATGAAGATGATGCGCTTCGGAATTGTTCAACAGATGAAATGCAGAAGAAATTGGAAATCCTCAAGGCGGATCTGCTAAACAAAATCAAGAATAACGAAGAACCAATGTCAAGAAGGAATAGTGCTCTAAGAAGGAAATCTACTGAGGAGTCTATTGAAGAACAAATAGAAGCAGAAGTAGAAATTGAGCGACCTAAATCCAGAGCTCGTAGCTCTAATGTTTCATTTCAAAATAGCGTTACAGTTGAAGAAACCAACACCAACATTACTATACACGATTTCACCGTAAGTGACACAGATAAAAAACCTAAGCGAGAGAACAGTGGAATAGAAAGAAAACATGGAAAACCAATAGAAGCTTACTGTAAAGACATTATGCACGATCTGGAGAAAAGTAGTAAAGTAATAGATAGACACATAAAACAATTTAGTAACACTAAGTTTGAAAGTGATAAATTAGTTCAGCAGTTACAGGCTGTGGACAAAATAAATGAATTGGTCAATTCCAACGTAGAAATTCCCGATGAGGCGTTGTCTGAATTGAACAATAATTTTAATATCCTAACAGACCAAGTTTTAACTGAAGCACCGATCGCAAGAAAACGATCAGTGTCCGGTCGAAAGAATTCTAGACTTGAACCTAGGACTAGTTTGCTAGGAGATACGAATATGTCAAACCAAGATTTATTAGATGACTTACTGGGGAAGAAATGACAAACGCTAAGTGCTTTTCATAAAAGTACTCGTAGTGATGCAAGATATCACTGTCTTTTGTAATGAACTATTTTTATTGATGATGACTTAAGTATTATATATGTAGCAATCATGTGATTGAATTGATACGCAGACGCGCATGGTATTGTGACAATATTGCTTGTGAGTATGTAGATAGAATCCTCGATTAAAGATTCTTTTACTTATAGATAACTTGGTATAACCAATAAATCTTCTGTTTAATATAGAATAATAAAGTTTTATAATTCATATTTATATACAATTTAAGACGTCACGTTCTTTGTTCAGAGCATGAAAATAAATGGAAAAATAATATGAAATATAAATTTCAAGTAGGCTGCGAATAGTTATTATGGAAGATTTCTACAAAAATATTGCTAAAACGTAGACACGTTTGATTTTTTTTTAAATTACATACTCGCATTCAATTCATGTAGTCCTTTGAAAATGAGGGATATCTAAAAATATACTCACGTAACCTATGAGACCTTTTCGTTATTGAATGCCAAGCTTAATCGCTCATTAAGGATTCTTTGTTCAATCGAAGATCACCTACAATTATATCATATTGAGATTTTATTTTGAAAATGGTGAAATTTTTAATATTCTGTAAAAGTAACTCTTAAGACCGGCAGCTATTGCATATATAAATTCCAATGCTTGGATGGAACTGCAAATAAATGCAAGCTATACTAACATTTATTTAGGCATTTGGAGCTAATGTTTGGAAAAATCTTTTGTATTTTAACACTATTTGAATCGAGGCCAGCGTTATAAAAAAACAAGAGTATTTTTTATTGAAGATACAAGTGATAATTTCATTTTAAAATCTAGCAAAATTTTGAGTAATTTTACAAACTTGTTAAAAATAATGTATTTTTTACTTTTAAATGTCTGTGAAACTTAGATACAATCTTAGAAACTTCTATGTAGTTTCACAGTATTAATTAGAATGTATTTTATACACTGAACAAGAAATATATTTATGATATTCCAAAATAGAGTAGTGATTTGTTTATTGAAAGAAATGATAATATTTTTTTCTGTCATAAAATACAAAGTTTACCCCTATATAGTTTTTTTTGTATGACAAGGTTATGCCAACTACATAATGGTTTATAGCAGACCAGTATTTTAGGAGGTTATTATGTAGATTAATATAAATATTATTCTTTGGTCCGAAATATAATTTGAATATTGCTAGGAATTTTTTAGCAAGATTGTTTTATATCTAGTCTAGAATCACAAATTTTTGTTTGTAATAAAGTTTATTTATTTTTAGAACAGCATTTTTTATTTTGGTTGTGTATTAGCGGCAAAATAATTCCCACTATCCCGTGTTATTCCGTGGATGTCGTAAGAGGCGACGGAGGGACATGAAGCAGGAGATGGGTAACAGCATCTCCCTGATACCCGTAGCAGGCAAGTAGTTTGCATTCCGCTTGCCAAGCGTGGCAAATATATAACGAGGATTCCGCATATTATGAGATCCGTATTCACCATCTTCATTTTTTAGATTAGGGGTAACAATCGAACACAGTCCCCTTGATGGTAAATGGTACAGTGGCCCATAGATCCATTCGTGCAACATAGATCCATTCGTGCAACATAGATCCATTCGTGCAACAACCAACATATAGCTGTAGCATGGTTCATTGGCATTGGGATCTTGATCACACACGATTTTGTTATAGGAGAGGGGACAAACGAGCATACGGCTCACCTGAGGGTAAGTGGCTACCGCCACCCATGAGTTAAGGTCATCAACTGCAACACCAGGGGATTGCAGATGCGTTGCCGGCATTTTAAAAAGGTATAGGCTCTTTTGTTCAAGGTCCCTAAGTCGTATCGGTCCGGAAACTAGTTGAAAACTCGATATGTATAGAGGGTGCAGCATGAATGGGTCGGCCCGACCAGAGCAAGACCGCGCTCTCACAGAATACCAGCGTGAAACGGCAGTTTAATGTTGCTTTGTTTCGTATGGAGAGTGTAAATAAGCGGACCCTTTTTACTCGTAAGAGGCATTTCGACTTAGTTCTTCGAGGGTGATATTTTGGAGCACTATTATATGTCGCCGGAAAACCGGCGACGAGGTTCGCCACCCGTCACGTTCTGTCTCCCAGAGAGGCGAAAAGTGGATTGCAGAGGCCCGTCTGGCTACGTTGAATGTATGTGGGGCAATGAATGATAAAATGGATGAAGTATGCGATATGATGTATGATAGAGGAATAGATGTATTATGTGTAAATGAGACGAAAAGGAAGGGGAAGGATGTCACTGCACTTGGCATGTATAACGCATACTGGTCTGGTGTAGACGAGATCGAGCGGGCATGCCAGGGAGTAGGAATCATCCTTTCAGAACGAATGGGCCAATGTGTGAAAGAGTATGAATGTGTAAGCCCAAGACTGCTATGGATACGAATGAAAGTGGGCTTAAAGAAGTTGTTTGTGTTAGGGGTCTACGCCCCAGACATGTCTAAGCCCACTTATATCCGGGAGCAGTTTTGGGAAATGGTAAGGATGGTGCTAATGAAGTGTAAGGGAAATGAAAATATTATTATGCTAGGAGATTTTAATGGAAGGGTTGGGGTGAGGAGGCTTGGTTATGAAAGGATATTGGGAACGTTTGGTGATGAAAGTATAAATGAGAATGGTGAAAGCCTCCTCACCGTATGTGTGGAAAGGAATCTTTTTCTTCTTTTAAAATTTTTTTCTTTCTTTCTTTTAGGAAAGGAAAGGGGTTTATTCAGACGTTGGCGGCATAGGACATCTGTGTCTACCACTGCGTTACAGCGTATAAGAATTGAGAGGTTACAAGATGAAGATGTGAAAGACAAGTACAAATGCAGACTGAGAGAAAATATAAGTAATTTGGATGAGTTGTGTGTGAATGAGTTAGACTTGGAGAATGTGTGGCATAATGTTAAGAAAGGTTTAGTGGATGCAGCTACCGAAGTATGTGGTGTTAGTAAGAGAATGAATGAAAGGAAAGACAATACGTTATGGTGGGATGACGAGGTACGTATGGAAGTTGAAGCAAAGAAGAGAGCATGGCTAGATTTACTAGCGACCAAAGCTGGTAACTCTGGTGGTAAGAATGATGAGAATGAAAGAAAAAAGGCAGAGTTTAAACGTTTAAATAAGAGAGTAAAAGAATTAGTTGAAAGGAAAAAGCAAGAAAAAACGGATAGGAATGATAGAAGAATATCGGATAACTTCCAGGCAAATATTAAAATGTTCTGGAAACTCGTAAGAAATACCAGGGGAAATACAAAACAGCCTAGATTGAATGCGATACGAGACGAGAATGGCTGTATCCTGAATGATGAAGTGTTGAGTCTAAAGAGATGGAAGGAATATTTTGAAAGCGAATTTATGAGTGAGGAGAAGTGTGAACTAAATGAAATAGAAATTCCGAAAGAAGATGAAAGAGATAGGGAGATAAGTATGGATGAAATAATGAAAGCAATGAAAAGCATGAAAGTAGGTAAGGCAGCCGGATATGATAGAGTTTCACTCGAAATGCTAAGGGCTGGAGAGGACGTGGTGGCAGGCCTGCTGTACACCTTGTTTAATTTATGTTGGGAACTAAAGCGGGTAACGGGAGACTGGTGCAAAGCCGTGATAGTCCCAATATATAAGGGAAAAGGGTCACAGCAGGACTGTAAAAACTACCGTGGTATCAGCCTTCTTAGCATTGTGGGAAAACTGTATGCTAAGGTACTAATTGAAAGAGTTATGAAAGAAACCGATGAAAAAATTTGGGATGTGCAAGCGGGATTTAGAAAGGGAATGGGGTGTACAGATCAAGTCTTTTCCATGCGCATGATCGCGGAGAAGTTTTTGGCGAAAAACCAAAGAGTTTTTTGTGCGTTCATGGACTTGGAAAAGGCTTATGACAGAGTGGACAGGGATGTGTTATGGCAAACGCTGAACGCATTTAGGTTGAGCGCTGGTTTGATACAGGCATTAAAGACTCGAGTGCTTGTGTTAGAATCAACGGGGTCTACTCGGGCTGGTTTGGCATCCATAAAGGTGTCAGACAGGGCTGTGTAGCTTCCCCGTGGCTGTTCAACCTATTTATGGACAGCTGTTTGGAAAATTTGAAAGTTGAAGAATGCGGGGTAAGAATGGGTGAGTTAACCATCAAATGCCTTTTGTACGCCGATGATCAAGTCATACTTGCGTCGTCGGCGGCCGAGTTGCAAATGATGGTTACATTAATGAACAGGTCATTAAAAGAAAGGGGAATGAAAGTGAACGCAAGTAAGACGAAAGTGATGGTTTTTGAAAGAGATGAAAGCAAAACGGTATGTGAAATAAGAATAGAAGGAGAGTTAATTGAGCAAGTGGATGAGTTCATATATTTGGGATGTGTATTCAGCAGGGATGGGAGATATGATAAGGACATTGAACGACGAGTGAATGCAGGAAATAAAGTAAATGGGGCTCTACACTCTATTGTGAAAAGTCAGAATGTGTCAAAAAAGGCACGTATGGCAATTCACAGTGCTGTATTAGTCCCTACTTTAACGTATGGTAGTGAAAGTTGGGTGTGGCAGAAGAAGCACGAGAGTAGAATAAATGCGGTAGAAATGCGGTCGCTAAGGAGTATGTTAGGGCTGAATCTGAGTGACAGGGTGAGAAACTGTGTGATAAAAGAAGAGTGTGGTTTGCAAGATGATGCGGTGACCAGGATTAAGAAAGGAATGCTTCGGTGGTTTGGTCATGTAGAAAGAATGAATGCGGAAAGACTGACAAAGCAAATATTTGTTGCAGAAGTGAATGGAAGAGTCGGAAAGGGACGTCCTAGGCGGAAGTTTGTCGACCAAATTGGCGATATACTAAAAATGGGCCAAATTAAGAGTACCCTTAACCGACGAGCATGTATGCGTAGGTATATGAATGTGGAAGAGGCGAGAAAGGTATGTCAGGATCGTGCTAAATGGAAGTCTGTAGTCTCTGCCAACCCCTCTGGGTGACAGGCGTGAGTGTTTTTATCTTATCTTATTTATCACTATTATATCTATCACTCATACATCGTAAACTAGATTAGAACCATATAATAATGCTCAATGACGATTTCTCCTGTAATTAAAAAGAAGGAAAGGAAACTATTTGACATCACAAAGAAAAAGAAGTAAAACCCCAGATAAAAAATACCAGAGAATTTGTGTGAAGTAAAATTAGGTCCCTATTTCAGCTAACTGACGCTGTATTAAATGAAAGAAACGCTGATTTTCAAATAGAGACCAATATTGAAACAACATTTAAAAAAAAACAAAAGTCCTTTCTATTTATTTTTTCTTTTTATTGTTGGTAGAAAACTGATTATTAAAAGAATATCGATTTAAAAATCTCGTAAATATAAAAAAAATGTCACGATGCGTTGAAACCACACTAAATCCTACCTACCCATGAATATTCAAAGAGAAATTACTGAACTGAGCGGCGTTCTTACTGAATGAAATACCAAAAATACTTGAATAGATAGAGGTTCAGATTCAAAAGGTCAATTGAGTTATAAAGTCGTTATAACAGCCTGAATACATCCCACTGTTGGGCACAGAAGTCCTCTCATTTTCTTAAGGCAATGAATGTAATCTACAGTTGAACATGGTCGAAATTAAAATCAAGGATCGTTCTCTAGAGCTCTATGTGTGTTCGTCGGAGTCTAATAGCTTTCGACTAAACAATTTTCTTGAATAAAGCTAAATTTACGGATTCTATCGCGTTTAATTAACTACTTTTACTTATTTTTAATTAACGACGTTTCGGGGGGATTGAGATGTTTGACGTCCCAATGTCATTGTTAGCCCGGCTACCTTCAGTTTTTGAATATTAATTTTTGGTCCGACTTACGCAAAACAAGCCTACAGTATCTTGAAGTCTTGCAGTGGTATGCTTGGGTTTGGGTTTAATTTTGTTAATTATAGGATCCCAAGCGGATGACAGCACCTAACCATCTTCTCAATTGAAATTTGGATGTTTTTTAATTTCAATAGCCTCGCGTATCATCCTCGGTAGGAATCGGTGTTCTTTTGCGTGGATTTGTGGTTTATGAAATCTGATGTAATGGTGGGGACGATCTTGAACATGTTCACAGACTGCAGACTTCCCGGGGCGTCGGTGCTTCACGTCAGTTATATTGTTACGAGCTTGAGGTTCGTGACAATAAAAATTGCCGATAAAATTACCTAAATTAACACTTTAATTTACTTTACACAAATTAAAGTTAAAACACTAATAATTAAACACACTAATTCACTTAATTCCGCTCCGAAGCGTCGCTTGTGTCGCTGAGTTCAACTCTGTCTCGATCGCATCTTGCGCCACCTATTTATTTAAATTAGTAAAATATCCGGAATGTTCAAGTAAACACGCGTAAGGTACCGAGAGTTCGAGTATAGATTTTCTAGAAACTTAGTTCTTCGGGTGGCGCTGTTGGTCAAAAGATTTGTGATGTCATAAACTGCAACGCTCCCCTCGCTCTCGTTCCTGACACTAGATGGCGCTAGTTGTGTCGTCGACTGGAGTGCGTAACACTGCCCCCCCCTAAGACATGCTCGTCCCGAGCATTATCGGTCCCATAATAACGCGCCAAGCGATCCACATGGACGATCTTAGGAGTCCCTCTTGCGCCTTTCTGTATCCGGTAGGTCACATCGTTGATCCTGGTTACAATCCGGTACGGGCCGTCCCATTTAGCTTGAAGCTTAGGAGATTTCCCTTTGCTGCGGACTGGATTGTGCAACCACACTAATGAACCTTCGTTGAACCCTTTATTGTTCATTTTGCGGTCGTACCGGGTTTTCATTTTCTCAGACATTTGCTGGCCCGATTGTCTGACGTGCTCATAAATGTCATTCATTTTATTCCGCAAGTCATTTGCATAATCGGTTATACTGCGTGGGGCATCAGGTGGTATCCCGGTGATCAGGTCTGCAGGCAGCCGTAATTCTCTTCCAAAGTTTGCGAAAGCTGGTGTCACTGCTGTACTTTCGTGAACAGAACTTCGATATGACAACAAAAATGGTTGTATGTGCTTGTCCCAATCTCGTTGCCGATTGTCTACAACTTTTGCTAGGTACCTCTCCAATGTCTGATTAAATCGTTCCGCCATTCCATCAGATTGCGGGTGATAAGAAGTCGTTCTTGTTTTATGAGTACCCATAACTCGGCAAGTTTCCTGGAATATTTGAGACTCAAAATTCCTTCCTTGATCGCTGTGAATCTCTAAAGGTACTCCAAAACGACAGAAGACTTCATGAACTAGTTTATCTGCAACTGTTGAAGCTTCTTGATTTGGAATGGCGAAGACTTCTGGCCACTTAGTGAAGTAATCCATCACAACCATGAAATACTTGTTACCGCTTTCACTCTCCGGAAACGGCCCCGCCACGTCAATGGCTATTCTCTCCCATGGTGCACCCACATTGTACAGCTTCAATGCACCTCTACTACGAGTCTGAGGTCCCTTTACAGCCGCACAACTTGTACATTTGCGACACCAGTCCTCGACATCGTTTCGACAGTGGACCCAGTAAAACCGTTCTCGGATCTTCAGTAGAGTTCGTTTAACTCCCAGATGGCCTCCTGAACAATCATTATGGTACAGCTGTAGAACATCCGGTACTTTAGCTTTAGGGACAACCATTTGCAAATGACAGCTGTCTCCCCGAACGTTTTTCCATTTACGACACAGAACTCCATCCTGAAGCAGCAAGCTGTCCCACTGGGCCCAATAGCTTTTAGTGGTCGAACTCATCGCTGAGACGTCACTCCACTTAGGCTTGGGAGCACTGGCCTTTATCCATTCCAGAATCGGCTTGATGTCCGGATCTTCCTGCTGTGCATGTAGTAAGCTGTCCTTCCACTCGTTGCTGAGGTGGTCTGCCCTGAGCATCCTCACGGATACCACTTCCTTACTCTCTTGCCTAGTACAATGTTTGCAATCCTCAGGACAAGGTCTTCTTTACAATGCATCTGCGTTGCCATGAGATTTCCCGCTGCGATGTTCGATCTCAAAGTCGTATTCCTGCAGTAGTTCAATCCACCTCGCAACTTGTCCTTCTGGGTTTTTAAACTGCAATAGCCATTTTAGTGCAGCATGGTCAGTTCGTAAGTGAAACTTTCGTCCCAGAAGATATTTGCTAAAATGCTGCAACGACTTTACCACAGCGAGCAATTCGCGTCTTGTGACACAATAGTTCCTTTCCGGTTTTGACAACGACTTGCTGAAGTACGCTATCACGACCTCTTGGTCACCATTCCGTTGAGACAGCACACCGCCAAGTCCTATATCACTTGCGTCTGTGTCAACTATAAATTCTTTGCTAGCATCAGGGTATCCCAAAATAGGTGTTTTGCACAGACGGTCCTTGAGCTCCTGGAATGCGATATTGCAACTTTCATCCCAGCAGAAATGTCGCTTCTCCTCGGTTAGCTTGTGCAGAGGTTTGGCTATATCTGCAAATTTCTTCACGAATCGCCGGTAATAGGAGCACAAACCCAAAAATGCTCTAACCTGCGTCTTGTCTTTTGGAACCGGCCAATCCTTGACAGCGGCGATTTTCTCTGGATCTGTGCGGATACCTTCTTCCGATACTACAAACCCCAAAAAGTTAACTTGCCATTGGAATAGTGAACATTTCTTCGGGCTCAATTTGAGGTTGGCACTCTGAATCTTCATAAGCACGCGTTCCAGGTTTTGAAGGTGTTCCTCAAACGTACGGCCCACGATGATGATGTCATCCAAGTAGACCAGACAGGCATCGCCAATTAGCCCGGTAAGTACAAGTTCCATCAGCCTTTCAAACGTTGCTGGAGCATTGCACAACCCAAACGGCATTACTTTGAATTGCCACAGATCCTTTCCCGTCAAGAACGCAGTTTTCTCTTTGTCCTTAGGGTCAATTTCAACTTGCCAGTAGCCACTTTTTAGATCCAGCGTACTAAAACATTTTACTCCTGTAAGTATGTCCAGCGTGTCATCAATTCTTGGCAAGGGATAGCTGTCCTTCTTTGTAACGTCGTTCAGACGGCGGTAATCAACACAGAACCGCATGCTGCCATCCTTCTTTTTCACCAGCACCACTGGTGAACACCATGGACTAGAGGAAGGTTCGATAACACCATCCTTCACCATTCCTTCAATCATGGTTTCCACTTCCTTTTCAAGTGCTACCGGCAATCTTCTTGGCCGCTGACGGATAGGCAATTCTTCTCCTGTGTTTATTTTGTGTTGAACTAAGCCAGTCTTTCCTATGTCAGCATCGTTTGGTGAGAATACATCGGCGTACTTGAGTAACAACTTTTTCGCCTTGACCAATTCGTTCGGGGAGAGAACACTGCGACAGTCTTCCAAAAGTGTGGTCACTCTCGTTTCTGCATCCTTGCTGGGGGTCCCACTCGATATATATTGGCACCGACGTAACCAATCCACTTCCTCACAAGTTCCGATTAGTGTGCCTTTTTCTATAATCTGGTCCCGGTCGCAAAGGTTCAGCACACGTACTCCTGAGATGTCAGTGGTCCTGACCAAGGTTCGAGCTACTTTCCATGGAAGGTCATTGTTTACCCTTTCCACAAGTACACAACGGTGGGCTTGCCCAGCGTTTCGAGGAAGACTAACCGGAACAATCGTTTCCGATCTCGGCGGAAGAACAATCTTCTTAATGCTGTACACGTTCCCTGGTAACGCACCTTCCATAAAAAGTTCCTCCTGTCCACATTTCAAAACACTTTGCTTAACGTCGATCTCACAACAATTATTCCTCATAAAGTCTAGGCCTAGGATGCAGTCGTCCATTATATCAGCCACGATGACATTATGCAGGTAGATCACGTTGCCTAGCTTCAACTCCATCTCCTTCTCTCCACGGACGGGTATACGCTGACCGGTGGCTGTTACCAAATTAATGCGTTCTCGGTTGTATACGGAGTCCCCAAGGAACTGACTTATAAGTTGGGAACTAACAACCGTACGAGAGGCTCCAGTGTCTATGGTCAGTTTACACGGCATTCCGTGGACCTCGCCCTTGATGATTAGACTGTTCCCATCATGGGTTTGTGAGATCGAGATCCTTGGGGCTCTTTTAACATCAGCCAGCACCCACCCCGCAGTTCTGGCTTTTACTCGTTTCCCTGCTGCTGCTGGGCGGTGCTGTTGGCCGCACTACCCTCCTGGGATCGTTCACCTTCCCTTTCTAGGGTTCGCTTAGGGCAGCTGGATCGAAGATGGCCCTTTTCCCCACAGCCATAGCACCTAGGGCTGTATCCTTTGTTGCGGTCGCGAACTGTAGCTGCTGCAACCTCCCTGACGCGATGGGAACGGTGATCCTGCCGCACGGCTTCTACTTCCAGTGCATGGGCCAAGGCGTCCTTAAGCGTCTCGTGGTGCCCGAGCCTCACAGCAGCTCTAACTTCCAGGTCGCGGATGCCGTCGATGAATGTCTGCACCAGGTTCCCTTCAATGAGCGCAGGTACAGACCGGTATGCTTTTCGCACCAGCTTCTCCACTTCTCGTTGATGCGCTGCACACGATCTTTAAGCTGCGCACGAAAGACGTGTTCCAGGTGAGCATCGCCATATCTCGCCTCCAATGCCTCAAGGAGTTGCTCATAAGTCAATTCCTCACCGAGAGCTTCCAGAACTGTTAAGGCCTGGTCGCGCAGGCCTAGTGTGAGAGCAGTCATGGCCTGACTTTTATTCCAGCCGTTCGCCTTCATAACAGCCTCGAACTGGATTTTGTAGGCTGACCAGGAAGAAGTCCCATCGAACGGTGGCACCTTGAACCCACGTAGCGAAGGTGTTGTAGCTACTACGGGAGCTGTAGCTCCATCTCCAAGTTTGAGTTCGTCCAGTGATTTCTTCATGTCAGCCATTACGTTGTCAACCCGATAGTTTACTTGGTCGATTCGGGTTTCAGCTTTCTCGATTCGGTTTTCAGCTTTCGCGATTTGGGTTTCAGCTTCCGACAGGCGGTTGTCATGCAGAGCAACCCTATCCTTCACCTACTTTATCTCCTTCCCGAAGGTAGCGTGAAGGTCCTTCATGAGGAGCATCTGCTCTTCCAACCGACGGGCCTGTTCCTCTTGTCCGCCCCGCAGCTGCTCTTCCAAACGACGGACCTGTTCCTCTTGTCCGCCCCGCAGCTGCTCTTCCAACCGACGGGCCCGTTCCTCCTGTCGGCGAGCCTGCTCCTGCAGCATCACCATCAGAGCACCTAAGTCAGGTGCCACAGACGTAGAAGCTGCTGACGGACCGGCTTCCGTGGCCGGCGGCTGGCCCTCAGACATCTGCGGCGTTGCACCACCAAATCTCCTCTGGTCCGTCTCCTGCTGGCGTTGACTTCGGGTACGGACACCCTCCGTTTCCTCCTTAGGTAAAATCGGCATTATTTTATCCCACTTCTGACACCAATTGTTACGAGCTTGAGGTTCGTGACAATAAAAATTGCCGATAAAATTACCTAAATTAACACTTTAATTTACTTTACACAAATTAAAGTTAAAACACTAATAATTAAACACACTAATTCACTTAATTCCGCTCCGAAGCGTCGCTTGTGTCGCTGAGTTCAACTCTGTCTCGATCGCATCTTGCGCCACCTATTTATTTAAATTAGCAAAATATCCGGAATCTTCAAGTAAACACGCGTAAGGTACCGAGAGTTCGAGTATAGATTTTCTAGAAACTTAGCTCTTCGGGTGGCGCTGTTGGTCGAAAGATTTGTGATGTCATAAACTGCAACGCTCCCCTCGCTCTCGTTCCTGACACTAGATGGCGCTAGTTGTGTCGTCGACTGGAGTGCGTAACAATATGTTCTTTCACGCGGGTTTTTATGGATCTTTTTGTTTGACCTATGTAAGAGAGACCACATTCACAATCTAACTTGTACACTCCTGCATCTTGTAGAGGGATATTATACTTGACGGATGGTAAAAATTGACTAATCTTCTTTGGCGGCTTGTAGTATGTTTTAATAAAAGCTTATTTCAAGATGTAGCCATCCTTGTCTGTGACTCCTCTGACATATGGTAGTACAGCAGGCACAGGCTCGACTGTGGCCGGCTTCACTCGGTCACTGTGATGTAGGCGCGGGACCCGAAGCTTGTTGTCTTGCAACACTTGCTTGACATGCTGAAGCTCGGCGGCCAGATGTTTTCTGTCACAGATCCCTCGTGCTCTCTGAAACAAAGATTTACCCACGGTAGCTAACAGTGAAGGATGATGGTGAGATTCACCATTTAAATATCGGTTGGTAGCTGTAAAGCACCCGAAACGTCGGGAATTAAAAATAAGTAAAAGTAATTAATTAAACGCAATAGAATCCGAAATTTAGTTTTATTCAATGTGTAGTGTTTGCGTAAATTTAAGAAATCATTTTTTATTACTTATCAAACTTTTTTACAAAAAAAATCTGCCTGGACTATTAGCTCTAGAGCCAATTTTTTTAGAGGTGTGAAAAGCTATTGTGGTTTTTGTATTAATTTTAAATAAATATGATTTAAAAAAGCAAAATAACGGCCACCTTCAGCAGTGAACATGGGTACAAATTGCTTTAAAAATTGACCTCAGTCGTGCCAAGCCATGATTTCCCCATGGATTCTCTAACATGGAAGTTCTTGCTTTAGGACTTTTGGGTAACCCTTTAGAAACAAAAAGTGTAAATTGCATAAATAACACCGAATATATGATCACGTCCGAATTGCAATGTAGGCTATAAAGCTTTGACGCTTTACGATCTACTAACTCGGTTTTATGTTGTTTGTGACCAAAAGTTTCAGATTATTTACGTGTGTGTTTTTATAGTTATATAATCCCAATATATATATATATATATATATACATATATATATATATATATATATATATATATATATATATATATATATATATATATATATATATATATATATATTCAAATCTCTTTGGACTAGTGCTTTGACAACCTTTTACAAATTTTATAATAGGGATATCTTAAACAACGATGGTAAGTTAGCGTCAGCAAGTGTCGTCCGTAAACATTGAAATCATTTATTTAAGTAATATAATACAATATAGTACATTGTGTTATTTAATGATTATATAATCATTATCCTATTGCATGACAATTAGTATCTAATAGTACTTTTACCTACCATTAGAACGTAGTTATTTTGTGGCATAAATATTTATAATCGGATAAATTAATTCAAAAAGTTTATAAGCTTAATTTTGTGTGGGTTTCATACAAAATTTAAAATGGTAATTGTCAAAGAACTCTTCTAGACGTGTCAAATTTTTAAAATGACCACTATCTAGTGTGTGATGTTTATATTTATTTCTTTATTATTCATAAAGATTGTTCCTTACCAAAGTAATTTGTTTTATCATTTGTGTCAAGTCAATTGATTTTCAAGGTAAACGAAGCTAGCTTTTGCTCAAAATTTTCTCTCTTTGTAATATGCCTATACAAAATTAAGCTAATTGTAATATATAGCGTAAATATTACCAAACATGTACCTATTTATCACATCGTTGATTGCTAGTAAATACAGAATAATTATACCCTCCAAGAAAGAAGAAGAAGGGGGTTAATTTCTCAACAATTGTACGAGAGGTGTTTAATATTTTCCAGCTACTAGTCTCTTCGAACTAAGAACCTCGCATAACTATGATAGAACTTCACTTAAGAGAAGTTCGTTTATTCATTTATTATATTTTATTGTATTTTATGTTGGAACGCAGACAAACAGCGAAAACGCGATTACAAGCAAATGAAATATAAACGTTGGTTGCAGTATGTGAAGGATAAACGAAAAATAGTAAAATTAAAATACAAAACTCGTTAAAACATTCCGCTTCGATCTCGAATCGATTGAAGTCCAATAAAACAACTGTCGCAGATTCCATTTGTGAAAAGTTTAGTATGTACCTAGTTGTTTCCTTTTCTAAAGATTTATTTGTTCCTCTTTCTACCGTAATTAAATTCTGAGTTGGGAGAGCTTTCCGTTGATAATTATTATTTTAGTACTTACTGATTCATCATCAACATCATTACAGCCCTTCACAAGTCCACTGCAGAACATAGGCATCCCGTAAGGAATGCTATAAAGCACGCTCCTGCGTCACCTGCATCCATCGACTTCCTGCATGACTTACTTTCTGATTGGAAGATGAGAAATATTGCCAAATTTTAAAAAGGGATTTATGAATCTATTGATCTAGTGGTTCTTAACAAGTGTTTATTTGCACCCTGAAAACTTGGTGGTTGACAGACAAGGTTCTGGTACCTGACAGTGGCGGAAAGTCAATCTAAATACGCTTACCACGAATGTTACTGATTGTGGCGACGCCAAAGAACTACGCCTCTTACTACAAGCGTGTTGCTGGACAACAAGCTTGTACTAAGAGGAAACTTTAGAAAATTCCAGAAAAATATTATGGGTTAAGAAAGACTGATGGCGGTATAACCATTTCATTTACACCAAATGAAAAAAAAACGTAAAACAAAAATGGCGATGACGAATAGCTTCAAGGGTGCGAGACGTCTGGTACCGCAGTTGCCAATGCCAAGCGTATCGATAAAGATAAACCTTTCATAGAACGGGAGAAGCATATATCCAGCAATTGGCTATTACAGGCTAGTGAAGAAAAGGAAGAATCGTATCATGGCCTTCAGAAAAAGATAAATAAAGAGGATATTTGTGGCGTTTCCTTCGCCGCTTCTTCTAGATTATGGAACCATTCTTTATACAATAAGGCTGATAAACGAGCACACAGTGCAGTTTCGTTGTCAACTCTGAGGACTAAGATGGAACGCCTCGCTTCCAGTAAAAAGGGTCTCCTGGTCTCTACACTCACCATACGAAACGCAACAACATTAAGCTGCTGTTTTACGTTGGTATTCTGTGAGAGCGTTGTCCAACCAGAGTTGAGCCAATCCATTTGTACTACAACCATAATATAACTGCAGCGTGCCTGTATCACGTAAACATTTTGAATCTAATTTTGAGACAGTAATAAATTATAATATGTTAACGTTTGATAAACGAAATTTAATTAAGGTCAAGTATTTTACGAATTTTATTTAAGGTCAAATATAAACAATTTTTCTTGTCATCAGCGTGTGTGTATGAATCTCTTCTTAAATAGGTATTTTTTTGGATCAAAGTTAATTCCTTATAAATAACAGAATAGTGATTTTTTACTTGTTATGTGGTAGTTATTTTAATCTCCCAATGTTATATCTCCCAATATAAACACTGGTTGACAATCGGACTAATAATAAAACGTACCGTCAAACCGTCCAATTTTGCCAATGTTGTATATTTTGGCCGCTATGCCAATTTTAAGCTCAATCGCAAATTTAAAAATTACTTATTAATTTACGTTGATTTGCTTTGTTTTAAATAAACTATAGTAGACTAGACTAGGGTATAATAGACTATATTTCTGGCACCACTGGTTATGGTTTTTACCTTTGATTACACTCAGTTACTTATCAGAACCAGTCAAAGTGCACGTGTGTTTTTGACGCGGGTTAATTTAGCCTCAGTGTTTCTTGGTATGCTTCTTAATGGCTAAGACAAATGAGAGATTATCTTCTAACATGGTCTATAAAGGGGTTTCTAGAATATTTTTCTTGTATACTCTTAATATAAAGAATACTCTTTCTTGTCAATATTTTAAATAGAGAATGATGACAGTGGGCAAAATAAGCTGCATAATTTGCGTCTCCCGGTTGTAAATTTTGCCCATTCAATAAAGTGTACAAGGGTTGTCACTTTCTTACTGACTAGTAAGAAGCCAGCCTAAGAAGAGATATGTTTGTGAGCTCCTATGTAACCTCCTGTAGCTTAACCAGCTTGGCTTTTAACGTGTGAGGTGTCATTTTTGCCTCAATTTTCGGAATAGCTACGTGTTGGCGATGTGATGTGGTTCATATTAGTCTGTTCATTGAAAAAAAAATTTCAGCGCCTTTTACATTCAGTTTGGTACATATTAATTACAATTGTTTTACATAATAGATTTAACTCTTTATATTGGTATTGCGCAAATAAGTACATATTATCTATTTTAAATTTATTTATTATCTATTTTGAGGGTAACGTTAATCGAATTTTTTTAAATATTTTTTATATGAACAAATCAACTACCTCAGGGATAGTTTACAAATAATACATAAAAAAAAAACAATTTCTTTATTCACTTTTTCCTAAAAGGGAAGTGCAACAAAAATCATTATGATTATGTGGATTATGATTTTGGTTTGCTTTTTAAATTCTTGTTTTATTTTGGCACTTATCAATATGTTTTCATTTAAAAGAGGTTTATTGAGCTTAGCATTTCATTTACTTTTACATTTAATTTAATTTAATTTAACTTTTCCGATTTTTCAAAAAATGTTTTTTTTCCATATATCTGTTATTTGTACATTTGTTTTCAGAAAAAAAAACACATTTCAAAAACGTTAATCAGGAAGGAGACTAGGCACACACAGAAAAAATATACCTACCTTAAAAATAGTGCCAAATGTTTTAGACAGATTTAATTAAAGACTGTGGATATAGGAACTTACATATATTTAATTAAATAAAAGGTTTTGCTAAGCATTTTTTATTTATTTTCCTACCCGTGCCCACCGGATTTTGACAACCCTAACACCTACAAATTGCTTATATGAAAACAAATGGATATTGGAGGCTAAAATTGCCCAAATGTTTTGGAGTGAATCTATTGTGCAAAAGCGTTTGGTACCGTGATAAAACGTCCACTTTGCCTCTAAACTTATATTAGTTCTTTGACAAGAATGCCATAGGAGCTATAGTTCCGCTAATAATGGATGCGGGCAAACATGGACGAAAATAAAGGTAAATTTGCCAGTCATTAAAATTTCAAATCGCTTGAAATTTTATGTAAATAAGACTGAATTTACAATTGTAACACAATCCCATAATCGGCTAGGCCATTAGAAATTGAGAAAATACCATACATTTTTTTTTAAGAAAATCAGCATAATTGCAAAAAAGCGGGCAAAATTGGACGGTTTGACGGTACATTATCACTGGCAGTAAATCTTATTGCTTATTACAGAGTAAAAAATACACATTATGAAACCAATTACTTTACAACTCTTTATGCCACAAGGGCGGCGCCATTTTTCAATTAAAATGATCTTATTTTACAAATAAGTTCACCTCACTCCAACTAGCGACATCTAGTGAGCGTAAAATTATTAGCTTTAGCGTTTTTAGGGTTCCGTAGTCAACTAGGAACCCTTATAGTTTCGCCATGTCTGTCTGTCCGTCTGTCCGTCCTCGCTTAATCTCTGTGACCGTTAGCACTAGAAAGCTGAAATTTGGTACCAATATGTGTATCAATCACGCCGACAAAGTGGTAAAATAAAAATTGGAAAAAAATGTTTTATTAGGGTAGCCCCCCTATATGTAAAGTGGGAAGTGATTTCTTTTTTTAATTTCAACCCTAACGTGTGATATATTGTTGGAAAGGTATTTAAAAATGAATAGGGGTTTACTAAAATCAGTTTTTGATAATGTCAATAATTTCGGAAATAATCGCTCCAAAAGTAAAAAACAATGTGTGTGTCCCCCTCTAAATTTTGAACCATAAGTTTAGAAAATATGAAAAAAATCTGAAAAGTAGAACTTTATAAGGACTTTCTAGGAAAATTATTTTGAACTTGGATGGATACAACAGTTTTTGTACAAACTCATAAGTGGGAACACTTACTGTGACGGACGGGAAACTACGGAACCCTACACTGAGCGTGGCCCGACACGCTCTTGGCCGCTTTTTTACCTGACTTTGAATACAAAAATGGTATTATATAGTTATATGTTGCAACGGTAGCTCATTCATTCATTCATCATTCCTTTTCAACTTTTGAGAAATGTATCAACTTGCTCCTTGCTCTGACTCTGACAATCGATAAATTTGTAGTGGCATTCTAAAATTCCTTACACAAATCCTAAATACTAATGACTCTCACCGAACCGCTCGTCTCTGACAGTCGGCGGTTACGCCAAGCATCGCTTCCCGCGATTATCTTAAGAAAATTTTTTCACCACGGTAATTTGTGTGTTCATGATCTATATTCTATACGCAAGCTTGTCGATACGTTAGTGATGGCCTAGGACTGGGCACACACACGCACGCATTCGTCGCATCTTCCGTATATATTACTATACTCTTTGTCGTCGCATAACTCTAGCCGTTCACAGTGCACACGCGTTTGTTATCGCCCGCCGCTCGCTAGATAACCTACAGAACTGCTACATGTGATAAACTATAAGACCGCGCGCGGGGACTATTCGCATTACCAAGCTACTTGTGATAAAGAATACCCCTTTGCTACTGCTGAGGAGGGACCGCGCCGACACTCATCTGGAGACCGCAAGGAGAACCTTGAATTTGAACATACAATTACACGCTGGTCTTTCGAATTTATTAATTTAATGCGAACCCTCCTATACCGGGGGCCCGAGCTATCGTAGGGGATTATCTAATAGCCCCATCTGCGTGGGCGCCTCGCGGGCTACATTACCACACGTACCAGATCACTCTGGTCTCGCCCTGCATACCGTTTATGGTATTTTCAGCGCTGCAGATCCTTACAAAATCTGTTGTTCGACATCCGCATAAATAAATGAAATCAATTAATTAAAAAAAAATCTTCGTGGCCAATTTTATAGGCGTTCTTTCCAGTCAGAATGACCTAAAATTGTACGAAATCAAGTGGAAATCTAAGTCAAAACTTTTTTCAATTTACGCTTGTTTAGAATTCCTATGAACGTCAAATCCACACTAGATCGCAAGTAGAAAACTTTCTTATAGAAAAAATCATCTTTTGTTAAAAGCTATATCACTATTTTCAATTATAACTCTGCCCAATGTAAAATAATTCATTTATTATGCTTTAATGCATGAATAAATGATTACAATAACTATTTAAAGTCCGTTCTTGTAATTAGGTTTTTCACATAGACTGCTTCAGAAGGATTAAATATCCTAATAGCACAGAAGTCACGTCACAGGGTTGGCAGTATTAGTTTTATATAATTTTGATTTGCTATCGGGAAGACGCTGCGACGCTTTTATTGCTTCTTATGACACCCCTACTACGAATACTACTAAACCGAATGAATAATAATATAATTAATAAGAATGAAGGAAAATAAAATATAAATAATAAGAATAAAGGTACCACTGACCACTTATTCTTCGAATACCCACGTTTTAAGTTCTCCCTGTAAAACTTCCTTCGTCCTACTTATTTAACTTGTTTGCTGTTCCTTGTGTATGCTTTAATATATTTTATGCGCAGGGCAGGATAATAGTGCCAGAAAATTTGCAGAAGCACAGGTGCACTCTCTATTCCCTCACTCTCATATTCCGATGGAACGGTAAACCGACACGACGGTAGAGAGGCGATCAGACGTAGGACCAACGTGCCTTCCGAGGCACGTGGGTGAAACACCGCCTACTTACTGACTCCAGGCTGCTACTGAGAATTCCTTGTCAATGAAACCTGATAGCTGATTTTGGCCTGATTTGGCTCGAATCCAGGACCTTAAGATCATCAGTCAACTTTTAGGACCAGTGGACCAAAGAGGCAATACTAGTAATATTGATAGTAAAATTAAGTTGTAAAATAATGTTTATCATTTATGGTTGTAGGATATTAAAGTGACGACTCCGTGGCGCAGTGGCTTGGCAATGAATGGCTGCACTGGGGGTCGCGGGTTCGAATCCCGCACGTAACAAGTATATGTATGGCCTACAAATAATTGTCCCGGGTCTGGATCTTTGTCCTTGTGCAATTCATGTTTGTAAACTGCCCCCACGATACAGGAGAAAATCCGAGTGTAGGGGTAACTTTTTTTTTAAAAAGATAAAAAAATTATATAGTCTAGTTGTCGATTTGGAATTCTCTCTCATTAAAAATACGAGTAATTAAAAAAGATAGGATTTATTATAGATTCTCTCTTGTCACTCCCATGACCGTCCGGCACAAGTCTATTAAAGAGGAGCCAGAACGTAGAAAACAAGAAAAAGAAGAGGTATCCAGAAGAGAAACAGATTCACGAGAATATTGGTGCCATGTTTAATATTTGTTCGATTTCTAATCGTATTGTCTGATGGTCTCGCCGGCTAGTGGGAGCGTATGAGATTTTACCACCCCATTTTCTACAGGAGCTGTTATGAGAGTCTCAGTTTTAAAAAGCCTAATTTCTAGCAGTAAATAATTACGATCCGATTTTGATAGTGGATACCATACCACACATATAATAAAAAGAAAGCCAAGTGATCTGTAAATATAAATGTATTTTATAACAATACTACATCTATTTGCCAAAGCTGTTTTTTCACAGCGTAATATTCAAATATCAACACAATAAACCTAACAAACCCCTTCTAAAAGAATTTAGTCACTTCTATGTGACGTGGATTGACATTTAAAAAGTAATCAATATAAGGAGCTTACTCGACATCGAGTCAAGAGAATAGGTACAGTCGTGTCGAAAATAAATTTATCTGTTCGTTCCGCAGAAACTATTTCGGAGTAAACTTGATTGGATTTAAGACGCAGATTTATGTACGCTATGCGGTAAAGCTGAGAGAATAGATAATACATATACAAATATTATAAATATTATATACATATAGATCACCGTATTTGTATTGACCGTGTAGTGACGGTGTAAGAATATCCACTACCCCAGGTCATCTCGTGGATGGCGAAAGAGGCGACAGCGAGAAACGAATCAGGAGATGGGCTGCGTCTTTTAATAAAAAGCTAAGTTGAAGTTATAGTATACCTAGGCCTCCTCTCATTTCCGAGAGGGTTTTAGGGCAAGGAAATGTCCGCTGCGCTGCCCCAGAACCCATTGCGCATGCGCATTGGCGAACTTCACATGTTTTCGAGGCCCATATTCAGCTGTGCATTTGACAGATTGTAATGAATGAATGAATAAATACTTAGAAAATGAATGAATGCGATCGTTAGAACATTTCCTACAGGCGTTTACAGCGTCGTAAAATAATCCATCACCCCAGTCTAGTGCAGTAAGATTATAGAAGATGATTAAGGTAAATAAGGACAGATCTATCTTTTACCTTCACGGCTAAACCTAGAAGGTTTTGTGGCTTTAGATTGTGATAGTTTAGCTATCGCACGTTCGAACTAGATGTAAAGTACCTAATTCGGCGACAGGAGTCAGCGTCAGAGGTTCGAGTAGTGTGCTAATAACCGTGGTTACGCAAAATATAACCAAGTACGAGAGATAACCATAGCCATTAGTGGACTGTTTAATGTTTCTAAGGATGTGGGAGTCATCAAATCAGTGTTAAATGTGATGGAATCACGCTGTAGTTGTTGGTCTATCGGGGAAAGTAAGAATATTGTACTAACATAATCATCATTATTACAGCCTATATATAAATAGCTTCATAAGATATCTGCCATAGTTGCCACACTTATCGGTCGATTTAGTGATTGCAGTTTTTATTTTCATTCAGCTATTATCAGCAAAATGCTGGTGTCCATTTCTTTGTTCAAATCATTTCTGTCCTTCTTACAACACTCACGTATGATGTGGTGATGACAGCATAATGCCAATGTGATTCGTATACTGCGTGACTATAATCGAAGACTTCGTCGCGGGGGTAGGTATATACATCCGGGTACTAGGACTTCTTTACTGCCTTGGAGTCCGTCTGAGTGGGAACCATCCTCGTACCTATTTCTGCCAGCAGTGCACGCACCGCTATGTTCTATCCAGAACATGGACAACCAGTATTATTATAAGCTGTGAGGCATCCTATCTCTGTCCTCAGAAGTGACAAAGCATCTGTAGCCTTCTTTGTTTGAAGTTAGCTTCAGGTATACGCAGACTGCAGTAAGATAATAAGGTGAACTGTAAATTTGTATGTTACTTCAATTTTATATAAACATATACTTTTTAAGAGACCATTAAGGAGACCCTTACTCATCATCACAATCATCATTACAGCCCTTCACAAGTCCAATGCTGAACATAGGCCTCCCCCAAAGAACGCCACAAAGCACGGTCCCGAGCCACCTGCATCCATTGACTTCTTGCATATCTTACCAGTTTCTCACTTCATCGAATATAGGGACACCCTACACTTCACCTGCCGGTACAAAGCTGCCACTCGAGAACCTTTCTTTCCCATCGGTTGTCGGTTCTTTGTGATATATGGCCGGTCTATTGTCATTTCAGGTTACTAAACCGTTGGCCTATGTCGGTTACTCTGGTTCTACTGCGAATATCCCCGTTTTTATATCTATCATGCAGAGAAACCCTCTCCATAGTTCGCTGAGCAGCTATGAGCTTCCTAAGGAGCACATCTCAGAATAATAGATAATCACCAGCAACACGCACTGGTTGTACGATCTAGTTTTCAGGTTTTGAGGATTTTATGATTAATAAAATTAAATTAAAACCCTAGTATACCAATGTACAAGTTTAAGATATAGTAAGCTCATTCTGCGTAGATCGGACTAAAACTTATTATTCAAAAGCTGAAGCTAGCCAGGCTGACTAACATCCGGACGTCAAACAACTCAGTTTCTCCCATAATCATGGGTGCTGTATAGCACTCGAAGCGTTGGGAAGTATAAATAAATGAAAACGATAAAACTCTTAAAATTATTTTTATGCTACGTCTATTATTCGTGTAAATATAAGAAATCATTTAGAATTTGTCATGATTCACGTCACGCTTGACAATAACTAGACATTGACGATCGCATTGCCAGATGTGATCACCTGTAACGCTCCTGTCATCGTAATTTCGTTTGTCAAATGCAAACCCGGAAAAGAAATTGTTAAACTCCGCAAACGTCTTATTTTATTTTTGCTAAAGGCCAATGATACATTTCTTTCCTTTCTTTATTACCCAATAAAAATCCAAGGAGGATTGGTCTTAATCGCTAAGTTTGGCAGATGGTTTGGCGATTGCAGTACCAGATGTTTCGTACGTTTGACGCAGTTGCTCTTCGCTGGTCTGTGTATTTTACATCTGAAATTAAGCGAGATGGTTATACTATCGACTGATAGCGATACCTTTTTATAGCATAGGGTAACAAACGAGCACACAGTCCACCCGATGGCAAGTGGTTGCTGCAGCCCATGGACATCCACATCTATCCTTGATTACGAATCAAAATGCAGATGCGTTTTCACCCGTGAGGACTAAGACGAAATGCCTCGTTTCCTGTAAAAAGGGTCTCCGGTTTTCTAACTTACCGTATGAAACACATCAGCATTAAGCTACTATTTTACGCTGGTATTCTGTGATAGATTCCATTCGTGCTACAAATATAATACCAATATAACTGCAGCAATGCTCTACCACGTATAGAATCTATCTGGCATTTGTCTTACGTCGACACCATACGGCAATAATCATACCCAGTTTATTTAATCGTTAGTCATCGCTAGGTACAAAAATAAGATACTTGATATTTAACTCCGCATCAAAAATTACAATACAATACAATACTCTTTATTGTACATCAATAAGAGATAAATGTAACAAAAAAATGAATAAACAATGATGGAAAAACAAAAGGCGGTCTTATTGCTACAAAGAAAGCTCTTCCAGACAACGCAGAAGAAGAAATTATTAAAAATGAGAAAAAGATTAACGGGTAGGTTGCACTAAATTTGAAAAAAAAAAACTGACTTATGTACTAAAATGACAACATACTTTAGGTAGATCAATTACCATAAATAAGAGGATGAAGACAGAAGAGTTAAAGAGACACATAGTGTTCTAAAATCTGTTTCTTGAACACGTTTAACGATTGAGCACTTTTAATTGACTGAGGTAAGGAGTTCCAGAGTCTTACTCCAAAAACAGGAAAAGATTTATCATAAAATGTCTAGGAATGCATAGGAAATTGGAGGAAAAACTACCTTTAACCTGTAACACTCGTACTAATTGATTATCGTTTTAATACGCGTTCATTAGATTTAAGATAATCAATAAAAAACTTTGCAAGTTTTTTGGAAAAAAATGTTGGCTGGATCACTCCTGACAATGCTCTCTATCTGTTAGAAAAGGTTCATCACAATCGGTTCACCTATTACGAATACAAAATAAATATATAAAAATAAATAAATGGTTATTCATGGCTTAATGACGTACACATTAAAGAGCCGAGGGGGCTCAATATAAGGCGATTATTTCGATATTACAGACATAAACTTATTTTTATTTATAAGTGTAGATTAAAATTTATTTCACGTAATTTTGATTTGAAATAAAATAGAAGTCAGATTTTGGTAAAGCTTCAAATAATATAGTTAAAAGCCTATCAAATTTCACCGCTAGACAAAAGCCTTCCCATAGGTTGTCTCACAAGGCGGTTCCATGCCGTACTTGCCACGCTTCGCAGGCGGCTTGGCAAGCATAGTTTTTGTTTTGTAGGTGTTATGGCAAGACGCTGCTGTCCATCTCCTGATTTGTTTCCCTCCGTCATGTTACGACGCCCACGGGACGATACGAGGTAAGGATATTCCTACGCCGTCAATACACGGCAAGTTATGATTTATAAAGTTAAGTTTATACGTCGTAGAGCCACACTGCAGCCACACCACAGCTATATTATGATTGTAGCACCAATTGGTAAAATAGCAGCTTAATGCTGTTGTGTTTCGTATGGTGGGTGTAGAAAACTGGAAATACTGGAAACAAGAGGCATTCCATTGTAGTCTTCAGATGTGACAATGCATCTTCTGCATTTTGATTTATGATTGAGGATAAATGTGGATGTCTAGAATGAAAAAAATTTAAATAATACTAAGGTTTTAGGGTACTTTTATAAAGTTGCTCTGAAACGACAAACAACATTTTAATGAGATTTTTCATAAGTGTAATACAATCAGGGAGCGGTATTCGGCTTAATTAATTTTGCGCATTGCGATAATTTTCATAGGAAATGTTGCCAGTAGAATATTAAATCATGAAATTTCACTTAAGCTGATGAAAAAGTACATTTAATTCAATTTTTGTAAACATGTAAGAATATCCAGTACCCCACATTGTCTTGTCAACAGGAAACAGAAGGCAACTGAAACAGGAAATGGGCAGCAGCATCTTCGTCATAACAACAGAAAATTATTAAAAAAGCGATTGTTAACGAACCCCTGGAAAGCGTGGCAACTATGGCAAAATCTCTAAGTGGGAGGCCTATGTTCAGCTGTGGACTTTTGTAGGATGTAATGGATGAATCAATTGAAATGTGTACAAAATTATTTTATTCGTTACGCTGGATGTTATTCCTACTCCAAAGTAATCCAAAATTAAGTTGCACGACTCAATCTGTGAATGTTATATACACGTGTCATTGATACGTACTTGAAATCTCACGCAACTGTTTTTATAGACTCAAAGTACTATAGCAAGTGCATGATTATCTCAGTGAGTCCGTTGGCTTACGCTGATACTCTGTATGGTTCTAGATTATTTGCAAACAAAAAGGTCAAGACAAAGAGTGCGAAATGCTAGTACAAGGTACATCTTTAGTGTTCCTCGATATGATCATTTACATCCGTATCTTCATAAGTCGGACATATTATGGATATCATTGAGGAGAGATTTACATTTAGCTACGTTTCTGTTCGGATGCCGATATATATAAGAAGCCCGGAATACCTCTTTCAGAAATTGAAATGGAGAAGAGCAGGTAATGGTCGAAGCATCAGAACGGGAAGCCCAATTCTGGCAATCATATCACTGAACAGCCGCGTGGCATACATGGCCACCAAATGTTGGAACAATTTACCACCATCTATAGGGGAAACTAAATATATAAACGGTTGTTTTATATATTTAGTTTCCCTTTTAGCATATCAAAATTTATTATTTCTCGTTTAGTGACGGGTTATTTCATAAGTACGATTTAACAAATATATATGGATAATCAATGTGTGTATAATATATAATATAATATATTTTTATCTGTGTGTGTATATGCACGTGTATGTATGTGTATTTTTTGACTTTTATGTATATACATACTTAAAGTGTATACTTTGAGTAAATGATTGATTCATTATTTTTAAATGGAAATTTAGCACCGATAACCATGTCGGCGCAATACAGAATTTATATTTAATAGGGCTCCGCTGAAAATCAGCGCTGCTGCAGTACCTGCGGTAGTATATGCTGAGACGGACGGTTGTGTTTTTATGTTCTTATTTACTTCTAAATGTATATATTGTGAGTGTATTGATGCTAATAAAACTTATGGTCTGTGTTTATGTCTATATGCATATCGGAGAGCATAAAATGCTACATTCACACAAAAACATACACAATATGTCCACGAAAAGTCCTATATATGTATTGTAAGTGTACTTGTTAAATAAATAAATAAATAAGTAATTTATAATGATGAACGTCTTGACTCCTTTTAAAGAAAAAGGGAAAAATCGTATATCGATACGATATCTATATATCAGTAAATATCAAATATATCCAGATATTCAGATACCGCTGCATTGCAGCATCACTTCCTAACATCGAACTCGAAGAAATAATGTTGTCGTAAAATATCTATGATTGCACTGAATGCGGAATTAATAAAAAAATATTATATTTGTGTAAAATATATAAAATATCAAATTTAACTCTGTGTTCTAAGATATACGACAAGACTCGTTTTAGGGTATCATAGATATTAACCAATACTTAGATATTACAATATATCTATAAATCTAAGCAAACAAAATCCATTAAACATCCCGTATCACCGTGTGGCACTGAGTACTAACTTTCTTACAGTGTAACAAATGGACGTGGATGTTGTCCGATAAAAAATATTTCATTTCCAATTGCAAATGTTTACATACAGGAACAAACATGATTACAATCAAATAAAGTAATAATAGTAAAAAAGTAAAGTTACAGCCTATATACGTCCCACTGCTGGGCACAGGCCTCCCCTCATTTCTGAGAGGGTTTTAGGGCAAGGAAGTGTCCGCCGCGCTGCCCCAATGCGTGTTGGTGAACTTAACATGTCTTCGAAATAATTTTTTTCTTATTCCTCAGACATGCAGGTTTCCTCACGATGTTTTCCTTCACCGCCGAGCACGTGGTAAATCAGCACTTAAAATTGCAATTAACAATTTCATTGGTGCCGGCGGGGATCCAACCCGGGTTACTCGCGTTCTGTTATATTTACAGCGAGCGTTAACCATCTGAGCTACCACGGCTCCAAGTAATAATAAGTCTCACAAAAATAACATGCAATAGTAAAATTAAAACTATGTGTAGCTCAAATCTACAAAAGAAAATTGAAAACTCAAGTTTATAATATCAGCTACCCGCCTGAAATAGGTTGAGAACCTGTGTTTCAGACCATCACTTACACTATGGGCTTAATATTGTAGAAGACTAGATAATTTAAATAATTAAACGATATTATATAATAGTAAAATAACTAAATGATAATTATTTGTTCGAAATATATTGAATATATAGATTCAACATCAGATTTTTGAATTCAATATATTGATAGAATAATGAATTCTCTTACATTATCAAACGGCACAAAAAAATTCATTGTAATGAATATCTTCTGTATCATATTACAATGAATATCTTCTGTATCATATTATAATGAATATCTTCGCCGATTTTTTAAACTATTTCGGGCACAAGCATGCTCAAGAGATAGTAATTATTAAATATCTCGATCATATAAAAATGAGCAATGAATTGTAATAATTGTAAATCATATAAAAATGAATGATTGGGCTAACTCGCAGAGTTTTATTTCACCAAGATAACGCCCAGCTCACAAGTTTGCTGTTGTGATCGCTGCAATTCGAGATGCTGGCTATGTAATATATGAACATCCTTCATATGCACTAGATTAAGAATCTAGTGATTTCTGTCTCTATTTCCGTGATTAAAGAAATAACTGAAAGGACAGAGATTTGAAGATGTTGTAGTATTAGTCGCAGCAGTATAGGAATTTGAATGTTTTAGGACGGAAAGAAATTTCAAGATTATAACAATATAAATTAAATTATATAAAATACGTTGGTGCTTAGATGAGTGAGGTGAATAAAATAAATAAACTTCCTATTTCAGAATGTGAAATAATTTTATGTTTTGTAGCTTTTTGAAGTCGGCTTTTACTTTTTATTAAAAGTTATATTCTATCCTTTTGAGTGGACTAAGGAATATCAAAATCTCAATGTCATTTAAATAGTTAAAACTTCACCCCCTGTTTTGCCACCCTTATGGACGACACACTAGGTCAGTTAAACTGATACCAATTCAAG
This sequence comes from Parnassius smintheus behrii, assembly GCA_036936625.1. Classification (NCBI taxonomy): domain Eukaryota; kingdom Metazoa; phylum Arthropoda; class Insecta; order Lepidoptera; family Papilionidae; genus Parnassius; species Parnassius smintheus. The sequence continues at coordinate 53,186,586 of JAUPFT010000007.1, forward strand.
CGAATTTAAGCCAAAGAAAGTTTCACACACACGGTCAGTTCAACTGATCAGTTCAAACTAGGGCTGTTGATATTTAAAAATATTGGTTTTTCGATATATCGATTATTATAAATATATCAATATCGGAGTTTTATATGTAGAAAAAATATCGTTATATCGGCTTTATTTAAAAAAAAATTAAGTCGTTTAGTTCATTTATTATATTTATTAAATTAAATTAAAATAAATGTATGTAAATGTTAGACTATAGTTCTTAGTAATTATTATTATAATACCCGTTGTTTCATATGTTTGACTACTACGAATATTGGGCACTAAAAGATTGATTGTAGAAGCAAAGATTTTATTTAAAAAAATCGACTGTCGATATCTATATTTCAACGCTTTGCCCACCACGCGACCATCGCGTGGCAGCGTCATCGAGTGAACGCGCTAGGATAAACAAAAGACTAGAATTAATGAAATACCTATTAGGTTTGTTTGATAATCAAATATGTTGAGTTTTAAAAATAATAAATTTTTCGTACTATGTTAAGTTACCTCACACATGTACACGACATTTAGTTGAATTTTCTTTATTTTCTTGTGTTTTGTACCTCTTTGGATAGGTGTTTAAATTTTAATTTTTAGTTTAAAAGTGTCACAGATTAAATTGCGTGACACCTACGACCTCGAACGAGTGACAGAGTCTTGCTATAAGTACGCTCGCTCACAGTCAGTTTAGTTTCCGCGTGAAGCAAATGAACTGAAGCCAGTGGATTACAGTGCGCCTGGAAAAATCCGTGGGAATGGGCACATTCTGAAGGTCTTATGATCACCTGGTAAGTGCTTATCGGTTTTCAGTACATTCACATTCTAAAATAAAATTGAAGCACCCAAACGTCGGGCATTTAAATAAGTTAAATTAAACACAATAATATCAGAAAAAATGAAAGCTTTCCTAATGACCATAGCGTGATTTTTAAACGAGATAGAGAGAGACATTCCATAAAGTGTGTTCAGATGATACGCAACGCCAAACGCCGATTTATTCTTAGTAACATCTCATCTTCTTCCCCTGCTAATATCTGGAAGTCCCTTGGAACCATAGGTATCGGTAAACGACACCGTTGTGAGTTTCAAAGGACGATTGGTCTGGATGATATCAATTTTCATTTTGTCTCCAACAGTCCACTTGATCACCAGACCAAGCGTCTTACTGTTGAACACTTAATGGGTTTACCTCGTCCTGATATTAATCTGTTTCAATTTTCTCCAGTAGCTGTAGATGAGATCAAGAAGATAATCCTTTCCATTAAATCTAATGCTGTAGGTTGCGACAACATCAGCCGACGGATGATTATCTATATACTTGACCATATCCTCCCAGTCATCTCGCACATCATTAACTTCTCCTTGAATTCTGGTAATTTTCCCTCACTGTGGCGTAAGGCTTACGTTATTCCCTTACAAAAGATCCCAAATCCCACTTTACCCAATCATTTCCGACTTATATCCATCCTTCCCTTCTTATCCAAGATCCTTGAGGCCTGTGTCTACAAGCAATTTTCGCAGTTTATCTCTCGTAATATCTTATTAAGTCACTTGCAGTCTAGCTTTAGGCCCGGTCATAGTACCGTTTCCGCACTCCTGAAAGTAACTGGTGATCTTAGGGCAGGCATAGAGGACACTAAAGTCACTGTGTTGGTTTTGGTTGACTTCTCGAACGCCTTTAATACCATTAGTTATGACATTCTAATTTCCATCCTTTCCCTTTCTATGATCTCACCCGAAGCATTGGATTGGTTTTCATCATATCTTCGAGTGTGCCAGCAATCGGTTCGCATCGATGATCATCTAGCTGGCTTGACATACATGCTGGTGTCCCTCAAGGCGGCATATTATCTCCTTTGTTGTTTTTTATATTTATTAATCTCATTACTCAAAACCTTCAGTCTGCGTATCATCTGTATGCTGATGACTTACAATTGTACAAACAAGCGAGTATTGACGATATTTCTACAGCGGTGGACATACTTAACAGGGACCTTGAGTACATTAAGAACTAGTCTGACAGGTTTGGCCTAATGGTCAACCCTTCGAAGTGTCAGGCCAGTATAATTGGTAGCCGTCCGATGATCCAGCGATTGAAAATAGTAGTTCTACCTCCTATCTTTTTTAATAGTACTGAGATTGAATTGTGTTCCACTGTAAAGGATCTATAAGGGTTTATTAATTGATTCTACTTTGAGTTGGAAAGCCCAAACAACGACCGTTAGCCAGAAAGTCACTGGTACCCTGCGTTCTCTCTATCGCCTAAAAAATTTTCTACCATCTGAAATTAAGACAATGCTTGTGCAGAGTTTAATTTTTCCCCTAATCGACTATGGTGATGTGTATTATTTCGACCTGAATGCAGATCTTCTCAACAAATATGACCGTCTTCTGAATAACTGCATTCGATTCATTTTCAATCTTCGAAAGTATGACTATGTATCCACGTATCGATCTCAATTAAAATGGTTACCTATTCGTCAACGCCGTAGTTTGCGAGCACTCACTACCATTTATTCTATCCTGATGTCTCCAACTTCCCCTTCCTACTTATCTCCTCACTTTCAGTTGCTTAGTGCTAGTCATGAGAGAAACCTCCACCCTACGAACAACCTTCTTCTCCTATGTCCATCCCATAGCTCTGGACTTGTTCATTCTTCTTTCCACATTCAATCTATTCTCCTTTGGAACGCACTCCCTCTCGAAATCAGGACGGCTAGCAATCGGTACGCGTTCAAGATGAAGGTTCGGGAACACTTACTTAATAAATTGGCAGAATCATCATAGTAACAGTTTATATATATATATATATATATATATATATATATATATATATATATATATATATATATATATGTATCATCATCATCACCGTAATCAGAAGTCCACTGCTGAACATAGGCCTCCCCCAAGTAACGCCACAAAGCACGGTCCTGAGCCACCTGCACCATCGACTTCCTGCATGTCTTACCAGGTCGTCACTTCATCTAGTGGGGGGGGGGGGGGTCACCCTACACTACGCCTACCGGTACGAGGCTGCCACTCGAGAACCTTTCTTCCCCATCGGTTATCGGTTCTTCGAGCTATATGGCCGGCCCATTGCCACTTCAGCCTACTAATCCATTGAGCTATGTTGGTCACTCTGGTTTTACTGCGGATATCCTCATTTCTGAGTCTATCACGCAGAGAAACTCAGAGCATAGCCCTCTCCATAGCTCGCTGAGCGACCTTAAGCGTCCTCATACGGCCAGCAGTGAAGGACCACGTCTCTTATCCGTAAGTCATCACTGGCAACACGCACTGGTTGTGCATATATATATATATATATATATATATGTATGTATGTATATATATTTATACATGTATATATATTCTTATTGTTCTTATTGTAATTATGTATATTATATATTTTATATACATATTTGTGTATGAATATTAATATAATTTTATCTATTTTTTGCGATGTACCATTTATATCTTATGTATTTTATGTCCATGTATTACAACTTTTTTTTGTTATTTTATTTTAGTATTCGCATATTAACTTTTTATTACACCTACTTCATTCTATCTCTGCATCATCCCAAGGTAGAGTGGGAGAGAATGCCTTAGGCATTAAGTCCGCCTATATACCACTTGTGTATATGAAGTTTTACATAAATAAATAAATAAATAAAGTGTGAGCGGGACAGATAGTGATGCTTATAAAACACAGACGTAAATACAAACTAAAGTAATAAAATAATGGTTATAAAATTAATACAGTCAGTTTCTTTTTTATGATAATATTTATTACTTATTTTACAAAAGATGTTCAAATTGCCGTCCTTGAGCTGCAATACGAGCCCGACATCTTCTTAAAAAAGATCGTGAAATCAGGCGGGTGAATCTTCCATTATTACAAAATTCAACTGCTTCCACTATTCTTTGTCTAAGCTCTTCTATATTTTCAATCGGCTTGGAATATACTTTTTCCTTCACTGCTCCCCAGTAAAAAAATCTGGAGGATTTAAATCGGGTGAGCGGGCGGGCCACGAAATCGTACCAGCCCGCCCTATCCATCTGTCCGGATATTCCTCGTTAAGGTGTTTTCGAACTAAGCGGCTATAATGCCCTGGACAGTAATCTTGTTGGAACCACATATCTCTGAAAATAATAAGCGGCCCATGGTGTACATTTTGTCGAAAAAAAAATTAACTATAATTTCTGATATACATGACTTTTTTTATATTTTTCTGGTAACTAGTATGGCCTCGCCTATCAGAAAGTTTCGGCTTCTGGGACACCCGATATATACCACGTAATGACGGTGTAAGAATATTCACATAACACCCCGTGGGTACTGTAAGAGGCGACAGAGAGAAACAAATCAGTCTTTTAATAACGACTAAAATTAAAATAAAAACCACGGTTGCCAACTCGATTGTCTAGTGTAGTTACTATAGAACATATCCTCCTTATGAGGCAATCTATGGAGGAGACCTATGTTCAGCAGCAGAACTCAATAGGCTGTCATTGTAACTTCTAAACTTCTAGTAAAAGTGTTTTGCGATTCTTACTGAATGTATTAATGTCCCCCCGTGTAGTTGCGGCGTAAGAGAATCCATTATTCATCACTACCCCATATTATCATCGTGGGTGTTGTAAGAAGCAACGACTGCTACATTGGTCGAGTGATCGTAAGCGCGATTGCTCTGCATGTCCCGGGTTCGAATCCCGGGTCGGACCAAAATCTGTATTGGGTTTTTCTATCAAGAAATTCTCAGTCAGCAGCCTGGAGTCAGGAAGTTGGCGGTGTTTCATCCCCGTGCCTCGGAAAGTACATTGTCAAGGCAAATGCTCCTCTACAGCGGGTGACGACCATTACCAGCTGTCAACTGTAACGGCCTAAAGATGATGTTGATGGAGAAAATCAACGTTTATGTAAATTTAACTGGTCAATAAAATAACACAAAGGATAAAAGATGAAAGAAAAGTAGATTTTATATTCTTTTTTGTAAAAGAAATTTAATTACCGCTCAATTAAGTTGAACGGGTCTTCATTCCAGTTATACGAGTAATACATAATTACATAGAATAATTGTCTTTTGTTGGCAGTCACTGCCATTTTAGCCGGTTTGACTTCGCAATTTGATCTAAATTGATCGAATAATTTCTATTGTATGCTATTCGAACGTTATTTAACAGTAGTTGATTTTTTTTGTATAGAGTAGGAGTGACAAACGAGCACACAGTCCACCTGATGGTATGGGGCGTCCATTATTTACGTGAGGCAATTTTGGGGATTTTTCTACTCTCCTCCTCCCCTTGGTAAGATGTTTTGAGTTATGGCTTGACCCTATCACCCCTCCCCTTCCTCATATCTCACGTGATGTACTTTTAGTGTAAATACGTCAATATGTGCTTAACTGCGTTGTGTTTATTTTAAAAAAGAAACAATTTGCTTAATTAGTTTTACATAATTTGTCGAGTCCGCATAACCGCGTTAAATATTGTTGTGTAGGATTTAGCTATATTTTACTTAATGTAACCCAATTTTCTCGAAATTTTAAACTGTTTCCCTCCCTCTCTCCCTCTTCCCCACGTGAGATTGGGTGAGATTTGGCTCGACACCCTCCCCCACTAAATACCGCATGTAATTAATGGACGGCCCCAAGTGGCTGCTGGAACCCATAGACATTTACACTTATCTCCAATAAAGAATCAAAATGCAGATGCGTTGTTTTATCTGAGGACTGAGATGGAACGCTTCGTTTACGGTAAAAAAAGGTCTCTACAGTTTTCTACACTCACCATACGAAACACAGCAGCATTAAACAGCTTTAATTCCTTAGTTTCGTGTCAGATATTAGTCCTATATAAACAATCAGACCCACTGCTGAAAATGCTTTTCTTGCAGCACAATATACCGTTTGAAAATATATTCCGGTCGGAAAAGAAGCAAAAACACTCTGAAAACATTTTCATCACTAATTATATAAAATATCGTTATTTTAGATAATAAACACTTAAGCTTACCCTATCACATGATATTATGTTTAGAAACTGTGTTTTCGCTCTGTTGTAAACTTAAACAAAATGGAGTTACAAGTTCTGCATGTTAAGATGACGACACACACACACACACACACACACACACACACACACACACACACACACACACACACACACGTGCACACGCGCACACACGCGCACACGCACACACGTGCACACGCGCGCGCACACATACACACACACACACACACACACACACACACACACACACACACACCAACACACACACACACACACACACACCAACACACACACACACACACACACACCAACACACACACACACACACACACACACACACACACACACACACACACACGCGCACACACGCGCACACGCACACACGTGCACACGCGCACACACGCACACACGCACACACGCACACATACACACACACACACACACACACACACACACACACATACTTCAAATTTATTTACATATATGATTATAATAAATAAACATACATATCTATATCAAACAGATATGTATGTTTATTTATTGTAATCAGTTATGATAAAACAAAGTATGGCCAAAAATATTATATTCATAATTATTTCTTAAATTTACGCAAACACTACACATTGAATAAAACTATTATTTACGGATTTTATCGCGTTTAATTACTTTTTATTATTATTCCAACGTCTCGGGTGCTTTACAGCATCCATGGTCACGGGGGGGGGGGGGGGACTGTGATATTTGACGTCCCAATGTCATAGAGATTCACCATTTAGATATCAGTTGGAACGATATCTAAATGGTGAATCTCACCATCATCCTTCACAGTTAGCTACCGTGGGTAAATCTTTGTTTCAGAGAGCACGAGGGATCTGTGACAGAAAACATCTGGCCGCGGAGCTTCAGCACGTTAAGCAAGTATTGCAAGACATCAAGCTTCGGGTCCCGCGCCTACGTCACAGTGAACGAGTGAAGCCGGCCACAGTCGAGCGCGCGCCTGCTCTACTACCATATGTCAGAGGAGTCACGGACAAGATTGGCCACATCTTGAAGCGAGCGTCCATTAAGACATACTACAAGCCGCTGAAGAAGATTAGTCAATTTTTACCATCCATCAAATGTAATATTCCTCTACAAGATGCAGGTGTGTACAAGCTAGATTGTGAATGTGGTCTCTCTTACATAGGTCAAATAAAGAAATCTATAAAAACCCGCGTGAAGGAACATATAGCTGATGTGAAGCACCGACGCTCCGGGAAGTCTGCAGTCTGCAAACATGTTCAAGATGGTCCCCACCATTTCACACAAATTCTCGCAAAAGAACACCGATTCCTACCAAGGATAATACGCGAGGCTATTGAAATTAAAAAACATCCAAATTTCAATAGAGAAGATGGTTGGGTGCTTTTTTTTATAGAAGAGGGTGCAAACGAGCATGCGGCTCACCTGATGTTAAGTGACTACCGCTGCCCATGATCAACCATCTACTTGGGTGTTTGGGTGCTACCATCTGCTTGGGATCCTATAATTAACAAAATTAAACCCAAACCCAAGCATACCACTGCAAGACTTCATGATACTATAAGCTCGTTTTGCGTAAATCGGACCAAAAATTAATATTAAAAAAACTGAAGGTAGCCGGACTAACTATGACATTGGGACGTCAAACACCTCAGTCCCCCCCGTGACCATGGGCGCTGTAAAGCACCCGAAACGTCGGGATAATAATAAAAAGTAATTAAACGCGATAAAATCCGTAAATAATAGTTTTATTCAATATTATATCCATGTTTATTGGCAGACATTGTGTTACTTTAATATTTTCAATTCATTTAACTTTACTGACTTAAATTACGTAGTAGAGCCACTCTGTAACTAAATTGTGGTTGTAGCACGAATTTGTCGGCGCGATTGGGCTAGTGGTAGTGTAGATGGTGAATTTAGCAATTTCCTGCAAATTAGCTATATTATGGCTGTAATACGAATCGGTCGGCTCGACCAGGGAAGTACAACGCACTCATAGAATATCAGCGTAAAATAGCAGCGTAATACTGCTGTATTTCAGTCCTCAGGGTTGACAACGCATCTAAATATTGATCATAAATCGATGAAGATGTGGATGTCTATGGGCCACAGCATCCACTTACCATCATGTGGCCTGTGTCCTCGTTTTTCATCCTAATTCTATTAAAATAAATTAAAACAATAATTAATTAAATATTATGGTTGGTAATAATATAATTAAATTTAAAAAAGACATAAAAAAGAAAAGTTTTTTTTTTCCAGGATTAGTCTGTGAACAGTTTGATTGTTCTCAGCTTATAATAATCTATGATGTAATAAATTATAATAGATTGCCTCGAGTATGCTCAGGTCGTAAAATGTGTCTGAAAATTTAAATTGTGTATTGCTAAATATATATGCTGGAATTTTTTCCTTTGGAAACTGTAATGTTTATGCAGAAAAATGTTTTCGTATGTGTGAAAGTGTTTTTAAATTGTTAAAATGTCACGTTTTCAGGTGTTCGATATTTACAAATAGATATACTGCTGTAGGGCTGTGGTAGCTTGGGTGCTTAGCGCTCGATGTAAATTACACAGTACGCGAGCGACCCGGATTCGATCCCAGCTGGCACCAATGAAATTGTTGATTGCTAATTTAAGTGCTGAAAATATCGTTAGGAAATCTGAATGTCTGAGAAATAAAAAAAAATATTTCGGAGCATGTGAAGTCCACCAACACGCACTGAGGCAGCGCGGTGGACATTTTCTTACCCTCAAACCCTTTCAGAAATGAGGGGAGGTCTATGCCCAACAATGGGACGTATAAAGGCTGTAACTTTACTTTTTACCATATTGCTGTTTGTCATTTATCGTCAGAGCCTTGACAATTACATTGGACTTACATTTGACAATTACATTACAGTACATTGGACCCCGCTAATTTTAGACCTATTTCTGTACTGTCAACACTTAGTAAAATTTTTGAAAAAATTATTCTTGATCAATTGTTAATTTTTTTTAATGTAAATAAATTACTTCATAAAATCAATTTGGTTTCACAAGGGGTCGCTCGACAACTGATGCCGGTGTTGAGCTGATTAAATATATATTTAATGCATGGGAGAATTCACAGGATGCTTTGGGTGTGTACTGTGACCTATCCAAAGCCTTCGATTGTGTTCACCATGAAACATTAATCAGGAAACTTCAACACTGCGGTGTAAAAAATGATGCTCTTAAATTAATTATTTCATATTTTAGTGACAGAACACAAAAAGTTGTTATTAATAGTATGAGTTCTTCAGGGTCGATTGTACAAATGGGCGTGCCTCAGGGCTCAATTCTCGGCCCCTTTCTGTTTTTGTATATATTAATGACTTACCTAACATAGTAGGGGATAACCATTACATAGTATTATTTGCTGATGATACTTCATTAATTTTCAAATTAAAGCGACAGTTATTAAATTACGACGAAGTAAATAATGCTATAGCTAAGTTAGTCAATTGGTTTAATGTAAATAATTTGCATTTGAATGGAACTAAAACTAAATGTATGAAATTCGTAACTCCTAATGTTAAACATGTCAATACTAATGTAATTTTAAATGGGGAGGAACTGAGTCTTGTTGATACCACCATTTTTCTTGGAATCACACTGGACGCAAAGCTTCAATGGCTCCCCCATATATCAAAACTAGCTAGCAGACTTAGTTCTGCAGCATATGCTGTAAAAAGACTAGAACTCTTACCAGTGTTGAAAGAGCTAGAATAGTTTACTTTAGTTATTTCCATAGCATTATGTCGTATGGTATTTTGCTATGGGGACACGCGACTGACACTGAAATTATATTTATTTTACAGAAGAGGGCCATTAGAGCAATATATAATTTAAAACTAAAAGAGTCACTGAGACAAAATTTTAAGGAAATTAATATATTAACTCTGGCCTCTCAATACATTTATGAAAATGTAATGTACGTACACAAAAATAAAGTAGTTTTGCGAAAATAAGTGATATTCATTCTGTAAATACTAGGAGCAGACACAAGCTGGTAGTACCGGTTACTCGACTCCACCGAGTCAGTAATTCATTATTGGGGCGATGTATACGCTTTTACAACAAAATCCCAGAAAATATACAAAATTTGTCATACACAAAGTTCAAAAATGTTATTAAACTAAGTTTGTATAAAAAGGGTTATTATAATATTAAGGAATTTGTAGATGATAATAACCCCTGGGAAGGGTGATCGCTACCAAGCTATTTCTAATTTGTCTTGTGTTGTTGATTGTAAACATGATTGTAAGCTATTATTAAAAAAAAAGTCCCGCTGGGTTTCTTGCTGGTTCTTCCCAGGACAGAGGTTTTTTGCGAACCAGTGGTAAATTAAAAAAGTTACTTTCAATAAGTATTTTTATAATCTACATTGATTAAGAAAGTTTCTATTTCTATTTCTATTTCTATTACCAAGATGTACCGGTCCTACAAGCTCTGATTAGTGGTCTGACATATGAATGCTATAAAGTCTAAATGAGTTATGTAAATACACGAATAAACATACACGTACATAATTTATGTATGAGAGACATCTCGGCATACCGAATTCACTCCCCGAGGCCGTCAACAACATCACGGGACTGCCAAACTTTTTAAAAGAGATTACATGGCTCGAATAATTACAATATTCCTGCCCACACACAAAATACTCGCTTGGACGTGGATTAACGTCGTAAAGTAAACTAAACTAATTAGGATAAACCAACGTGACGTTGGAATTAAGAGAAGGTGTATTTGCTTCCTTCATTTATTCGCTAGAAAGGCTATAATATTATCTGAAAATATCAAAAAGGTATTTAATATACATATATTAAATAGTGGATTGCATGTTAATCGATTTTTAAACATGATAGAACTATGCTGCAGCAGTATTATGACCGCAGCACAAATGGATTGGAACGACCTAGGTAGTACCACGCTCTCACAGAATCCAAAAAGAAGCAGAATAACATTGCTGTGTTTCGTTTAGTGATTGTAGAGAACCGAAGAACCATTTTACCGGTAAGGAGGTATTGCTATGCAAGTTTCATAACATGTTGATTAAATATAAACAAACAAAATTTTAATATCTTCCGTCGAAAAAAGAGTTTTCATTCACTTTTCTTTCTATAAGATAGGACTAAGGAGGACTAAGGTCCTCAGGAGTGACAACGCATTAGAATTTTAATTCGAGGATATATGTAGATTTATTTATTTATTTATTTTACCACTTACAACTATCATCACAGGTGTATTACCTAATACAATAGTGCAGTTACAAACTAATAAACTAGAACAAACATAATATAGGTATATTATGCACAAGTGGATGTTTATGGCTAACTCATTCTCATAAAGGTATACTGTATGCACGTATGTTACCTTTATTCAATAAAAAAATCGCCAATTTGACTGCCCAGCGTGGCCGGTAAATCCTTCCTCTAATGGGAGAAGCCCATGTCCAGACATTTGCTGTAGCCAATAAACACCAACATTTGTCATCGATGCAGAATCAAATGCAGATGCGTTGTCACCTCTGAGAATTAAGTTAGAATGTATCATTATCAGTGAAAAGGGTTATTGTTACTCCCGACACGAAGTGGAAAGACGCGTTGTCTTTCCTTGATCACACATGCACACCTACTCACACCCACGCATACACACACACACACACACACACACACACACACACACACACACGCACACACGCACATATACATACGCACACACACACATAGGAAGAGCGAGACTCTCCCAACACAAGTATCTTATGATTACTTTCTGGGAGGCCTCGGCAATGTAATTGTAAATGATTTACTGAAATAAAACATTTTTATTATTTTTTTATTTTTTTATCAATTCAAACCATTCGTGCTGCGGTTACAAACTTCATATACAGGTGCGGCAGCAACGTTTAAAAAAAAGAGATTAGGCCAAGAAATTATTAAAGTGATCGCGAGCGAGAAGCGGCCGGTAGTGACGGTGTAAGAGTATCCACTACCCCATATCCTCCCGTGGATGTTGTAAGAGGTGACAGAGGGAACAAGTAGAAAATTAAAACATACGGTTGTCGATCCGCCTGCCAACCGTGGCAACTATGGCATATCCCGCATAAGAGGCAATCTATGCCTCTATTGCTGTAATGGATGGATGGATGGATAGCATACGCGAAAGTTGCTGATAGGGATTTAATGATATCAACACAGTTTGAGGTTACAGTCAAGTTACGTCACGAAACACGCAAAACTCCATTAAATGTTTGTAGGCCGTAAACTACTAAAGCTTTATAGGACTGCACTCTAATTCAGACGTGATTCAGTATGATTAATTATTCATCCAACGCCCTTGGTTACTATTATTAGAATTTAAAAGAGAGAGCGCTTTTGTTTGCGTTTCATTTACATAATCCGAATTATTTGGCTTGGAAAAATCATTTAAGTTATAACTGTATGTGGAACTTGACTTTTTTTTGTACGTGCTAGCTTAAATTATCAAGTGCAGTTTTAATGCTGATTCACTATATGCACATCATTATCATGAGGCATGTGTAAGTTTCAGTAATGTAAACTGTCGTATTGTAATGAATGAGAACCACGATAATATCGTGCATAAGAGTATATTATACTATAGTTGAAGAATGGAAAATAAGTTATTATTTTTCTTGTATAAAATATTGTAAATAATTACTAAATGTAACTGTAATGACCTTTATCCAAAGCACGTAGAGCCAATGTTTACACCTCTACTTATTGGAAATTAAACACTGCACATAAAATTTTCATCATATTTCATTTGTTAAAACGTCATATTGGTTTGCTCAAAATTTGTCATGAAATTTTCAAATCAACACTCTTTCAATTTGCGGCGCCAACTGCTGTTCGTCATAGAAACTAAATTTAATCATCTGAACAGCTATGTGTCAAGAAAATCAATTCAGCCATTTAAAATCATCAGTTCTCTTTCTGTTGGGGCCTTTCTATGTAATTAAATTAATTTAATTTAAGTTATATCCGAAAAACTTGATTATTAATATAAATGGTACTGTTTACGCTCGATTGTAGCAAGCTACAACTTGCAAGGCGCTAGTTCTCACTCACTCACACATATCATTTACTTGCCCCTGACGACGCCTTGTGGTCGACCCTACACCTGGAATTCGGTAAGTTTGTGTTTGCTTATACAGCCTTTATAAATTAATTATCCATAGTCCATTAGGCCCTCCCCTCGGTTGCTCGTCAAGTTTGATTACTGATGGGCCCCAATCCTGTCGATTTTTGTCGGGGTAACTGAGGGCCGTAACAGGTACTTAATTAAATAACGCCACATTAATGGATCCTATCCAGACAAGCGGGTTGCTAGTTATTAATATTATAACCGCGTAATACGTGCTTTTTTTAGTCATTATCATATATTTAATATTTTTTAGGAACAATTTAATTATACCGATTTTGTTTGATCACGGACAGGTTGTCACCATGAGAGGACGATTAAATCGGTCAAAAGATTAAATTCAACGAGCATAAATAATCAGCTTGTCCACCCTTGAATATGTAAATAACCCAAGTACCACTTGGCTGTGTAAATCTTATATGGATTTATTGACAAAAATGGTCATGATAACGCATTTTTATAGCGTAACGGTAAAAAACACTGACCTCTATATATACAAGTAAGCTAGACTGCCTGCATGATACCATACAAAAAGTCTGTGCCGATTTGAAGCGCCACCATTTTCCGTACCGGGAAAATATGTTAAAGTCTGTTGTCTTATTTAAATTTTATCTTTTTAATTTGAACTTTTAAACTAAAAAACAAAAGTGTTTTATGTGGTTGGGTTGTGTATAATTTTAGTAACAAAATAAGAATTATTTTTAATAATATAGAGAATGTGCTTTATATGTAAAACTCGTAACCAAAAAGAAAGTGATAACATTCTACTAGTAAGTGAATTTACAGCTAATATTAAATGATCATCATCATCATCATCATTACAGCCCTTCACAAGTCCACTGCTGAACATAGGCCTCCCCCTGAGTCCTGAGCCACCTGCATCCATCGACAACCTGCATGTCTTACCAGGTCGTCACTCCATCTAGTGGGGGGTCGCCCTACACTTCGCCTACCGGTACGAGGCTGCCACTCGAGAACCTTTTTTCCCCTACAGTGGTACGTTCTTTGAGCTATATGGCCGGCCCATTGTCACTTCAGCTTACTAATCAGGTTATCACTGGCAACACGCACTGGTTGTACAACTTAGTTTTCAGGTTTTGAGGTATATCTGACGTGAAGATGTGTCGTAATTTCCCGAACGCTGCCCAGCCGAGTTGAATCCGTCGGTTGAACTCTCGGTCGAAGTTGGACTTACCTAGTCGGACTATTTGTCCCAGGTAAACGTACTCTTCAACAACTTTGAGCTTAGTGCTTCCAACAACTACCGCCGTAGCTGTGAGATGGACATTAAACAAGATTTTTGTTTTGTCTCTAATCTTAAGATCTATTCGTTGGGAGGCACTATTAAGGTCATTGAGAATAGTGCTTAAGTCCTCCAGCGACTCTGCCATAAGGACTATATCATCGGAAAACCGAAAATAAGTGATGTAGTCGCCAATGATGTTAATACCGTAGCCTTTCCAGTCCAGTAGCTTGAAAACGTCTTTCAATGCAGCGGTAAAGAATGCCGGGGAAATAACGTCACCCTGTCTTACACCTCTCTGCAGTTGGATAGGTTTCGTACTCTGGTCCTACTGTAGAAACACTTCAGCACTTCGATATACCGACAGTCAACTTGGCACCGCTGAAGAGACTGTAGCACCGCCCAAAATTCCACGAGTTTGTCATTCATATCGTCCACTGTATTAGGGTCTTCTAGGCACTGAAAACGGTTTTGTAATTCGAGCTGAAGGTTTTCGGGACCCTGGATTAGCGCACGAGGGGGACGGAGCGTTGACTTTATTAGACGAGACCTCTTCAACTTAAAGTTTAAGTTCATCACGATCTCTGCTAGTTTTCACGCTTGTGATCACTGAGACATCACTGAACAGTTGGCGTCTGGCCCTCATAATGAAGTCAAACTCATTTTTTGTCAAATCTACGGGGCTCGACCAGGTCCACTTCCTGTGGGGCCGCTTCTATAAGAAAGATTTCATCATAAAGAGTTCCTTTTTCTACAGGAAGTCGGCCAGCTGCTGGCCCCTTGGGTTCCGTTGCCCTATTCCAAATTTCCCTAACTTCAGCTCACCGCTTTCTCTTGTGCCTAGTTTTGCGTTGAAGTCTCCCATCAAAACTGTGTAGTGGGTTTTGGAGGAATGCATGGCTCTAGAAATATCCTCATACATTTCCTCCACCTCCTCATAGGGATGTGCCGAGGTTAGTGCGTAAACCTGTATGACCTTCAGCGAATACCGTGTGGTAATTCTGAGTATTAGGAACGCGACCCTCGTCGACACACTCCCAATCCTTACAACGTTGTTGACAAGAGACTTGTGGACGATAAATCCGACACGTCCTTGGAACAGATGGTCACCCTCCCGGTGATAGAACAAGTTGCCGGACTCGAGGATTACCGTGTCCTCCTCCTCTCTTCGGGCCTCAGATAACCCAATAATATGCCAGCGCAACTTGTCTACCTCTTCTTCCAGCTACAGTATCTTTTCGTTACCTAGGCTGCACTAAAAGTATCGTGAATGGAATATTTCCACTGTTCCTGTCATATTAAAATCTTTTTAATTGAAAACTCCTTGGTTTTAAAAATCGAGTACCGAATATTTATTTAAAAAAATATTCTCGGTATTGTCACAAGGTTTTGTCAAACTTGTTTAGTTGTTGAGAAAATGGAATTGACTCGTGAAAATTCAAGAGCGATGATTTATTATGACTTTCGAAGTGCTTTAACACAAAAACAGTGTGTTGACCGGATGATTTCTGCAAAATGAAGCCCCATCCAAAACCACAATTTATCGCTCGTTTGTTGAATTTCAACGTGGACGTGTCAAGCTCAGTGATGATCCCCGTCAAGGTCGTCCAAAAACTGCAGGAAACAATGATGCTGTGCGTAAGCTGATTGAGGAAGAACGACATGTGACATACCGCGGAATTTTAGACATTTTAGGCAACTTTAGACATTGGCATGAGTCAAATACAAATAATCTTGCACGAACAATTAGGTGTAAAAAAGTTGTTTTCCCGAAGGATACCGCATTCGCTCTGTGAAGAGCAAAAAGCGGCTCGCGTTACTTGGTGCGTCAGAGCTCTCGAAAGATTCCACGCAGGGTCCTCAAATGCTGTATACAACATCGTATCAGGTGACGAATCCTGGATATCCGCGTACGAACCCGAAACAAAAAAAAAACAGTCACGAGTTTGGGTGTTCGAAAATGATTTAAAGCCAACAAAAATTGTTCGTTCACGGAGTGTTGCAAAAAAAATGGTGACCACGTTAGTCTCCAAAACAGGCCATGTTACGACTATTTCTCTTGAAGAACAAAGAACAGAATGCAGAATGGTATGCTAGCATTTGTTTGCCACAGGTCGTTTCTGAACTCCGTACAGAGAACAGCAACCGCCGCATCATTCTCCATCACGACAATGCGAGTTCTCACACCGCACACAGAACAAAAGAGTTTTTAGAGCAAGAAAACATAGAATTATTAGACCACCTCCGCACAGCCCCGACCTAAGCCCTAATGATTTCTGTACTTTCCCTAAAATAAATAATAAATTGCGTGGACAGCGATTTTCATCACCTGAAGAAGCTGTGGACGCCTACAAAACGGCCATTTTGGAGACCCCAACTTCCGAATGGAATGTTTGCTTCAATGATTGGTTCCATCGTATGGAAAATGTGTCAAATTTCGCGGAGAATACTTCGAAAAGCAATAAATACATTTTTAACTAGTAATGTAGTGTCACTTCCTTGATTCCCGAAATTTTCACTGCCGCCCTCGTATGTCCATATTTACGGCACATAGTACACGTCACGCCACCACATCGCGTACCAGTATTTCTAGGGTGAACGCTGATTAGTAAGACGGCCCTGTGACTAGTGCTTTGACAACGTTTTACATATTTTATAATAGGAATATCTTAAAAAACGATGGTAAGTTAGCGTCCGCAAGTGTCGTCCGTAAACATTGAAATCATTTATAAGTAATATAATACAATACAATTGTGTTATTTAATGATTATAAAATCATTATGTTATTGCATGACTATTAGTAATAGTACTTTTACTTATCGTTAGAGCGAAGTTATTTTGTGGCAAAAATATTACACACTTCGACTTTATAATCAGATAGATTTATAATATGCCTATACAAAATTAAGCTAATTGTAATATATAGTACAAATATTAACAAGCATGTACCTATTTATCACATCTTTGATGGCCAGTAAAGTCAGAATAGTTATAGCCTCCAAGAAAGAAGAAGGGGGTTAAATTCTCAACAATAGTACGAGAGGTGAATTCTAGACGTGATACTTCATGTGTTTAATAATTTCCAGCTACTAATCTTTTCGGACTAAGAACCTCGAATAATTATGATAGACCTTCGCTTAAGGGAAGTTCATTTATTCATTCATTATATTTTATTGTATTTTATGTTGGAACGCAGAAAAACAGCGAAAACGCGATTACAAACAAATAAAATATAAACGTTGGTTGCAGTATGTAAAGGATAAACGAAAAATAGTAAAATTAAAATACAAAACTCGTTAGAACATTCAGCTTCGATCTCGAATCGATTGAAGTCCAATAAAACAACTGTCGC
Source organism: Parnassius smintheus behrii (assembly GCA_036936625.1). Lineage (NCBI taxonomy): Eukaryota > Metazoa > Arthropoda > Insecta > Lepidoptera > Papilionidae > Parnassius > Parnassius smintheus. Next base: position 53,204,440 of record JAUPFT010000007.1, read on the forward strand.
GGATTCCATTTGTGAAAAGTTCAGTATGTTGTTGTTTCTTTTTCTGAAGATTTATTTGTTCCTCTTTCTACCGAACTTAAATTCCGACTTGGGAGATCTTTCCGTTCATAATTATTATTTTAAGTACTTACTGATTCATCATCAACATCATTACAGCCCTTCACAAGTCCACGGCAGAACATAGGCATCTCGCAAGGAATGCTACACTAAAAAAAATCTGAAAAACTCAATGACCTTAATAGTGTCTCCCAACGGATAGCTCTTAAGATGAACACGGACAAAACAAAAGTCATGTGTAATGTCCGTGATACACCTATGCCGGTGGTTGTTGGGAGCACTAAGCTCGAAGTTGTTGACGAGTATGTTTACCTGAGACAAGTAGTCCGACTAGGTAAGTCCAACTTCGACCGAGAGTTCAATCGACAGATTCAACTCGGCTGGGCAGCATTCGGGAGATTAGGACACATCTTCTCGTCAGGCATACCTCTAAACCTCAAAACTAGATTATACAACCAGTGCGTGTTGCCAGTGATGACCTATGTGGATCTGTGGATCAGATACGTGGTCCTCCACTGCAGCTATGAGAAAATTTAAAGTCGCTCAGCAAGCTCTGAATAGGACTATGCTGGGGGTTTTCTTGCGTGATAAATTTAGGAATGAGGATATCCGAAGTAGAACCAGAGTGACCAACATAGCCCAACGGATCAGTGAGCTGAAGTGGCAATAGGACGGCCATATAGTTCGAAGAATATAATACCTGATGAGGAAGAAAGGTTCTTGAGTGGCAGCCTCGTATAGCCTCGTACCGGCAGAAGAAGTGTTGGGTGTCCCCCCACTAGATGGAGTGATGACCTATTAACATATGCAGGACAACACAAGTCGACGGATGCAGGAGGCTAAGGACCGTGCTTTGTGGCATTCCTTGGGGAAGGCCTATATTCAGCAGTGGACTTGTTAATTGGCTGTAATGATGATGGAATTATATTAATATGATAAATAAATAGAAAGTATATTACGGCTTGGCTTGGATATAGAGTTTTATCGATATATTATGTCACACAATATTATTATCTCTATTATTAGTTATGTGGACGTTCACTTCTGCTGTCAGCGCCAAAATGGTGAAAATCAAGTTACCTCTTTAAGTCACGGTGTATAGCCAGTCCACAGTCTCACAGCTCAATAGACCAAGTCAGTGGTGACTATTGAGCACTCAGTCTGTTGATAAGAAGATGCCGTGGTCCATAGACATCTACATTTAATTGAGGTGAAACTTCTTTATCGACGTAGTGGAGAAATTTTGTACAGTATTAAAAATCACATTTCCTTGTAACGTTTCACCGCTGGGGCAGCATGAGTCGTAAAAAGAAGAAGAATGATACATCGTAAAGAAGTTTCACTTCGTACTTGTATACAAAATTATACGTAAATTTTTATACAATATATTTTTCTCGTAAAACTGTAATTTTTGAATTGTTTGTTTTATATTTTATGATGTGAATAAATTTTAAACGTATATAAGTATTTTTCCGACATATAGTATCAATATGTGAGCTTACAATACAAAAGGCATATTTAGGATAGTAGAATTTAATTAAAGTCTCACTTCATAAAATTCGACCCGTCCGTTTGACATCAGTAAAGCATTTATTGGTTTTGCTGAATGTAGAAAATGTTTACGAACTTGGAGATTACAGGCAATCAATATGTGAATGCGAATACTACGAATTTCAAAAACCCTATCCCTTTATAATTATTTGTTTATGTAGATTTGCTCGAATTGAAAATATGTACGATATTATTTGCCTTTAATATTATTAATGAATTCACTATCTACTTGATAGTGAAGGAAAACAACGTAAGGAAATTCTGATTTGTGTATTTAAAAATTACTTTACTTTCAACAGTGTATGGGCCGGGGTGAGCCGGGGTGGTACCACGACCTCATAGAATACCGGCGTGAAGTGGAATCTTTGCTTCCGCTTTTCATCTGGAGAGTGCAAGTGGCCGGAGGTGCAATTCCTCCCCCCCCCCCTCCATCAACATGGTAGCGGAATTAAAGGTTAGACTACTCCAGGACCCTCCTGGGGTAGTCTAACATTTACCAGTACCAGTGTAACAGTACCACTGGAGAATCCCATGCTGAGCATCCACGACAAAGCTACTCCACTTCTGAGCATAGGTGCTTGAGCTGCCCCGCGTGTTTTGGGTGGGAGGGGGGGGGGCTGAATTCCGCTCAAAACAAAAAATGCTCAGGGCAATCTGAGCAACCAGACCAAGGCAACCCCTGCCACACTATCCGTGAATTTCTGCAATATCAGAGGACTTCACTCGAACTTAATCGCCGTCCACTACCATCTCGAGACGGGGAAGCCGGCTCTGCTCTTTCTGAACACAAAGCAGGTGTTCTCTCCAGCTGATGCTTCATATCTCGCCTAACCGGGATACAAACTGGAACATTCATTCGTGCCTCGGGCTGGAGTTCGCGTATACGTCAGAAAGGGCATATGTTCTCGACGCCTCGGCAGACTTGAAGGTTTGGACCTGTCCATCCCTTGGCTCCGCGTAGACAGTGCCTCTATAGATCCTATAGCAGTAATGCCGAAACAGACCGACTCTTCGACCACGTTCAAATCCACAGAGATCGTGATCCTCGGCGATTTTAATGCCCACCATGCCGAATTTTGATCGAAACTTGGTTCACGTTTAACGGAACATGTGGGAAGATCTGTTCATGATTTTGCCTTGGTATATAGTCTGGTTACTTCGCCTACGCGGATTCCAGATGTGGAGGATCATACACGTTCCCTGTTGGACCTTTTGCTGACCTTTCATCCGGACAGATATCAGGCCTCTGTCGAAGCTGCTCTTGACTCCTCAGATCATTGTCTTGTCCGGAGTGTGGCACCACACTCACTCTGTAATCGCGGTGGCATTCTGTAGGCTGCCGCCGTATCCGGCACTACAGGTTAGCCGATTAGGATAGGATGTGGTCTTTCTTTGCATCCCACCTTTGGGGGCGGATATGCTTCTCGCCGGACGATACTAACGTTGTTGCTGATTCTATCGCTAATGTGGTACTTCAGGGTATGGAACTTTTTACTCCTTCCTCTGTGGCGCCCATCGGAGGCAGCTCTAGCCATGATTTAATCACTCCTGTAAAATATTTTTATTTATTTATTTATTTACTTCTTTTTAAAAAGGTTACCCCAACACTAGGGTTTTCTCTTTTATCGTGGGGGCAGTTTACAAACATAAATTGCACAAGGAAAAACATCCAGACCCGGAACAACTATTTGTAGGCTATACAAATTACTTGTTCCGTGCGCGATTCGAACCCGCGACCCCCAGCGCAGCCACTCATTGCTAAGCCACTGCCCCACGGAGTCATCAAAAATATATCAATCAAAAAATAGCATCATGCTATAAGCAGGAGTGCTACCAGGCCTGGGCTGACGCATCTATGTCCCGGGATGTAAGCACCAGCGCCCTAATAAAGAAGTATTTCTATAATGTATAATAAAGAAGTTATAAGTTGTGAGGTAGGGATAGCATCTAATGCACTATTCCCATATTAAAGAAATGTATCATTCTTCGTTTCGATCCATTTTATTATATTTGAAGTACGCATACTTACATAGTTTTTTATAAAAAAATATTCAACCGACCACTCAAAAAGGCTAAAATTGAAACAACTCTTAGATTATAAAGCGTTTCGTTTACGCTTACCAGCCGTTCTGCAATACAGAAAGTGTACCAAAATCCTTTTACGAACAAAAATACTGTATCAACAACTTACGAACAACCAAGAATGTTTTTTGAAGAAGAAGAAGAAGTGAAGAAGTTTAAAAACATCATCCAATGCAGTGGTGAAAAGTTTCGGGGGTATTACGTCACCCTGTCTTACGTCTCTCTGCAGTTGGATAGGTTTCGTACTCTGGTTTTTTACTTGGGTAGTCGTCGTAACCCTACTGTACAAACACTTCAGCACTTCGATACACCAAAGGTCCACTTGGCACCGCTGAAGGGACTGCAGCTCCGCCCATATTTCGACCAAATCAAAGGCTTTCTCATAGTCCACATACGCAAAACAAAGTGGCAGATTGTACTTTTTAGAGTTCTGTACAATTTACCGAAGGGTATGTATGTAATCTATTGTAATAAAGCCTTTTTGGTTGGAAGTCGTCGAGTCTGCGTACGAGACGATTCGATGGCTCTCGAAAACATCACGTAGACGTGACAAATTCTAACACGAGTTTTAAATTGTATGTAATGTTAACGTTATTTGTGAATATGTAATTATTGTTGTAACCAATTTACCGTTTATAGTGTGTGTGTTTTTTTTTAGGTTAAGAAGATACAAGGTGGCCCATAAGTCGTTAGAAATGTAAATTTCGAATAAAATACCAAAGGCGCGCATGAGTGGCGCGCGCGGTGCGGGGGGAGTACCGACGGTTTCTGGGAATTCAGTTGCCATGGAGCGTTTCACCGGTGCGGACCGTGCATTTTGTGTGCGCGAGTTTTATCGAAACAATGATTCGGCTACCATTGCGCGGCGTAAATTTCGAGAATATCAGAATTTACGCAACTTTAAAGACATTCCAAGTGTTCAAACGATTAAGAACTGGGTTATTAAGTTCGAAGAGAGTGGTTCGACGTTGGATAAACAACGGTCAGGTCGACCAAGGACATCACGGACGGAAGAAAACATCGATGTAGTGAAACACTCAATTCGTGAAAATCCTACCCAGTCTACTCGTAAGCGTTCCAGTGCATTAAACTTACCCAGAACATCGTTATAGCGAATTTTAAAGAAAGATTTACATCTTAACCCGTACAAGATTCAGTTAGTACAGGAATTAAAAGATGCTGACACTATCCACAGACTAAATTTCGCAAATAAAATGTTGAACCGCTTTACTTCGTTTAATAACGTGTTATTCTCTGATGAGGCTCACTTTCACATCAACGGGCATGTCAATAAGCAAAATTGTCGCTACTGGAGTTGCGAAAATCCAAATCGCAAACATCAAAAGCCCTTACATAGCCCTAAAGTGACAGTTTGGGCGGCTATGTCAGCGCATGGCATTATAGGCCCTTACTTTTTTGAGGACGGCAGAGGCCGCGCGCTTACTGTTACTTCACAACGGTTTGTAGCTATGATCCAGGACTTTTTTACACCAGAGTTGCAGAATTTTCCAGGCTTCAATACGCGGACCTGGTTTCAACAAAATGGAGCAACTGCCCATACCTCTAACGTCGCTATGCCGGTCGTCCGTCAACTTTTCCCTAATAAAGGGATCTCTCGAAGAGGAGATATTACTTGGCCACCACGTAGTCCAGATCTGACCCCAATGGACTTTTTCTTATGGGGTTATCTTAAGAATAAAATGTACGAAACCAACCCGCGGACAATTGACGTCCTGAAAGAAAATATCCAAAGAGAAATGGCAAACATTACAGAGCTTACTTGCCGCGCAGTGATGGATAATTTTAGACGTCGCTTACAGGAGTGCCGCGATCGTAACGTACGTACATTAAGATGATGAAATTTTCAAAAAATAATTCCCATTTTATAAGGATTATGGCAAAATAAAAACCTTTTTCATAATGTCATTAGTTTTTTTTAAATTATTTTTTTACATTTCAAGGGACTTATGGGCCACCCTGCATATTTCTAAAAAAAATTATAGCTTTTACGGTCAATAGATAATAAATGAATTAATGATTCGTTAGATACGCCAAATTTCATAAAATGACGTCATAAAATGTGGACAAATGCCACACGTCCGTTAAGTACCACTACCAAAGCGTGTAATGGCTAATAAATCACGCAGAATACACAGTCACTCCTGAATTAGAGCGGGCACTATAAAGCTCAATAACATTTTATGACCAGCTAGCACATACAGACTTTATGATGTGGTGATAATGTATGACGCTTTAGATGATCATTGAAAATCAATATTTCAAAAAAAATATAAATCGACTTTTTTGCTGGTTCTTCCCAGAAAAGAGTATTTTTTTTACGTACCAGTAGTAAAAGTAAGACTAGGGCTGATGCAGATGCAAAGGTAACAGCTTTTGCTAGCATCATAAACGGAGCGGAGTAAAAGTCTTAAGTCATAACTATCTTTATTTCAACAAAAGATTCAATCACATTACAATTGTTTTAAATTAATTGTTTTCTAGATAATTATTACAAAAGCGCGCTTTTGCTTTACATGTATTTTCCCGTAGACAATTAAGTTTTTGGTTATTTTATAACATTTTTTAGACAAATTCAGATTTTTATTGTTTGCAAACCCTGTCTGCGTTGAGCTACGAATATTGCCAAAAATAAATTATGTAAATTAGGCTACGGGTTACGGAGGAGATAGATTTCAAAGAATCGTTTTCTTGTGAGTACTAAAGTACTTTCAATATCGTGATCAATATTGAAAAAAAAACATTGTATTAAATTCTATAGTTTTCTTCAAAGAGCTAAAATAATAATTCGTTTTTACGAATTATATTGCGTACATTAACTTAGTTTATATATTCTCGACGTTTCAAGAACTTTACAGCACCCGTGGTCACGAGGGGGGGAGGGGAGATGGTGATGGAGGCGAGGAGGGGAGTGAAATGTTCTGATTCACAATGTCATAGTAAATCACCTTACCACCAATTTAAAATTATTAATTTTTGGTCCGATTTACGCAGTCTAGCAGTTGTATGCTTGGGTTGAGATTTTATTTTATTAAACAGAACTATCCCAATCAGATAGGTGTTAGTACCCAGGCATCTTCTTTATTGAAATAAAGACGTTTTTTTATCATCCTTAGAAGGAATCGGTATTCTTTAGCGAGGATTTATTGTCTATCAAATCTGAAGTAGTATCGGGTGCAATCCTGTACGTTTTTTTTAAATAGAATAAGGGTGAAATACGAGCATACAGTCCACCTGGTGGATACTGTGGCCCATAAACATCTTCATTTAACTCGATTAAGAATCAAAATGCAGATGCGTAGTCCCTCTCAGGACTACGATGTAATTCCTAGTTTCCAGTTAAAATGTTCTCAAGTTCTCTACACTTATCGCAAGAAACACTTCAGCATTAAGCTGCTATTTTACACCAATGATTCTGTGGGAGCGAGGTATTTCCTTAGTCAAACCGTTGTTCTACAATTATAATAAACTACACACTACGTTAAATCTATTTTTAATTACATAATAATACCCATATATTTAAAATTTTAAAACTCTGCCGCACAAAAAGAAAATTCAAGATTTATTAGATCGGCTACAGAAACATAAAACCGCAATTTGACTAAGTATTCCGTCGGCTTCCTTCAGTCAATGTATTTTACGTTGCTTTTAGGAACAGACTATTTAAATATCCATGAGAAAGAACTTAGTGGGTTTAGTACGATTTAAGTATTATTATAAATTCTAAGTATTAGGATCTGCAATCTCTTTTCAAATCGGTTAATTGTAATTGCATCTGAAACTCCATAGTTCGTGGAAAAATAAAAAGTTCGTGGAAAAGGCGAACCCTATAGTCTCCACAAAGACATACTACGTGTTTGTATTAAACAGTTCGTTTCGGTCTTCATAATGAGCGAGCGTACAGCATAGGCGTGGAATGATTTGCTAGCGTCCGTCTGTTTTCTTTCTATTCTCTCTAGAATGGGAATCAGTGGGCTCATGTACAGCAGTGAAATTTACGGAATGATGAAGAAAAGGAAAAAAGGGGAGACACAGGTTGTTAAGACTTAAAAGTAAAGTAAAGTTACAGCCTATCTACGTCTCACTGCTGGGCACAGGTCTCGTTTCGTTTTTGAGAGGGTTTTAGGGCAAGGAAATGTCCGGCGCAGTGCCAGAATGCGTGGCGGCGAACTTCACATATCTTCGAAATATTTGCAGGTTACTCACGATGTTTTCCTTCACCGACAAGCACGTGGTGAATATAAGCACTTAAAATTGCAATTAATGACTGTCGAGTCTTATCATACAATAAATTGAAATATTTTTATGAAACTGAAGTGACGCATGAACTTACAGTTCACCTCATGGTACTTACTCTTCTCTGTACTTCTGAGAACTGAGATAAAATGCCTTACAGCTTTTATTAACCTAGCTCCCAATACCCTTCAGACCGAAAAACAGCAGTGCAAGCATTGGTATTTGGAGGCAGGAATATGTAAAACGGTTGTACCTACTAGGTATATATATATTATACACCCTTTTTCTATATATATATATATATATATATATATATATATATATATATATATAGAATAAGGGTGACAAACGAGCCGATGGTAAGTGAATGCTGTGACCCGCGTAGACGTCACCAATTATCCTCGATTAAGAATCAAAACGCAGACTCGTTGTCAACCCTGAGGACTAATATGGAATGCCTCGTATGCCCCCAGTAAAAAAGGGTCTCCGGATCTCTACATTCACCATACGAAACACAACAGTATTCAACTGCTATCTTACGCTGGTATTCTGTGAGAGAATGGTCCTTCCCCGTTCGAGGCAACCCATTCATGCTACAACCATAATATAGCTTCAGCGTGGCTATATCACGTATGAAAAAAGTATATCATCCTTAAAATTTTTAAAACAAAATAAACTTACTTTTTTATTTTTGTTTTTGTTAAAAATTCATGTACAGAGACGGAATCCGACGCAACCATATATATTGTTTGTTAAATAATAATTTACCATATTAATACTTACTATACATACTGTAACACGATGATGAAAGTTTATTTTGGCAATATCCATCGAATACATAACAGTGCCTTTTAAAGAAAGATGCCCATTTTTTATCTGACCATGTATAAAAATGAAATAAACCTTAACAGCTAATTGAATTTTAAATTAATTACTCTTATCACAATGTTAAAAGAAACGCGGGAAAAATATTATTTTTTTAGCTTATTCTACGTAAAGGGTAAACGTATTTACCATATTTTGAATGTATCTCAACTACCCTTTTTCTAGGAAGTTCCATTTTATCCACCGCTACTTTACTTTATTCGACTTCGTTTCTGAGTTTTATACATTATTTTATGTTTCATTTAATCTGTAATGGTTTCTTTATTAGTATTTGTATGGCACAGATTAGTTAAAAATAATATAATAATTAAATAAAGTACCCGGTTGACCGAGCTTTGCACAAGAATTTAAAAAAAAAACAAGCGAAAAATACCGAATTTTTCGCTTGTTTTTTTTTAAATTCTTGTGATTTGGAAATTATGTTTAGATACAAATTACATACTGATGAAATACGAATAATATTTTTTGATCTTAGCGACATACTAGAAAAAACTGAACTGGTTATTTGAATAAAAAATCATGAGTGAAATTAGTTTAATTTAAATTTTCGTGTTTTTAAAAATTACTAAAAAAAGGGCTCAAAAATAGATTTTCTCAAAAAAGAAAGAAACTTGAAAAAAAATTAAAAAAAGTCGGTCGGTTGGTCTGGGCTCGAACCATGGTATTACGATTTCGTGACCGCCCAATATACCAATTAAGCTATTTGTAATCATTGTTAAATTGTCAATAGTTACCTTCTTATTCTAACGATATTGTAGCAGTTTTTCATTGCCTAAAAATACGGACAAAAAGACATTTTCTAAAAATAAATCCTAGCTAGATCGATTTAATGCCCCCGAAACTCCCTGCACACACAATTTTATGAAAATCGTTGGAGCCGTTTCCGAGATTCAAATTATATATATATATATATATATATATATATATATATATATATATATATATATATATATATATATATATATATATATATATATATATATATATATATATATATATATATAGAATTTGAATCTCTTGTAATATAATTTGAATATTGTTGTAATTGTGGTTGTGTAGTTGTAAGAGATTTAGATGAAAATGATGATAATTAATAAACCATTCCAGTTTAGCATATTGTTTTATTTGTTTTTTGTTCGTCAGGTATGTATGTAAGTATGTACCGTAAGCCAATGAGACGTGTTTGGTTGATAAGTGATCATTTGACAATACACGAACTAAGTTAGATTTTTTAGAGATATAGAAATCTTTTTTTTTTACTAAAGATGTAGTTAGTAAGTACTTATGCGTGCTGGAGCAACAGCAGATATTGCTCGACACTCAATTTATGGTGACAATCATCGAGAATAAGGGGTGACTTAGGAGCGGTGGGTTTCAAGGAATTCACAAAGTAAAAAAGACGTTTTAGACCATAGCTAGGTAAATATTCCTATCTTAACTTCGAGCGTTACTAATAAGTTCTAGCATATTTATTTCTTTATTACTTTTTGGTAACGGCAAATCCTAATCTAAAAAGTAACATCGACATTTTTTGGGCTTCGCAGCGTTTAGATCGTAAAAATGAATAAATGACATTATTTTCTGAACTTACATATAGTTTTTCTATTATACCTTATTACTATACCTAAACTTTCACTGTCTGGTTTTTAAATGTATGAAAAGTGGGCATGATTCTTTCGTACATAAGCGAAAATAAATTACAGTTATATTCTTTCAAGAAACCCACATGATTTGAGATTTGTAAGATCAAGTCGATAAAATAGTACATTGCTTACATTGTTTGTCACGTTCAGCAACCCATAATTGAACTGGTCCGTGATTAGACAGTCTGTTACATAATATTTGGTTGACCTTACAGGAACTTGCAAGTATTTTGCGTGGTAGAGCTGTAGCTATCTTGTGGTTGGAGCACGAATGGGTCGGCTCGACTGGAATAGGATTACGCTCTCACAGAATACCAGTCTAAAATAGCAGGTTAATGCTGCTGTGTTTCGTATGGTGAGTGTAGAGAACCGGAGACCCTTTTTACTGTAAAAGAGGCATATGGTATGCCTCGTTTCAGTAAAAAGTCCTAATGGCTGGCAAAGCCCCTGCATTTTGATTTTTAATTGAAGACAAATGTAGATGTCTATGGGCCACCACTATGGGCATCCACTTACCATCAAGGGGACTGTGTGCATGTTTGTCACCCTTGTTCTAAAAAAATTCTTTAATTTGAGTTTTGACAGGGAACATAAAAATGAGTTTACTTAATGGTTACCTTTATTTCTACATACTAAGCGAGTAGACAACAAAGCATTATTTTTTATTGAATTTGCTACCTTTCCTTTGTTTGATTTAATTTTCTCGGGTCTCTGAGAATTTGATGGCTTAGGCCGATTTATTTCAAGAACATGTTGGACTTCTTTATTCAACAATAACGTACAAAATTTTCTTATACCCTTTGTCTTTCAAAGCAAAACAGAAAAATCGCTTTCAGGTGACACACATACACCACGCCTGCCCCGCCACTTCCTGTGCCGCCACCGCAGCCATCTTTTCTACCGGTGCGTGGAAAGTTGCTCTACGAAGATTTTCCGGTATCTAATTATTTACTACAGGATTATTGATAACTCGCTAACAACCTCTCCCATGCAGCTTTTCTACCTCATATATATCTAGTTTCTTTCCAAGTTTCTCACCAAAAATGAAAAATAATCTGTAATATAAAATGCTATCTCAAATTAAAACTTCGACCATGACGTTACAGATTTAAAAACTAACAGTGAACTGATTAGAAATCCTATTGACATGGCTTCCGTTTTCAATAATTATTTTACTGATTTCCCCAATAATTTGACAACAATAAATAAACCAAACAGTTATACTTGTAATGAGGAATCACTGTCTAACTCAATGTTTGTTATGCCCATGACAGAATAAGAGGTTAAAAAAGAAATCCTATCTCTTAACAATACTAACTCGGAAAGCTATGACGGTATTAATACGAAAATAATTAAGAAGTCCCTAAACGAATTAGTATCTATTTTGATATATTCAACTATTTATTTTTTCATGTGGTATTTTTCCCGAAACCTTAAAAATGTCAATTGTAAAGCCATTATTTAAAAAGGTAAGATGATATTATAAATTATCGTACAACTACTTTGATACCAGTATTGTAACTGCTATTAGAAAAATACATGTATAAAACACTACTAGATTTTTAGCAAGAAATTCATTTTAACAAAAATCATCGATATGGTTTACAGAAACAAAGATCTACAACAATAGCTAACATTTAAGCCCCTTACTTCAATTTTAACAAAAATAAATAGTCACTTTTGTATATTCTTCATAATATAATAACCGAAACAGGGCCTGCGAAGAAATTCACACTCGGCACTCTTATCTTTCACTCTGATGATGTATGTAATGATACATGGATAAAAATATATAATCTAAAAAAAGGTTAGCTACCTCGATGATATCGTCAAAGGTCATTGTACGTATTTCCGCCTGCCCTAGAAACATACTATATATAAAAATAGTATTTCTATAATTAAAAATATTTACAACTGAGTATAAAGTCTTGAAAAACAAAATAAATAATGTTACGAGCTTGAGGTTCGTGACAATAAAAATTGCCGATAGAATTACCTAAATTAACACTTTAATTCACTTTACACTAATTAAAGTTAAAAACACTAATAATTAATCACACTGATTCACTTTATTCCGCTCCGAAGCTTCGCTTGTGTCGCCAACTCCAATACTTCCGCCATCGCATCTTGCAGCGCCTATTTATATAAATTAGCAGCGAAATATCCAGAATATTCAAGTAAACACGCGCAAGGTACCGAGAGTTCGTGTTTCGACTTCAAGAAGTTTAGTTCTTCGGTTCGAGACTAGATGGCGCTAGTGCCGTCGACTTGAGCGCGTAACAATAATAATAATGTTATTGAACGAAGTCGCTCCAAAATCGACGAAAAGAACTGTCATCGAGGAGAGAAGTGCGGATTGCGACCGAACTCAGCACACTCGCGCGGATATATTTAATTTTGGGAAAAATGATATCTTCACGAGTAAAACTTGAAATAAAAACCAAACAATTAAAAATATTACTTAATATTTTTAAGACCTTATATTTTAGTGTAAGAAATATATAAAGAGCGTATGCCATTTTGGAGAAATATTTCAAAATATGACAAAAATATCTTCTAGGTTTTCTTATTACATATAATTATTACATTAATTACATTAATTATTATATTACATATAATACAATTTCATTCTTGTATTAAATTAACAAGTATTGTGATTTTCTTACTTAAATATTCAAAAATTTAGGTATTTCACCCGCTCTTAAGGCCTTCATCATCATTATAGCCGTTCACAAGTCTACTGCTGAACATAGGCCTCCCCAAAGGAATGCCACAAAGCCTTAAATAGTTAGATTAAAAACTGTATACCCTATTATTCCACCCTTACAAATGGATTTTTCAGATGTATTTGAGAACCCTGAAGTATAACCTATTTAAAAAAAGGAAAATAATTGAAATTGGTCCGACTAGGTAAGTCCAACTTCGACCGAGAGGTCAATCGACGGATTCAACTCGGCTGGGCAGCGTTCGGGAAATTACGACACATCTTGTCGTCAGGTATACCTCAATCTCTGAAAACTAAAGTGTACAACCAGTGCGTGTTGCCAGTGATGACTTACGGATCAGAGACGTGGTCCTTCACTGCTGGCCGTATGAAGACGCTCAAGGTCGCTCAGCGAGCTATGGAGAGGGCTATGCTCGGAGTTTCTCTGCGTGATAGACTCAGAAATGAGGATATCTGCAGTAAAACCAGAGTGACCGACATAGCCCAACGGATTAGTAAGCTGAATTGGCAGTGGGCCGGCCATATAGCTCGAAGAACCGATAACCGATGGGGAAGAAAGGTTCTCGAGTGTCAGCCTCGTACTGGTAGGCGTAGTGTGGGGCGACCCCCCACTAGATGGAGTGACGACCTGGTAAGACATGCAGGAAGTCGATGGATGAAGGCGACTCAGGACCGTGCTTTGTGGCGTTATTTGGGGGAGGCCTATGTTCTGCAGTGGACTTGTGAAGGGCTGTAATGATGATGATGATGATGATTGAAATTGGTGCTTAACGCGGGCCAATCTTACGCTCACCAGACGTTACTACTTGGGTCTGAGGAAGAAGAATCATCGTTTTTAAGTTGCGTTTTGAATAAAAGTTTATCGGTTTTTAAGCTATGAATAAGTGCATTTTAACTTTATCTAATTCTTCTACTTTTGGGAATATTCGTAATTTGCTTTATGTATTTTTATTTTAATAAGATAAGACATAACTAATATTTCAGAAAAACCCATTAATCTCTAAATTAATGGCGTATTTCTGGTAGGGGAAGTTAATGTGTAAACACTTTTCTAACACATTAAATTTCCCTGTCATAAAATCTGTCAAATATTTCATTTCACTCCTGAGTGTCGCCGCTCTGATGGCGGAAAAAGACGTAAGTGCCCTTATTGACTAAGATATCGCAAAACATACATATCAAAAAAGGAAAATTACTCATTGAAAAAATCTGATTGAAGCTCTTAAAAAGTATGTAAGCTATTATTTAAAAAAAAACTTTTATCAAACGAATATAAAAATGTAAAATTTCCACACAGATTACTTCCGCTCGTTATATATTTCCAATTAGAAACGTCGCGTGTCTTTTTAATTATGCCTTGCGCTCAAAGCTTTTCCGCTGGCTCTATTTCATTTTAGGCTGTTACGCAACAGAAAATCAACGTCAATTTAAAAATGCTTAGAAAGAGACAGGTATAAAGATAATTTATATTATCTCTATACCTAACCCTTTTATTCTTTGATTATATTTAGAATCGTTAACTGTAAATTGGTCTAGTGGTCACAAACGAGTGTAAGATTCTCAGTTACGATATTTTCTTTAGCAACCTGATTCGGGAAGTGACGGCGTAAGAGAAACCACTGCTCCATATCATCTCATAGGTGTGTGTCGTAGGAGACAGCAGTATCTACTTGATAAGAGAAAATAACAAAACTACAGTTACGAATGTGCGGTAACTGCCTGCCATGGCAACTACGGAAAATCCATAGGGCAATCTATGGGGTAGGCCTATATTCAGCAGTAGACTTTTGATCAGCAATAATGAATAAACGAATGAGTAACAAAACATGTGATCCGCCAACTCTAATGCGTAGCGCCATGGGCTCTCCTCTGCTCCAAAAATACTCTCATAAATCAGAGCAGGTCTTATGTATCTTTAGTTTACATTTTCTTTAAAACACAACAACCTACGATGTACAGTGATCATTGATCATCATTATTCATCATAATTAAAGCCCAACTTACATTCTTGAACATAAGTATCTCCCATAACTCCACCTCTAACTACATCCATCGACTCCCCACATGTTTCATCGGGTCCATTCTTCATCTAGTTCGAGGTTGCCCAATACTGCACTTACTCGGCTACCACGCGAGAATTATTCTACACCGAAGATGGTCAGTTTACATAGCTGTTGGATGTAATCTTCGTAAAACCGCCTACAAGGATCATGTTATCATGATGATAGAGATACATGTCAGGGCGAACGAGAGTGGTGAAGCTGTATACAAGCGTGTCGCAACGTACGCACACATACGCAGGTTTCACCTGTAGTAACATACAGAGAAAATAATGCGATATTTAGTGCTGTTGTCGCACAGGTTATTTACTCTGCTAATGCAGATGAAAGTCCCGCGAATTTATGAGATATATTTGATAAAAACATGGACACATAAGGATGGTAAAATTCTTAAAGCACGACATGTTTTGCTATATTATTGTAAATAGCACGCAAATTTGCATAGCGTCATTTGGTATCCATACTAATATTATAAATGCGAAAGTGTGTTTGTTTCTTTGTTTGTCCTTTTTTCACGTCGCAACAGAGCGTCGGCATGGCATGATTTTTTGTGTGGGGATAGTTCGGTGGCTGAAGAGTGACATAGGTTACTTTTTTCAGCAGAAAAACATATCATTCGCGTGGGAAAGTCGAATATGTTGCAAAATTAAATTCAGCTAGGTGGCGCCACCGTGATTCTACAAGACTTACCTAATTGCTTTAGAACAATATAAAATAAATAAATTTAAACAACCTATAACGCATAAATATCGTACCAGGCAAGTTGAGGAGGGTAAATATGTGATGCCACATATAAGAAACTATTATGGTAAGATAACTAGGCAATATTTAACCCTGCTAATATTTAATAGAATAGATTTTAAAAGAGATACGTCGAAAGACATAACAACTGTACACTACTAACATAAGCACTGTAACATTAAAGAAAAGACTGAAAAATACATTCCTATTTTTCCGCGGAAAAACATCTCATTCCCGTGGGCTAATAGAATATGTTGCAAAAGTTTGTCCTTCTTTCACGTCGCAACAGAGCGTCGGCATGGCATGAATTTTGGTACGGGGATAGTTCGGTGGCTGTAGAGTGACTTTTTTCCTCGGAAAAACATCTCATTCCCATTCCCGTGGGAAAATAGAATATTTCCCAAAAAAGAATGAGATGTTTTTCCGCCAAAACATATACCATTTAATAATTTTATCAATTGTATTGATAATGTCAATTTCATGATTACATATTGAGATATATTGTTTCTAATCGGTGAAGAAACAATGTTGGACCCAACCCACTAATTTGAGAAATTCCGCGTTTATTCTCTTTATAAGAAGATGACAAGGACAACATTTCATCTTCTTTTTTATTACACACATTATTTTCGGTTAACTAAGTAGCAAGATATCCATTTAAGTGGAAGTCCCTTACACCGACCATTTCTAGCTTTCGTAATAAAATGTTGTGCGCAACGAGATTGAAGACTTTCGATAAAATAAGAAATAGTCGTGTGTTTAAATAATTGTTTTTTGAAATTATGAAGAATATGCAAATAGGTACAAAACGTAACACAAACAAACAAAACAAACCTAGTAAAAATGAAAACAAAAACTATAACCGAAAATTTTAAATCTCAAACTATCTACGTCTAAAGCAGAATGAGGAATGAGTCATCGCGAACCGTGCGAAACAAGTTTGTTATCTCTGAATGACCGCTTACTTCACCTTACCTCTTACCATGAGACACGCTTAGCGCATAACGATACGTAACCTATAAAGAAATGTATGGAAACAGTATCTGTCGTTTTGTTTCGATGCTAACATAACACTTGAGGTCAATGTACGTTTTTCCACCTGTCCTAGAAACATACTATAGAAAAGGGGGCAAACGAGCATGTGGCTCTAATCGTAAGTGACTACCGCCATCCATGTATAACTTAATAACTGTAGAACCAAAGGAATTACGGGTGGATTGCCGGCCTTTTAGAAAGGACCTTTTTTTACGTGGTAGAGCCATGCTGCAGTTATATTAGTAGTATAGTTGTAGCACGAATGAGTCGGCTCGATCGGGGAAGGACCACGCTCTCACAGAATACCAGCGTGAAATAGTAGCTTAATGCTGCTGTATTTCGTATGGTGAGTGTAGAGAACCGGAGACCCTTTTTACTGGAAATGAGGCATTCCATCTCAGTCCTCACGGGTGACAACGCATCTGCATTTTGATTTGTAATGGAAGATAGATGTAGATGTCTATGGGCCGCAGCAACCACTTACCATCAGGTGGACTGTGTGCTCGTTTGTCACCCTATTCTATAAAAAAAGGAGTAAGCTATTTTCTTGAAAGCTCCTATTTCGTATCGGTGGTAAACGATTTCACAAAGTAGTTGTGCAAGGAAGAAAATTCCTTGTAAAACGCACAGTGGTTGATCGTCAAGCATCCAGATGGTGTGATGGTATCGTGAGTTTTATCGCGATGTGCGTTTGTGAAATTTTGCGGCTGGAATTAATCTGAACAATTCCTTAGTGCATTCCCAGTGGTAGATGCGATAAAAAATACAAAGGCGTGCAACATACCTTCGTAGCGCCTGTAAATCGAGTCGATCAGAAAGAAACTCGGTCGTCGAAGATTCGAGCTGCTCTACGCTGAATGCGGTCAAGTGGAAGGAGCTGGCACTAGGGTTGTCCAGCCTAGAGATGAGAAGAGTATTCCATGTGAGGCTGAACTTGGCCTTGTAGAGGTCAAATGTCGGCATAAAATATTGTCTTAATCCGCTGAGCACGCTAAGCTTTTTAAAGATCAATTTAGCCTTCCTTTCCAAGTGATCACGAAACTGCACATCATTCCATACAATGATTCTGATACTAGCTGAAGAAGTAAGGAGAGTACCCTAAAATTGAAGAGATACGAAAAAGGAGTTATTTTTTTTGCGATAAACGCGCAAACTTGTGTCTTCTGGGTATTGAACTGGACAAGCTTTAGTCGCCCCCAGTCCGATACTTTCTTCAATAAAGTCTCGAATTCAGTCATAAGTTTGTTCTGGTATACAATGATACGTACCCGAGAAATATCGGTACGGCCGGTGTAAAAAGCATCAACCGTGCTGTTGTCTGCATAGCAATGAATGTTACAGTTTTGCAACATATCATTGATGTGCAGAAGGAACAGCGTTGGTGATAGCACAAAGCCTTATGGACCACCAGTATTGATAGGCTTCTAATCGGAGCATACACCGTTTACTACGACCTTGATACTCCGATCAGCAAGGAAGCTTGATATTTAATTGCAATTTCTCAAGAAGTTAATATCTATATATTGGTATTTATAAATATTGTTTCATAAGTAAAATAAATTTTAAAATGCCCAAAGGAAATAAATTGGAATGACCAACATGATCTCGTTACTTGAATTTTGATAATTTTAATACCTATATATTTTTACTGTTGCATATAGAAAGAAAAAAGAAAGAAAGACATTTATTCACTGAAACTATAAACCGCACATAAATAAAAAAATACAGTTAAATATATGTCAGATTAAGACTGTACAAATGATGGGGTGTGTATCGAGCCGGTGGTTATGACTTAGCGTAATGCTACAGGGTAACCTATAGCGCTGATGATTCTTCTATAACCAACATATTTTTATTAATTGAATTTTGTACTTATGTATGTATTACAATAAAACGTTGTTTTATGTAATACATACATAATATATATGTGTAAGACACTAGATTCTAAGATACAGTTCTTACTAGTTTAGAAGCCAGGGTTCCATTTATTTGTTAAAACATTTGCTGAAAATAAAGAACTTATTTGTATTAATTTATTTTTTATATCCTTCTTTATTAACCCCCAACACAAAAAGAGAGGTGTTATAAGTGTCATCGCTACGCGTACGTAGCTCTAAAACGAGAGACTCAATTTGGGTGTGTTTTTTTTAAATTTAAATGCAGGTTTTCTAGCAGTAGTTCTTAGACACGTTTTATCAAAAATCGTTCAGTCGTTTGAAAATCACCAGATTTTTTGTTTCGGGTGTTTATAATTTTTTTGATTTAAGTTATTATTTATGAAGATATTGACCACAGAGTGATGTTTTGCATAATTGAGTAAAGTACCGAGTTTTTAATGAACCTAATACTGAACAATATTTATTTTATATTAAAATTTGGAAAATGTGTCACAGTCACACACGAAAACGTTAAAAAATAAACTGATTTCTCCTCAACATTATGATAATTCTGAATAAGTAATTCAATGTTCTCTGGATTTGGCATTGAAAGATTTGCCAGAGAGCACAAATGGAATTATAATTATTCAGTCCATCAACTAGCATGGAAAAAGAAATAAATTCAAGAAGTTCCAAAATATCTGTAGATCTGTATGTGTATACATATTATATTGACTTATCGCCGCTTAAAATCAGACGGTGACTTAGTACCAATATAAGATCCTACAGTCACGCCGATACCAAGAAGAGAGAATTCCTGTAGACAATATAGAGATAACTTAAACTTATATAGATAACTTAACCAAGATAACCAATACGTTACAGAAAAAAATTTAACAAATAAAGTAATGAGTTTGCGTCAGTTATTTTTTATTTTTATTTATTTATTTACATCCAACTTATATCTAACATCACAGGTTTCTACCCAATGCGATAGATTAAGCACTTTTACAATCCTATATTACCTTAAAGCTAATTATCCATAAAACAGGTTTTGTGAATTCGTTTATAGTACAAAAGAATAAATTTATTTCTCTTTCGATCAGGTTTAATGTTTGAAACACTCGCGTCAGGGGTACTTCACGCAGTCATAGCGTGCTACTCTAACGCGGTACTCGCTGAAGGTTATCAACCTCGGCACAGCCAGATGACGAGTTGGAGGAAATGTATGAGGATATCTCGAGGGCCATGCATTCCTTCAAAAGCCATTGTACGGTGTTGATGGGAGACTTCAACGCAAAACTAGGCACAAGAGAAAGTGGTGAGCTGAAGTTAGGGAAATTTGAAATAGGGCGGAACCCAAGGGGCCAGCAGATGGCCGACTTCATGGAGAAAGAGGGAATCTTTACGATGAACTCTTTCTTCTAAAAACGGCCCCACAGGAAGTGGACCTGGTCGAGCCCCGACAGTTCGACGAAAATGAGATTGACTTGATTATGGCGGCCAGACGCCAACTGTTCAGTGATATCTCAGTGATCGCGAGCGTGAAAACAAGCAGCGATCACCGAATGGTTAGAGGCACACTGAACTTAAACTTTAAGTTGAAGAGGTCTCACCTAATAAAATTAACGCTCCGTCCCCCTCTTGCGTTAATCCAGTGTCCCGAAAACTTTCAGCTCGAATTACAAAACCGTTTTTAGTGCCTAGAAGACTCCAATACAGTGGACGATATGAATGACAAGCTCGTGGAAACTGTCCACGCGGACTCGCCACAGAGAAACACAAAAACTCTCTGATCACACTCTTAATCTCATGACTCTTAGACGGGAAATGAAGCTGTAGTCTTCAGCAGATTTGGCAGCATACAGGCAATAGAACAGACATATCTCTAAATACATACGGCGGGACTTACGCAACATCAATACAACTAATATTGTAGAAGCGATTGAGCGGAACCAAGGCTTCAAAGTCTTTGCCAGAGTCTGTCAGAAAAAGCCAACGGTTGAAGCTGAGGACCGAGTGTGGCAGCATCGTTTCCGGGACACCTGGGCTTTTGAGTGAAATTGAGAGGTTTTATGGGCAGCTGTACATATCATCGTTGTAGCCACACGCAAGTGTGAGTAACGATCCAAGAGAAAGTCTTATCCGACACTATTCCGATGATATCCCGGACGTCAGTCTGAACGAAATTAGAGTGTCTCTCCAGCACCTTAAAAACGGCAAGCTCCCAGGCGAGGATGGAATTACAGCTGAGCTTCTAAAAGCGGGTGGAAGGCCGACACTTGAAGTCCTTCAGGAGCTGTTTAATTTCGTCCTACATAGTGGCACTACTCCTGAAGCATGGAGCAGAAGTGCGGTGGTCTTGTTCTTTAAGAAAGGTAACAACGCTCTCTTGAAAAACTACGGACCGATATCCCTTCTGAGCTGCGCCTATGTGCTGTTTGCGAGAGTCATTACGAATAATCTCGTATACAGACTCGACGACTTCCAGCCTCCAGAAAAAGCCGGTTTCCGAAAAGACTTTAGCACCATAGACCATATTCATACCCTTCGGCAAATTGTGCAGAAGTCTGAAGAGTACAATCTGCCACTTTGCCTGGCATATGTGGACTATGAGAAAGTCTTTGATTCCGTCGAAATTACGGCAGTGCTATAGGCCCTACAGCGGTGCCAAGTTGAAGTTGTCGGTATATCGAAGTGCTGAAGTGTTTGTACAGTAGGGCTACAATAGCTATCAGAGTACAGAACCAGAGTACGAAACCCATACAACTGTAGAGAGGTGTTAGACAGGGTGACTTTATATCCCCGAAACTCTTCACCGCTGCATTGGAAGACGTTTTCAAGCTACTGGTCTGGAGAGGATATTAACATTAATGGCGGGTACATCACTTACCTTCGATTTTCCGACGACTCAACTTGGCTGAGCAGCGTTCGAGAAATTACGACACGTCTTCTCGTCAGCTATACTTCAAAACCTGAAAACGAGACTGTACAAAGAGTGCGTGTTGCCAGTGATGACCTACGGAACTGAGACGTGGTCCTTCACTGCTGGCCGTATGAGGACGCTCAAAGACGCTCAGCGGGCAATGGAGAGCGCTATGCTCGGGGTTTCTCTGCATGATAAACTTAGAAATGAGGATATCCGCAGTAGAACCAGAGTGACCGACATAGACTAACGTATTTCTAAGCTGAAGTGCCTATGGCGCGGCCATATAGCTCGAAGAATCGACAAAGGATGGGGAAAAAGTTGCTCGAGTGGCAGCCTCATACTGGTTGGTGAAGTGTAGGGGGACTTCCACTAGATGAAGTGACGACCTGGTAAGAAATGCAGGAAGTCGATGGATGCAGGTGGCTCAGAACCGTGCTTTGTGGCATACCTTATGGGAGGCCTATGTTCAGCAGTGGACTGTGTGTCTAGAATATATTTAGACTTAGACTTACTTAGAGCAGTCGGGACAGAATATTCTTATAGTTTGGAATGGTAGGATACGGTAAAAACTAGCACGCAGTCCATCTGATTTGATTGCGTTTTTAAATAGTGTTAAGACATCCCCTTAAAGCTGCGGCTTAGAAGCTTTATACGTGGTAAAGCTATGCTGCATCTATCATCTATCTGCACCGCCGAACATGATTGGTAGTATCAATAATGGATCGACTCGACCGGGGAGGGACCGTGGTTCTTACGGTTTTGCAGAATACCAGCGTAAAACAGCAGCATTTTGATTCTTAATAGAAGATAAATAAAGAGGTCTATGGGCCACATCAGCATCCACTTACCATCAGGTGGACTGTATGTTCGTTTGTCACCTTTATTCTATAAAAAGCTATGAAGGGGAAATATCATATTTGTATGGGACCACCCCTACAGCGTAACATATTTAGGAAAAAGAAAAGATTTTTAAAATCGATACTAAAAATAGAAAAACATACATTTGAAAAGAAAAAAATCGTCCTTTTTTGAAGCCTGCAAAAATATCATATATTTCTTTCGGATTCTTAATGAATTAAATTAAATTTATCGACGCTATTGTCAGGTGCTGAATGTAATTTATTCTGATAGCCATCATTCACTTTTATGTGTTTGCTGTATTCCGTTTATTATGATTAGCTTCTAATACCCTGATTGTGTCGTGTGCTTTACCTCATTTATTTACGCTGCAAATTGATTTGTCGAGTGCCAATTTGGCTACAGGCAAATCTTGTACACTTTTATGTATTCCTAGTAAATAATTATTTAGAAAGCTTGCTGAGTATATATCGTTAGTTAAATTTTCTTTGGTTGAAAGCCATGTAGTAAATACCAATAAATGAATAATATTTACTAAATATATAAATGACAGGTGTTTTTTAACGTCGTTTTTTGACATTATCTTTCAATTAATAATAGAAATAATTTATTTTTAAATTTAAATCGAAAAATTAATATGATAACGTCATTTATAAAAAGTAAAGTAAAAATATAAGGTTTATTTTATGCGTCCCATAGCTGGGCACAAGCCTTATGTCATTTTTGAGCATAAAGACATAGATATTAGTTTACCATGCTACTCTATCATAATTATCATAATTACAACAATTACAAGTCTGTTGCTGAAAATAGGCCTCCTCCAAGGAATGGACGATCCTGAGCCAGCTGCATCCATCGACTTTCTGCATCTCTTATGAGATAGTTACACCATCTAGTGGATAAGGAGAGTGGCAACACATCGCTTGCCTTTACGAGGCTGTCCCTTGAGAACCTTAGTGTTCTTTCTACCAGTGAGTAAAAATAAGGTCTTGTCATTTAATAGGATTGTGGACTGAGTTAATGTAAATTTTAACCTAAAATTTAGGGTAAAACATCTTCTTTTTCATCAGCCACGGCTGGACCACTTCTCCTATTATAGGTAGGGTTTGCCTCAAACGCTTAGAATCAACAATCACAGTAACAGACCCGAGCACCGTTGACGATGTTGCGAGTCACCAACTGGATATTTTCTGACTATTTATCGAAAACCCCTTGACACTCTTTATCGAAAACTCTATGGAACGAAATGGGATGTGAATACTTTTTCGCCGCCACTACACGGCTTAAGGAAAAACATATTTTTCCTTAACGAAAACAGTTTGACAGCTTCTAAACACTAACTGATATCAGAAAAAGAATGTAAGGAGAGTGCCAATACCAATAGTAGATTTTTACGTGCTGATGAAAAAAATGTCAAATACGGGTGATCGCTACCAAACTGTTTCTAATTTGTTGTTGTTAATAGTAACATACTTGATTGTAAGCCGTTATTTAAAAAAAAAGTCCCGCTGGGTTTCTTGCTGGTTCTTCCTAGTACAGAGGTTTTTTCGGAACCAGTGGTAAATTGAAAAATAGTGACTTACAATAATAATTATTTATAATCTATATTGAATAAAAAAGTTTCTGTTTCTGTTACTATTTTTAGATTAACTGTACTGGCAGACGCTGGTTGCCTAATAAGATACACATACTTATTTATGTCCGCGGTAGAGCCATGCTGCAGCTATATTATAGTTATATCCGTCCCGACCGGGAAGAACTCACAAATAGTAGGTGTTCCGTTCGTGTGAGTGCAGTGTACCTGAGACTATTTCTACTGGCAACAAAGCATCTTAGTCCTCATGGGCCATAGCGTCTACTTACCATCAGGTGGGCTGTGTGCTCGATCGTCACCCTCATCCTATTTAAAAAAAATATGAGAATATTAGAAGAGAACAACACATGTCAACAATTAAATTTTATGTTCTGATGAAGAAGAATGGCGAAAAGCATAAAAAAAACGAAATCATTATCTGTCATTCTTTCTTGTTTATTTATTAACTAATTTATAAAAATACACTTCAACACATTAGGACTCCATCGAAATTGCCATGAGCTACTTACACCAATCAGCACTTTGAATGTTTTATCAGTCCGTCTTTTGATCTAGTAGGGGATTACTCCACACTGCATTGA
Source organism: Parnassius smintheus behrii (assembly GCA_036936625.1). Classification (NCBI taxonomy): domain Eukaryota; kingdom Metazoa; phylum Arthropoda; class Insecta; order Lepidoptera; family Papilionidae; genus Parnassius; species Parnassius smintheus. The sequence continues at coordinate 53,229,312 of JAUPFT010000007.1, forward strand.
CTACGAGATCGGTACTCGAAAACGTTTCGTCCCTATCAATCGCCGGTGCTTCGATTTACGGCGATTATATTGTATGTTTACCATCAATCGGACTCGGTCTGTGAATTCCAGTATCATTGCAGTTACTCAAAAGTTCTCTTCTGAACATATGCCATGGTGGTTATTTTAGAAATAAGGTGACTGGCGAGCACACAGTCTACCTAATGGTAAGTGGATACACTCCATTACAATGTAAAATTCAGATTGTCACCGTTGAGGACTAAGATGGAAATCTTTTTATTCAGTAAAAAAGATCTCCGGTCCTCTACACTCACCATACGAAACACAGAAGCATTCAGTTGCTTTTTTACGTTGGTATTCTGTGAGAACTTTCTCTGTCCTCCTTCGCTTGAGCCGACCCATTCCTAATACAACCATAACACCGATGCACCATGCCTCTACCACGTTATGAAACTGATGTATACTTTCTGCATATATTACCAGGTCAGCATGCTATCTAGTGGGTAACTAATCTTTATTTACTTATCTGGCTCGTCCAAACGTTCAAAGTAATCGAGATCTTTCCTCACCATTGACGTCGGTTGTCTTTTTTTACGAGCTACGAGTATTGACACAATGGCACGTTGTCACTTCGTGAACTTAATCTATTTAATTTATTCTTAGCCAAATTACGCTCAAATTCTGGATTAAAACTGTTGATCGAAAATTGTGAAAATATCTCAAAAGATAAATCAGGTTTATTTATTGAACGCAAATCATCGCTTTCAGTTCACGGCTTTCAGTTGCGTTCCAACGCTTTGCCGGCCGCGACGCGTAGCCATTGCTCCGGTGTAGCGAAGCTTTCGATGTTTGAAAATAAGTTCGTGAAACTGCGTGTTTATAATTAATAACCATTTAAGCTTATAGTCAATTTGTACGAAAGTGTTTAAAGAAAAAGTATATTTCAACGTATTTTACTATTTTAGTCATTAATATTACCTAACAAAACCGCCAAATAATCCAATAAACCCAAAAAGCTTTAACTTTGAAAGTAAACGTTTAGTATTACAATTTAAAGGGAATAATCGTAAAATTATTGTTAGAAAAATTCTATCATACCAGTCAAATTACTACAAAACTGAGAAAATAGGGTGTAAGGTGATCAATCACAGATTTAAATTAATTGCTTGGACCTACCAAACTAAATTAATATTTAAAAATAATAAAAAATACAAGTGTTTGTATTATTTATATCTTTTAAATTAATTTAATTTTCATCTCCTATAATATTATATGAATTTACTTTTGTGTTTTAATTTTTTAAGTTGCAAGAATGTGAAAAATAAATACGCGTTGTCATTTTTCACATTTTCGTAATTAATTCACTATAAATATTACTTTGATAAAGCAATTAAAAAAATTAATTAAACGTAACATTAAAATATTTTTCATATAAATTTATAAATTATAATACATTTATTAAATATAATATAAATTTATTAATTTACTCCAAAATTCCGGAAAATTTCGTGAACAATAATGCATTAGACAAACGAGTGTTAAACCATTTCTAATATTGGGCCTATAGGAATATATTAAAAATATTACTACTACGCTATTTTATGATTAATAGAATTATAAAAACATTAACAGAATATAGGTATATTTTATATTTCATCAAATATCTAAAAATCTATGAAGAATTTTCTGATATAGAAAATGGAAGAATGATGAGATGAGAATTTTTTTTTGTTTTAAGTAAAAATGTTGATTTTTTTAATCGCCGTAGAAAATTAGTCTTATCTAACTATTAATAATCAATGTTGCCACCTCTTACATTAATTAAATATCGAGATAGACTGTTTATAGTTAAAATAATTGATAGAATCAGGCGTTACTTTGCGAAAATCCATTATAATAAAAAATAAAAATATAAATTTAAAAAAAATAAAAATATAAACCGCTAAGTTAGTGGTCAGCCGCCGTAGAGTCTACTCTAACTGAGAATGCCTCATGTAGAGGCGAAACACGTGTCTTATTATCGTCGATGATGTGTCTTACCTGGAATAGTGGTGTTGGAAGTAGTGGTGCCGGGAGTAGTGGTGCTGGGACTAGTGGTAACGGAGTTAGTGCATGCAATTGAGGGAGGGCGGGAGGTGCTCTTCAATCCAGGTAAGACAAATCATTGTATTTATTTAGCGGAAGGTTGCGAAGTTATTTATATTTTTATTTTTTATTATACTTAAAATTAAATTTTCGCTAACTTAGCGGTCAGCCGCCGTAGAGTCTACATTAACTGAGGATGCCTCGTGTAGAGACGAAACACGTGTCTTATTATCGTCGATGGTGTGTCTTACCTGGAATAGTGGTGTTAGAAGTAGTGGTGCCGGGAGTAGTGGTGTTGGGAGTAGTGGTGCTGAGACTAGTGGTGACAGAGTTGGTGCATGCAATTGAGGGAGGGCGGGAGGTGCTCTTCAATCCAGGTAAGACACATCATTGTATTTATTTAGCGGAAGGTTGCAAATTAATTTACATTTTTATTTTTTATTATACTTAAAATTAAATTTTCGATGTCTTGCTGCAGTATGAGGTCCCATGTTCTTAGTAAGTGTTCGTAAAGTTGTGGTTACGTCATCAAATTCGGCGACGAATCTATCAAAACTTTTCGTTGTAACAAGTCCCAGGCATGCTCGATAGGGTTTAAGTCGGACGACTGTGTAGGCCAATCCAAAATTTGAATATCGTGGTCTCGAAGAGTATTATCGTGTATGAATAGAAATTCCTCGCACATTTGGTTTCTGCGTGGGAAAATAACAGGCGTTACTACCGTGGTATTTTAGTGCAGTCATGCTGCCTTGGACTCAAACAAGCTGGCTTCGTCTGCCAAAACGAATTCCTGCCCACACCATTACTGTGCTGTCTTGGTATGAGTGGACCTGCTGAGGATGACATAGACGGCTAACTCTCCCTGTAGTTCTCTATACGCGTGTTCTTCGTGAACCCAGATGAAATCCAAACCAGGACTCATCAGTGAACAGCACCAAAGATCATTGTTCGTCACTCAATAGTAAAAGCTCCCGAGCACACGAAAGCCGCCGACCAATATTGCAACGTCGCAATGCTGGAACGCGTAGCGGTCTTCGAGCATGAAGACCAACTTCATGAAACCTCTTTCGCACGGTTTGGTCGCTTACTAATAGCTGGTGGTCCTCCTGGAGCCTTTATAGCAGTTGCATCGTGATATCGGGTTGTTTTCTGGCGGTCATTTGGAGAAATCGATCCTGTCTCCGCGTAGTAACACGATATCTACCCGTGTGCCGTTCAGCCACATCCTCAGTACTGCGATAACATGACTACAACCTTGATATCACGTTTTGGCTGATGTGTAGGGCTTCTGCAACGACGCGTTGAATGTTACCATTTTCTAATATGCCCACGGCTCGTAGTATTTCATATTCATTCGTTAAATTAAAAAAGAAAAACAATCTAATCCCTTTTCATTAATAAATATCAGTAGAACAATTTTAATTTTTGTTGGCGTAACGAATTACTAGCAATTTTGCCGTCATATTTTGATTTTTAATTGTTTCTTTTAAATAAAATTTAAATAAATTTTTAAATTTTGAAAATAGAATAAAAAGAGGTTTCAATCTATAAATAAATTTTTTATGGAAACTAAAAAGATTTTAAACTGTTAAGTATTAAATAATTTAGGATAAAGGTGTCCCTAGTTTCTGTCGATGTGTTTAGTTTGTATGTATTTAAGAGAATGGGCGTTTTTAGGTACATTGAAAAAGAGTTCAAAATAAAAAAACTTCAATTCAAAATTCAAAATTCTTTATTCAGTATCTTAAATTTAAATACATTAACTAGGCTGGGGTCTCCCTTTAAGTATATCAATACCTGTGTTAGGGTACCCCGCTCTTCCATAACAATTTTAAATAAATTTTTTTTAGATAAATATAAAATTGCGCATATGTAAAGATTAAATTAAGTGCGTACGGTCGCGCGCGCGCTCGTGTTTGTGTGTGTGTGTGTGTGTGTGTGTGTGTGTGTGTGTGTGTGTGTGTGTGTGTGAGTGCGTGTGTTGTGGAAAGTATTTATGCTATGGTGTAATTTTTCGTCGTGTTGTATTCCTAGGTCCATAGTATACATACATACACATACATACGCGCACATGCACACATGTACATGCATACACATATACATGCATACATACGTATATATATATATATATATATATATATATATATATATATATATATATATATATATATATAAATGGTCCTTATGTTTTAAAATCAATATAAATGTTTTGCATTCTTTCAAACTAGATGTATGAGTTAATGTAAAGATCAAATTGTATATATTTTAAAGTCTAGTGTTGGTGTGTATGAGTCAATGTTAAGTAAAGGGTTGTGTTGTGATTGTACGTGTTTTATTATTATATTTATGTTCAATATGTGTATATGTGTGTTAGTAGAAAATGTGTAAGAAGTTGACAAATTAATTATAATTAAGAACATAAAAAATACAATAGGTGCATTATTTTTAAAGAACAAGTAATACCTAGTCATATTTCCTGCATTAAACTCTGTATTTGTGACTCGCTTTTGATAAGAATGACGTGTTTTCATTCTTCCTTACATATACTCTCCCATACGCTGTCCAGCAGAATTTATAAGCCTTCGATTTAGCGGTCTCGTGCAATGAAGAAAAGTCGAGCTCCTTTAGGAGTCAATTGTTCTGAAACATATAATATAGGGGTGTCTATGTTTTTGGTGAAGCCTAAATATCATCTTCAAGATTTCGGTCTTCAAAATAGTTGATACAGTCTCCACAATAATAGGCGAGTTGCCCTGTACCGCTTTTTTCCCACGTACTCTGTAAATGTCCCTGATGTCTGATTTCTCTATTTTACAGTTTATTGATTTGGACAAAGAGAAAACCATGTTTAATAGATCTTCTTTTGTATCTTTAGGCTCTCTAGAACCATTTTTTGCTCTATGTTTGCTTTACGAGATCCTCGTAGAATGTCCTCAATTATGTATTCCAAAAGGTTAATGTACTCTTTGTCCTTCCGAGCTTGTTCCTGTAAGTCCTGTATTTTTTTCTTCAATTCGTCGTTTTGTTCTCTGAGAAATGACATAGAGTTCTCTAATCAAATGTTAATAAGAGAAGATTTTTTTTAATTCATTGATTGAATCATTAATTTTATTTCATTTTTAAAGTCACATAAATCAGTCTTAGTGACCGCCTCATTTTCCCTTCTTCTCTTTATACGTTGAGCTATGTAGAGTTTGGTGGTGTAGTAAGACATTCCGCGTCTTGTTCGGCTATGTTTGGTTCAGATACGGCTTTATTTGCTATGTGCGCGATACTAGTATACTATGATATGATATTAGGATAACATGACGGCAAAGAGGTTTTAGTCGTGGGTAGAGCACCGAGAGAGACAGTTGAGCGGTAGGCACTAAGGCGGTCAATTCTGAAGGATTTGAAAAAGTTAGGGGCGGGTCTAACTCAGCAAGTAGCGTAGCAGGGCGGGCAGAGCTTCCAAGGGTTGCAGAAATGATGAATACTGTTCGTGCGCTGATTTGTTCACGTAAAAACAGTGTTGTGGTAATACTAGGGCAGCAACGCTCACCTACGTGGGGAGTCCGTAAGTAGGTCCTGCACTCCTCGTATATTTTTCGATATCGACGCTCGGCAACAGAAGAACCAGGCGATCAGAAAAGTAACGGATATTACACTTTTGTCACTGAACTTCTTCTATCTATGCACCCCCATTTTCATGTCGAGTACTTTATCACTTTGAGCACTCAATTAATTTTAATTTTAATTTTAATTTAAAGAAATATGTGAACACGTCTAATAGCTTTTACGTTCAGAAAGGAAGAGGAAATAAAAATAAGAAAATAAAAAACACTTTTGTTAATATGTTATCTGCGTAAAGATTTTATTCCTTTATTCCTTATTCTATACTGTACACACTAATAGATGTCAACAATTTTAAATATTTATTATAAGATATAATAAGGAAAACTTAATCCCAATAAAGGTATTGGAGTCTCTTTATAGGGATTCTAGTGCTTGTGTTAGGATCAACGGGGTCTACTCGGACTGGTTTGACATCCATAAAGGTGTCAGACAGGGCTGTGTGGCTTCCCCGTGGCTGTTCAACCTATTTATGGACAGTTGTTTGCAAAATTTGAAAGTTGAAGAATGCGGATTAATAATGGGTGAGTTAACCGTCAAATGCCTTTTGTACGCTGATGATCAAGTTATTCTTGCGTCGCCGGCGGCCGAGTTGCAAATGATGGTTACATTAATGAACGGGTCATTAAAAGAAAGGGGTATGAAAGTGAACGCAAGTAAGACGAAGGTTATGGTTTTTGAAAGAGAAGAAAGTAAAACGATTTGTGAAATAAGAATAGAAGGGGAGTTCATCGAGCAAGTAGATGAGTTTGCATATTTGGGCTGCATATTTAGTAGGGATGGGAGATATGATAATATAGAACGACGAGTGAATGCGGGAAATAGAGTAAATGGGGCCTTGCACTCTATTGTGAAGAGTCAAAATGTGTCGAAAAAGGCACGTATGGCAATTCACAATGCTGTGTTGGTCCCTACTTTAACGTATGGTAGTGAAAGTTGGGTGTGGCAGAAGAAGCAATAGAATAAACGCAGTAGAAATGCGGTCGTTAAGGAGTATCTTAGGGCTGAATCTGAATGACAGGGTAAGAAATTGTGTAATAAGAGTAGAGTGTGGTTTGCAAGATGATGTGGTGACCAGGATTAAGAAAAGAATGCTTCGGTGGTTTGGTCATGTGGAAAGAATGAATGAGGAAAGAGTGACAAAGAAAATTTATGGTGCAAAAGTGAATGGCAGAGTCGGAAAGGGACGTCCTAAGCGAAAATTTATCGACCAAATTGGCGATTTATTGAAAACGGGCCAAATTAGGAGTACCCTTAACCGACGAGCATGTATGCGTAGGTGTATGGATGTGAAGGAGGCAAGAGAGGCGTGTCAGGATCGTGTCAAACGGAAGTCTATAGTCTCTGCCTACCCCTCTGGGTGACAGGCGTGAGTGTTTATGTATGTATGTAATCCCAATAAGTTCCTTCTAAATGTAATTAAAGTAAAAAAGTAAATCTACAGACCACATAAGTCACAGGCACAGGCCTCTTTTCCTTTCTGAGAGGCTCAATTTGCCCGTGGCGCTGCTCCAATATGTGATGCCAGACTTAACATGTATTTGAAATATTTTATTTTTTAGAATTAAAGGCGAGAAAAAAAATTTGACGACTCCGTGGCGCAGTGGCTTAGCGATCAGTTGCAGCACTATAGCTTCGGGTTTGAATCGAATCCGTATTTGTTCCGGGTCTGGATGTTTGTCCTTATGAAATTTATGTATGTAAATTGCCTCTAAGATATAGGAGAAAATTGTGAAAGTAACGTTTTTTTGTAACAAAAATCCTGTTTTTCATAATGTTATCGCAACCAGATTGAAAAATGCTGACGATTGCACAACCTTCGCAATTGAAGTGGATATATGTGAACATTGACGGTAATGTCGTCCTGGGAAATATTGTCAGCAAGACAACTTTTGTCAGTTTCAGATAACAAATGTGTAGAAAACATTAAATTGTAACCATAGAATACTATACATAATAGAACGGGGGAGTGGGAGAAGCCGGTGCAGCTACTAAAATGTAACTAACACGTCAATTCACACGTATAAATGTCAACACGAGACGTGTTTTGACGTTACAATCGTTTCCAAATTTCGCATGCAAATTATTTAGAAAATTTCAAATTGCATGTTATTTACAAATAAATATGTATTAAAATCCATCTTTCAACACAGCGAATCAGGTTTGTAGTAGTGATTTATATATTTATACAACATGTTAATCTATTTTAAGTCAATCCTGTGTTTCTCAGACAAATGAATGTTCTATTCTTATGAGAAATAAATTTCTTAAACCACATAGTACTGATTTACTGATAATACGACGTAGTTGCTTGTATGTGTGCTCCCGGCGACGCCTATCGTCGTACAAAATAAGGTTGACAGCCATTCTATTGTGTATTATAGTTTCCACGCTAAAACAATGTAGCACGTGGATTAGGATGCAATATCAGAAATTAATTTTGATATCGTTTTGATTTCATTATATTTTGTTAAAGTTATTAAAGCATGGTATTAAAACAGACCTCAGGGTTTCTTGGCTATTTTTCTCTGAGGTCTTGTATTTCGAACTGATGAGGTTTTTGACGTTCTAAATAGTTTTAAATAAGCCTTAATTGAATAAAAATGTAAAAAGACAAAGAAATAATCGATATAACTAGAATCAGATAGTCAATTTGTTTCTGTGCTAGAATGTTTATGAATGAACATTCCAAATATCAACAACGTATGCGTTCGTCAAAGGAATTGTTTAGAGTAGGTGAGCGGTGAGCGCATCAGACCTTCACTTTAATAATTTTACTTCCTGATGATCAACTTCAAGAGGATAGGAAACCTTTGATTTATTTTTGTAGCACTCGGAAGAAGTGTGTCCGAGTTTGTGGCAAATTGAGCACGATTTAGATGAGCGCAGCGATAATTTACTTAATTTAAATAACTTTTCTTCCTCGATAGCATGCGTAATCGCCTCAGATAAAGTTCGAGGGTTCCTACAGCGTACAATATGCGAATAACTAGAATTCATGCCCAATAAGAAAGTATTTAAAGCTAAATCTTCCATTGCCGCAAGTCTACCTAAAAGTTCTTTTTCATCCTCACAGCTGTAATGAATGTCGGATTGGATCCACGTAGGGCACTATTCAATTCTTAATGAATACTGTGTCACATCTTCAGAAGGCAACTGCTTACAATTTTGTAGGTCTACAAGTAAATGCGTTGAATGTTTTTCTCTCCGAATGTCGATTTAAGAATTTTTTTTTAATTCGGGCCAACTACTAAATTTCTTTAAGCAACAAGCTAATTGTGCTTTTCCTTCAAGTTGGGACACAATATATTTAAACAAAACATTCTGTTGGTCTGTACTTGCCAATGAAATTGCATTTTCGCAATTCGTAAGAAATGCTGGCAAAGACTCGCGATCCCCATTGTAGGGCTTAACGAATTTGATAAGGACTGAAAGGGTGATTTTTTCGGACATTTTTAATTTAATATTTTTTCGTGTTGGATTTGATACCGACAGTGGACTATCTGAGGAGTCAGAGTTCGAAATTTTAACTTCTTCTGCTTTTACCTTTTTAGAGAACATTAATTAATAGGTAATATTTTTAAAATATAGTACAGATCATCAGAACACAACAAAATATGATAAACAAATAGGTGTTAAAATACAATGACTTAATGTTAAAATAAATCTCTTATAATTGATTACTATTTTTAGATTAAATCACTTTCACTTGTTTCACTTTAATTAATAACTTTAGAAATTTTAATTTTATATTATATAAAAATTACTCACAAAATGTAGATTCTCACGAACATCTTGGTTTTCCAAAGCGTGTCGTTTAATTCGACACTGCAGCGATGACGTCAATTGCAGCGGTGGCTTGAGTACCTATTCGACGACTCAGGAAGTCTTAAATTACGACGCTACCTCGAAGTCACGTTGCGTTGTCCGTGAAGAAACCTTACACGTGGTGATGATGGTGATGATGCAAGGTCTGATGTTGGTGGCGATTCAAACTGTCCGGTGATCCGATAGTGCAAGGGGTTGTGATGCGGGCTCACACTCGAAAGTGGAGATTTATCGTCGACCACGATGGAGCAGCAGGAGTTTCTGAATGATGCGGTGCGGGCTCGGGCTTAGTAGCGGAGTCTTATCGTCGACCACAAGTGCAACTGTGCGGGCTGAGACACATGTACCCAAGACTTACCGTCGACAGCTGGCACCTTACCCAAGGACCGTGGTGATGAACGCTAAGGTTCACGGAGCCAAATAAGTATTAGGCGGGAATTCCTTGTCGCGACGTGCCTTACACCTAGGAATCCCAGTACTTTAATTGCTTTCCCAGGATATCCCACTTCTAACACCAAAATTGTTAGGATGGCTCGCCTGGGGTCCTTTTTTTTAAAAAAAGACACCTTTACTGCTGCAAAACTAATTTAATTTAATTTACACTTCGGAATATTATAAATTATAACAAAGTTGTGTACCGAACAGAGGTTAGAGTTTGACTGCTTAAATTATATGAAAAATCACTTTTATATAGTTTACATAATGCTTACAACAACAATTACTACCTTGTACATCGGTTCATAACAGTACGTAGATGGCACTGCTACGATGTACAATAACAGTATATTTGCGCCAAATCATCCTTAAACTTTAATGGGCTTCACAGAGAATAATAAATGTATTTGTTTAATCGATACTGGTTTTCTTCACGGAACGTACGTAGATGGCACTGCTACGATAGTACAATAACAGCGGCACAACTGCGGTCTGCCTTCTATTGTGTCGCTACATCACAACTACCAATAAATCGGGTACGAACGTACTGCCCGTTTTCCTCTCAGTTATCTGCAGATATTATTCATTATTCATTCTATAACTACAGCATATCAAAAGTTTACTGCTGAGCGTAGGGGAATTTTCACCATAGTTCCCTCTCTTAAGAAGTGGGTTGGCAACCTATTTTTTATTATATTGATCGACTGTTTCATTTCTTTCTGTCGTCTTCTATGATGCTCACGGGATCGTTTGCAGTTAGAGCTTCTAAGTAATAATATACATTATTTGATATGAGGTAGTATATTCTTTTACGCTGCCGCTATACGGCATTGTCAAAATCCAAGCAGATAAAGCTTTGTTGAGTATAGTCGATGGTTTTATTTTCTGCTAAGCACGTGGTCAATATACGTAAATAAAAACCAAACGCCGCATGTATGAACGATCATCACTTGAGAACGGCTCAACCGATTTTGGTGAACACTAATACCCACAATTGGACTAGGTAAGTGGCGTTGTTGTCAAAATCTACAAACAGTCGTGTAAAACCAGGGCGAACCGTTAATCAGCATATAACATTGGGATTACAAATGAGATTCAACTCGCTTATGTACCGCGTGTCTGTCAAGACTTAGCATTCATACCTCCCTAACTGTTAGTTTTTATAGTTTGCTAAACGATTTATAAAACAATTAATTTGATCGTTTGATTAAAAATAAGTCTAGTTCTATTTTCTTAATATTTTATTGATAAGTATAGTCCTATTTCCTTTATATTTTTAGACATATAATAAAGTCATAAAAATAAATAACTATACAAAAACGAGAATGTCAATGTCGGTTGTTGCTGACATAAGGAACGAAATCACTATAGATTAAAGTCATCATGTCTTGTAAAGTAACGTCACACATAATACTTCTACATAGGGATGTCATTTGTCTAGAAAATCAGAGGATAGTAGTGTACTTACTTTCATATTTGGCATGATATAAAGAGATCAAAGATGATCACTTGACTTTTCTATTTACACGCATGAATTACACGCAACACCTTTCTATAGATCTGTCTCTTTTTGCCTTATTTATAAATTTAATTAGAAAAAAGGAAACAAGTATTAACTTAATTAATATTATATATTGTCTTGTATTTTGTTTTTTGTAGGTTTTCTCTATATGTACGGATGTATGTAAGTACTCTAAGGTTTTTACTTATAAAATTGCCGTTTTGTTGAACCGACCACTTCCAACTTTAATAGCTATGGTTTGACATGGAATCCTAAATTAAAATATATCTCCTAATATTAAAGGCATGTCATTTTCATTATCTGTTCTTCATTGTTTCTTCGGATTTTGTTTTTTCTGATGGGTTTTGTTGGACTCGAATTGACTAAAACCTATGGTATTTCACCTTCGTTGCATATTGGGAGAGCCACGGGAATGTATTCGTGTACATCCGCAGCCTCACGCGCCAACGCTCTATGGCGGTCTGTCTCCAAAGTGCCTTTCTCCAACAACGGATCCTGCGAAGTCCAATACGCGGAGGACATAAGAACAGGAAAAAGAGCACTTGGAAGCACTAACCATGGTGACTCCAGTTGTAGAGGTATTCTATGGCTCCGCCGCCAACCAAGTTTCAGACGCAGAGAGCAAGTCGAACGACACCACCCAAGACTCCTCTCCCGCTGCGACCCATCACCAACACAGCAACGGTGTTTTACTCGGCCAAAGTCGCGGAGGATGGGTTAAGTGGCGTAGCGTGATACCAACACCCTTTTTCCCGCCATTTCAGCGACACTCGGTGGTAGGGGGATAGGACACCGCTTTTGCCGTAGTCTACCAATAAGCATCCGACTAGTGCTCGCTAACCCTACTCGGAATAGCTACATTGGGTCAGCCATGTGGGTTTTTCTTAGTTCACAGTGGGTGATTGTGAAGCCAGCGACAAAATTTTAAATTGATTTAAAAAAATACTGGCCTTACTTTCATTCCGATTTAATAAAAACTAAATTATTTTGTTCCATGTTTATTTCTCTGCTAGTTTGAAAGAGTGATGTGCATTTCAAAGTTACTATTTATGCGGTTTCATCAGGGTAAAGTTTATGAATAGAACAGACAGGATCAAGTCGATAGAGTTTTATAAAAAAGGAATTGTTTCACCTTTTTAACTTCTGCTTGGTATATCTTTTTAATTTGAACCGTTTAAAACAATACTGTTGTACTTGTAATAAACTAGTTCTTTAGGTATTTAATCACGTTTAATCATCTAAGGTATTTTATGTTTCCGAAGTTTCGAGACATTAAAATACCCGTAGTCACTGGGTCTGACATCTGCCTATAAATTTTAATCGAATCTTGAATTGGGATAAATTTTGTAATTATAGGATCCCAATTATATAGAATCGCCCAGAAATATTCTCTCCTAATCATGATTGTACACTTTGCATTTTGCAGAGGGCTTTTACACTTGACATATTGTAAAATGTATTTTATTGACGCTCGCTTCTTGATGTAGCCAAATCGGTCGGCGAAACCTCTAACTCAAATATATGGTACAGCACTAAACTTCTAATATATGGTAATAAGCAGGACAATTCCGTCTCTGTAGTCATTAGTAACTTAAATTTTCGCCTATTTTCGCCTCTGTTACATTTATTTTATGCTTGACTACTTTCTTTGATGTGTAATTTAGGCGATATTTCATTATTTTCTATTAATTTTATAAAAATAGTAATGCTTTTAATTATTAAAGTAATAATAATTAATTGGGCTTTGCTTTATAAAAATGAAACATTTTTTAAAAATGAAAAGTAAAACAGCCCTCTAGTAATCAATGGCATTGTAATCAAGATACTAGGCGCGCAGTTATTCAAAGTAAATGAATAGATCAACATTCAATAGACTTACGAAAATTTATGAATATACCGTTTTTGAGTATATGTATTCCTAGTTTTACACTTTGTATATTAAAATTAAAAATTAAAATAAAAAAATCGAAATTGGTCTGGCGACCGATCATCTTGTTTTCAACCATTACGATTTTTTCACCACTGGTAGAATTTGACTAGGGTGTAGGTCAATAGTAGTTCAGACACGAACTCGCTTATTTTTACTGTTTAGCCTTACAGTAGTACATCATCACCTCGAAGAGCTGAACGCGGATGTCATTTTATTCGTACTCTTTTCAGTGAACAAATGGTTTCTTTCCTTGTCTTGGTCTTGTTATCATCATTTCAATCCATATGTTCATTTAATGTACATATCAAAGGAGAGAAAAAAAAATATAATCGTCATCTTTAGGAGTCTATCGTATTGGATTTAGAGTGACTTTATTTTATTTTTCGCATTTTTCCCAGCAAAACCTTTCATTTAATATCTATATTATAGGAGTGTATAAAAAATAAAATGGCGTCGTTTAAGTAATTCGAAAAAAAAAACATAGTCGTTATCTTTAAGAGTCCACCGTATTGGATTTTGAGTGACTTTATTTTAATTTTCGCTTTTTTCCCAGCAAAACCTTTCATTTAATATCCATATTATACGAGTGTGTAATAAAGTGGTGACGTTTAAGTAATTCGTTCATTGTCTTAAGAACCAAACGTGTTTGCCAAATTTGAGCTCGATAGCGTTAGTGGAAGTTGGTGAAATATTGATAACAAAATACCAGGAGTCCAGCACATACATACAAATGAAGTTAAATAAGCTTTTAATAGCTCAGGTTCCGGCTTTTTCCTTGCGTATATAAACTTATTTATGAGCGGCGGTTGACACTTACCATCATGTGAGCTTTATGCTCGTATACATAAAAAAACGCTTTGAGTAAGCATTTGATTCCATTGAAAATTGTTAGGTTGCTTCGATTGCTTCGGCAGTGCTAAGTTGACAGTAGATATAGAAGTGCTTAAGTATTTGTAGTATTTTCTCAACTTTGGCGCTAAAATTGAGTTGACGCCCGAAGCCAGGAAGTCAGGAAGTAAGCTGTGTTTCACCTTCGTTTCTCGCTCGTATGGCCCGGCTACACTCTCCGTCTTGCCTGCATAGTCCAGGCCTGTGCAGTCATGACTGTATAATGGCTCCTGCAGGTAAGCTCGCACAAACTGGACTGTGCAAACCTCAAAGTGTTTTGAGAGCTCGTCACGTCAAGATGTGGTCAGAAAAGGTTTTTTAAACGGAGCCTTATATTATTGCATATATATTGGGAATATTGTGCAATGCCTTCAATATTACATACATACATATCGAATTGATAACTTGCTTTAATTTTGGAAGTCTGTTAACAATATTACAAGCGTAACAAGTTGTTAATCCAACATATTTATTACACATCATTAAAAAGGTACTTATGTTATATTTAAATACCTCTTTTAGTTTTTCAATTAATAATTAATAAGCTTATTTTTTTTGTTCCTGTCGAAATATTCTTTACTCTTAATTTTCCACAACGCCGGCAACGATTTGTACAATCCTATGAAGTGAGTTAAAAATCCCTAGAATGTGTCGTCAAAAACAATTTAGACGGACTGATGCGCGGCGTGAATAACCGGCTACACGCTCAAGTAAGCTCGCAGGCAAAACCGTGCAAACTAAGCCCGCGCAGTTCAATCTTCAGCACGTCAACGATTACGCAAGTCACTTGCGCGAGCTACCGCCTTGTCGTCTACACGCACGCTTACCTGTGCAAACTGGCATATATAAGAATGCAAACTGGTTTGTACAAGCGTGCTCACAGACAAGACGGAGCGTGTAGCCGGCCATAAAACACGTAAAGCCGTGGGTCCTGCGCTTGATCTCTCTTTGGTCATGTCGGAAAATAGTTCCAACAATACTATGAGAGTAAGGGAATAGAGAGTGCTGCATTCTGTCCTGCATACAGAATCGTAAATCGTCCTCGTACAAGGATCTAAAGATCTTTTGAGACTGGCCGCCGTGAATGAAACTCGGTCCGGAGGATATTATTTATGAAAATATAATAGTGTTATATATAAAGTATAAAATATAATTTTATATAATATATTTCTGATGGCAAATATTTTTTATAGAAAAATCGATTTTTTACACCTTGGTGAGCACAAAGTTTAGACAGTTGTATAATATAAACCAATATTTGAAGGAAACTTAAGTTATTGATTTTCCGGTCTCATTTACGATTGTGAATTTGACCACTTCTCCACAAAATGCCGATCCTTTACTGAGATTATTGCAAAGGTGGGTGTCAGATACGGATAAGGTATGCCGAGTCGCTTACAAGTTTACTTTTATATTTGCCGCAAGACAATTTGACCTTCAAAAACTAGAAGATTTATTTTTCATCAGCCGTAGTAGAAAGGATTTATATTATATTAATAATACTATATATTATATCTAAAATATAAATACCTTTAAATTTAACTATTTTCAACTAGTAGTTATGCAAATATTGACATAATAATTGAAACAGTGGTTAGTGATATGTTTTAACGTTAAAGAAACAATTTGTGCAAAAATGCCTTTAAAAACATTCAATGCATCTTTGAAAGATATGATTTTGAATGGGACGGAGCAGTGGGGTGTTACACCCAAGGATTTGGAAGTATTCTACAGACCTGATGTAGTGATCATAGTGATGTACGTGACAGTGCTGACCGCGTCGCTCTCTGCGAACACCCTGCTGATTTTCATCGTCATCAAATTCCAGTATATGAGGAGGTAAGTGGTTTTTATTTATTTATTTCCATAAAAATAATTACTGATAGTTGTCGGGCGCTTGACATAAATAAATAAATACAAATTATCTTGCGGTGGAATCTCTTCGGAATTGCACAGGAGTATGAAAATTAATTTAATTCATTCCTCACCCTTCCACTATCGGATAACCAGACGTTCGACCAATCTACCCTTTTCGCTGTCGACTTACCACGTATTCGAATCAAACGGTTTACTACATTACCGTCATGTGTACAGCAAAGTAGTTGAATACGTTGACAGCATCCGATTTTAAATTCTTCGAGGCATCTTCGGCTACATAACCACTTACCATCGGGGGGGGGGGGGGGGGTGCTGGTTAAGCGCTGGCTTAAAATAGTAAAAAAAGAGTCATGTCCAATAGCGGATCTGTGCCGGCTGTTGGAAATGAGGAAATTAAACATAAATAGTTGTGCTATTATAGTAAAACTTGAAACTCGCGATTTTTTTGTAGGATAATGATGTCAAACGAGCCCACAGTCCACCTCAACCTAAATATATAAGAATTGATCATCAATGCAAATGTGTTATAACCCTGACAACTATGACCGAATGTCTCGTTTCGAGTAAAAAGGGTAAACGGTTCTCAATACTGACCATACGAAATGCAGGTGCATTAAGATTTTATTTCAGGTTCGTATTCTGCGACTCGTGGTTCTTCCCCGAGCCGACCAATTCGTGCTGTAACCATAATATAGCTATCACGTATAACGGCAATCAGAATAGAATTGAAACTGCAACCCTGTGCATAATGGCCGAACTGTAGTCACAAAGCTACTGAGCCGTTTATGTTTGTATTTTTAATTATGGTGTTGACTTATTGATAGTTTCCAAACTAATCACACCTGAAAAGAAATAATTTATAGTAATGACTGTTGTCGAAATTTGACAAATTGTGTGAAAACTAAGTATTTAAATATCTAAAAACAAATTTTTTACATAATAAATGTATTTCTTCGTAACTGTTTTGTAATTATTTACCCATCCCCGGAAGGCAGAGAAAACTTAGCGCATACAACTATGAACGTGATGAAAATGCTTTTTATAATTGGATAATGTGCTATAAAAAAATTTATGTTACCTGCCTTGATGGCAAGTTATAAGTTTTTAAGATAGTTCAAAAAACGAGTATTCAATTCCCAGAAACGATAGAACCGATTTTTCTTTATGGTCAATATGGATGTTATGTAATGATGGATGTTATGTAATGATGGATGGTACGTCTGAAATAAAGAGATTATATTTTTATTTTATTGGAACGAAGTTCCTTATCGCGCGTTGCGAAAGGGGGCTAGACGGAAAAAAATTAAGACCAAAAGTTTTAACAACACTTTTTGCTATAGTTGTAAGCCGTGCGGCGTGCGCGTGTTTCTCTGTCTGTCTGTCTGTCTCTCTCTCTCTCTCTTATAGAAAGCAAGCCAGTTATTTTCGTTTCCTCTTTCTATTTCGCATTGAACAGTGTGATTTCGCGACGATTATTTTTGTTGAGTGTATACAGGATTTTTGTACATAATAAATAATAATAACAATAATGAATCCTGACAGTGATTCTGCACAAGTTCCGGATATTGCTGATGGAGTTAGGTAAGTAGATTTTATACAGGAAATAATAAATGCTTATGTATTTTTAGTAAGTACGCATTATAACCTCTCTTTACTATTGTGCCAACCAAGTCATACGCGTTATGTATCTCCATTATTTTGTGTTTAGCAAGTGTATGCGTCATAACTTTAATAAATTTAAAAGCAAATTATATTTTTATATTAAAATATCAATGCGTATGTATTTAGCAAGCCGTGCGTGTTCTAACCTATACGCTGTTATGTTTACGAAGTTTTTTTTTTTTTGCGCCCGAAGCAAATATGGGCAACCCTCCGGAAAGCGGGGGAGGGAGGTTGAGAATGCTCATAGCATACCACGCAGCCGGCTGCGTGGTTATGTGGCGACTTTTACCCACTAAACTCAACCTTTTAGGAATTGGCTTAACGGTCTGACTAGAGATCTCTAAGCCGTATACGAACGCGACCCTCCTTGGCAGAAAGGAGGGCGCAGGGTTTACAAAGTCGAGAGAGTATATATATATATACTCTGTTGTGTTTACAAAGTCCGTTCCATCCGGGCGTCCCTTGACACGTCTCAAGTTTTTTATTTAATAAGCAAAAACCGGGGTTTATTAAATAACTTAATCTTTAGCGGTGGTCCCAAATAAATTGAAGTCAAAATTTCGCCCCAAATAGTGGAAAAATAGGGGACGAAGATTTTAGCGGAACTATTTAGACGACATTCTTGTTGATGCCATAGAATTTTAGATTTCCTGAGACCACTTGAAAGGGTGAAAAATTGAACTTTTAATATTATATAGTAACCGACTTCAGTAAGCAAAAATAATAAAATAATTTCGATAGTAGTATCTCCGAAGCCAGGGAATTAAGTTTTCGATACACTATTTCTTAGCATCGATTACATAAGCTATTACATGGAAACTATTTTTTTTTCTTTTTAGTTATTCATAACTCATATTATGCGAGCAACCCGGGTTCGATCCCCTCGGTACATAAAAAATACGAAACATTATTTTATAGGTTGTGGGAATTTTACAACACACATATTTTTTACTTAAGAGGCTGTTTCACATATTTTTATTTAGTGGACTGCATTTTTATTAATTTACAAAATTTATACATGTATACCAAAAGTGATTTAATTATAATTACAAACAAAATGACTTTCATTACTGTATGCTGCTATAGCTAGACATTAATTGAATTTTTCTCATACAAAGTACTTTATACAAATAAGAATTCTTATCGCAGTTTGAATTCTTTGACAGTTACAGATTTAATTTGATATTTCCTTTATATTTTATGTGAGTTTCCTACAACAGGTAGGCAGGCAGTTAGAGTCGAGTTAAGTCACGTAGAGAACTCGACGTAAATATCAAGTTATGCGAGCCACCCGGAAAATATCTTAAAGAAACCCCTCTTAGGAAGCGAGAGGATGTATCAAAGCTATAATTTTACTTAAATTTTTATTAATCTGAAATATTTATTTTTTATTTTGAATAATCGGAAACCAAATTGCGATATAATTCGTTTTATAAAAGCAAGTTTATTATTGTTATTTTATTAAAATACAAAATTTAAACAATAATTTAAATTTTGCATTCTATAGTCTATTGTTAGACTATAGAATGCGAGTTAACTATTTCAATCGAATTAAGTAAATAACTACGAGTCTACGAGTCGTTACTTGAACGAAGTGATGAAGTAGGATGATACAATATCTTCGATAACATTCTCGAAAATGACGTAGGTTAATGACTTTCAGCTTGTTTTTGGTATTCAGAGTCACACTATGCTGTAAAAAATAAAGTGCCTTGAGTAATTAAAAAACCGGCGTGTGTATACGTGGTATAGATACACTGCAGCTGTATTATGTTGTAACAGGAATGAATGAATTCGACCGGGAAGAAACCTCGCTCACACAAAATACCAGCCTGAAATAGCAGCTTATTGCTGCTGTGTTTCGTATTGTAATAAGGTAGCGTACTGGAGACTCATTTTACTACAAACGAGGCATTCCATATTAGTTCTCAGGAGTGACAGCGCATTTTGCATTTTGGTTTAGAATCGGGGATAGATGTAGATATCTTTAGGCCAAAGCATCCACTTACTATTACGTAAACTGTGTGCTCATTAGTCCCATTTTATAAAAAGAAAGCAACGTAAGCTTAAGAACCTTTATCCAACCATATCAATGTTAAAAATATTTTATGTTTTAAATAAATAGATTGACTTGGCAATCGCACTAAACAATCCAATTACTTGTGAGATACATATTTATTTAAAACATAAAAGATTTTAACATTGATATGATCACTATAAGATGTTGTTAGGTTAGCTAATTACGTAATAACTTAAAACAGAAGGACCCTTAGTAGGGACTGAATAACTTAACCGACTTGATATTACATGGATCTCACAACTATTTACGGTAGAAGAACTGAGTTACGAGAATTAGTTTTTTTTACAAGTTATGTTTTTGATGGCATCTCATTTCTCTTTGTAGATATGATAGTACTACTTCTTTCCTTTTCAGTACTTTCTACTTCTTGAATACCAACAACGTACCTATCTACACCTATTATACATATTATACAAGTACACTGATTCATTCGCTGCAAATGTAGCTTTGTAATTCTATATATTTATATGGGATTACAAAGTTATTTATGCAGTTGATATATCTAGAAAACTGGACTTAAATTAAAAAAATATTTTAATCTTTTCTTGATTTATACACTAAACACTAATTGTATTCTAAATTTGAATCTTCTATGTCTGCTAGAAGTGCCTTAGAGTTTTGATGATCGGTCGGTCAATAAGTGACAAAATTGAGAAACTTTGACTAGTTATTATTCTTAAACTACTGGTTCGAATTGAATGAAATTATAAATATACCATGTTTATACTATGCCTACTAGGCTAATGAAAGTTCAGGGTTCTAGTTTTACCCACTACGAAGTTATAGGGGGTCGAAAATGCCCTGAATTGCTTCGGGAAAAGTATGGTACGGCCGTGCCGCTTTTTTTTGCACGACTTGGCGGGGGCACTACCGTGCCCCCAGATATACTTTTTTCTACCCTAACCATACAAAACGCAGCAGTATTAAGCTGCATTTAACCCTGGTATTCTGTGAGAGCGTCGTCCTTCTATCAGTGTGTCTCTAACACCCAGAAAACAAAGGTGACTTTGTACTATAGTTCATGCGAGAGAGATCACGTCGTTTAATCATCCCGTTTATGTCAGATGTAAAGTACCCAGACCGCCGACAGGCACAAAGTTCAAAGAAGAAGGCTTTCGCGGTATTAGATATGCTTCATATAATTTTCCACTGATCTTGAAGATACGTTCTTATTATGCAGATTTTTTTTTATAGAAGAGGGGCAAACGAGCATGCGGCTCACCTGATGTTAAGTGATTACCGCCGCCCATGATCAACCGCAACACCAGGGGAATTGCAGGTGCGTTGCCGGCCCTTTAGAAAGGAGTAAGCTCTTTTCTTTATGAATGGAATTTTAAATTAAATCTTTCGGTATGAGAAGAGATAAACAATTTTAATAATGCATAAGATATAATGTCTAGGATAGTTATATACTCGTAATAGTTTTCCCATATAGCATTTATAATCACGAAGTTTTTGACCATTTTATTGCATTTTTGTTATTCATTTATTCGTTGTTATAAACCTTTATAAATTAGGTAATATTCTCTGCCGGTCTACCCGTGATGTGTATATACATATAAAATACTACATAAATTCAACACAACACAAATATACACACAGACACACAGACACACATACACACACACATATACACACACACACACACATATATATATATATATATATATATATATAAATATATATATGTATATGTATAATATGTTTTGTTCCATAATGTGTATTTATTTTAAATTCTATTTTTTGTTGCTACACCTACGTCAAACTCTTACCCGACCTTATCTGGGAGCACGGCAGTGCCCCAGCCAAGTCGAGCGCGAAGCAAACACTGCCGTACCACATACTTAAAATCCAAAATTTCAAGTCTGTAGATCATTTAGTTCCGAAGTTAAGCGAAAGCAAAGTTTCGCATTTATGACTCACTCACTCACTCATGATCATCCGAATAGAACTAGTACTTCCCATAAACTCAGAAAGCTGACATTTGGTACAGAGTTAGGGTTTAATGGCCACATAAAGGGAAAACTATAAAAACTAGGATAATCGAACATCTGGAGTACCTGGTGACCCTGATTAGAAAACACAAGAGCTCAACCAAACTATTAGAAGAGATCGACATACCGCCTTTACAAAAAACTTGGTGTTTTTTGTAAAGGCGGTACAAAAGACTTGGTGGGCTGCTTCATTTGATGTCAAAAATCGAAGGTCTAAAGTATCTGATGAAGAACCCTCAGCTGGTCTCAGCTGTATTAGAGATATGGTAATGCCCCCTTCTATCATTGGTACATAAAAATCTACTGTCATTGCAAAAATCCAGCGTAGTGGGACACATCCAATTTAATCTAGCCTATAGCGTCTCACTGCTGGACGAATGCCTCCCTTTCTGCCTTTAATACGCATATAAATAAAATTAAAGGAAAACTCTGGATAACACTAGATTGGCTTTTATACTTATACTTATAAGTTTACAAGAAAAAATAGTCGAACGGTTAACTTTATTCTACTCGAACATTACTCAAATTCCTTTAAGGTACCGTGGACATGAATTCATCTCGCCGAGACCGTTGAGTACCGCGGACATGAATTCATGCCCGCATCACGTGCTGCTATTTTCTTCATTAATTTATATAAAAATACAGCATATTTTTAATTGAACACTATTTCATTCGATTCTGAACGAACTAAAGGGTATTCTGAAGAATTATATTCACTCGGTTACACAGACAAAATCAAATATAACAGCCATTTGCTTTTGTGCTGTTGGTGCTGTTAGTTGCGTAATCGTTAAAGTTTTGTGATTGTGATTTTAGTTGGATTTTCTTTCAAAAACTATAAGTAATGTTATTTATCTTTACTACGTAATGTTTTTGAATGATCTAAGTTACAACAACAGTAACTTTTTATGTTTCAATTGATAAAAAAGTAGAATCAAAAAACCTCTACGCGAACAATTCATAATGGTCAAGATTTCTAATAAGATAATAATAGTATATTACTTATTCGAATACCATAGTAAATACTTTTACTAGGAATTGCTAATGTTATATCTATATGATTGTATAAGAAAAATAAAGGAAGACGCTATAATATATACACAAAAAGGTTTTGAAAATGAGGTTACAAAGCGCGCACAAACTGTCTATTGTCGAATTTTTAGCAAATGTTTGCAAGTTAAAAAGTAGAATTATTATAATTATTACATGCATAATTTCGGTTCATTTAGGAAGAATATGTTGTATTCATTGTAAGGACATAAAAATAAAATAAAAACTTATGATATTTCATTCATAAAATAAAATTTGTTGTCAGTAAGTACACTTTATCAAGATCCGTTAGAAACAAAGAGCTGTACAAAATAAAATAAACATTTAAATGTTATGGTTATTGTTTCTACTTATCGAAAATCTTATCGGATTTAAATAACTGTAACAAAAACCTCTTTAAACATAAGTGAGAAACATAAATGTTTATAACAAGTGCCGCCAGCTGAGGTGACAAAGCTGTTTTTTGATACGGCGCGGCGGGCGCTGTAAGAGAAAGGTTAAATAAACAAATTACACTAGACTTACCAGAAGATATTGTTTGTTTACTACCGACTAGAAATATGTGTATGCAGTTAAATAATGCTATGTTAAAAGCGATTCCGCACCCCGAGATAAAGTTAGTTGCTAAAGATTCCTAGAATTGTTCAAAATGTATGATAACGAAAGCCCGGACGTGTTTACAAAAATATGAATATGATGCGTCGATGACTGCTGGACTGGAAGAAACTATAATCATTAAAGAGGGAGCTAAAGTAATGCTTAGGAGAAATACTGATGTTAGTTTAGGTTTAGTGAATGGGTCATTAGGCGTTGTACAAAAAGTGAGGTGGGACCCGGAAGACCAAACAAAGCCTAAACAATTGGTAGTAAAATTCGCTAATAATTTGATTCACGAATTATTGCCCATTAAGTCAAAATTTGAGATCATACCCCGGGCATACGTGTACATGGAACAATTCCCAATATGTGTGGCGTATGCCCTAACAATTCACAAGAGCCAAGGTCTGAGTCTAAAAAATGCCCTCATGGACATTGGCACCTCCATATTCACTTGTGGCCAAGCCTACGTGGCGCTTTCACGAGTAACCAATCTTCATAGGATGCACCTCATAAATGTTGACTTCAAGAGTATAAAAGCTCAAGCTTCAGCGATCACCGAATATAACCGGCTTAGCCGTAAATACCGCGCCGATCTTTCAGGTTTTAAACCGTCTTAACCGTCAAAAAGAATAAATAATGAACGCGAATGGGCAATACTATCTAATAAAATAAATCAATGTGCCCACGTTTCTACTAAAAGAAGTGAAATCCCACCAAAAACATTCTGTAAAAAACTAGCCAAGTCTCGATGGAGCTGCTTGTTTATCTCTAAAAAGTAATGAAATCTAGACAAAGTCGTGCCAAGTCTAAGGTTCCTTACTGCGATTTCTTTATGATTATAGTTAATGTTGTGTGACTTGGCCGTTGAAGGGTACACAAGGGTACAAAACCAGGTGCTACATGACACCCTTGCATCAATCTGTCGCCAGAACCACTACCCATTGACGATAGAAAATTGGCACTTGGAAAACGTTGATTGAATAACCAGTCAATTGTAGGCTTGATAAAAAACAAACAGTATAAAAAATTATTTCCAGTACAGGCGGACTTCGAATCATTGATAGAAGTCCGTCTGTACGTCTATTTTATGTTAGATTGGTGGTTGATTTGACGCCTACAATTGACTGGTTATTCAATCAACGTTTTCCAAGTGGCAATTTTCCATCGTCAATGGATAGCGGTTCTGGCGACAGATTGGTGCAAGGGTGTCATGTAGCACCTGGTTTTGTACCCTTGTGTACCCTTTAACGGCCAATTCACACAACATTAACTATAATAATAAAGAAATCGCAGTAAGGAACCTTAGACTTAGGCACGACTTTGTCTAGATTTCATTACTTTTTAGAGATAAACAAGCAGCTCCATCGAGACTTGGCTAGTTTTTTACAGAATGTTTTTGGTGGGATTAAGACTTACTTACTAAGACACGTACGACCACTTTATAGAATCTACTGTCTTTCCGTAGTTATACCGGGTACTTGTTTCCAAATGACTGGTTACATACCTGCGACTCCTCTGGTATTGCAGATGATCAGATGTTTATGCAGATGAGCTGCAGTGATCATTTACTACTAAGTGAGTCGTATGCCTCTTCTAAAAAAATAATGCGTCTTAAGAAAAGTCACAAATATGTTACTAAATTGTTTTTTAAACGTTTCTTTTTCTTAAATTCTCCCTCTTTATTCAAAGGTTTTTCTGCGTATTTAGGTATTCCTGAAAACAACTCAAAGTAGTAAAATAAGCTGCGTGTTATTAAACCGCCTGCTAAGCATGACAACTATAACTCGCCTATGAGGCAATCTAAGAGGGACGCCTATGTTCAGCATTGGATTTTTATAGTTTATAATGAATTAATAAATAAATTTATGCGGAAACGCGAATCGGAATCATTCATCGTGATAAAAAAACCTATTTGCATAATACTGTAGCAGATGGTTGGCATTTTACCAAGTTTTGTGCAGGAGTTATCGCAAAATCAGTATAAAATTTTTGAATAAGCTTACAAAGCTAATAAATCACTGAAAGAATAATTCCAGTAATGTATATTTTTGTATAAAACAAGTAACTCCTTCCGCATTCGGCTTACGTAAGTTACTTGTATCATAATATGATAATATTTCTAAATTATGTTCTTTCTAAATCTGATTCTTTCTCTACCTCTGTGTAATTTTAATATTTTTCCAACCTTTGAAGTATTTTAAAATATGTGGTGTAGTTAGATTCGTCTTAATTGTGTGAGTGAGATAGGCAAAATAATATTTATATATTGCATCTACAAATACAAAAAGTCAGGGAAAGGTTTTTTTACGCAGTTGCGTTTCTTAAATTACAGTTTAAAACATTTTGCTTATTATTTGTTTATTTATTGCAGTCATGTACAGTACAATATGAGGTTACAAGCATGAAATTCAATTTTAAGGCAAGGTAAAAAATAAAAATGTTTTTGCGGATGCATATGCTTAGGGATAAAAGTCTAGTATTGATGTATGAATCGTGGACAAAGTAGAAATTATACAATAAACTATAGATTCTCCCATCTTACAAAATCGTATGAGTATTGTATACTGTAGGCCTGATCGTAGACATAAGTTATGTGATACAAGATAAGCCGCGTCATGTAATCTAAACGCATTCTTTTTTACTTATCCCGATTGTGGTAGTTTTGTGCTAAGTGCCATACTATTGCATGCCTTAAGCGCAAAGTGCTAAATATCAAGAATCCAACGTTTTGCCGCATTAGAAATTGTGTCCAACAATCATATTGAACATATAAATGATATGAAAAGCACATTGTCGGAAAGATAAATGATTGTTGAACTTATTTTTTTAATCGATTAATTGCTAATTTTATATTAAAAAGTAGTTTTGGTGGCTTATGGTGTAGATTTATCAAGTCTGCATGGAGAGGTAAACACGATAACTTTTTAAAATATCAATTGTTCAACTCAACCGATTTTTTTGAACTCTTCATCTATCATGTGGGAAGCCATGAAATGTAAGTGGCTGTTTAATTTTGTTTTGTTTAGTTATATTTATTTTTTCAGCTAAGAAATTCCGAAAGTTTTGGCGTTTGAGCAGACTTGTAGTAATATATTTTACTAATGGTAAGTGGTTGCTGTGGCACATAGACACCTACATGTATCTTCGATTACAAATCAAAATGCAGATGCGTTGTCACTCGTATACATAACTGCAACATGGCTCTACCACGTATAATATATACGTGGTAGAGCCATGCTGATTATACGTTGTAGAGCTATGCTGCAGTTATATTAGTAGTATAGTTGTAGCACGAATGGGTCGGCTCGACCACGGAAGGCCCATGCTCTCACAGAAGACTAGCGTAAAATAGTAGCGTAACACTGCTGTGTTTCGTATGGTGAGTGTAGAGAACAAGAGACCCTTTTTACTGGAAAAGACGCATTCCATCTTAGTCCTCACGGATGACAACGCATCTGCATTTTGATTCGTAATGGAGGATAGATGTAGGTGTCTATGTGCCACAGCAACCACTTACTTAGGTGGACTGTGCTCGTTTGTCCCCCTGTCCTATAAAAAATATAACTGCAGCATGGCTCTACCACGTTTGAATATCTGTTTCTGCATGTCTGTCCAGGCTGATCTTCGGAAAATTGACAGATAGTAATTTTAAAAGAAATTGAGAAGATAGAAAGCAATGCAAGGAGTGATCCGTATAACAAGGATAATTATTTTTGAGAAATCGTAATCGAAATAAATTTTCGATAAAATAAATGGTCTTTGATGATCATCTTAAATCGAAGAGCCACCACATTTATAGATCTGAGCGAAGCCGGGGCGGGTCCCTAGTAATAAATAAATTATGTTTGTTTCAGAATGAGCTCGTTGACCTCAGATGTGTAGAATATTGGCAAGTGTGCGAAAGAATGTGTTTTGCATTATGAATAGCTTAGCGGCACCTTTTCTGGAATTCTAAAGGATTACTCTGTATGTATCCAAGCGATATAATATAGGCATAAATATAGTACGCCGCAGGGCTGTTTTTATGTAAGTCTTTGTTTGTTTTGCTTTTATTAATTTAGTATTCGATCCAACTGCGGAGAGGTATAAGACAACGTGATGTTATATCCCTGAAAATATTTTTCTTTCTAATGGACGATGTTTTCGAGTTACTAGACTAAAAAAGATACGGTTTCATCAATCGATTTGCCAACGATATACGCAGTTATTATGGCAGCTTGGCACAATTGCTTGACGACCACTATCCCCAATAACCTCAATAGTGTTTCCCAACGGATAGGTCTTAAGATATACATGGACAAGACAAAGATTATGGGTATATACCTAAGACGATTTGTCGGACTAGGAAGTCAAAATATGGCCAAATGGTTAATCGACATTTTCAGACATTTTAGAGGATGCCTCTACCTCTCCCGGCTCTGGGGGAGGTAGAGGCATCCTCTCTATCTCCCACTAGGGTAATTCCTGTCTGGAGCGTGCAAGCCGCGGGGGTGGGCGCCGTTTACTTCAGTACGCCGGAGTAATTTGGTAGCCAAGTTCAGGCAGGGACCCAGTGCTGTGGGGTATAACACAGTTCCTTACCCAGGGTTACGGGTGAAGACTTCAACGGCTGTGAAGGCGAAGATAATAGTTATCAGTACGGCGGAGTAGGCGGAAGAAGCACAAACCCAGTGGAAAGCTGCTCTCACATATTGTGACCCCAGGTTACACTGGAGCTGCAACACCATGCAGGGTGATGTAGTAGGGATGGCGGCGAAAGAGACCTCAGTCCAACGGCGGCTCCCAAGCCCTTCAGAAGGGTTACTGCATTGGCGTCAGGTGGCAACCGGCCGTAAAACAAACAGCCAAAACATTTTTCTCCTCACATGAAAGCACAAGACAATAATACAGGGCAAAATACTACGACGTACCCCCTGAATAGGCCTTATCGGGACTTTAGAAATAAAATGAGTGGACTGTATTAAAATTAGGTTTAATGCCGTTAAACGTTTAACCTTGTGTACGTATATTACAAAAAAAGGAAATGCCCGTCTGCTCCCGCGTCTCGTCGCTGAGTGAGGGACAGAGGCGCTTGCGCTGCCGCGAAGTCTACAACCGGTCCGCGCTCCCACGCGTTCATCATCATTGGCCGAGGCGCGATGACGTGCGCCGACATATTCCCCGGGTTGAAGAGACGTCTTCAATCTTCAATTGGTAGAGGGCAGATGCAGTTGACAGCACGACGAATAATACCTCGCTTCGTCTTCAACTCAGCCACTCGCGTGATTCCGTCTACGCCGGGATAGGTCGTCATGACCCGACCCAGGGACCAGAGCAGCGGTGGTGTTGTTTTGTCCTTGATAAGAACTAAAGACCCCGGCTTCACTTCACCTCTGGAATGAAACCACTTGGATTTGGCCTGCAGCAGAAAGATGTATTCATTATGAAAGCGGCTCCAGAAATGCTGTCTGATGTACTGTGTTCTCCTCCAGCGATCCAGTCGCGTGATGTTGGCATTAGTCACCTGGGAATGTGGTACAAATAAGAGTGGTCGTCCAATCAGGAAATGAGCGGGAGTAAGTGCCGAAAAATCGTTAGGGTCTGAAGAGAGAGGAGTAAGAGGGCGCGAATTCAAGACCGCCTCTATGTGCGTAAGACAAGTAGCCATCTCCTCAAAGGTAAAATGGGTAAGCTTTAAGAGTCTTTTTAAATGATGCTTGCAAGATTTAACAGCAGCCTCAGCTAGTGAATTAAAATGTGGGCTGTAAGCAGGCGTGAAAATAAATTCGATGCCCTGTTGTGCTATTTCAGATGCAACACTCGATGACTGCAAGAACCTATGCATTTCATTTGATGTGCCTACGAAATTTGTCCCGTTATCGGACCTAATGCTTTGAGGCTTGCCTCGACGCGCCACGAAACGATTTAGAGCGGCCATGTAAGCCTCAGAGGTGAGGTCGGTGACGAGCTCCAAATGTACGGCTTTCACTGCGGAGCAAACAAAAATGCACATATAAGATTTTGTAAGTTTGCTGCCGCGATCTCTACGATCGGCTACCAATACTGGCCCAGCGTAGTCAACATAACAATTTAAAAATGGAAATTCAAGATGAGTTCTTGACTGAGGTAGTTGACCCATTATAGGCTGAACGCTTTGAGCCTTATATCTGAAACACTTAAGGCATTTATTCACGACATTCTTAGAAAGGTTTCTACCACCTATAGGCCAATAAGTCTGCCTTATATGTGACAATAGTAATTGAGGACCGGCATGTAGTAGAGCTAAATGTTTCATTTGAAATATAAGCTTAGTAAGTATGTGCTTACTACGTATTATTATGGGATGTTTTACAAGCGACGCAAATGCAAATACGATGAATCAGATACTCAATGTCAAAACTGCTAGGGCGTCCCCCCGAAGCGATGATTACTTAGACAAGAACAAACATTCGCATTTACATACTATTAACAAAATAAGACTGGCAACATGGAACTTGGGATCTCTTACAGGAAGGAGCCAAGAATTAAGCAAAATCGTAAAGAAAAGATGCATTAACATTTGCTGCACACAAGAAACGAAATGGAAAGGTTCAAAATCTCGAGACATAGGAAACGATTATCAGCTTATATACCACGGTATAGACAGTAAAAGAAATGGGGTAGTGATAGCCTTGGATAAAAACTTTAAGAGCCGCATAGTAAACATCACCCGGAAGAGCGACCGTCTAATTGCTGCTAAATTAGCACTAGATGATCAACAAACAACTAACATCTTATCAGTATACGCACCACAGACGGGTTGCGCGGAGTCCGAGAAATCTCAATTTTGGGAAGATTTGGACGATCTAATACATGAAATAACATTAAATGAACGTAAAATAATAGGAGGGGATTTAAATAGCCACGTAGGAGCTAAAAGTAATACATACGGTGTGGTACATGGCGGTTTTGGAATAGGCGAGGCAAATAAACAGGGAGAAGACATTCTAGAATTTGCAGCCAGACATTCTTTAACTCTGATAAATACAAATTTCCAAAAGAAAGAAGAACATCTAATCACGTATAAATGTGCAGGTCGAGTGTCACAAATAGACTATATTATCGCCGACATGGATGCCAAACAAAAGTTCAAGGACTGCAAAGTAATCCCTGGAAAGTCTCTAACATCACAACACCGTATACTCGTAGCAGTTTACTCTCTGTTCAAACCTATAAAAACTTTTGTAGATAGAACACCGCGTACTAAGTGGAAAGATCTGAATAGCTCTAAGGGTGAATCACTGCGAGGTGTATTAACGGAAAACCTAGACTCTGATATTGGAGTGAACTACGAAAACGCCGAAGATATGTGGTCTAAGTTTGAAGCGCATTGTAGAGCTAAGGCAGCAAAAATCCTGGGAGTCTCCAAAGGACCACCCAGAAATGAGAAGGATCCTAACTGATGGAATGACAATGTGAAGAAGACTCTAGGGAATAAGAAAGACATCCTTAAGAAATGGCAAAGCTCGCAACTAGATTAAGACAAAGACTCATATAAAGAAGCGAATAAACAGGCAAATAAATGTGTAGCCATAGAAAGAGCAATTAGCAACGAAGCCTTCTACAATAATTTGGAAAATGCTAAAACTGTAGATGAAGTATTAAAAGTAGCAAAATTTAGAAACAGGACCACTAGGGATATAAAGACAAACAAAAACATTAAAAATAAAGACCGAAAATGGTTAACAAACAACTCACAAATTATGGATAGATGGTATGAATATTATAAACAACTATTAAATGAAGAATTTTCAAATGAAGACCCTACACCCTACAAATCTACATCTGGACCAATACCTAAGGTGGATATAGTTGAAGTCAAACAAGCAATAGGCAAAATGAAAAACCGAAAAGCTACAGGCCCAGACGAGATACCACCGGATCTATGGAAAGGCCTTGGTACAATAGCGGCAGTATGGTTAACCAAGCTTTTAAACATTATTCTAACGACTAATCGCATTCCGGACTCTTGGCGTCAAAGCTATCTACTACCGTTCTATAAAAATAAGGGCGATGTAATGCAGTGTGAAAACTATAGAGGTATTAAATTGACCTCACATACACTTAAAATATGGGAACGAATTATTAATAAACGGCTCACTGACAATGCTGAAATATCTCCAAATCAGTTCGGTTTTACAGCATCCAAATCAACTATTGATGCCATTCAAACGATTAGAATACTGATGGAAAAATATAAAATAAACAATAAAGACCTACACCTAGCATTCATAGACCTAGAAAAAGCCTTTGATCGAGTTCCACGTAGGCTGGTATGGCAGGCACTTCGTGCCCAAAGGGTGCCAGAGTATTATATCGAACTTATAAAAGATATGTACTGCAAGGCCAACACGAGAGTCAGAAGCCCAACCGGCGTGAGTAAAGCTTTTGAAGTCAAAGTGGGTGTCCATCAGGGATCTGCTCTAAGTCCCCTCCTATTCAATCTGGTGATGGACTACCTCACTAAGGATATACCTGCTCCATTGCCATGGACTATTCTATACGCGGATGACATTGTCTTAGCTGCTGATACCGCAAGCCATTTGCAGGAAACTCTTAATACGTTGACACACGCTCCTGAAAAGTACGGCCTGAGGGTGAGTAGGAGTAAAACTGAGTATTTGAAATGCCCTTTCAGTGGAAACACAGTATCTGAAACTATCTGTATTGGGACAACACCTATTCCTACAGTAGATAAATTTAAATACTTGGGCTCTATGCTTACCACAGTTGCAAATGTTGATACAGACGTGGCCCATAGAATAAATGCCGCGTGGCTGAAATGGCGATCACTTACAGGGGTATTGTGTGATCCACGTATTCCCATAAAAACTAAGGCAAAGGTATATAAAACTGCAGTACGTCCCGTGCTATTGTGTGGTTCTGAATGTTGGACAACAAAAAAGACGCATGAGCAAAAGGTCCATACTAACGAAATGAAGATGCTTAGGTGGGCGGGAGGTGTGACTCGGCTCGACAAAGTCCGTAATGAACATATACGTGGCAGCTTTAAAGTCGCACCTGTTACAGATAAAATCATTGAAAATCGCCTAAGATGGTATGATAAAAGACGCAGCGAAGATCATGCAGTTCAAATAGCTCTAAGCTTGCCAGAAACAAAGAGAAGCAGAGGACGCCCGCCAATGACATGGTGGTCTTATATCGCAAGAGACCGAAGGAAAGCTCAGTTGCCGGACGTGACAACCCAAGACCGTTTGTCTTGGCGCAGACAAGTGAGGAGAGCCGACTCCAAATAACTGGATCAGGGATGGAAGAGGAAGAAGAGGTTTATCGACATTTTCAACTAGGCAGGATAGCTTTTGAAAGATTACGACAGATTTATGCTTAACAATTTCTCCAAAATCTTAAAACAACATTGTATTATTAAACAAAAAGTGCTGGCGTGAATTTACATCGAGCGCTTTTTCATCGGACACCCACAATTTAATATTACGTCATTTACCCGTAAAATTTCCGTTTAGTTTAACTGGCCACTTTGCATTGTAACAGATATGGTATGACTTGGAATTTTAAAATTAATTTTAATTTAGTAATAAACACTTGTTATTTTTTTTAAATCAATAATTTCTTTGGTTTTGTTACTGATCTCACTATATTTATGGCAGTGGACTCATTATTATATCATATTCATTTCATTTTAAAAATCAGTTTTGACGTGGAAACAATGGGTTTTAAATGGTGCGTAATAACAATGACGTAAACGGAGCAGTACTACCAACAATCTGTGCATTAATGTTTCAATCGATTTAGTTCGGGAAATCATGACGTAACTCATCATAGATTCTCAGAAAAGACTTTTGATAATGATGAACTGAAGACGATAGTGAAAATGCATCTCGCTCTACGAAAATGCAGATGCATTGTCATCCTTGTGGGCTAAGATGGAATGCCTCGTTTCCAGTAAAAAGGGTCTCTGATTCTCTACACTCAGCATACGAAACACAGCAGCATTAATCTTCTACTTTACGCTGTTAATGTGTGAGAGCATGGTTCTACCTTGGTCAAGCCGATTAATTCGTGCTACAACCATAATATGGCAGGAGCGTGGGTCTTGTCCATATTGTAAGTCAAATCGCTAAGTTTTTTCAAAGTTTCGATATTTTTATGGAAGAGGAGGCAATCGATCATATGGCTTAAAGTAAAAAAAAGTAAAGTTACATCCTATATACGTCCCACTGCTGGGCTCAGGCCTCCCCTCATTTCTGAGAGGGTTTAGGGCAAGGAAGTGTCCGCCGTGCTGCCTAAATGCGTGTTGACTAACTTCACATGTCTTCGAAATATTTTTTTTGTTATTCCTCAGACATGCAGGTTTCCTCAGGATGTTTTTCCTTCACCGCCGAGCACGTGGTAAATCAGCACTTAAAATTGCAATTAACAATTTCATTGGTGCCGGCGGGGATCGAAACCGGGTTACTCGCGTTCTGTGATGTTTACAACGAGCGTTAACCACTGAGCTACCACGGCTCTATCATAATCCATCATATGGCTTACCTGATGGTAAATGATCATCGTCAATCATGGACATCTGCAATATCAGGGAATTACTTAGATAGCTTTTTATTATCACCATAATTACAGCCGTTCACAAACCCACTACAGAACATAGGCTTCCCACAAGGAATGTCACAAAACACTGTCGAGAGCCACCTGCATCCATCAACTTCCTGCATATCTTATCAGGTAGGCACTCCATTTATTGGGAAGACGCCCTACACTTCGTTTACACGTACGAGGTTGCCACTCGAGAGCCTTTCTTTTCCATTGATTACAAGTTCTTTGAGCTACATAGCCGGCCCATTAACACTTTAGCTTACTAATTCGTTGGGCTTTGTCGGTTACTCTGGTTCTACTGCACATATCTTTATTTTAAGTCAATCACGCAGAGAAACCCAACTTCATAGCTATCTCCTTAGCTGGCTGAGCGACCTCGAGTTTTCTCATACGGCTGGCAGAGAAGGACTACGTATCAGATCCATAGTTTTGAGGTTTTGAGGTATGCCTAACCAGAAGATGTGTTGTAATCTCCCGCACGCTGTCCAGCCGAGTTGAATCCGTCGATTACCTCTCGGTCGAAGTTGAACTTACCTAGTCCAACTATTTGTCTCAGGTAAACATAATATTCAACAAATTCGAGCTTAGTGCTCCCAACAAATACTGTGGGTACAAATACTGTGGGTAACATGGGCATTATACATGACTTTTGTTTAGTCCATGTTCGTCTTAATACCTACCCGTTGGTAGACATTACTCAGGTCATTGAGCATAGTGCTTAGGTCCTCCAGATATTCTGCCATAAGAACTATATCGTCGACAAATCGGCGGTGAGTGATGTAATTGCCATTGACGTTTATATCGTATCCTTTCCAATCCCGTAGCTTTCAATGTAGCGTTGTAGAGTTTCGGGGATATAACATCACTCAGTCTTACACCTCTCTGTTGGATAGATTTCGTACTCTGGTTCTCTACTCGGATAGCCATCGTTGCCCTACTGTTCAAACACTTCGTTCGTTCGTTCGTTCAAGCACTTCGATATATCAACTTTGACTTAAACTTAGCACCGCCAAGGAAACTGCAGCACCGCTCAAATTTCGACGAAATCAAAGGCTTTTTCATAGTCCACTTTCACAAGGGTGATTTTATGACAAGGGTGTAAACAAACCACCTACAAAAGTAAATAAAACTATTTAAACGGATTTTATCTCGTTTTTTTAACTTAATTTTAACTCCCGACGTTTCGTGTGCTTTACAGCACCCATGGTCACGGGGAGGAGGGACTGAGATGTTTGACGTCCCAATGTCATAGTTAGCCCGGCTACCTTCGGTATTTGAATATTAATTTTTAGCCCGAACCTTACACCGAAAGCTTACAGTATTTTGAAGTCTTGCAGTGGTGTGCTTGGGTTTGGATTTAATTTTTTAATTATAGGATCCCAAGTATGTCCTTTCACGCGGGTTTTATAGATCTTTTTGTTTGACTTATGTAAGAGAGACCAAATTCAAAATCTAGCTTGTACACCACTGCTTCTCGTAGAGGAATATTACACTTGGTGGATGGTACAAATTAACTAATTCTTTTCGGTGGCTTGTAGTATGTTTTAATGGAAGCTTGCTACAGGATTTCGCCAATCTCGTCTGTGACTCTTCTGACATACGGTAGTACAGCAGACACACGCTCGATTGTGGCCGGCTTCATTCGGTTACTGAGACGTAGGCGCGGGAACCGAAGCTTGTTATCTTGTAATATTTGCTTGACGTAATTAAAGCTTAAAGATTAATCGACGATAGCTTCCTCTGACTCCATTATGAATTGTATTTTAGAGTTTATGGAGTTAAAGTGGTCTAAAAATGCAGAAATATTCAAAAACTGAAGGCACCCGGGCTAACTATGACATTGGGACGTCAAACATTTTAGTCCCTCCCGTGACCATGGGTGCTGTAAAGCACCCGAAACGTCTGTAATTAAAAATAAGTTAATTAAACGCAAAAAATCCGTATATATAGTTTTATTCGATGTGTAGTGTTCGGGTTAATTTAAGAAATCATTATGCCTCCAAAATGTCAAAAATTAGTAAATGGTCTGGACCAATACCTTACTCCTATATTTTATTTATTTTGTGAACATTGTAAATTTAGATTTTCTTATGCAAAATGATAATTTGATAGCTGACTTGATTCAGTAGTGTTCACATTTTTTAATATCTGGCATTAACAAACATTTAAAGTCAGTTTTTATTCAGGATAACTGTTTTTGAAAATGAATTTGCGGAGCCATTTTATTTTAATGTAAAAGGAGTTGGTAAATGTTATAATTGCTTTTGGACCAAAAAATTACTTCATAAAACGAAACATTTTATAGAAATATGTTGCAGTTACAAGAGCGAAAGTTGTTTAATTTAACTGGCTTCACTTTTAAAGTAGCCGTGTTTCTACTTTAATTAGTAAAAATAAGTCTACTTTGTAAATTAAACGGAACGACGGGATTTAGGACAGCGATAAAAGTTTGTGGGCGAAACAGACTGTCCATAAAAACCTGTCTTCTGCTTATGACAGAACTGTGCTAGTTGTAGAGATATAAGTGGTTCCGGTGTTTTGTCTTATTACAGTGTATAGGTTTATTATTATGAGTAAGGGGTTTATGGGGTTCCCTATAACTTCCTTCTGTGCATTTCTTTAAATGTGTGATAGTTTTATAATTTTTTTGAGGGATGTAGATAACGATTTCTGGGTATTATTACGATATAGGTCAAATGTATTATGTTTATTCTTCTATGTATTAGGTCCTAATAATACGGAAATGATATTTACAACTACCGACATGTTTCAAGTTTTTGAATATTACGTTGCTTTTAGTAGAAATTCAAAACTCAAAGTAACGCTATGCAAAGCTGATGTTTTATTAAAATTAGTTGTTCATTTATTTTCCTACCGCTATTTTTCTTCGATGTCGTTATGTCTGCGAACATGAAGATATTGGACAGTGGTATTATTTTTCAATAAGGAATCTGTCACTACAGCAGTGCTGCAAAGAATGGTAATGGTAAGGTTTTAATGACATATATGGACCACGCACAATATGGATTGTACGTGGTCCATACATGTTGTGTGCTTTTATTTTATATTATTATGTAATGCTGATAAATATTTTATATTTATTAACGCATATTACTTCAGGGATGTACGGTAAATACGGCACATAATTTAACTATTTAAACAATTGTGAGGTTGTGATATTCCTTAGTACACTCAAAAGGATAAAAAAATAACTTTTAAGAAAAAGTAAAAGCCGGTTCCAAAAAACCAAAAAAGAGAACACACGTTCTAAAGTCGGGGCTCCA
This sequence comes from Parnassius smintheus behrii, assembly GCA_036936625.1. Taxonomy (NCBI): domain Eukaryota; kingdom Metazoa; phylum Arthropoda; class Insecta; order Lepidoptera; family Papilionidae; genus Parnassius; species Parnassius smintheus. The sequence continues at coordinate 53,266,750 of JAUPFT010000007.1, forward strand.
CTCAGGACCACATACCACTTCATTCCAGTAATAAGGGTTTCCGGTACTCAACACTCACTATGCGAAACACAGCAGTGTTGAACTGCTATTTTAAACTGGTATGCTGTGAGAGTGTGGTTCTTCGACGAACGAGACTTCAGAATATATGTATTCTTTTTAGTTACTTGGAGTAGGCTTTTATTTGCTACTGTTAACGTTATTGTCCCTTAAAAGTCCACTGCTCAACACAGGCCTCCCCTACAGATTGCCTCATAGGGGGATTTGCCGTACTTTTCTCGGCTGGTTGTTATTAGAAACAAGCTCCTATCCATCTCCCATTTTATTTCACGGGACGATATCGGTAGTGGATATTTCTGGCGGCTTCTACACGGTAACGCTGATTAGTGACCGCCAATACGGTTTTCGCCGTGGTCGGTCAGCTGGTGATCTTCTGGTCTACCTCACTCACAGATGGGCGGAGGCAGTAGAGTTCAAGGGGGAGGCATTGGCCGTTAGTTTGGACATTGCGAAGGCCTTCGATCGGGTTTGGCACAAAGCGCTTCTTTCGAAGCTCCCTTCCTATGGGCTTCCCGAGAAATTGTGCGATTGGATCACCAGCTTTCTTGCAGATCGGAGCATCAAGGTCGTTGTAGACGGTGCAAGCTCCGATTGCAAGCCTATTAATGCTGGTGTTCCACAGGGCTGCGTGCTATCGCCAACGCTGTTTCTTCTGCATATCAATGATATGTTGTATACCCGTAACATTCAGTGCTATGCAGATGACAGCACTGGTGATGCTCTTTACACCGGCCGAGCCAATATTTCTCGGGAAAACGTCTCCGAGTGCCGGGACAAACTTGTGTCTGAAGTCGAGTCTTTGCTGAACAGAGTCTCGGATTGGGGACGACTAAATCTAGTCCAGTTTAACCCCCAGAAGACACAAGTTTGCGCGTTAACCGCTAAAAAGAACCCCTTTGTCGTATCCCCTCAGTTTCAAGGCACTCCCCTTGTTGCCTCAGCCAGTATCGGAATCCTCGGCGTCGACATATCGAGTGACGTGCAGTTTCGTGGTCACTTGGAAGGGAAGGCCAAATTGGCCTCTAAAAAGCTTGGCGTGCTCAGCAGAGCGGGACAGTATTTCATGCCGGCACACCGCCTGCAACTTTACAAGGCGCAGGTTCGGCCGCACATGGAATACTGTTCCCATCTCTGGGCTGGGGCTCCCCAGTACCAGCTCCTTCCACTTGACCGCATCCAGCGCAGAGCGGCTCGAATCGTCGACGACCGAGTGCTTTCCGATCGGCTCGATTCACTGGCGTTGCGAAGAGATGTTGCATCTCTTTGCGTATTTTATCGTATCTATCACGGGGAGTGCTCTGAGGAATTGTTCGGATTAATCCCAGCCGCCAAATTTCGTGAACGCACGACACGGCAAACGTCCCGATACCATCCACACCATCTGGATGCTTGGCGGTCCACCACTGTACGTTTCACAAGGAGTTTTCTTCCACGTACAACCTCTCTGTGGAATAGTTTATCACCGGCGATTTTTCCGGACCGATACGACCTGGGGACCTTCAAGAAAAGAGCTTACTCCTTTCTAAAGGGCCGGCAACGCACCCGCAATTCTCCTGGTGTTGCGGTTGATCATGGGCGGCGGTAGTCACTTAACATCAGGTGAGCCGCATGCTCGTTTGCCCCCTCTTCTATAAAAAAAAAAAAGGTAATTAATTATTATTTTGCATGAAATTGAAAAAAATTAAGGAGTTCGAATAGGCTATGTATGGGCCTACTAAAAGAGTTGAGTTTTATTTAATTTCTTCACAGGTTGACCATTGAAATTTCTATATGGTAAGAATACATTTTTTGCCTAGGCGTCCGTCTGAGTCATCATCATCACAGCTCTTCACAAGTCCACTGCTGGACATAGTCCGTTTGAGTAGGCACTTCCGATCCGATCTGCCAGAAAATAGCAGCGCGTGAAGTGATGTGTTCCGGTCAGAAGGATATAGAAAGCCAGTATAATTACCGACCGTGTGGCAGCGCTGCAGGAATATCCACTACCCCATATTGTCTCGTGGGTATCGTAAAAGGCGACAGACGGATAAAACAGAAGAGGGGCAACAGCTGATATAAACAATTCAAAATACTAAAACACTGCGTTTGCCAACCCGCCTTCCAAGCAACTATGGCAATATCCTCCCTATGACGTCATCTATAAAAAAAGGCCTATCTTCAACAGTGGACTTCTGTAGGCTCTGACAGATGGATGAGTCTGTAGTAGGGCTTACTTGAAATCTGATGAAAATAATTTAATTACCTTATTTAAAAAGTAAACCATTTATATTAAATTTTTACAGCTTTTATTCGGAATACGGTGAATGGAGAGATTTTGCCCGCTTTGTAATTTTGATGAAGTTAGTGGTGACGATGATTTAAAAGACGGACCAATGAATTTATTTAAATTTCTTTTAACAGAAAAAATTACAATCTTTAATTAATAATTCTGAATTTTAATCTCGTAGTAGGTAAAGATATTTAAAAAGTGACAAAGTATAATATACAGTACAGTTAACTTTATATTGATAACCGAAGCAAATGATGTCTAGTGATCTATATTTTTTCCATTTTACTTTTATTAAATTAGATTAACCGTAAAAGCAAGTTTCCTTAAAAATTGTGAAAGGAATCGCTTAAACTATCGAGATATGCACTGCATGGTAGGAATCATATTGCGTCTGGAAGTCCGTGTATTCATATTCATATTATTTATTGCATCCATAATGTTACAGTTAAGGCGTTGAGAACATTTTCAGTTTTAACTTAAAACTATGAGATCATTATGTGCCCTGCAGAGCACGGCAATTAAGTGAGAGGAGGGCCATTATAATGAAACAATAATGATAAATACACTATGCAATATTGCAACTATAGGTATTTTTGAAATGAAATAGAATTGAAATACTAGGTAGGCATTTAAAATTTATCATTTAATTATTCGTTTAGTGTGTAGTAGTGTTCACAAATTAAAAATTGGTTTAGTTTATTTATTAAAATACCTTCTTACGTACTTTGGCTGCCAAATGGCAGTACTTGCACTGTTTTTTCTGTAGCGTATAACTTTCTAGCCGGTATAATTTTAGTATGTAAGTACTCAGTCTTAGACCGCAGAGATGACAATGTATCTGGAGCCTTGTTGTTTGATGGTTGGTTGGTTGATGGTGTCAATGGACTCCATTAGCCATTAACCATCACGTGGATCACGTGTGTTTGTCACGTTAGTTTTATAAAAAATAGATCGGGCAATTCTTAACTTATCTCATTGTAATTTTACAACATTTTTGAGTGAGTAAGACCTGCGAGCAATATTATTTCGAAATGATAATATTTAATGGCGTATTATGCGTGGTAGAGCCATGCTGCAGCTATGCTATACTATGGTTTTAGAAAGAAAGGGTCGGCTTGACCATGGAAGAACTACGCTCTCATAGTTTATAAGAGAGAAATAGTTGTTTAATAATGCTGTGTTTCGTATGGTATGTGTAGACAGACGGAAACCCTTTTTAACTGGAAATAAGGCATTCCATCTTGATGCTCAGAGGTGACAACACAATGATTCATATTTGAGAATAAATGTCTATGAACCACATCATTCACTTACCATCCGGTGAACTGTGTTCTCGTTTGGTACTCTTTTTCTATGGAAGAAAAGCAATTTGTACAGCGTTTCACGGTTACGTAAGTTATTTTGTTCCTTTAAAAGCCTTGTAGTTATAGTCCGGTGTCTGAGTTGCTACACATCAATACATCATCGTCATCATTACAACCCGTCACAAGGTCACTGCAAAACATAGGCATCCCCCAAGGAACACCAAAAAGCACGGTCCTGAGCTACCTACATCTATCGACTTCCTGGATGTCTTGTCAGGTCGTCCCTCCATCTAGTTTGGAGCTGTCTTATAATTCGCCTGCCGGTACGAGGCTGCCACTCGAGAACATTTCTTCCCTATTGGTTGTTGGATTTTTGTGCTATATGACTGGATGATTGCCACCTTAGCTTAATAATCCGTATCTTTACTATATCAATACATACGGTTTGCAAATCAAAGCAGAATAGAGTTAGAATATATTTTAACCACAATCCACAATGCTAATTTGAACCCTCCACTCCTTTGTCAAATTAAATGGTTTGTTGAACTAATGAAGGTATTACGTACAATGCAATTATACAAAATAAACCTTCTACAGCGTTATAGCTGTCGTATACTACAACCAAAACAAAGACTCAAAACAAAGCATTGCTTTATGTCGTATCGTATACCTCGTATACTATACGTTATAACTTAAAACATTTTTGCTTATTTACTTATTTACAAACATACAGCAATGGATGTGTGTAAAACATACATACGTATTTTACATATGTGTATGTAAAATGTTATACCCAGATTGAAGTTTTCTCCTGCAGAGCGGAAGTGGTTTTTTATTCCTAAATTGCACATCGATTCGATTCAATCGATACATCAAAACGAATTTGTTTTAGCATCATTCGTTAATCGTTTTTTATAAAATTGATGTAACATACGAACTAACTACGATACGAGCTAACTTGATATTATGTAGCTACTGCAGTCGATAGACCCCTCAGCTAACATAAAATAAAGAAGGCTATAAAACACCGAATGCCTTATGGTTTGTAATTATACTGGCTCTGTGTACCATTCGGACTGGAACACAGCACTGACATTTAGGTAGACTGAGTAATAGGTAGGACGGTGGTTCCTACACAGACAGTCTCCTAGGCAGTGAAGGTAAGACGGTGGTTCCTACACAGACGGTCTCCTAGTTAGTAAAGGTAAGACGGTGGTTCCTACACAGACGGTCTCCTAGGCAGTGAAGGTAAGACGGTGGTTCCTACACAGACGGTCTCCGAGGCAGTAAAGGTAAGACGGTGGTTCCTACACAGACGGTCTCCTAGGCAGTGAAGGTAAGATGGTGGTTCCTACACAGACGGTCTCCGAGGCAGTAAAGGTAAGATGGTGGTTCCTACACAGACGGTCTCCTAGGCAGTGAAGGTAAGACGGTGGTTCCTACACAGACGGTCTCCGAGGCAGTAAAGGTAAGACGGTGGTTCCTACACAGACGGTCTCCAAGGCAGTAAAGGTAAGACGGTGATTCCTACACAGGCGGTCTCCTAGGCAGTGAAGGTAAGACGGTGGTTCCTACACAGACGGTCTCCGAGGCAGTAAAGGTAAGACGGTGGTTTCTACACAGACGGTCTCCGAGGCAGTAAAGGTAAGACGGTGATTCCTACACAGACGGTCTCCTAGGCAGTAAAGGTAAGACGGTGGTTCCTACACAGGCGGTCTCCCAGGCAGTAGAGGTAAGACGGTGGTTCCTACACAGACGGTCTCCGAGGCAGTAAAGGTAAGACTGTGGTTCCTATACAGACGGTGTCCGAGGCAGTAAAGGTAAGACGGTGGTTCCTACAAAGACGGTCTCCGAGGCAGTAAAGGTAAGACGGTGGTTCCTACACAGACGGTCTCCGAAGCAGTAAAGGTAAGACGGTGATTCCTACACAGACGGTCTCCTAGGCAGTAAAGGTAAGACGATGGTTTCTACACAGACGGTCTCCGAGGCAGTAAAGGTAAGACGGTGATTCCTACACAGACGGTGTGGCATATAGACGTCTTCATCTATGCTCAAATAAGAATCAAAATGCCGATGCGTTTTTAGCATTGAGGATTAAGATGAAAAGCCTCGTTTTCAAAGCGTTTCCGGTTCTCTATACTCAACATACGAAACATAGAAGCCTTGCGTGATCCTTCCCCGGTCGCGGCGACCCTTTCGTGCTTCAACCATAATATAGCTTCAGCATGGTAAAGTAGGTGTAATGGTAAGGTAGGTAAAGTTCACAAGGTAAACTTTTAGGTTAAAGTAAAATTCCAATACCTATGGCCTTTTATTTATATGGGGAAATGCCTACGCATACCCGCCTCGCGGGGGCAAGTAGCGTGGTTTTTGGAACGCTTTCACATACATCCGTGGTCCCGCTAGCGGCGGTCGCCCCATGGCAGCCCATCTCCGTGGTAGGGTTACTCATCCCATTTAGCTTCTTAGGCAAGGCGCACCAGGAACATAAGGTGCCCCTTTTCCACGGCCTCAACTGCACTTGTGCAACAGACTCCGAACCTAATATACAGAAGCCATGGGACTAGGAAAAAAACGAGCACTCGAAAGCACACGCTTTCCCAACCCCAGCGAATCTGGTGGATGGCTTCGCCACCAACCAAGTTTCGCCGGCGGAAGGTAGAGTGAGGGTGCCTCGCAATATCGTTACCGCCAGCCCCACCACAACCGCATTTTCGGTGCAGGCCCAACAGAGTCGCGAAGGATAGGGCAAGTGGTGCGTCGCCATACCAGCACTCCTTTTCCCCCACAACTCCACCTCGGCTGCAGTGGTAGGGGGAGAAGACAGCTCAAACTCACTTCCGACGTGTGCTTGCCAAGCCCACTCGGAGTGACCACGTCGGGCCGGCCCTTCACCTCAGGCCATCCATTGTTGTTAGTTCAGCGCGGGTGACTAAGCCACGGCTAATAAGCCCCCCGGCACTACGAGGAGGGAACCCGTTCGGGGGGGAGGGGATTGCCTATGGCCTATATACTTCTATATACTTCATATTTTCATAATTCAAAGATTAATTCATAGATTCATAATTCAAAACTTAATTCATAGAAAAGACAAGGAAGATTACGAAAAATAATATTTGTAGTTGACCGCACCAGAAGGGTTGTTTCTTTACTATCATAAGCCAGTGTTTGACTTATACTTGTTTTTCGGGTGTATGTTAAGTATGTTGCTTTCTTTAAAGAATAAGGGTGACAAATGAGCTCACAGACCACCTAATTATGAGTGGAAGCACGTCCATCCTCGACCAAGAACCAAAATGCAGATGCATGATTTCCAGTAACTAGGATCTCCTGTTCTCTACACTAACCATATGAAACACAGTAGCGTCAAGCTGCTATTTTACGCTGGTATTCTGTGAGAGCATGGTCCATCCCCGGTTTGTTGGGTGCTTTGTAGCCTTACCACATGACTCATTTTATAATGCTATTAGATACCGATATTGTTTTTACGGAAATGTCATCATATTACCTAATACACAAAAACTATTATTTTGCGTTCTATTCATTATTGATAAGTATAAATAATTAAGGAATATCATAATGCAGCTTCATTTATAAAAAAAGCGTATGTCAAATCTAACTGGGTATTTAATGTGGAATGATATTATAAAACAACGTCGCAGCGTATTATAGTTACTCGTACATCACAAAGAGGTTGCCTCAATCAATGAACTGAGTACTAGCGAACAAATGAGTATCAGCATAAAAAAATAGCATAGTACTCAATTAGTAGGCTTCAGATGGCGTAGTGGCTTAGCAACAAGTCACGATGCTTAGGCCGTCGTTTGGGTTCGAATCTCGCAAAGAACAAGTATTTGTATGGCCTACAAATAATTATTTTTAGTCTAAATGTTTGTCCCTGTAAAATTTATGTATGTAAACTGTCTTCATGATACAGGAGGAAAGGTTAGTGTGGGGTAATGTTTTTAAATATTTAAAAAAGTGTAAAATCACATTTGCAGTTTTATTCCTAATCGGGATATCTATCTATGAGCGAGATCATTCACCGACAATCAGGTGGATTGCCGGTGAATGATTGTTTTTTATTGTATCTCGCTTAAAAATGTGTGAAAATTAAGTTGTCTCATGAGTGTGTTTTTTCTCTGAAGCGATTTCGTTTTAATTCATTGCATATTTCACAAATCCTGCAATATTAATGTTGACTTATCATTTCCAATCATTACAACCCATCAAAAGTCCACGGCTGTACATAGGCTTCCTTACAGATTGTCTGATATGGGGATTCAGGTATCACTGTGTAGTGGCGGCTTAACAATTCCCGCTACCGCATGTTGCCAACGCGTTGCGTATCGTAAGAGGTGACAGAAGGAAACTGAAACTGGGACGTAGCAGCATCTTCTTAGTAACATCTCAAAATAATTAAAAACTGAGGTAACCTATCCGCCAGGCGTGACAACTGATGCGTGATTTCTGCATCTCGACATCAGCACCACCTACCGGGTCTTATTGTAAACCATCCTCGAATAAACTTAATCACACACACACACACACACACACACACACACACACACACACACACAAAATTTCACCAAAAACGATTCAGCCATCTATATGTATATCGATCTATCCATATGCACTCTATGCTTGTGTGTGTCCCATATTCTGAAAAAATATCTGAGTGGTTCACATATTTAACGTCATTAATGAACAACTGAAATTGATGCTTATTATTAGTTTAACAATATTAACCATTAACTAGATTATGAATATAATGTTTAAATTCAGTAAAACACGTTACTTCGTCATTTTTTTCTGCAATTTGTTTATTTTTATACTATTTGTAAGTAATAGAAATAAGTCTAATAAAATGTCTTCGATAATTATTTTTTGCTAAGTCTAAATTATGACATGTACATCAAAAGAACTTAAACTGTATTAATCACAAATCATAAAACCGAGACAGCTTGTCTCTTTGATGTACTAATCGTGCGCGAGCTACGTTAAAACGTAATAAAATGTTTTATTAAAAAGTTAAATTTTACATGTGAACATAATATGTATGATCTGTAATCGCTTTGTCAGAACGTTTTTTATTATAAAATAAAGTTGACAAATAAGCACACCTGCTAAGTACCTGGCACCTGGTAAGTAGATGCTGTGGTCCATAAACACTTACTTATCTTACTATAGCCTCGATTAATAATCGACATGCAGATGCGTTGTCACCGCTGAGTACTAAGATTCAATGCCTCGTTTCCAATTAAAAGGGTCTACGGTTCTCTACACTTTTCATAAAATATACAGCAGCATTATCTTCTACAGGTATTGTCTATAAGTTGCAGCGCGATTACACCACGCATGAAACGTCAATGTAAATGGCGACGTTCTGCGAAGTTTTTAGGAACAGCAATTTTTTCTGACTAATAAAAGATACGTTTATTTTATTTTATAGAGGTGTAATTTAAAAACCTCCGACTACTGTACACCTTATAAGCGGACTACTACAAGTCAAAACAAATATAAAGTTGTGCGAGTTTGTGTATTGAATGGTTTGCGCATGTAAATTATTAGTGTAAACGTTGAAAAAAGTGCTTCTATGGCACTGACTGACTATATATACAAGTGTATATATAGAGGTCAATGCTCTATGGTAATATAAATTTCGGGTATTTTAAATACGTTTAAGGGTCTTAAAATGGTACAACGTCATCAACTGTCTGCTGGGTTTAGCTGTCGTCATAACCTTTCAAAAACTTCGCAATATGACGAATAAGCATAATGTGTTAATGGATTTGATGATTTGAGTTTTGTTTTAAGAACAAAATAAAAATCAGACTAAGCTGTATTCTTTAAGACCTTTTTGCCTTAATTGGTATGGTACGAATTGTATCAACAAAAACAACTTCAAAATCAAAAAAATGATAGCAGCAAAGACTTGGTAAAGTGTATAATCGCCACGATTTAGACGATAGTATTTTGTGCGATCGAATGTCACAGCTTTACTAAAACAAAATATTTTCAGAAGATAATTAAGGCGACCTTTGTAGGGGTTGCTTGCAGATATCATTTTGCACTGTGTAAGTTAATAGGTGGGATTGCTAAAGCGTAAAGTTTTATTCTAATTTATTGAAGAAAATCGCTATTAAAATTTCATTTTGAAATTGTTAAACTGTACGATAAAATGTTTTTGTAGACCGGTTATATTATAATGCGAAATGATTTTTTTTATAGAATAAGTGTGACCAAGGAGCGAGAATATAGTCCATCTGATTGTAAGTGGATGCTGTTATTCATAGACATCTACACCTATCCTCGATTAAAAATCAAAATGTAGATGCGTTGATGGAATGCCTAATTTACAGCAAAAAGGGTTTCGGTTTCTCTACACTCTTTATACGAAACAAAGTATTATTACTATATTATTTTAAGTTGATACTCTGCGAGACCTTACCCAGTCGATTCAATTGACCCATTTGTGCTGCAATTTAAGGTATAGCTACAGCACGGCTCTACCGAGAGCCGTGGTAGCTCAGATGGTTAGCGCTCGCTGTAAACTTCAACTACAAAACTTTAACATGACAATCCTGTATATCTGAGATATAAGAAGAAAACAATATTTCGAAGACATGTTAAGTTCGCCAATGCGCATTGGGGCAGCGCGGCCGATTTCATTGCCCTAAAATCCTCTCAGAAATGAGACGAGACCTGTGCCCAGCAGTGGGACGTATATAGGCTGTAACTTTATAGCTCTATCACATATAAATTTTTCTATGCATTTGGAATATTTTCTCTTCTGCGTCTAGATAAATATGTCTAAATAAAAAAAAATACATTTTTTATTTACAATATTATCATGGTCATTCCACTGAGACACACATCAGCAAAATTTTCCAAGAAGGGAGGCAGAATTCACATCGAATTTTTGCAACAGCAAGATAAAATCTTCAACAGCTCTATTAGGCCTGCAGATAAAAATAAGCAGAAACCTTTGAGCATAGGAATTCGTAGCTAAATAAGTGCTAAAAACCAATTCCGTAGCTCAAAACGGTTTTACCGAAAACAAGGTATTACCTTATTAACGTTAATCTACCAAAAAATTTAAGAAATCAATAATTAATATAGTGTTATAAAAGGGATTTGATTGTTAATTTGTCGTTAGAAAAGTGTAACAAAAAAAAGATAATTTTGCCGGACCTCACAACAGCTGTTAGCAAACCACTTATCGTAATACTTTATAATATTCCCTTTTTATAGACAATATGCAGTAATAGATTTAGTTGCTAAGTTAAAATGCCATCAAAGATGCTCAGTATACCAGCAAAACAAAATTAAAAAAAAAACTTCATGGACACTGGTACTGCACCGGTAATGAGGTAAAGTCGATTTTTTGTCACTATCTTGTTGCTGGCTATCTGAGCATCCCTGAAGTCGTTTCTGATCAGCAACGAAATCTACGATTGTATCTTGTCTATAAATAACGTGGCCTCTGGTATGTGCCTATACGCGTGGCCAAATGATTTTTCTACAATTGTTTTTTCAAAACCAGGATTTGTTTACTGCACCCGGGGTATTGATTAGGTAACAATTTTACGAGAAAATTAAAGTAGTTAGGGAAATGAACATGGAAACGTGACTCTTCACAAACAAAACGCACCATATTTGTTAAATAAAAATACTAGGAATATATTTTTTAATATTTATAGTGTAGTGACGTTGTAAGAATATCCATAACCGCATATCATCGCGTTTTCCTAATAGCGACTGAAAATAAAAATGGAAGGTCTTAACCCCCTTACCAAGCGTGGCAAGTATGGCAAATAACACCCCTATGAGGCAAAGAGGGGTGGCCTATATTCAGCAGAGGACTTAAATAGGCTTTACTACGGTACTAGAAATATCAATATCTTTATACCTACATTACAAAAATGTAAATTGCAGATATCTGTACATTTTATATTTTTGAAACAAAATTGATTGAGTGGGATTGAAAATAAGTAATAGAATACATTTCTGTTATTTTTAGAGTTGTCTGACTCTCTGTCTGTTTGTTTGTTTGGTAACGTATCACGTATTAAGTACTGATTTATATCAAAATAATCGTTAGGAATTAAATTAAATTGTGAAGCGTATCTTCGTTTTACATTTAGTTTTTGTTTTATTAAAATCGGATTATCCTATCAAAAGTTGTGATTAATATTCTGAAGTATAGGTACGAATTTGTACAATGGTGGCATTGAGTGGTTAAGAGCATTTTTGTAATTAAATAATGTAAAATAGTGTTCTATAATGTTATAATTGTATATAAACGCAGTAAACAAAAATAATAAAGAATAATGTAATAAATATTTACAAAAAATTTATAAAACCTAATAACTTAGAGAAAAACCGGCCAAGAGCGTGTCGGGCCACGCTCAGTGTAGGGTTCCGTAGTTTCCCGTCCGTCACAATAACTGTTCCCACTTATGAGTTTGTACAAAAACTGTTGTTTCCATCCAAGTTCAAAACAATTTTCCTAGAAAGTCCTTATAAAGTTCTACTTTTCAGACTTTTTTCATATTTTCTAAACTTACGGTTCAAAAGTTAGAGAGGGAGGGGGGGGGCATTGTTTTTTACTTTTGGAGCTATTATTTCCGAAATTATTGACATTATCAAAAATGATTTTAGTAAACCCCTATTCATTTTCAAATACCTTTCCAACAATATATCACACGTTAGGGTTGAAATTAAAAAAAAATCACTTCCCACTTTACATATAGGAGGGCTACCCTAATAAAACATTTTTTTCCAATTTTTATTTTACCACTTTGGCGACGTGATTGATACACATATTGGTACCAAATTTCAGTTTTCTAGTGCTAACGGTCACAGAGATTAAGCGAGGACGGACAGACGGACAGACGGACATATTCCAATATTCCCCTTCTGATTTCCTTTGTCGCAACAAATCATGTACCCAATATCTTCTTTTCCTGCTGTTTCGTTCATTTTCATTATCAAATATAATAGCTATAATCGCCAGTTCACTGAATGTAAAGTTCGACATTTCATAAGCAACACGACTTCTTTGGACAAAATTTAACCGAAAACTGAGGTTAGACGAGTTGTCTGTTGAATAACCCACTCGTTGGCACCGCGTTGGCCACTCCTTGACACCGCGTTGTCCACTAGTGACCATTGGGTGGATCAACTAGTTGACTACTCATCGAGAGTGTGAGTAGAGTTGCTGCCGCGTTGGCGTGGAGTTGTTATAATGTGCGAAGACCTTTAAAAGTACAAAGTTAACCAATGTCATCGGATAGATGGTGTGAAAATTATTTATTTAATTTTAAATAAGTAGGTTTGCTTACAATTCCTACCGGTTCTTTTCTAAATATAATATAATTTTCATCTTACTGTAATAATAAATTAACTACTATAATTTGATATAGATGGCGCTATAAGTATTTTCAAGCACCATAAGGTTTAATTATAAGCGAGATATGAAAGACACATAATATATAAAGAATTACTTTGCTTGCTGCTTTCAACGCAATGTTTGTATTGGACCGGCAAATTTATGTTTCTTACTTTTATTCGATAACCGTTACAGCATTCTAAAGTCCCTGATGAGTCAGAAATTGGGAGGGAGGCAATAAAAAATATCGATGTAATTGTGTTGTTGGGCCCAGAACTATAGGTTGCTACGCCCATGTTATGACCATAATATGGTATTTAAGTTGGGCCCGATGCCAAGAAAATATCAACCCCCTGCTCAATTCTTGAATAATATTTTGCTCGAAAGTAATGATGGTTGATAGTATCAATCATCACTTTGGTTGCCAAATGAGTGTACAAATTGTATTTAATTGGTAGGAATAAAACAAATACCTAATCACAACCTGAGTTTTATTTATCGTATAAGTACTAGGCTAAGACTGAACTGCTTACATTAGCAATAACATTGTAATATTTCGTAAAAATAAAAGATAACCTCAAAATCTCTACGATAACTGCAATTATCTCTGTTTTCGGTAGTATCCGTCAAGAGTTATTGTTCTTACATACAATTAAGTATAATTTCGGACTTAAAAAGGATAGACGTGGTAGAGACATGCTGCAGTTGTATTAGTAGTATAGTTGTAGCACGAATGGGTCGGCTCGACCGGGGAAGGACCACGCTCTCACAGAATACCAGCGTAAAATAGTACCTTAATTCTGCTGTGTTTCGTATGGTGAGTGTAGAGAACCGGAGACCCTTTTTAAGGGAAACGAGGCATTCCATCTTAGTCCTCACGGGTGACAACGCATCTGCATTTTGATTCGTAATCGAGGATAGATGTAGATGTCTATGGCCCGCAGCAACCACTTACCATCAGGTGGACTGTGTGCTCGTTTGTCACCCCATACTATAAAAAAAAGTATTTTTATTACTGTTGGTTGTTAGGCAAACATTGTATAGACGCAGAACAATGTCTTTTAAAGTCATAAAACTATGTGAAATCTTGCGGTGAGATATTTTTCATATTTTTTTCCATAAGTCCGCCATAAAGACGAAGATTTTAAAAAAATCATCGAAATCGGATGATTTTTCGATTTTATAGAGACAAAAAACGAAGGGACCGTGAAAGTTTAAAGTTACAACTGAGGGTACAAAATGAATGAATACGTATTTTACGACATCAAAATAACCCGTTACGGGAGAGGGGGCAGAGGCAGAGGGTGTACAATTTTGTATTTAGATAAAATATTTTGGTATTTCTTAAAACAACCACTTACTGCGGAGGGAGAAGCTACCCCCTTCTTTGGGGTTGTTTTATTCATGTTATATTTGTAGGGGACAAAATTCTAATGCTTCAAAGTAATTAAATAATAAAATTTGCCTCTTACGGTTTTAAAACAAGAGTGCAAATTTTGTATATAAAATGTTGTATTAAGTCTACAGCACAAACTGCTGGACGTAGATGCGTGAAATTGGGACAATAGCTTTCTTTTATTAAATAGGCATTCGCTAAGAAATAATTTATTTATTTATACTTTCATGCACAATTAAGTACATATGGCGGACTTAATGCCATAGGGCATTCTCTCCCAGTCAACCATTAGGCAAAACAGAGATAGACATTATGGAGGCGGTGCAGCAATAATCAAATAGAGGGGATAAAAGAAATAATAATATATATAATAAACAATACATACATATGATATACATACATATATATATATATATATATATATATATATATATATATATATATATTTATATATACATATATAATATATAATAGAATATATATACATACATACATACATACATACACTGTATACACATAAATACATAAACATATATCAACATATATATACATACACAATAGGTTCGTATAAATATTTTATATGTCAGAACAAATATGAAATATATGCGAAAAAGAGAGCTTAGTCAATTCAACTTTGCAACGATTTAATCATATACTTACGGACTTGATTTTTAAAGACGAATTTGTTGGGAGCTTTTTTAATGTCAACAGGGATGTCGTTCCGGAGTCTGATGGCCACGAAACGGGCGAAAGAGTGAGATAAATAACCAGTACGGTGTAAAGGAGTGTGCAACTTAAGATTGGCCGAGGAACGGAGAGAAAAATTATGAGAATCTACTATGTATTGAAATTTAGATTTCAGATACTCGGGAGCACATGGATCGTTCAAAATTGAGAAAAGGGTGCAGAGTATTCTAAAATATTTGCGCTGACGGATAGGCAACCAGTTTAACTGTGTACGAAAGGAAGATACATGGTCGTATTTACGAAGACCATAAATTTATCTGATGCAGTTGTTAAGCAGACGATCCAATGTATTAAGATGATGTTGAGACAGGTCTGAGCAACACACATTGACATAATCAATAATCGGTACAATAAGTGATTGGACAAGTAAAATCTTGGTATTGGTGGGAAGAAAGTTTTTAAATCGATATAGAGATCGCAAAGTTCCAGTAGTTTTGCGACTCACCTCCCGTATATGTTTGTTCCATGTTAAGCAACCATCGATGTACAGACCAAGGTTCTTTACGTTAGTAGAGAATGGTATGACATTATTGTTAAACATAATTGATGGTAGGGTGGCAATATCCAGTTTAGATAATAATCTTGAGCTACCTAAGATTATCGTTTGGCATTTAGACGGGTTCACGTTTATGCCATACACAGTAGACCATTCTGAGATATATTTTAAATCATCATTTAACAGTGAAATAGCACTTAGGATATTTGAAGGCTCCACTTGCGCATATAACTGCAGATCATCAGCATACAAATGGTAAGAGCTCTTGAGATTTAGTGTGATGAGATTTATAAAAATGGAAAACAGAAGAGGAGAGACAATACCGCCTTGAGGGACGCCAATTGACACATCACGCCAGTCAGATAGTATATGACCAGTACGCACGGCCTGTTGGCTCCCCCGAAGATATGTTGAGAACCATTCCTGAGCTGAAGACGAGATATTCAAATGAGAAAGAAGAGCTAACAAGATACCATGATCGACAGAATTAAATGCATTAGAGAAATCAATTAAGATGAGAACGGTCAGTTTTGATTTTTCCATCCCCTCACGAATATCTTCCGTAACCTTGAGAAGAGCAGTAGTAGTTAGTAGTAATAATTTTTGGAAAATAAAAATTTTTAGATAGTAAAATAAGGTTTGTAAGAATCCTTTTTACCGGGTGATTTTATATTTGTTTAAGGAAAAGTCAGTAAAAGATTATAGTTAATTTTAAATTAAAATACTTTAGGATTAGAATAATGCAATTAGTTTTTTTTTAATTTTGTATAATTATCTAATCTCATATTATACTTATATAATCATCTAATCTATGCATATAATCAAATGTAATATCTCACCTTAAATGTGTTAAAACCAGGATACAAGGTTTGCGCAGAAAAAATAGTTTTTGATTGCATGGTGGTGGGGAAATCCGTAAAACGATGTATCATACCTATTATAGAACTTTAAAAAATCTGCCCCTATTGATAATTGTATACAAAATATTACAAATTGTCTATTTATCACTGAGTCCGAGTTAGTAATCCGACAAAAATATAGTACAAATATAGTAGTATACGTGGTAGAGCTATGCTGCAGATACATTAGTAGTATAGTTGTAGCTCGAATGTGTCGGCTCGACCGGGGAAGGACCACGCTCTCACAGAATACCAGCGTAAAATAGTAGCTTAATTGTTTCGTATGGTGAGTGTGAAGAACCGGACACCCTTTTTGCTGAAAACAAGGCATTCCATCTTAGTCCTTACGGGTGACAACGCATCTGCATTTTGATTCGTAATCGAGGATAGATGTAGATGTCTATGGGCCACAGCAAGCACTTACCATCAGGTGCACTGTGTGCTCGTTTGTCACCCTATCCTATAAAAAAAACTTTACGTGCTGCTTTCTGAGGCATAGGGATGAAGCACTGCCAAACTCTTGACTCCGGGCTGCTACTGAGAATTTCGTGATAGAAAACCTTATTGATTTCAAGCCCGATCACACCTATTACGTAAAGGTCAAAAAATTTCCTATTCCTGTTGAGTTTATTTTTATTTTTCATTTGTTTGCAGGATGAGACAAAATATAGATGCTTACGCGATTTCCCTTAATTGTTAGTGTAGGTACTTAGTTTTAGGTAGGCATTGGATCGTAGTTTGCGTAATTTTTTTATTTTATATCAATAATTGGTGATGGTGCTTGCTTATTTAGGGCAATCTCTTATTTGTTGTATAGAAACCAAGTATTGGCTAGAAAAAGTCGGGAGCAAATTAGGGATTACGTTATTGCGGTCATTTTGTTTTTTATTTACAAAATAAAACATAAGCATACAGTTTTCCATATTAGTTTCATGGTACGTTTGTGGGTCCGTTTGTTTATTCGTTCGTTTGTTTGTCTGATTGAACGACTAACTCTATGTTTTTATTCAGGTTAGTGTCAGTTTAACTTACAAATAAATCGTCATCACTTAGAATAGCAAAAGTACCGATTACACGCGAACGAAGTCGCGGGCACAGCTAGTTATTAATATTTACGGTCATTTATTTCACTTGTAATCGTAATATTTTCAGGAAAATTTTTGGTCATTTTTCATTCGCACATTCCTCATCGCATATCACCTTAAAAGGTTTTCTGCGAGAAATATAAAATCTTAAGTGAATGTCAGAACGGTTTTCGTAAAAATCGATCTACCGTACTAGCAGTATATAAATATATTCAAGATATTTTAAAGATTAAAAATATGCAATAATAGAACTACTATTATGTACAATATATTAATAAATTAAATAGTTTAGGTATTCGTGAGATTAGCTTGGAATCGTTCAAATCATACTTACAAGATGGCGAACAATTTGTAGAAATATATGCCTTAAGTGAAATCAAAAGGACAACTGACTTCCAGACTGCGTTAATTACGAGTACTTACAATATCTATACACAGGCGTGGCTAAGGTACGGTATTATGATGTGGGGTAGCAGTACAGATGCATCCACCATTTTGATCTTACAGAAAAACTAATTCGCATTAAGTATGAAATAGAAAAAAAACTTAGAGTTGTCGTACTAATAAAAAAACTAACTTCTTACCTTAATTTGTATTTATATATTGAATTAATGCAAATTTCTACGAAAATACCCTAATTGCTACGTAAAAACAGAAACAAAAATACGGCTTTAAGTCTTACACATGAAAATAGATTATTGTTACGAACCTCTAAAATGAAGCTCTTCTCCTCAGGCTCTTACGTAATGTCTATAATTGACTGTAATAAACTCCCAAACTCATTAAAAACGAAACAAATGATAATATTTTTATAAGATTATTAAAAGCGTATCTAATAAATATATACGTTATTGTACTTTATATATATATATATATATATATATATATATATATATATATATATATATATATATATATAAAATGTATATATTATTGTTATAATATGTTATTGTATTATATATATTATAATGTATATGTTATTGTACTTTATATGAATACCAGAATAACGAATGGGAACCCTCAAAGGCATGTTTGAGCTTTCCGTAGTTATCCTGTGCCTAATAAATCGTGCTGTTCGTGCGTAGGCAATAGATCAGTATTTTTTATTATTGATAAACAAGTTCTGTAGACATTAATATCGCTTATCAAAATACCCTTATATTATGGTGGCGTGATCCTATAGTGGCGGTGTAAGAATATCCAACACCCCATAGCATCGCATGGCTGTCGTCAGGGGTGGCAGAGCGAAACAGAGAAGGAGATGAGCAGTAGCATTATCTTAATAAGAACTAAGGATTATAAAATTGCAGTTGCCAACTCCAAGCGTAGCAACTTGCAAGCGCAGCAGCTTTTCATAGATGAGTTGTGTAGCTATCCCATCTACATTAGACCTTAAATACCTAGTACGGTAACGGGGAGCAGCGTCACAGGTGCGAGATATCTGGTACCGCGATTATTTCCAATTCGCCAGTAAAGTGTGGTAATTAAGGCAAATCCTCTATTATATTAAAGTTGGTACGAATTACATCGCCCATGTCTGATCTGTGAAATAAAATGGTGTGTCTTACCTAGTTTTAAGAGTACCTCACACACTCCCTTAATTGCGTGCACTATTCCCGTCACCACTAATCCCAGTACCACTACTTCCAACACCACTACACTAGGAAAGACACATCACTGACGACAATACGACACGTGTTTCGCCTGTACACGGGATATCCTCAGGTGAAGTAAACTCTGTGGCTGAATGCTTGATAAGCGGCGATCCAAATCAGCTGCTATACAACTCACGACTCAACCGCTCACCACTTAGCACTCAGCAGGGTAGGAGGTGCTCCTCAAACTAGTTCAGACACATCATTTTATTTCATTGAGTGGATATGGGCGAAGTCATTCTTACCAACTTCAATACAATGGTTTTCCGCAAAGTGACGCCTGATTTTATTAAATCCTCCTCTGTCTCACTCCACTATCATGGGTTAATGAGAGCGAATACCGCGCTGCTGTAGTTTGTGTTTGCGGACCTTACATGTCTTTGAAATCTTTTTTTGATTTATAAGATGTGCCGGTTTCTTCAGAATGTTTCCTTCATCGCTGCACGTGAAAATCAGTACTTGAAATTGCTATTAACAATTTCATGGGTGACGGTGGGGATCGAACCCGGTATGCTCGCGTACTGTGAAATTAACAACGTGCGCTTAACCCCTGAGCTATTTTAAAAAAATGCCTACGAAATTTTAAAATATTATGTTACTTAACTGAATTATTTTATAAAGTAAAAATAACTTTATTTAGATTAAATAAAATTCTATTTGAAGCAATGAAATTTACATTACACTCATTATGCGAATTACATCTCCCACGTTGTTAAGATTTATCTCCAGCAATAAGAAATAAAAAATGTGTTAAGAGCTTTTCGTCCACCTTGATAATTTTTTATTTTTTTGTGTTATTTTGTAAACGGAAAAATTTATTTAATACAATTTGGAGGATGTTTTTAAAAATAATCAGAAGTATGAAAAAAAGAAATGATAAAACTCACTAATGATCGAAAACAATAAATACCTATTTGAGTAAATATTAGTTTTAATTTTTATAATTGATTTTTTATAAAATAAAATTATTATTATTATTTATTCCCTTATGAGTGGATCAAACAATATAACAAGTTCAAGGTAATATTTAAAATGTCATATGAATATATTAATTAAAAACATCATCTCTATTTTTCCATCCTGAACTAAACTTATAGTAAAGCCATTACAGCCTATCAAAAGCCTGCTGCCGAACATAGACTTCCCCATAGACTGCCTCATTAGGGAGATGTTGCTATAGTTGCCATTACTGGCAGGCGCATAGGCAACCGCAGTTTTTTTACTTTGAGTTATTATCAAGAAGATACTACTGCCCATCTCCTTTATACTATTCTGACTTGGGGCATTGTAGTGTGGCTATGTATATTTTCAAGAAGAACTCAATCTTCTTGAAAATATACATATATAAATACATCTTGGCACCGACTTCAGAATGTTAAATAATTTAATTTTTTTTTATTCTGTAACGTAGACTTTTACTTTTTATTACAAGTTTATTTTTTAATAATTAATAAAGAAATAAAACATTTTTGTCTATCATTTATATAAAGGTAAAGTAAGTATATCAATTTAATTCTAGAGCATAATATGCTGTCAAAACTTATTTTACATCCATTTAGTTGACCAATAACAGTATGTGTTGTGATGAAACCACAACGCTGATTTTCTGCTGATGATCAAAATCATGAAGAATACAGCACCGAGAATAAATTAATAAAAAGAGAAAATTAAATCAAGCAAATTCTTCACTTGGAACTGTCATCACGAAAACGGTGATGAGTGGCCGTCAGGCAAATCCATACTTTCCTAAAAAAATCACAAGGAAAAAAAGGAATTAGTAAGCTAAAATTTAGTCAACAAATGTATAATTTTAACGATAATTCTTTATCAGAAAAAATAAATCTACAAATGTATGATTTGTAAAAATAAGAGAATTAGTTAACAAAAATTAAGTCAAAAGAAGTATAATTTGTAAAATTAAAGGAATGAAAAAACCAAAATTATGTCTTAAATGTATAATTTTTAAAAATAAGGTAATGAATAAATTAAAATTAGGTCAAAAATATACAGTTTGTAAAAATAAAGAAATTAACAAACTAAGGTTTTAACTTCAAATCACATAAGAAAGATCGACTTACTGAATACTTTATGAGTTAATTTAAATTGAAGTTTAAATTTCCTACGACTATATTCAGCTATTACAAATATTTCTCCTTTTTTATATCAAGTTGAAAATGTGATAATTACTTGAATAGTGTTGCCATTACAGACATTACTTTATAAAACTAATTTTAGATGACGTCGTATTTGGAAAACTATTTTAACAAAAGGTTTTGTCAGTTCTATTGTTTTTTTGAACTTTTAGTGTATTACAAAAATGTTTATAATATAAAAATTTTGTAGTACCTATGTAATATTGTTAATATATTATAGTATATTTAGAATGAAACCCTTGGAAATGAGTTGATCGCTATCATGCTTGTTCTTTTTTAATTCACATAAATATAAAAGTTTTGTATTTTTTGTAAAGTTTTGTATCTAAAAGTAATCTAACTGGGTTTCGTGCTGGTACTTTCCAGGGCAGAGGCATTTTCCGAACCAGTGGTAAAAAAATGACTTTCAATAAGTAATATGTAATAATCTATATTGAATTTATAAATGTATATTCTATTCTATTCTATAGAAATATTAGGATAGAATGAATAGACAAAATAATTAATTTTATGTAGTAATGATTTCGTAATTTATATTGCGAATGTATAAAAGATATATTTCAGTTACTAGCGTCCCGCCTCCGCCATACAAGGGGTGATCTTTTGGTCCTTATTTTGCTGATATTATCATCTTAAACGCTCGGCTATCACCAGCAACGTAGAAACATAAACTCGAATTTATCGGCTCGGTAGAATAAGAAGCATCAGCATCATTTTTTGCATATGAAAAACTCTTTTAAAACCTAGTGTGATGTGTGACCTATTGTGATGAAAGTATATATATGCAGTTATGTATATCATAAATATGTATTTACCAAAGAGTTGATCTCTCATGTAATTAATAGTACCCGGTTGACCGAGCTTTGCTCGGTATTTTTCGCTCGGTTTTTTTTTAATTCGTGTGTTTTGGAAATTATATTTCGATACAAATTACATACTGATGAAATATGAATAATATTTTTTGATCTTAGTGACATAATAGAAAAAAACTGAACTGGTTATTTGAATAAAAAATCATGAGTGCAATTAGTTTAATTTAAATTTTCATGTTTTTAAAAAATACTAAAAAAAGGGCTCGCAAAATAGATGTTCTCAAAAAAGAAAGGAACTTGAAAAAAAATTAAAAAAACGTTGGTCGGTCGGTCTGGGCTCGAACCGGGGTTGTACGATTCTGTGACCGCCCATTATACCAATTAAGCTATTTATAATCATTGACAATCCGTCAAAATTTACCTTCTTATTCTAACAATATTATAGCAGTTTTTCATTGCCTAAAAACACGGACAAAAAGAAATTTTCTAAAAATAAATCCTAGCTAGATCGATTTATTATCCCCGAAACTCCCTGGACACTAAATTTTATGAAAATCATTGGAGCCGTTTCCGAGATCCCGATTATATATTTATATATATACAAGAATTGCTCGTTTAATAGTATAAAATAAACATGATGTGTCAACATAATAAGAATATCAATCAGGTAGAGAATTGTTAAATATGTGTTTTGTAATGTAATTTAATTGTTATCCGTTTTGTTGTCCAAATAATGAACAAATAAATAGATTAGAATTTTTAGTCCAAGAGTCCAGTGCTCACAGACATAGCTTATTTTCCAAAGGACGAAATGTGGGGCCTCAAGTAGTGTTAATATGTGTTAGACAGCTAAGTTTCTTAGACAGCCAATTCACAGGTACAGGTGAGAAAGGTAACAAAAAATAGGTTTACTTAAGAGGATATAGTAAGTCAGCTCAAAATCTAATTTCGCCCCCACTTCCGACATGTTTGTAATCACTAATACTGTAAATAGATAGGTCGTTAGATACTTATTTCATTAGGTTAATCATATTTATGCCTGTTTCTTAACGCCAACCTAGTCGCTTCTTATTTTTATTACGGTTTTTTCCCATTTTAATTTTACGTCGTCCTGTTGCTTAATGGGTATTCTGATCGTAAGCGACACAACCTCCCCCTTCAAACGCCGAGGCGAAACTGACCGGGCGGCAGGAATAAAGCTTCAAGAAGCCGATAGTTTAGGTAATTTCTTTTTACAGTGAAAATAATGGTATTTTAAAAAAAGTAAATAACATAAGCACTGCTTTATAGTTAGTTCAGTTAGTATACAAAGTTTCATGATCTTATTTAAAGTATTTTATGAATAACAAAATTTAGAGAAAATTTTACGGAATCGGGTTTTCGTCTAAGTCCTTAACATTAATCCTTAACTTTACCATATATTTATTTCAAAATTAATGCTGCAATATTTTCGGCATAACGGAGGATCTTGCTAAGCCATTTGAGGTTATATTTCCCCTTAACTTCAATTCTAATGTATATAAATATAATGTATATAAATATATATAAATAAGTTTTTACGGATTTTATCGCGTATATTTAACTATAGTTTAAACTAGTATTATTTAAATATTTAGTCTTCGCGTAGATATAAGAAATCATTATTCAATTCTAATGGTTGATTTTTATACATGATCCATAAAATATTATTACAAAATAATATTGAACTTTGCCAGACATTTTTCGTTGATCATAACTTACGCTAGACGCTTTGAAAGATCCCAAAAATTATTGTAATTTTACTTATATGCTAAGGTCTGGTTTTTATACATGTTACTAAAGGACTATTTCAAATATAAATTTGTTCAGCTAGACCAATCATAAGGGCCAAACATCCCCCAAACACCAAAAACATTCTACCGTGAGCATAAGCGCGACGGTTCTATACTTGTGTTTTGGAACGAACGAAATATCTATGCGAAGTTAAAACTATTTGAATAATTATTACTTGAGTTTATTTAATATAACTTCGTTGCATAAAAAACTACTTATGTTAAAAAAATTCGCAAGTATACTTTTAATATTTACCAATTCTGGTTCAATTGTTTTCTGTTCTTATTGTTACGTAATGAAGTTAATGACTAAGATTTTATTTTATTATTATTTATTTAAGTGTATATATATATTTCGGATATTAATATTAGCTATAAATTAATATCATCAAACAAAAATTTACCGGAATTTTATTTTACAAAGGCAAAGATACATTAAATATGAATAATTTATTATTATTTCGGGGTATTCATAGAGTATTCGCATCTGGTTGGGCTGAATAAATATATAAAAGGAAATGATAACTAATAAAAATATATAATAATATACATAAATATATATTTCATGCGTTAACATAAAAATAAATAAATAATACATAAATAAAGAAATCTCAACCAGATGGAAGCCCTCGGCAGGGGAGACGAAACGGCTGAGGGTTAGGAGGAAAGGGGAAGAAACAGGCAGACGATGCAAGCGGTATCGAGAAGCATCGCCTTCTACATTTGAACTTGGAGTGGTCCGTCACATTTGAAGAAGTCCCAGTCGGCTTAGATGACCCGAGAGGCTTACTGGGATTAACCTGTTCGCAGAAACGACCACATGTCGGTCAGCTCGTGAGCCAGGTTCAATTCATATTTTGTTTGCTTATTTATTACGGTTTTCACGAGGCTCTCGTCATACAGAATGGTAAGGTTGACCAAAAATATCCTTGACTGTGCCCGGTCCATCAGCAAAATATCAGGCTTATTCGCAAGAATAGTCCTATCTGTGATGTGGGCTCGGTCCTAGTAGAGCCTGGCGCGATTATTTTTGAGTACGTCTTCCGACAAGTACTTGTAATACGGCAATTTCCGGTCCACGAGACCGTGTTTCAGAGCTAATTCCTGGTGAAGAATTCTGGCTACTAGGTTGTGCCTGTGCAAGTACTTAGAGTTAGAAAACGCCGAACAACTAGAGATAACAAGTCTGAGTGACTTACTGGCATGGCGACAAGCTCGTCAGATGTCGACGGTGCCATCCTTTAGAATGAATCTCTCTAGGTCTTAATAACCTAATCCTGTATTGCACAGATAAAACCCTCAGTAGTGACCAAAGCGTAGCCAGTAGAGGGAGGCTACTGTGTCTACGAAAGGCTCCTGAAGAGCTTTGTAGACCCTCCCGTGGAGCTCCTTTTTCTTCCATACTACTTCTAAACGCGAAATACTACGCGAGCTTGAAAAGCTATGCCCACCATGCTTTCGCGGCAAGTACAGCCTCATTACCGACGATCTCGGATGATGCACTCTATGGGACGCCATGGTAGTGCGGGCTTTTCTATCCAGGGCGTTAAGTTCACTCTGAGACGACCTGAGCATGCCAAAGGTACATATACATGAAGACAGGCATGGCCCAACCATTATATGCGTGTGTCTTATTCACACCAGACAAAAGGCTGTTAAGCATTTTGGTCAAGCGTGCATAAAACATATGTTCTGTGACATATCCAGGTATTGGTATGTTTCAGCTTCAGAAAGGATCTTCAAGTTGACGGAAATAGATAAATTTATGCCCGCAAAGTTAGCAAACCTTTCCCTTTCAACATGGAGGACCGCACACTTATTCGTTACCAGCTCCATTCTAATAGAAATGCTAAAATCACAAGTGATGTTTAGCAATTCCACAAGTTAGGAACGACTGGGGGCGAATAACTTGAGGTCATCCATATAGAAAAGTCGGGTCACTTTTGTATTTCCTTTCCAAAGCATAAATCTCCCCCCCCCCCCCGGAGCCCTCCAGTAAAGTATTGAAAGGATTTAAAGAGAGGCAGAACCAGATTAGACTCAGACAATTGCCGTGGAAGATACCCTTTCTCATCTTTATGCGGCTTTCCGCAGCCGCAATCTGCTCCCCCAGATAGCAAAGGATTGTACTCCACTGTCCCATACAATGTTCATGGAAGTCTCTAAGGGTACAGTCAATCTTGTACAGCTCGAGGACCCTCATTAGCCATGTATGGGGAACCGAGTCGAATGCCTTTCTGTAGTCTATTCAGGCTGCGGAGAAGTTCTGACGGTTGCGTTTCACCACTTTGTCAATAACTGCGTCAATCAGGAGTGGGTTCTTGGTTCCGACCACCGCCCTGACATCCATTTGAGTTCGCGACATCACGTGATTTAAGTCCAGGTGGTGAGTGGTTATCGCGCTCAAAATGGATGTTAGTGTCTTGTCGGTCATTCAGGTAGCATTATATGGTAGATAGGGACGTGATGGGGCGGTATTTGCTTGGGTCTATGGTACACTGGTGGTTAGGAACCAAATGAGTAATCCCAGTAGTGAAGAGGTTAGGGAACGACTTCTGGTTGAGAGCCTTTTGAAACTATCGAGTGAGCACAACGTGACACACCACGAACCCCTTTAACCAGTATCGATACAGTTCCCGGACTTTTCCAGTTCAGGGTCCTACGGATTATCATTATCATATGGGGTAGCTATATAGTTTTCTCATCTGGTTGAGTTCTATAAATATACAGTACATAAATATCATTCAAATTAAATAGATATACAAAAATACATATATAAATAAAAACCGAGAGTCAGGGGAAAGGGAAAGAAAACGGTGAATAATGTCAACAATTTTATGACTGCTCGTCAAACTTTTTAGTATTATGCCGAGCTTAATGTGCTTTGAAGTATTATGTTTCTCATTTTATATAAACAATAAACGACGTCTTTACACAAGGATTAAACTTGTCGGATGCATTTTGGATGTTTTTTCCATGTGGCGATCAAAGTATTATAAAACTCCGACAGATCTTGAGTTACAGATAGTTCTCCTTCCTTTAACTTGCGTGCTCATATATCGTTCGGTATTTTCTTCTTTTTAGCCTGTAATATTGACTTTCGTAATAATAATACAACTTTATAGAGGATGACTGAATCTTTCAAGTTTTCAAACGATTGGTCATCGATAGTAGTTAAATATTTTTGAACTACTAAATAATATACTTCTTTATCAAAATTTTAACTATTTAAAACTAAATATT
Organism: Parnassius smintheus behrii; assembly: GCA_036936625.1. Lineage (NCBI taxonomy): Eukaryota > Metazoa > Arthropoda > Insecta > Lepidoptera > Papilionidae > Parnassius > Parnassius smintheus. The sequence goes on from JAUPFT010000007.1 coordinate 53,294,071, forward strand.
TTGTTGTGCGAAATTTTCTATCAATTCCTCTACATTTTGTTCCTTTTGTTTGAATAACTCCACATAATACTTATAAAGATAAATTGAAAAATGTAACTTTTAAAACATTCGTTTTTGACCAGAGTTTTCACCGTCACGTAAAAACGAAAGCATATTTTACTTAATCATGTGTAGACGGTATGGTCCATTAGATCCTCCTACCTGGATTAAGTATAAAAATGCTGATGTTTTGTCACTCCAAATATCTAAATAGAATCACTCGTGAAACTTTCCAATAATGGTTAATCGTTTCGCCTGATTAGAAAACGAAGCTTATAATTAGTCTCAGCTTAACCGTGTAGTGGTAGTGTAAGAATATCCACTACCTCATGTGGTCCCGTGGGTGTCGTAAGAGGCGACAGAGGGAAACAAACTAGGAGATGGGTAGTAGTGTCTTCCTGATAACATCTAGAAAAAAACCGCAGTTACTAACTCGCCTGCCAGGCGTGGCAACTATGGCAAACCGTCTTATGAGGCATTCTATAAGGAGCCCTATGTTCTGCAGTAGACTTTGATAGGCTAGTAATGAATGAATGAAAGTGTTAGAATATAGATAGTTGGTTAGAATACTCTTTCTACACCATGATTGAAGCCGTAGACTATCAAATAACTATTTTCCGTAATAAGACCGACTATGTAACTATGTATAACATGGTTATAAGCTGGCCGGATAAGTAATCTTTATCACAATCTTTATCATTATTTATACTGCAGCTATATTATGCTCGTGGCCCGAATGGGTGACTCGACCGGGGAAGGACCACGCTTTCATGGAAGACAAGCGTAAAATAGCAGCTTAGTGCTGATATGTTTTGGATGAATACAGAGAACCGGAGACCCTTTTTACTCGATAAGAAGCATTCCATCTTAGTCCTCAACAAACAATGGATCTGCATTTTGATCCATAATCGAAGACAGATCTAGGCATCTATGGGCCACACATCATCCACTTACCTTTAGGTGAACTGTGTGCTCGTTTGTTACCCATGTTCTATAAAAACTATTTGATTTTCAAGAGTTGTCCACCTTCGTCTTCATAAACCAGCAAAAGTCTGCTGCTAGACTTGGGCTTCTCCCTTTAGGAGGATGTGCTTTATTCCTGGTGGAATCGGCTACCACCAGCAATTTTTCCGCAGCAATACGGCTTAGCAGCCTTTGAGAAAAGAACCTACTCATATTTAAAAGGCCGGCAACGCACCTGAAATTTCCATGGTGTTGCAGTTGTTCAAGGGCGATTGTAGGCACTTACTGTTAGGTGAGCTGTATGCTTGTTTGCCACCTCGTATATATATATATATATATATATGATACGATCGAACCATCTACTGGACGAAATGGGGTGACAGATTCCCTTAATATATCAAAAAATTTAGTTATGCTCCGGAACCCGGAACCGAGATGCTTTTTCGTATACCAGTGAGTACAAAATGTCTGTTTTAGTTCCTTAGTAGTTAACAGATGTATATTTTTTATTTTATCGCTGATGTTTAAAAGTTACCAATAAGCTGTAATGGTGTGGTGGTCTCAATTCTAAAGGGAAAGTCAGAATATAATAAAATATATTTTACCAAATAAAAATTTTCTACCGCGTTTTATTACCGATCTTACATTAAATCACACTTTTATTGACCTGACCCGTATGCTTGTATGAAGGTAAGTATATATTTATGTATTGGTGATCTCAATAATCTGAAATTTTGTTTGTTTGTGTGTTTGTTTTAAGCTCTAATATTTTTATATAAACACAGTAACATTGCCAATGATATTCGATTTGCAATATTTCAATAATTTGCTTTGAAAGCTAACGTTATTGAAATACTAAGCACTAAATTTCAAAATACAGCTGTAATACTTCTTTGTGATGGTTTGTTTTTGTAACCAACTGCAGTAGCAAACTCCCATTCATCTTAACTTTGCGAACTAAAATACAGTCATAGATATTTACGTTCCGTTCAATACATAAAACATGTTTTAAAAGTATTCAAGTGTTACTCACATAGCCACGATTAGATTCTTGACTCGTGTTTTCTTGCAATAATATATCTCGAGTTAAATATCCATTTGTCGTAAAGCCTGATTATACGCATTAAGTATTCAAGTAATTAACTATTTTTCAAGTTAATCTAAGCGACTTTATTATATGTAAGCTTTCACACGTTATAAACACTAAGTAATTTCTAAGCTATTTAGTATTTCATAGATGGACTATTAATAACATATTCCTGTCATAAAATCAGCAACCTCATTCGTAGTGTGACTTTGAACGAAACAGTCAGGAAAGCGAAAGTACCTAAAATACAGTGAGAAAAGACGAGTATGGCTCAACTGTAATTATGTTTCATGACCTAGCAGGAGAAAATAATAAAGCGTATCTCTGCACTGCGGATGGCAGAAGCAATAAAATACTGATTGCTACAGTAATGCAACGTGCATCTTTTTAAAATAGAATAAGGGTGACAAACGAGTACACAGTCCACCTGATGGGAAGTGGATGCTGTGGCCCAATGACATCTACATGTATCATCATTGTTACCCCTTAGGACTAAGATGGATTATCTTGTTTCCAGTGAAAAGTGTCCCCGGTCCTCTCCACATTCAAATACAGCAGCATCATGCTGCTATTTTACGCTGGTATCTTGTCAGAGCCTAGTTCAATCCCGGTCGAGCCGAACCATTCAAGCAACAACCACAATATAGCCGAGACTACCATGTAGATTGCTTCTGTAATGCAATATTCATTAAAACCAAAATTTAAAATTACATATTGCGTAATATTTTATCGTTACTGAAAGTAGGTTCTTTTGTTTAAGTATACTTGGACAGTCTTAACTGTATATTTATTGTACGTACCTTTCATCCACTTTGAAGTTTAAAAAATTCGTCAAACACATAAAATCCTAACGTAAAGCTTTGCCAAACTTATGCATTTAACTAAATAATGAAACTAACCAAAAAACAAAACCGAAAAAATCTATTCTACTCATTTACTTGCACACTTTTTAATTTGAAAGATATTGCTAAACTCATTGCTTACATGATTTAAGTCATTTAAAATAAAATTGAAATAAGAGAAAAACACTTGTAGCTGAAAGATAAAGGACTTTGTGGCCACCGGAAGATGATACCCATTTTTCAATATAACATTATAATATATATTAAAGCGTTTTAAAATATTCAAATTCAGATTATGTGCACCCTACTTCACCGTTATCAATTTTCAATGACTTCATGTGGCTCTTAAAAGCTTAATTCATATTAGTATGTACTTAGTATTTATTGACTTACTGATATAATTAATAGAATCAGGCGTTACTTTGCGGAAATCCATTATAATAAAAATGTTATAAATTAACGCATGAAGAATCGCGTAATTTAATAATATGATGTGCCTTACCTATTTTGAAGAGCACCTCCCGCCCTCCTTCGTTCATTTTTCCTTCCAAGATACAGAACAAAAGTAACTAGTGTTAAAGTAACGTTTTCTCTTAAAAAAAAACAAAGTATTTCTTGATAAATTAATTTATTTCATAGCGGCATCGTTACAGAATCCCCTAACCAATATAGTACAGTGGTCTTTGTTAGAGGTGAGAGAGGGAAATGAATAATGAGATGTGCAGCAGCAGCTTCCTGATGGTTTCCAATCCAGGACCTTCCAATCGTGACAACTATTGGAAAAATCGCACCTAAGAGGCAATGTATGGGTGTGGCCAGTATCCAGCAGAAGGCTGTGGCTGCTTGTAATGAATGAACGAACGAATAAAGGCTAATGAAAAAATTCTACCGGCGACGGAAAGTAGCGTCAAAGACACGAAACATCTGATGCAGCAATTTTAACTTAGTTCATTAAGTTAATTTAAATTTATATTATACTGAAAGATTTATTTTTATAAAGTCCTTAAGGATAAGTAAAGAATAGTAGTAATAAAATCCATACATGTGGAGAACAAAATAAGGCCACTCCTATTTTTATGATTTATTCATTAATTGCGGTCATAATTAAATTAGACAATTCATCATCATCATCATCATTACAGCCTTTCACAAGTCCACTGCTGAACATAGGCCTCCCCCAAGTAATGCCACAAAGCACGGTCCTGAGCCAATTCATATTTGAACATTAATTTTCAGTCTGAGTAGAATGTATATTGATAAAATGATCAATTGTAAGTCTGTCAAATGTCACCAATCAGTTTTTTTAAGTATCCACACTTTAATTATTTTATGTTTAATGGCATTAAACATAAAATAGTAAAAGTGTGTGTAAAAAAACTTTACTAGGACGCTATTTAAAACTAATATTAAATTCAATTTCATGATTTAAGTTCTGTGCCTTCCTTTTCACTAATAAATATGGATCTACTTGAAGCAGAAGTTGTTCGAATCGAATTATTGTTACAAACTGGAATGAGCCAGCCAAATATCGCTCGACAATGCGGTTCAGTATGTCTACAAAAGGTATCTGTAGACCAGTGGCAACATAAGAAGACCTGGATCAGGTTGAAGAAGAAAGACGGGAAATAAGAATGGAATGATCGATTCGTAGTGTCAGCAAGCCTCAGAAATTGTCATCGAACTGTAGTAAAATTGCGGCACCAGAGATGTCAAAGGTGTCAGTGAGGGGCAAGTAGTAACATACTCATTAACATACTCACCGCAGTGTGCGTTAGAGATTACTTACGAGAAGTGGGGATATAGGTTCTGGACTGGCCAACACGAAGTACAGACCTTAATCCCATAGAACATGTGTGGGATAAGCTAAAACTAAGGTAGCGAGATTCAGCTCCGGAGAACATGCAACAACTGACAGTGGCTTTATTGCAGGAATAGAAAAACTTAACCCAATCTACCATTGTAAAGTTACAATCCAAGAGCAAAAGAATGGTATGTGTTATCCAAGCCAGAGGAGGCAATACCTCACTAAAAATGATTCACATTAGCGAAACCATTTTTCTTGTTTTTATCTTTTTTTGTCTTTCTTAATTTTATTTTTGATTTTTCTTGTATATTGCTAAAAACATTAAGTTGCTTAATTTAAAAATCCATCATTAAATTTAAGAATAAACACACAACCAACAAAAAATATTAAAATAGTTTTTATTTTGAAACACAGTTACGACAACCGTTTTGGTAGGTGGCCTAATTTTTTGTCCACTACTATATTTCACTTCACTACATAATCCTTGCAATGAAAATAGTTTTATTTGATTTAAAATTCCATTTGCAGCAATGAGAACAAGATTACACACGGAATGTTGATCATACCTCATTGCTCGCTCAGATTTATCTTTAGCTATTGTAAACACTAAATTTATTTTGCACTTATCTTGTAATTTATTGTTACGATCGCATCGTTTTGGATTAAGAATTGGAACAGATTAATTTTAATACTAAATCGAGGATAAAGTTTAACACTATATTAACGAAATAAGAGTGCCTTGCAATTATTACGGCCACGAATCACTTATAAAAATCTTTATTAGTGATCGATGATTACGGCCTATCAAGAGTCCACGACTGAACACAAGCCCCTTCCATAGATTACTTTATAAGATATTTGTAAGTGTGGCATACATTACCATTTTTTTATTATTGCACACTTCTAAAGCGAAGCGAAGAGGTTGGGCCCACTATAGAATTTTTTAAATTACTCGTGTCACTTACATTAAGTCGTATTCATTATTTTATATCGCACTAATATGTTATGGAAACACATGAACAAGCGTGACTTTTGTTTTTAATTGAACAACACACATTGGTTGCGTTTGGCAGAAAAAAACACTAGGAAGCGCTTGTAAGCAAAATGACCATCGTAAGCGGTAAGCGCTGTCAGATGGTAAATAGCTATTTTCCTATAGGCTCTAGGACACTAAGTTAGCTTTAACCGGGGAACCTAACCTAATTTAAATATATATTTGTAAAGTATTCATATTAAAAACTTACCAATCACGAATTTGTATATATATATATATATATATATATATAGATTTGTGGTATTTTTATTCATGTCATTATATTACTTGAAACTAATTGCACAAAACAACTGCAAAATGGCGGATTGTGTTAGCGCTACTGAAGTTAGCAAACTTGTCCTGGCCGAAAACTGTATAGTTTCGCCGTTTTCCTTACAAGCGCTTCCTATCGCTTTTTTCTGCTAGACGCAGCCATTATTATTAAAAAAGTCCAATAACAAATTACATTGCGGATATCCTTTAATCTGTGTTTCGTAAATTCTCAGTGTACAAGATATCTCGAGAACCATTAAATAAATCGATCTATCTCTTTTTTCACTATTTTCAGAAGCATTTAGAGCGGTTTCTTGTACAAGGAAGCTCAAGATCGCTCAGTGGGCTATGATAGGGTTATGCTCGGGCAACTTTTTAGCACAACAATAGAAACAAGGATATCCGCAGTATAACGACATAGCTCAAAGGATTAGGAAACTGAAGTGGCAATGAGCCGGCTATCTGGCTCGAAGAACCGACAACCGATGGGGTTCTCGTGTTGTAGCCTCGTAACAGTAGTTGTAGTGTGGTGTGACCCTCCACTAGATGGAGGGACAACCTGGTAACATATGCAGGAAGACGATGGATGCAGTTGACTCAGGACCGTGCTTTGTGGCATTTCTCGGGGAAGGGCTATATTCAGCAGTGGACTTGGCTGTAATGATGATAATTCGACTGCAGTGACTAGTACTAAACTGGAACGGATCGATGTGGTGTCCTTTAAAAATAATTACCGTTACCGTTACAGCCTGAAATCCACTGCAGAACATAGCTCTCCCCCAATGAATTGCCTCATAGGGAGAATGATCGCCATAGTTGCCATAGTTTGCGCAGTTTTTTATTTTTCGTCGTTATTAGGAAGACGTGGCCCATCTCCTTGTTGTTTCCCTCTGTCGCCTCTTACGACACTCGCAGGGTGATATGGGATAATGGATATTATTCTTATAACTCCATTACACGGTACAAGAGCACTTGTGTAAAAATAATAAATAAATAAATTACATAAGAGAAATATACAATTCTAAAAACAGAAATACATTTTTTGTTAAAAATCTAAGATATTTTAAAAACAAAGAAGACGCTACGAATGTAACAAAAAAGTACTGTCAATAATAATAATAATAATAATAATAATAAGCCCCCTAAACAACCACACTTCCTGATTGACCATCTAATCACGTAGGGGGCGGGAAATTACTGGCGTGGCTAACGTGGCTCTGGAAACCCATAAATAAAATGGAGACTCGTTCTAAAAGTAAACGTATAGGGCCGCTGCCCGGGGGCGATCGCCGGGGTGCACCTGGAGCTGACGCTGGGTGTCACAGCATGCGATCCGTCAGCGGTGAGGAGTTGAACAGGCGGGCTCCCATCCACAAAGATACTACAGCCGAACTCATTGACGATGGTGACAGACTGACGGACAGGACAGACACCCCTGTAGATCCATATAGTCCAAGCACGGTATCATACACACTCTCGAGGCCAACATCACAATCCATACCATCGTCACCAACACCTCCATCACCCCCTATTACTAGTTTAAATACATTTCCACCTACTCCGACCTTGAGTGCTGCGCGGGAGGTATCTACCTTCTTACCTGCGTCCACCAAGGGTGGAAAAGCAAGAGTTCGAATGAAATGGAGTAAAGAAGTAAATCTATTTATCATGAGAACTTATCTATACATTACTAAATTAGAGACCGATATGACCACGTACAGACAACAATTACACGCACATTTCACTCGACAATATCCAGAAATTACTGTTTCAGAACAAAGAATCTCAGACCAAAGAAGAACCATAGTTAGGAATAAACTTCTATCCCAAGAAGTTATAGATCAATTAAAAGAAGAAGTACGAACACAATTAATTCAAGAAGAAGCGACTAACAGCTATGTAGAAAGTAATATCACACAAAACACAAGTGAAAATGATCGCCAAGTACAACCACAATTGCTTAGTCAATCACAACTCATTTATACACAATCTCAGCCATGCGACCATTCACAAATCTGCACACAAATATCACACACATCCACACAAACCGAAACCGTAATCCTAACACTAGAAAATGACATTGAGACCATAGTTGTCCCAGATCAACACTTATCAACAGATACATATATTCAAGAAATCAATGAGAAATTTAGAACAACAATAACGTTATACTCTGGGATGGATCCCGCAGCGCGACCAAGATTACCGAAACTTAAGTACACACCTAACCTGTTTCGACTGGTTAATTTATTTAATGAAACTATACTCACACAATATATATCTGATGACACACAACTTATAGATATACATCTACTTATATACTGCACAGCGGTAGTAATATCCGAAGAATTGAACTTTAAAATCACAGACAATGCAAGAACTACAAGAACAAGACAAAATACAGAACCAGCATGGCAACAGAGACTAGAAAAAGACATTGAAAAATTAAGAGCAAACATAGGTAGACTCACTCAGTATATTAACGGTTGTAGATCTAATAAACTAGTCAAAAAAGTAGAGGTCATATTTAGGAATAATGCTACGCATACCAGATATGAAAAGAGTAACACAAGACCTGAAGAATTTTTAGACACGTTAAAACAAAAGTTAGCACTTAAAGTTCATAGGCTCAAAAGGTATAAAAAAGCACAACAGCGCAAAAAAGATAACGTCACATTTGCCACAAACGAAAAATTGTTTTATAGAAACTTACACAAACCACAAACAGACACAATCGATGAACGTAACACACATACACCTAACCTACCTACAAAAGAACAACTAGAAGCATATTGGGCGAGTATTTGGGAAGAGAAAAAACAACATAACGACAAAGCATCTTGGATAATTGAAGAGGAAGCAAAATGGAGAGATATTGACGAAATGGAATTCGAAGAGGTAACAGAGTTAGACATAACACTCATTACAGCTAGGTTACACAATTGGAAATCGCCTGGTGTAGACAAAATTCATAATTTTTGGTACAAAAAATTAACATCTCTACACAAACCTTTGGCAAGAAGTTTAACAGATATAATAACAGGACAACAGAACACTCCCGAATTTATTGCAACAGGAATTACTTATATGCTACCTAAAACAAAAAATTCACCTCAGCCTTCCCAATACAGACCAATTACATGCCTACCCACAATTTACAAAATACTGACATCTGCAATCACAAAAAAAATTCAGTCGCACATTGAACACCACAGTATAATAGCAGAAGAACAGAAGGGATGTAGACAGGGCCACATGGGATGTAAAGAACAGCTGATAATTGATTCCACTATTCATAAACACGCCACCTCTAATAATAGAAATTTACATTGCACCTATATTGATTATAAAAAAGCGTTTGACAGTGTTCCTCATTCATGGTTATTAAAAATATTAGAAATTTATAGAATAAACCCGAAAATAATCGATTTCTTACGCCGAATAATGTTACAATGGAAAACAACACTACAAATAAATTATAACCAAAATACTGTCACCACGCGACAAATCTCAATCACAAAAGGCATCTACCAAGGTGACTCCCTGAGCCCACTGTGGTTCTGTCTCGCCCTAAACCCTCTGTCTCATTTGCTGCAGAGCTGCGGGGCCGGATATTGCCTCAAACTTAATACAGACGAAACAACAATATCGCATCTTATATACATGGATGACATCAAATTATATGCAAAAACAGACAAGGATATGAAGAAATTAATAGATATAACAACAAAATTCAGTAGCGATATTAATATGCATTTTGGTTTAGATAAATGTAAAACACTTCACATTGTAAGGGGCAAAGTAAGGCCCGGCGACTATGTAGTAAATGAAACGGAGGCTATTACAGCAATGGAATCGACTGACTTATACAAATATTTAGGGTATGTCCAACTTAAAAGTCTTGACCACGTACGAATTAAAAATTCTCTCGCTACGGAATACAAGAGAAGACTTAACGCCGTTTGTAAAACTCAACTTTCAAGTAAACATCTCATCAAAGCCATTAACACCTATGCCATCCCCATATTAACGTACTCTTTCGGAGTTATAAAATGGTCCAAAACTGACGCAGAACAATTAGAGCGAACTACACGTACAACACTCACGAAACACAACAACCTACACCCTAAATCCGCCATAGAGAGACTAACAATAAGACGAGAACATGGAGGGAGAGGCCTAATAGATATCCAGCACCTATGGCGGAAACAAGTTAGTCGATTAAAATCATTCTTCTATACAAAATCCCATACTAGCAATATTCATAAAGCCATCGTAACGAATGATATGAACTACACTCCACTTAACTTAAGCAATCAGATTGAACCCCAAAACACTACCAGTGATAACCCAGAGACACACAAAATTGACGAATGGAAGAAGAAAGTTCTCCACGGTCGGCACCCTCATGATTTAGAGCAATCCCACATAAATAAGTTAGCTTCAAATAAGTGGCTGAAAATAGGCAACTTATTCCCAGAAACAGAAGGATTTATAATAGCTATTCAAGACCAGATCATAAACACAAAAAATTACAGAAAATATATAATCAAAGATCCTACAGTAAATAATGACAAATGTCGCAAATGCCACACACATCCAGAAACCATTCAACACATCACAGGCGCATGCACAACTCTTACACAGACTGACTACACTCACAGACACAACCAGGTGGCCAATGTCATTCACCAAAAACTAGCACTCAAACACGCACTCATTCAAGATGCCAACACTCCGTACTACAATTATACACCAAAACCTACTCTAGAAAAAACCACACATAAACTTTTTTACGACCGCGGCATTCTCACCGATAGGACAATCCACTATAACCGACCAGATATAATTCTACAAGATAAAATAAATAATATTACTTACCTGATAGACGTTGCGGTCCCCAACACACACAACTTGCAGAAGACGATAACTGAAAAAATTAGTAAGTACGCAGAACTTAAAGACGAAGTGACTAGAATCTGGAAACAAGAAAAAGTATATGTGGTCCCTATAGTCCTCTCCACAACAGGTGTCATCCCAAATCATCTCCTCCGTAGCTTAAAATTATTACAACTAAAAGAAACTCTATATATTACACTTCAAAAAGCAGCTATATTAAATACATGCAGAATAGTTCGGAAATTCATGCAGATAGAAGAAAACGAAATAGGACCTCATCAAATCACATGAACTACACTACACACAACACGCTGCATTTGCTTTGGCTTCGGCCCGTAAATGTAGTTGAAATCCAGCCTAGAGCTGAGAAGTGAAAACACTTACCATAATAATAATAATAATAATATATAATAATAATATTATTAAGAGTGATCAGAAGAGGCTCTATAAATCATTGGAGCGACCAAAGGTATGTGGAGCGGGCCAAGGACCGGATCAGGCTGACATTATCGCATTCTGGCGTGGCCTGTGGTCAGAGCCCGTAAACCACAGCGAGGGCCCTTGGATGGAAGTTGAGGCGAGCCAGGGTGCGAGTGTTACGCCTATGGACCCCATCACCATAACGCCGGAAGACGTGGCTGAGGCGGTCCGTAGGGCCCCGAACTGGAAATGTCCGGGGCTCGACGGGTTGCATCATTACTGGCTGAAGGGGTTCATAGTGTGTCACGCTGTGCTCGCCCGACAGTTTCAAGAGGCTCTCGACCAGAAGTCGCTCCCGAGCCTCTTCACTACTGGGATCACTCACTTGGTTCCTAAAGATCAGGATACCACAGACCCGAGCAAATACCGCCCCATCACGTGTCTACCCACCATATATAAGACACTGACATCCATTTTGAGCGCGAGAATCACTCGGCACCTGGAGCTAAACCAGGTGATGTCACGCGCTCAAAATGGATGTCGGGGCGGTGGTCGTGGAACCAAGGAACCACTCCTCATTGACGCGGTCATAGGCAAAGTGGTGAAACGCAACCGTCGGAACTTCTCTGCCGCCTGGATAGACTACAGAAAGGCGTTCGACTCGGTGCCCCATACATGGCTAAAGAGGGTCCTCGAGCTGTACAAGATTGACTGTACAGTTAGAGACTTCCTCGAGCAGTGTATGGGGCAGTGGAGTACGATCCTTTGTCATCTGGGCGAGCGGATGATGGCTGCGGAGCACCACATAAGGATAAGAAGGGGTATCTTCCAGGGCGATTGTCTGAGTCCAATCTGGTTCTGCCTCTCTCTGAACCCTCTCAGTACCTTACTGGAGGGCTCCGTTAGGGGATTTCAGCTTAGGAAAGGAGGTACAAAAGTGACCCACCTTTTCTATATGGATGACCTCAAATTATTCGCCTCCAGTCGCTCCCATCTTATGGAACTGCTAAACATCACTTGTGAATTTAGCAGTTCTATTGGAATGGAGCTGGGAACGGATAAGTGTGCGGTCCTCCATGTTGAAAGGGGGAGGGTTGCTAACTCTGAGGGCATAGACTTCTCTATGCCCGTTAACTTAAGGACCCTTTCCGAGGCTGAAACATACCGATACCTGGGTATGTCACAGAACATCGGTATCGATGAGGCTGGTATGAAACAGTCAGTTTGCGACGTGTTTTATGCACGCTTGACCAAAGTGCTTAACAGCCTTTTGTCCGGTGTGAATAAGACACACGCATATAACGGCTGGGCCATGCCTGTCCTCATGTATACCTTTGGCATACTCAGGTGGACTCAGACTGAACTTAACGCCCTGGATAGAAAAGTCCGCACTACCATGACGTCCCACAGGATGCATTATCCGAGATCGTCGGTAATGAGGCTGTACTTGCCGCGAAAGCATGGTGGGCGTGGCTTCTTGAGCGCGCTCACCATGCATAATCGCGAAGTGTGCAGCCTCCGTAATTACTTCCTGACGAGATCGGATGATCCATTCTATAATGACGTCATTTCTAGTGATAAAGGGCTTACCCCTCTATCCTTAGCCCATGAGCAATGGCAGGACCCAGCAGTGCTTAGCATTTCCGATCGGGAGACCGTATGGAAGGAGAAAGAGCTCCACGGGAGGTACTACAGGGCTCTTCATGAGCCCTTCGTAGATACAGTCGCCTCCCTCAACTGGCTACGTTTCGGTGACCTCTTCGGGGAAACCGAGGGTTTTGTCTGTGCAATACAGGATCAGGTTATTAAGACCAACAACTATCGGAGATACATCCTAAAGGATGGCACCGTCGACGTCTGTCGAGCTTGTCGCCATCCCGGTGAGTCACTTAGGCATGTCATCTCCGGTTGTTCGGCGCTTTCTAACTCTGAGTACTTGCACAGGCACAACCTAGTAGCCAGAATTCTACACCAGGAGCTCGCTCTGAAATACGGTCTCGTGGACCGGAAATTGCCGTATTACAAGTACTTGCCGGAAGCCGTGCTCGAAAATGACCGCGCCAGACTCTACTGGGACCGGGCCATCATCACAGACAGGACTATTCTTGCGAATAAGCCTGATATTGTGCTGATGGACCGGGCACAGTCAAGGATATTTTTGGTCGATATTACCATCCCGTATGACGAGAACCTCGTGAAAGCCGAAACAGATAAGCGATCAAAATATCTGGACCTGGCTCACGAGGTGACCGACATGTGGGGTGGTCTGCCGACCGAAATTATTCCTGTAGTCGTCTCTGCAAACGGGCTAATCCCAGTTAGCCTCTCTGGTCATCTGAGGCGACTGGGACTCCGTCACGGACCGCTCCGGGCTCAAATGCAGAAGGCGGTGCTCCTTGATACTGCCCGCATCGTCCGCCGGTTTCTTTCCCTTTCCCCCTAACCCTTGGCCGTTTGGTCTCCCCTGCCGAGGGCTTCCATCTGGTTGGGCTTTTATTTATTTATGTATTTTTGTATTTATTTTATTTTATTGATATTTATGTATATTTATCTTTTCATTTTCATTTTCATTTATAATTATATATTTATACATCCCAACCAGATGAGAAAACTATATAGATACCCCACAATAATAATATATATTTATAGAACGCAACCAGATGAGAAAACTATATTGATAGCCCACATAATAATAATAATAATAATAATATTCTCTACTCATTTGGTTCCTAAGGATCAGGGTGCCACAGACCCGAGCAAATACCGCCCCATCACGTGTCTTCCGACTATATACAAGACACTAACATCCATTTTGAGCGCGAGAATCGCTCGTCACCTGGACTCAAATCAGGTGAAGTCGCGCGCTCAAAATGGATGTCGGGGCGGCGGTCGTGGAACCAAGGAACCACTCCTCATTGACGCGGTCATTGGCAAAGTGGTGAAACGCAACCGTCGGAACTTCTCCGCCGCTTGGATAGATTACAGAAAGGCATTTGACTCGGTGCCCCATACATGGCTAAAGAGGGTCCTCGAGCTGTACAAGATTGACTGTACAGTTCGAGACTTCCTCGAGCAGTGTATGGGGCAGTGGAGTACGATCCTCTGTCATCTGGGCGAGCGGATGACGGCTGCGGAAAGCCGCATAAGGATAAGAAGGGGTATATTCCAGGGCGACTGTCTGAGTCTAATCTGGTTCTGCCTCTCTTTGAACCCTCTCAGTACTTTACTGGAGGGCTCCGGGAGGGGATTTCAGCTTCGGAAGGGAGGTAAAAAAGTGACCCACCTTTTCTATATGGATGATCTCAAATTATTCGCCTCCAGTCGCTCCCATCTTATGGAATTGCTAAACATCACTTGTGAATTTAGCAATTCTATTGGAATGGAGCTGGGGACGGATAAGTGTGCGGTCCTCCATGTTGAAAGGGAAGGGTTGCTAACTCTGAGGGCATAGACTTATCTATGCCCGTCAACTTAAGGGCCCTTTCCGAGGCTGAAACATACCGATACCTGGGTATGTCACAGAACATCGGTATCGATGAGGCTGGTATGAAACAGTCAGTTTGCGACGTGTTTTATGCACGCTTGACCAAAGTGCTTAACAGCCTTTTGTCCGGTGTGAATAAGACACATGCATATAACGGTTGGGTCATGCCTGTCCTCATGTATACCTTTGGCATACTCAGGTGGAGTCAGACTGAACTTAACGCCCTGGATAGAAAAGTCCGCACTACAATGACGTCCCATAGGATGCATCATCCGAGATCGTCGGTAATGAGGCTGTACTTGCCGCGAAAGCATGGTGGGCGTGGCTTCCTGAGCGCGCTCGCCATGCATAATCGCGAAGTGTGCAGCTTCCGTCATTACTTCCTGGCGAGATCGGATGATCCATTCTATAATGACGTCATTTCTAGTGATAAAGGACTTACCCCTCTATCCTTAGCCAACGAGCAAAGGCAAGACCCGGCAGTACAGAGCATTTCCGACCGGGAGACCGTAAGGAAGGAGAAGGAGCTCCATGGGAGGTACTACAGGGCTCTACATGAGCCTCACGTAGATACAGCCGCCTCCCTCAACTGGCTACGTTTCGGTGACCTCTTCGGGGAAACCGAGGGTTTTGTCTGTGCTCAGATCCTCAGGATCAGGTTGTTAAGACCAACAACTATCGGAGGTACATCCTAAAGGATGGCACTGTCGACGTCTGTCGAGCTTGTCGCCATCCCGGGGAGTCACTTAGGCATGTCATCTCCGGTTGTTCGGCGCTTTCTAACTCTGAGTACTTGCACTGGCACAACCTAGTAGCCAGAATTCTACACCAAGAGCTCGCTCTGAAATACGGTCTCGTGGACCGGAAATTGTCGTATTATAAGTACTTGCCGGAAGCCGTGCTCGAAAATGACTGCGCCAGGCTCTACTGGGACCGCGCCATCATCACAGACAGGACTATTCTTGCGAATAAGCCTGATATTGTGCTGATGGACCGGGCACAGTCAAGGATATTTTTGATCGACATTACCATTCCGTATGACGAGAACCTCGTGAAAGCCGAAACAGATAAACAAACAAAATATCTGGACCTGGCTCACGAGGTGACCAACATGTGGGGTGGTGTGTCGACCGAAATTATTCCTGTAGTCGTCTCTGCGAATGGGCTAATCCCAGTCAGCCTCTCGGGTCATCTGAGGCGACTGGGACTCCGTGACGGATCGCTCCGGGCTCAAATGCAGAAGGCGGTGCTCCTCGATACCGCCCGCATCGTCCGCCGGTTTCTTTCCCTTTCCCCCTAACCCTCGGCCGTCTGGTCTCCCCTGCCGAGGGCTCCTATCTGGTTGGATCTTATTTATTTATGTAGTTTTTGTATTTATTTTATTTTATTGATATTTATGTACATTTATCTTTTCATTTTAATTTATAATTATATATTTATAGAACCCAACCAGGTGATAAAATTATATAGATACCGCAATAATAATATTATTATTATTATTAACAGTAATTTATATTATTCTATTCCTGTAGTCGTCTCTGCGAATGGGCTAATCCCAGTCAGCCTCTCGGGTCATCTGATGCGACTGGGACTCCGTGACGTACCGCTCCGGGCTCAAATGCAGAAGGCAGTGGTCCTCGATACCGCCCGCATCGTCCGTCGGTTTCTTTCCCTTTCCCCCTAACCCTCGGCCGTTTGGTCTCCCCTGCCGAGGGCTTCCATCTGGTTGGATCTTTATTTATTTGTGTATTTTTTGTATTTATTTTATTTTATTGATATTTATGTATTTTTTGTATTTATTTTATTTTATTGATATTTATGTATATTTATCTTTTCATTTTAATTTATAATTATATATTTATAGAAACCAACCAGATGAGAAAACTATACAGATAACCCAAAAATAATAATATTCCACAACTATCACACAACGTCATCTAGTCCCAAGCTAAGCAGAGCTTATGTTATGGGTACTAGACATCTGATGAAACATACTTATATATTTCTAAATACATCAATATTATAGATAAAATGTTGTTCGCCTATTATGTGCTAATAACTAACAATGTGCTGAGTCGTACTTTTACACAAGTAATATTTTTTAATTCCCGCTATGAAAAACACTTCGACTGTCAAAATTCGAGTTTTCATCATATGTCGACGTTTCGAGATGCTAAGAAGCTGTTCTGCCAAATTTGGTGATGATATCCGTATGTTTTTTTATAGGATAGGGTGAAAAACGAGCACACAATCCACCTGATGGTAAGTGGTTGCTGCGACCCATAGACATCGATTACAAATCAAAATGAAGATGTGTTGTTACCCGTGAGGACTAAGATGGAACGCCTCGTTTCCAGTAAAAAGGGTCTCCGGTTCTCTACACTCACCATACGAAACACGGCAGCATTAAGTTACTATTTTACGCTGGTATTCTGTGAGAGCGTGCTCCTTCTATGTATGTATGTGTGTTTGTGTGTATATGTGTATGTATGTAAACATCTCATAACTTTGTAATGGAATGTCCGATCGAAACGCGGTTTACGTCATCTTAAAAGGCCTCGCTCAACTTAGATTTAAAAAAGAAATTCCCAAAAACTCGATTTTTTCTAATTTTCAATAAATGTTTCTTTTGGAATTACTTCGACACCATTGCTTTGATAAATTTCATGATCTAATCCGCTCTTCTACTCAAAAAACGACGCCGATTGCTACAAACAGCATTGAAATCGGTTGATTCGTTCGAGAGATATCATTGTCGAAACAAATCTCGAAATCGTGTTTCAAAACAATTTGTAATGTTTTGGAAAGCTTTTCGAGCTCAAAACTCAAACTCGAAACGTATAAAATTATAACACTGGGTGATGGAACTCCTTTTTTAACAACAAGTTCCAGTCCATCATCTCGTTCTACATCTATCCTCAATTAAAATTAAAGTGCAGATGCGTCGTCATCCGTGAAGACTAAGACGGAATGCCTTATGTACAGTAAAAGGGGCTTCAGTTATCTACACTTTCCATACAAAATAATGCTGATATTTCACGCTGATATTCTGTGAGAGCATGGCCTTTCCCTGGTTTAATCGACCCATTCGTGCTATATTAGCTGCCACGTACTGTATTTGTTGCTAGGGTGGTGTTGCAAAGACAGTATTAAAGCCACTTGAAGTTGCGATTTTTAAACGAATGTTATTTCCAACTATTCAGCTAAATACGTTGTTCTAAGTGTGAGGCAGCTCTTTATTTTGCACGCTTTTACAACAACACAATACGACTCTTACTTCTAAAACACGTATTAAGTATAGTAATTAACCACTGGACGAATCCAAGCAAAGGCGTTTTTTATCTTCAGTCTAATTATGAAGTATCCATTTGGTACAAAAATCCTGGATTAAAAATTTGGAATCTTACAACTGACGTTATATTCAGTAGGTGGTGTTGAAAGACGTTCCTTGAGCAGGTAATCAGTGGGATTGCTATGAAATGTTTTCATGCATTTTAAAAATCCAATGGAAGTTAAAAAAATATTAAATATGATCACAACGAAAGTAATAAATTATGGAGTAATAATTTTCGTGCTTTAAAAATGAACTTGATGTATGCACACATTCCATAATACTGCTAATTTTTTAAACCAATAATGTATGAATTTATCGCCCTCGTCAGGTATAATCAAAGAATTCTTTATTCAAAATTAAAATTATGAACGTGTTTGCAATAATAAGTTGAATCATTTTATTGGAACTTATTTACAAAAAAAATATTATTTGAAATAGATAAATTATTCATTTTTAATTTTCCTACTACAAAATTTTTTTTTAATTCATCACTGCAATTAAATAGAACTTATTGATTTACTATTTACCACTTATTCTTTTCAATCAATAATCGACATTATATTTTTGAAGTAAAGTTTTTTTAGAATCCTTATGATTTGCAATTCGATGAAACGAAAAAGCTGCATCGAAAAGAGACAAACATATACATATATCTATAGGAATTAGCCTGTGAGAGAATGAGATGGAATACACTTGTTCAAGCAATTTTATTCTCAATTTTCAGAAGGTTGCACTTCTACCACGTATGAATTAACACAACTGTTTTTTTTTGTAAATTTAAAATTAAAAGACATCATAAAAAATTTGAAATATTATTAGGAATTAACAAAACAGTACGAATTGCTCGGCTCGAGCATGAAAGAACCACACACCCAGAAATCCACGGTAAGGTAGTCTTAATCAAAGTGTTTCATATGATGAATGGCGAGAACCAAAGAACTTTGATACTAGTAAGCATTCCACCTTAATCTTCAAGGATTAAAAAATTCTTAAAAGATTGCAAATGTCCTTTGTTTATAGGCCACAGCTCTCACTTGTCATCAGGTGGAATGTGTGTTCATTTGTCACTCACCTTTACTTCTTTAAAAAATATTCTATATTACCGGCGTAACTGAGGGGCGCTTGCCTTCATCGCCACGCTTGGCTGAAATTTTGACTATCGCATTAACAGGTATCTTGGAGCTTTAACACTGCTTTTTGTAGTTGGCTTGGGTGTTTCACGTCTAGCATAAATGAGACGATAATACTGTTACGAGCTTAGGGTTCGTGACAATAAAAACTGCCGATAGAATTATCAAAATTTACACTTTAACTACCGAACACCAATTAAAGTTTAAAACATACTAATAATTAATCACAATTAACGCTTTAGTTCACTTTATTTCGCGCCTAAGACTTCACTTGTATCGCCAATTCAATACTGTCTCGGTCGCGCACCTGACTGACTTTATATTGGACTTTTTCCACCGGACCGTACCGGACATTAATTATGGCGCGCAACAATACTAATATCTATCGAAATCCATGAAATATTTTAAGCGTTTCCCACGCTTACCTCTCACAAAACCTACGAGACGAAGTGGAATGATGGATTTCCTTACTTAGCCCTACGACAACATTTACTTTAGTAACCACTTAAGTAAAAGTCATATTTACTAAAGCTTCTAATTGAGTTTAGTCCAACGCTGTCATAGTTACTTAATAAAGTTTAATCCCGCGGCGAATTATGGCTAGGCTTATAGAGGCTATATACACAAAAGAATTTCAATAAAACAGGAACACTGTCCAAGTAGGTTTAAGCGTTATACTAAGATAACATTTTGCGTAAAACATTTACATGAGCTTTAAGTCAATAAATCAAAGTCAAAACTTTTTTATTCACTTTAGGCTTGCTTATACTTGTAGCGCTTATAGACGTCAATATTTATATCGGTTTTCAAAATTAAGCCTTTCTTAGCAGAATAATTGCATGTTTTCGTTGTCGACTTACTCAAATAATTCTAACGGCGTGTTTAATCGTTTGTTATGCTCTTATTTCTTTATTAACTTATTTCACTCTTTTCCGGTACACAAATGAGTTTAATAAGTTACAAGCATCTACCCTTTCATCCGATATAAAATATGGATGTCTTCAAGGCAAGAGTGAATAGTCTTTTGTAGAGACAGTGCGCTTTACTATTTGACCAAGTTGTGTAATTTTTATTAAATTTTTATTTTACTTAAAGTTCAAAATATTGGACGTTATGAATAAACTAAATAAAGTAAATTACCAATACTTTTGTTAACTGCTCTAAGTAAGCTTTTAAATGTTTGTGCTAGGATTGGTTCTCGACACTAGTCGAATGGCGGATTTGAAGTAACTACTTCGAATGTGAGACTTTTCGTGATCATTAGGGTATAACCTAAGAGTAATTTATAGTATTACATGATATTTTAGATCAGTTTAAATCAAACGTGACTGCGAGGCGCTAGGTACTAAACCTAAAAACTTTGCGATGTTACGGCGACGTAAATTAATGAATTCACTACCCCATCTTATCCCATCAGTATTGTAAGAGGCAATAGAGATGAAACAAGAGACTTGTAGCAGCATCTTCCTTATAATGATTCAAAATAATACAAAACTGCGGTTGCCAACTTGCGTGCAAAGCGTTGAAATTATGAGAAAATGTCTCCTGTGAGGCAAGAAGTAGACTTTTGATTGACTATCATGAATTAAAAAAGGAATTAGTGGGCCACTTTTAATGATCTTGATGAATCTTCAACTTTATTCTAACAGGTGCAATTATTTTTTATACGAAAATTGCAAAAGTCTTTTATGAAACTTGAAACATGAATAAAAAGTTTAAAGAAACGACTAATTACGGAGTCAAGATTCAGGCCATTGTGTGCAATAATCTTCTTCAAACATTTAATACTGGCTGTGGTTTTATAATCTTTTGATATCGAATTGGTGATGATGGTAAATTTAAACTAAACTGCTAATTAAAAGTAAATGAAATAAAAATAATAAGTTTTGGTATGATTAAAAAGAAATAATGAGCTCTAGCTTTATATTATCCTTAGCATCCCGTAGTAGGTAATTTTATAAATTGTTCTCATTGAAAAACATGGAACATAATTAACATGTTTTCTATTTATTTGGGAATGATTGGCCAGCGCCTATCTTATCGTCTGATGACAATCTTCAAGGCAGGAATGGCTTTCGTTATTTTTAACACTGCATCACTTACACCAAAAAACCATAAAGTTATTTAAACCATCTTCACAGCGTGATTAACCATTCTTTTCGACGTGGTATATTATAGTAGTATGTTGGTATATTATAGTAGTAGCACAAATGGATCGGCTCGACCGGTCAAGGACTAGGCTCTCACAGAATACCAGCGTCAAATAGCAGATTAATGCTGAGTGTTCAGCTTGACTTGGGATAGAAAAGCTAGAACAAAATACCAGCGTGAAATAGCAGCAGCACTTTACTTGGAAAAATAGCTCGAACGGAATACCAGGTTAAAATAGTACCATTATCCTGCTGGTACATATGAAGAGCGACGAGAATCGTTTTTAAGAGACCGTTTGAGGAATGCTTCGTTGCCAGTAAGTAACGAAATATTCCATCTTAGTCCTCGGGGTGACAAAACATCATATGCATTTTTATTCTCCATCGAGAAGTTATCGTTGAGCCTCAGCATTCGTTTACCATCAGATGGCCTGTGTGCTCGTTTGAGGAAACAACCATGTCGTAATAAAGTACTCTAAGAAAAATGCCACTAAGAGCCCGTACTTGCAAATAATTCGAAAAATCTATCTCTGCCGGATAAACGTCTTAATAGTTGCCCAACCTAAATTATATAGATTTAGAGAGGAGAACAGTGGCTAGGGTTGTAAGTAGTATAGCTATATTTCGCCAAATCCGTCAAATTTCGAAAATGAATATGTTTACAAAGGAATACATCCTATTTTATATATTTATTTAAGCTTTCATATATACAAAAAATAAAATCGTACATATGGCGGACTTAATTCCTTAAGGCATTCTCTCCCAGTCAACCAATAAGCTAAGCAGAGATAAACATATGGTAGGTAGTGCAGTAAAAATAAATTAATAATGAGAAAAAATAATTATCAAAACTTTCTTGCCCTCCTACGAATTCAGTAAACTAATCACAAAATTGATGTTTTTAAATAAGCAGATAAACCAAAAGTAGTATAACTACAGATGACTCTATTACTGTTCGCAAATTTACATGTAGTAGTTTAAAAATTTGTAACCAAAAATATTTGTAATGTATTCCTTTTTCAAATAAACTTGTACTATAATATAAAACTTGCAATTAACAAACAAATTCATTTTTCCTGACAAAAGTATTTAAAATAATAAGTGTTCCTTTTTCAAATTAACCAGGTCGATAATAATAAACTCGCCAGTATCAAACAAATTAATTGTCTCGACAGAAACATTTGAAATAATACGAGGGTGGATTGAAAAGTACTCGGCCTAACACAGATCCATTCAATTCTAAAAATCAAATCTACCCACATTATTTAGTTCAGTTCAGACTAGTTCATTGTGTGAAGTTCGAAACGTGTGCGATAATTAGTTGTGATTTTATAAATTTATTAATAAAGTAATCAGACATAATTGAAATAATACTCGTTTTTACGGAATTTATCGCGTATATTTAACTTTTTAATACCCGACGTTTCGAGGGCTTTACAGCACCCATGGTCACGGGAAGGACTGAGATGTTTAACGTCCAGATGTCATAGTTAACCGCGGTTACCATAGATTAAAAGTTAAATTTTATTTTATATACCATAGATTAAAAGTTAAATTTTAATTTATGGTAACCGCGGTTAACTATGACATCTGGACGTTAAACATCTCAGTCCTTCCCGTGAACATGGGTGCTGTAAAGCCCTCGAAACGTCGGGTATTAAAAAGTTAAATATACGTGATAAATTCCGTAAAAACGAGTATTATTTCAATGTGTAGTGTTCGCGTAAATATAAGAAATCATTAATCAGACATAACTTCCGCGAATGGAGCAAATCGAGCAGCGTGCCGTCATTAAGTACCTCCATAAGAAGGGGCTATCATCAAAAGCCATCCATGATGACATGGTCAGTACATTAGGCGATTGTGCTCTGTCATATTCATCCGTCAAAAAATGGATAGCAGAATTTAAGCGTGGTAGAGAGAGTGTGAAAGATGAAGCCCGCTCTGGAAGGCCTTCGACGTCAACTACTGACGAAAATATTAAAAAAAGTACTTGATTTAATAATGGGAGACCGCAGATTAAAAATTAGAGAGATAGCCGAGATTATAGGCATATCTTATGAATGAACTCAAAACATCATTGTCAACGAGTTGGGTTTCCACAAGGTGTCTGCGAGGTGGGTTCCGCGACTGCTTTCAGTTGAACAAAAAAGGACGCGGTTGACTATTTCACGCGACTGTTTGGAGTTATTTGAAGCCGATGCAGATGATTTTTTGAATCGTTTTTTACTATGGACGAAACATGGGTTCATTACTGTACACCGGAAACAAAACAACAATCAAAACAGTGGAGAAGACCTGGTTCACCACCCCCTAAAAAGGCTAAGTCGATTTTGTCGGCAAATAAGGTGATGGCTTCAGTATTCTGGGACTCGAAAGGTGTGATTATGATTGATTATCTTGAAAGGGGTCAGACTATAAACTCTGATTACTACTGCACCTTACTACGTTGTTTACGAGAGGAAATAAAAGAAAAACGTCGAGGAATGCTCAGAAGAAAAGTCCTGTTTCATCAAGATAACGCCCGTGTTCACACGTCAGTACAGTCAATGGCTGAAATTCACAACTGTGTCTTTGAACTGTTACCGCATCCGCCGTATTTACTTGATCTGGCACCATCAGACTTCTTTCTGTTCCCTAACCTAAAAAAGCACTTGGGAGGTCAAAGATTTTCGACAAAGGACGAGGTCAAAGCAGCTGTAGACGCATATTTTGACTCTAAGGAAGAATCATTTTTTTTCAACGGTCTAAATGCTTGGAAGGGGAGGTGGCAAAAGTGTATTGAACTTGATGGTGATTATGTAGAAAAATAAAAATATAACTGATTTAGTATGTGTTTATTTTCTTGGTTAGGCCGAGTACTTTACAATCCACCCTCGTAATTATTCCTTTTTCAAACATACGTGTACGATAATGGAAAACTTGGCAGAGTCAAACAAATCAGAAAAGAGTAGTTTAGTATGTTATGTAGTTTAGTTAGTTATGTTATATAACAAATTTTTTTAAGTATACAAAACTTTACTATAATTCACACATTTAATTTTAATAGCCAATGTTAATGAAGTACTAAAACATGTATTTCAAAACACAACTGTAGAATTTCAGAACAATTGTTTGTTTGGGTAATCAATTGCACAAACGAATTCCCATTCACACTGAGTGTTATTTTATATTGATATTATTTGTATTACATGAAATATAATTATGTTATGTACCATAGTATTTTAAAACATTCGATATTCCAAGCGTTTAAAGAAAAAGAAATAAATCCCTTTATATTTCTTAATGCGTAGAACAAACAAGTGTAATAATTTCCTGGTGTCTGTCTTTCCATCCGATTACAATCTGAGCGTTTTCAAGCCAAGGCTGAACAGGCTTTTGATACGTTAAGACCGTACGATTTACTACTTTGTCGTGTCTGAGGATTAAGGTGAAATGCCTCACAGCCTGTAATTATACTGCCGCTATATGTCCTCCATTTAAGCACAAGGTCGCTCAGCAACCTATGGAGAGAACTACGCTCGGAGTTTTTCTGCGTGGTAAACTTGAATGATAAAGAATTGATGATATCTGTAATAGGACCAGAGTAACAGACATAGCCTAACAGAAAAGTAAGCTGAAGTGGCGATGGTCCGGCCATATAGCTCAAAGAACTGACAACCGATAGTGTAGAAAAGTTTTCGCATGGGAACCTCGTACTGGCTACCTAATAACAACTAAAAATTAATAAATCAAAACAAATCAAATAATTTATTTGTAAAACATAGGTGAAAGTTACAAACTTGGTGGAAAAGGTATTATAAGTATTTTTTTATAGGATACGGTGACAAACGAGCACACAGTCCACCTGATGGTAAGTGGTTGCTGTGGCCCATAGACATCTACATCTATCCTCGATTACGAATCAAAATGCAGATGCGTTGTCACCCTTGAGGACTAAGATGGAATGCCTCGTTTCCAGTAAAAATGGTCTCCGGTTCTCTACACTCACCATACGAAATACAGCAGCATTAAGCTACTATTTCACGCTGGTATTCAGTGAGAGCGTGGTCCTTCCCCGGTCGAGCCGACCCATTCGTGCTACAACTATACTACTAATATAACTGCAGCATGGCTCTACCACGTAACACTATGTTTCGCTTAAAAAGGCATACAAACATTTGTTTATCACTATCATCTCGCAAGATTTATTTTTAATAAAATAACAATTTCAATTATAATTCGTATGTTTAGAAATTACATAATTCTTAATATATATATATATATATATATATACTATATAACTGCGATTGCTAACCCACCTGTCCAGAGTAGTAACTGTGGCAACTATACCTCCTATTAGATAATCTACGGAGGATGCTTATGCTCAGCATTGGACTTCTTATAGTCTGTAACGGTAAAATTCAAAAATACGAGATCCAAAATATATTAATTGACAATGACAATTGGATAAAGTAATGAGAAGATGAATAGTTTGATGTGACATTTTAAATAAATAAAGATATTAATAGTTACTTTGCAACAATCCGCTCAATTAACAAAAATGATGTGTCTTACCTAGTTTGAAGAGCACCTCCCGTCCTCCCCCAATTGCGCGCACCAATCCCATCACCACTAATCCCAGGTCCACTACTCCCATCACCACTAATCCCAGCTCCACTACTCCCAACACCACTATTATGGAAAGACATACCATTGATGATAATACGACACGTGTTTCGCCTCTACACGAGGCATCTTCAGGTGATGTAGACTCTACGGCGGCTGACCGCTAAGTCAAATTAGGCAGACGTTTAAAGCTGTTTCCTGTTGCTAAAAATGCATTAAAAATATTCCTTGACATATAATACAGAGCGACCGCGGCGTACATTTTGTGTTTAGCGCGTGTTTATCGCAATAAATAATCGATTAACTTTACAATGCGCAGTGTGGCCAGGCACCTTCACCAATGGCAGTTTTATCGCGATGTGTGTGACCTAGGCATTAGAAAAGTAAAAGAGAATGAGTCAGTAAAGAAAAATTATATTAACTGTATGGCCATTACGTTATAAAAGAAACTGCCTCAAATATTCAAAGCAGTGCTATTACCGGCATTGAAAAGAAGATTAAAAGGGAAGCTTTCGTGTAATGGAACTTAAAATTCATAATGAAGAATAAATAATGATGACTCGTCAATTTCAGTTGTTTCAAATTAATAGATTTGTTTGATATTAAGTAAGAATAAAGTTACAATTTTTATACGTACTACGGCATGGAACAGGTCTCTTTTCGTTTATGGCTAGGGATTTAGGGCATGGGAATGTCCGCAACGTTGCAACAATGCGTATTGGCGGACTTCACATGATTTAAAAATATTTTATTCTTATTTCTAAGATATGCGGGTGTTACGACACCAAGTTTCCTTCACTACCGAGCACGTGCTAAATCAGCAATTTAAAGTGCAATTAACAATTTCCTTGATATCGCCAAGGTTCGAAACATGGTTGTCCGCGTACTGTAAAATAAGTAACTGGATTCACTGCGTAAAAAGCTACGTAAAATGTTTAATCCAATGTTTTAACCAACTTCATAAGCTGCACAAGCCTGTCAATTTTTATATAATGATAAAAAAAATTATAATTATTTTTACCATAATTTTGTTTTGCACTGCTGGTGTAAGAATATCCAACGAAGATTCGGGTACGTACTTTGATCTGACAACTTAATCCATTAGGCAGATGAAATAGATCAATCAGTAATCATTATACGTGGTAGGGCCATGCTGCAGTTATATTAGATGTACAGTTGTAGCACGAATGGGTCAGCTCGACCGGGGAAGGACCACGCTCTCACAGAATACCAGCGTGAAATAGTAGCTTAATGCTGCTGTATTTCGTATGGTGAGTGTAGAGAACTGGAGACCCATTTTACTGGAAACGAGGCATTCTATCTTAGTCCCCACGGGTGACAACGCATCTGCATTTTGATTCGTAATCGAGGATAGATGTAGATGTCTATGGGTTACAGCAACGACTTACCATCAGGTGGACTGTGTGCTCGTTTGTCACCCTATCCTATAAAAAAATCAATGTGAGAATCTACAGTTGGAATGTTACGTCAAATAATTTTAAGGCTAAGTATAGCCATTCAGCGAGGAAACAAAGCTAGCGTTCTTGACACTATCCCGCGGGGAGTAGGACTGTCTGATAATGTAAGTTTGTAGTTTTAATTTGTTTATTATGGTTTGCTAATATTGTATATGTTACAATGTTATGTAAATAATAGATGGTCCAACTGTACCCGTACATTTTAGTATAAATATTATTATTATATAATTAAGAGAAAAATTCACCATTTCGATTTCTCAGACAATGTGAAAGTCATGAAGGCATTGAACGTTAACTAATAAGAAGAATAAAAGATCAGACGAGCGTCATCTATACAAGAAAGTTTGTCAATAGCTTGGTATTCAAATGAAAATTTATCTCATATCACAGGCAGGGCATTTATATTCAGACTAGCGTTAAATGGCTCCAAACTGAGTAAGTGGTTATCACTTAATAAGTCAATGTAATATTTTATGTACGCGATTTTTCGCATAAGTTACAGTGCACAATAACTATTAATTCAGTTCTAATCTTGGAAAATACCCGCGAATTTCTTCGCTTAGAATTTAAATAGAAACTAAAGATCTATAATAGTAATCTTAAACAAGTAGTTGAATTATTGAAAAAACCACATAAATGTCATTTTTTTGCTATTATTTCGAAAACTATGTAAGCTATATAAGTCTATGGGAAACTGTGTATATGGGAAAGAGCTTAGATTCAAGTCAAAGACAAAAATTCCACGTATAAAAAGTCTCATTACTTTAATCTTTAACACCTATTGTTTTGTTGTTAAATGCCCCTAAATTAAAAAAAAAAGGTAATTATCTATTTAGCATAAACACTTTAAGACATTGAAGATTAAGTATGAGGTCCTTTATTATGTAAGATTGCAATATAAAACAGTTTTATTTGAAACTTTTTTATATCACTTACAAGAGTAAATTATGAGTATTAAAAACCATCTTTCCTATCTCATAAAAATCATGAACATCTGTTATTTTAGCCTAGATACCTCCTAACATTGCCGTCTGTTCTTGAAGTTTCATAACAATCGCTTCAGTCATTCTGAAGGTTAGCCCGAACAGATAGACCAACATTTCAAAAATGTGTTTTCATATATGAATAGCATACAAATAATCAGCATAGCGTAAAAGAAACTTATATTAGCAAAATATTAGTTTATTTTTAAAATACACGAATACAACCAACAATTCATACACGAACACAATGTAAATACTACATATTACAGGAAGGTTTATATCTAAGTGACGTCTTAATTAAAGGTTGCTACGGCATGCAATGTGGACAACGAATATGTTTCTTAAATCTTACAACTATAAACTTAAAACTAGGCCTAAATGTTAGTTAACAGTAAAGGACTGCATAATTTTTTGCTTGAATTTTTGAGGTTTAGCAGCAAAAATATCAACGTCACATGTCTTGCAGATCTGGTTATATTGCTTCTCTAACCTGTTTATGGTGGCGTGGTGACCCAAATTAGTTTTACTGCCTTCAACTGAAAAGGGGACGTATCGCCTGACACGCACCAGCTTAAAAGGTACATTGAAATTAATTGCACTTAGTAGATATGGACAGTCTACGGTTCTGTTGACGATTTTGTGTAGCATCATGAAATCCAGCAAAAGCTTCCGCTGTTGCAGGCTACTTAATTTAAAATACGTCAGTCAGTTTTCGTATGAGGGTAGATCCTTTATTTTGTAAGTTTGGTATAAGCCGCGCAGATAGAGAATAAATCTGAAAATGGCGTCCGCTCGCATGCGTTCTCGCTCACTCTCTATCGCTGTCTATACTCACACAGTGAAATACGCGCTACAAAAAAATAGTCAGTCAAGATTCGCTTTACACGCTACTTGCACTCCGAGTTATCGTCAAATTCGTTCCGTTATTTTGTTGTTTTCGTTGATATTGATTGATATTTTTGTTGAGTTTTATTGTTATTTGTTTGCGTTACATTTAATTGTCATTTATTTTAGTTAAGTTTTTGTTATGAACGTTGACATTTTGTAATTGATTGAACAATGACTTTACGAAAACGTGGAAAGATTCTTCATTTCTTTATTTCTACTATTATTAATTAATAATATTAAAAAAGAATTTGTATAACAAAAAAAGTCAATAAAAAAATAAAAATCGATGTTTGAGAACTTGTTTTGCCAACCGTACCATGTGTACCAGCCATTTTCAGATCTATTCTCTATCTGCGCGGCCTATACGAACGATGCCACAAAAACGCTTCTGGATACGCTCTATGCGTTTCACGTAAATGTCATAAAATAGAGACCAGACCTGGCTACAGTAGTTATTTCGATACTGAAGACTTATTTTTTATTTTTATTTATCCAATCATGAAGTCAAATTGTCCATACACTGGATTTTGTGGGCGGAGAAAGAAGAGAAGAAGAAGTAATAATTTACGAAGTTTTTGATGTGAAACACTTATTTGCGCCTTAGCAGTAAAATTGACTCTTATGCCGTGACGGCGACCAACATAACTCTCTCTTATGCCCTCATGCCCACTCTACGTCATCGCTCTTGAATGACGTGTATGTGCGTGTGCGTGTGAATTAAGGCGGCTGCTCACTTGCCTGCTGCATGGACCATTTAGGGTGTACAGCGATCGGGGTGATATTAGAACTGTCTCTACACACATGCCTGCCGTTCAGTATCAGAGTGTACGTCTCGCTGGACATACGCGTTGAGAATGGCTCCAGTTTTATCGAAATTTTAATGTCATACACATATATTATAGTCATGGCTCTTTTTATCTATCTATATTAAACACAAAAAAATTCTACATATGTCCGTTATAGACTTTGAAGCCACACAATTGATGTGCCCCAAACTGATTTCATTAGAAAGGCAATAATGCGGAGATGGTTTCGGACCACTAAAATAATGTATAAGCACTATATAAAAAGTTTATAAATAAAAAGAAATTAATTAATAAACAAAATGTATTTCCTTTTTAAGCATAGTAGCACACGCCGGATATCCAAACGAACACACAGTCCATCTGATGGTAAGTGGATACTGTAGCATATAAACACCTACATTTACCCTTAAAATTACTAATTAATTAATAATTACTAATAAAATATAGTGCTTATAAGCTGTCGCGTGACTCTACCACTTTTAAAGTACATTACGACGTTTAAAAACGTTGCCACGTCAAAAACCATTACCACGTTAAGAAACGCTAAGACGTTAAAAAACGTTGACACGTTCAAATCAAGTTTTTTCTGTAGGGCTACCACAAAAAAGAGAAGAAAATACTGAAAAAGGTAATATTGGGTGAAGAAGTCGCTCTTAATACACTTCTGTCATCCGTGTCAAAATTTCACACTCTTAATTCATCAATCCATTGTGATTTGTACTCACACGTGTGCTACGTGCGAAAGTCACCAACGAACAGATTGGAATTGCCCCAATTGCGCTACACACGCGACAACGGCAGCTACGATCAAGGTAACAAGGAAGTACTTGCGCCCCTGTCACCCTGCCGCAGGGCCGACTAAGAAAATTGCTCCTGCTTGCACATCGTAATTAATGTGGCAATTAAGGGTCATCCCCACTCCTATACACTAGATTGCCCCTGCGACAGGCAAGTGAGTAATAATAATAATAATAATAATTTCATTTATTCGCTTAAACATGGTACATTAGAGGTGACAAATATCGGATATTGTATATAGTCCACATGTTTACCACATCTGGCATGCGAAAATTATTAATTAAATGGAGACATAGTCATGTACATACATTGATTAATTTAAAACAAATAAATATAAATTAAAATGTTAAAACTACAATCATTATTACAAGCCAAGAATTTATATATGCATTATTCATTTAAATCAAATAAAATTAAAATACAATCAACATGTCAATCACTATTAAAAGTAAAAATTAGAATGTCAAAAGAGTACATATACAAAATCTACAGATTACACAAAAAATAGTCTAAAAGAATACAATAATGTCAAGTTCAGGCA
Organism: Parnassius smintheus behrii; assembly: GCA_036936625.1. Taxonomy (NCBI): domain Eukaryota; kingdom Metazoa; phylum Arthropoda; class Insecta; order Lepidoptera; family Papilionidae; genus Parnassius; species Parnassius smintheus. The sequence continues at coordinate 53,325,631 of JAUPFT010000007.1, forward strand.
GCAAGATTCTATTCATTTAAAAATTGTTTTACGTCATAAACGCACTTTAATAGTAGCCAGCTTTTTAGTTTGGTTTTAAATTTACCAGTTTCTGTCTCTTCTTTAATGTTTACCGGAAGTTTATTATAAATTTTTACACTCATCGCGTAGCAGCCATTATGATAAAATGCAGTTTTAGGTATACGTTCTATAACTAGTCTATTAGAATTTCGATTGCTACGCAAGTATACCTCAGATGCTTTTTTGTACATATGTAAATGTTTTTTTACATGAACACTTGCTTCAAATATGTACATACCTGGTAAAGTTAGTATGTTAAGATCCCTAAACAAGGGCTTACAGGAATCATACCATTTGGCCCCAGTTAGGGCTCTCACACACTTTTTTTGAGCTATAAAAGCTCTTTTTGAATAAGAGCTATTACCCCAAATTAATAATCCATATCCATATTGTTGCAACATATCCATGGTATGCAATGAGTGCGGTTTGACTTGACGATGTTCTTCTTAACCTATTTAAAACATATACAAATCTATTAATTTTATTACAAATTTCGTCAATATGAGCCATCCAATTACAATTACTATCTAATTTTATTCCCAGAAATTTCTTCTGTTCGTTTTCTTGCACTTTGTCATTATTATATCTCACGTCAAGATCTAGTTTCTTTCTACTATTACTATAAAATTGTAAATAACAGGTTTTTGCGATATTGACTTTCAAATTATTATTATGTAACCATGAAATGACATCATTTATTGCACATTTTATGTCGTTTTCATAATAATCTTTATTTCCATGATTATTTTTTATGATTAAAGATATGTCATCCGCAAACAAAATGCATGGGAATGGAGTTGAATCCGGTAAATCATTTACATAAATTACAAACAAAAAAGGTCCAAGAACACTTCCCTGAGGAACTCCAGCGTACTTAAGAACTAGTCGCGATCTGAATTTTGTCAAAATATTATTTTTATTAGGGCTTATAACTTCCACACACTGTTTTCTTGATGATAAGTACGACTTTATCCACTGCAATGTCAGTCCTCTTATTCCATACTTTTCTAGCTTACGTAATAAGTTGTCATGGCAAACAAAGTCAAAAGCTTTTGACATATCGAAAAATACACTTGTTACATTTACCTTATCATCTATTGCATCGGTAATTCTTTTTAATAGATCAAAACACGCCATCGTGGTTGATTTGTTTTGCTGAAAGCCATACTGTTCTTTTTTTATAAACTTGTTTTCATTAAAATAATGACTAAGCCTACTATGCATTGCTTTTTCAAAAATTTTTGAGAAAACTGACAAAATTGTTATTGGACGATAGTTATTAATATCTTTTTTATCACCTTGCTTAAATAAGGGCTTGATCAAAGATAGTTTTAATGACTCTGGAAAAGCACCTACTTCGAATGATAAATTTATCAAATATGTAAGTATAAGCGATAATTCATCCTTGCAATATTTAATTACTTTTGTATTTACGCCGTCATAACCTTCACTTCTAGAATTTTTTAAATTAACTATTAATGACTTTGTCTCCTCCAGAGTAATTGGACGTAAAAACATACTTTTGCACGGGCTTTTAATGTTATACAGGTGTGTTTCTTTCGCTTGCTTAAGGTTAACTATCCTTGTCTGACTTTCATAATACTCACTAAAAGCATTAGCAATCTTCTGTGGAGATCTTAGACATTCATTATTCTTGTTTATCATGTTTAAATAGTTGTCGTTCTCCTTTAACACTGCCTCTGATTTTATCATATTCCATGAACATTTTCCTTTATTTTTACTGGTATTAATTCGTTTAAAATAATTTATTCTTTTAGCCACGTCAATACATTTTTTTAGTAATTTGCTGTAAATTTTGTATTTTTGTTTATTCTCTTCATTCTTTTCCTTATAATAACCAATTGTGAGTTTCCTTTTCATTAAGCAACTAAGTCTCAAACCTTTTGTAATCCAGTTATTTTTATATTTCATGTCTAGTTTTTTTATCTTAATCATCGGAAAGCATAGATTATAAAATAAGATAAAAAGGTCCATAAATTTATTGTATGCAGAATTGATATCCTTGTCCTCAAAAACTTCCTTAAAAGTAAGCTTTTTTATACATTCACGAAACATATTAATGTAATATAAATTATAATTCCTTTTATACTCCCAAATATCATTTAACTTTTTTCTCTGCTTATGTACATCAATAGATAATATTTGCGCGGATTCATGATCTGATAAATATAACTTTTTAACACATGTTGTTGCATTCATTATATTACTAAATATATGATCTATACAGTTGTTTCCACGCGTTGGTTCATTAATATGTACATATAAATTATAATTCGAAATAATATCATTTAATTCAATTGTATTTTTACTATTTTCCAAGGTATTAATGTTAATGTCTCCAGCAATAATAATTCTTTTATTGTGATTATTTATTAATTTTGACAATAAGTTGTGTAGTTTAAAAAAGAATATATTCACATTTGAACCAGGTGTCCTATAGATGCATATTATGTAAATATTATGTATAGGAATTTCTATTCCACAACATTCAAAATGCTCGGATTCTGTTAAATCTGAAATAAATTTTATTTCATTCCACTCTATATCTTTCTTTATCAAAATACATACACCACCTCTATTTTTTTTACGACCATAGAAACCAGCTAATTTGTAACCATAAACATTATAATTATTATAATCACTTGCTTTAACAAATGTTTCCGTTAAGCATAAGACATCTATTCGTGTATGCTCCTCTTCGTGTAAATTTTTTAATGTTAATTCTAAAATATCCTTTTTGGAGCAAATGCCAGCTATATTTTGGTGTAAGATTGTGAATTTCATATTTAAAGATTTTTCTTTATGGACGAAAGGAATCATGTGATACTTGTTTATAAGATTTTACAGAATGAAAATAATAAGTTATTAACCCTCTATTTGGTTTAGAATTTTTAGAGCTCTCGTGGATGATATTGCAATTTTCATTATTATGTATAACATTCTTTTTATTCATTAAATTAAAATAGTAAGGTATAGTTCCCTTTATTAATTGACCTTTAGGCGAATTAGGTTTAGTTTTTTGCGAGTTAATAGTTTTGTTGTGTGTCAATCTATTTCTTAATTTACTTAATGATAGAAATGATGTATCATAGTCAAAGCAATCTATATTAAAATTTATTTTTCGACTCATATGCCACAAATATTCTTTTACGTTATAAAAATTACCACTCGATGTCAAAAAAGTACAATTATTATACAACCTAACTAAAGAAGCTATATTATCATTTAATGTTTTAGTATTCAAATAAGGATTATTTACGACTTCTAAAATATATACTCTACTACATTTACTTAACTTATAAAGCACCAAGCTTAAATCGTTTAATAATTTGATTGGGTTAGAATCATTCGCACCCGTCACAATCACAATCTTGTCGTCATAGTTTAAGTTCTTAATTATATGATTAGAGTAGTCCAACGAATCTGCACAAAGAGATTGTGGTTTTATAAATGACATAATTTTGTAGTCATTATCACCCCTAATTTCTCGATCCATGAGTAGTTTAGTCGCAAGTCCTGTCGCTTGTTCATCACCCAGTATATAAATTTTTTTTTGCTCTAATGTACTATGTATTGATTGAGTTTCAATTTTCTGTTCTTTGAGTTGTTTTACCGGCTGTTTACTTTCCGTTTTTTCTGAAGTTCCATCTAGCGGACATTTATGGAAACTCAATTGAGAATCAGTTTGCCCATTTAACAATTTTGTTTTTGTCGTAATCAACATGTCCTGCTCATTTTCTTTGTTTGAATCAATACTTAATATAGAACTTCTCCTATTTTTCTTTTTCTGCACCGAACTGACCGATTTTTGAGACCCGTAAAAAAGATTATTACATGTATCTCTTAGTTGAGAAATCGTCTTTTCATATTCTATATTCTTTTTTTTAAAAGAGCTATTCTCAAGCAATAGATTCTCTATTTCCAAATTAGCGCTAGCGAGTATGCTTTTAGTTCTTTCCAATTCTTCCTTTATGATTTCCAGTTCGAAATTGAATGGGGTTGAAATATCAGGTAAACTCTTTATGTCATATTCCGAATCAGATGAAGTCAACGAGGTATTCATCTGCGAGCTGGTACATGTTTTATGTAAATTTTTTTTAGATCTTATTGTCACATTGTTTTCATATTTGGGCTCATCAGTATTTTTCTCGATAGTTTCTTGCTCTTGTCTGTTTAAATTTGTAGTACACATAGGTGAAATAATTGTACTGCTATTTTGTTTTTCGTGAACGCAATTAATACATCTCCATTTCTGTTTTCTCTCCTTAGACATAATATTAAATCTTTTAAAAGAGACATTGGTACAGTCTGGCTCGTAAAATTTATTACATACATTACATTTTAAATAATTCACACCTTTAATTTTTTTATTACATTTGAAACAATATTTAAGTAGCGCCCTTTTCTCGTATGTACTAGTACTGCGTTTGCCTTTCTATTCAATTATAGTATACTTGACGCGTTCAATGCTTGAATGAAATATCAAATAGAAATACAAAGTATGTATCGCTTTGTATTTGTTTTCAATATTATTGCTTTTGAAAGGACACTGTTAAGTGCTTAAAAGATTTTAAATCAGTTACAATATTTTTTAATATATTATTTTTTATTACTAAGAATACTAAAAATGCTATTATCATCACTAATATTCCCTTTGACTACTCCTGATAAACTTAAATGCTTGTGCTAGGAGTGGTTTACGTTTTAGAAGTCAAATGGCGGATTTGAACCCACCACCTTATGAGTTCGCGGTCCCCATCCTGCCATTAGGCTACTGTCGCTTTAAATATGGCTATACTGCCATCTATCAGCGTCATAGATTTTTTTGGCACTTTCGGACGGTTTAGGGCGATAGTGGTTCACTTACACTGTCACCACATGCATTACATTATTAAATGGCAAAGCCGGTAGGATAAATAGAAACGGAATAAAAATGGAAATAGAAACTTTTTTTCTATTGATTATAAAAATACAAAATAAATTAGAAATAGCTTGGTAACGATCACTTCAATCTCAGAGGTTATTATCATCAAAAATAATAGTGGGGGGTCATTGTAGAAGCGTGCTCGTCGCGACCCCTGCCAGCCCTTTTCAGGGCTGCAATTCTACACAGCTGCGCACCCATGCGAACGAGGGTTAGGGCGTCCCCCCAAGGCGACGCACACCAGCTCGTCCCCGTTGGTGTGGAATGCAGCGCGCAAAGCGGCGATGGGGACCGCCACCCGTCACGCACAGCCCGACACGGCGGAAGGTGGAGGACGGAGTGCAGAGTTGGCACGTGGAATGTTAGAGGAGGCATGAGAGATAAGACGAATGAGTTGATCGAAATAATGAAAGAAAGAGAATTAGATGTCGTGTGTATGTCGGAGACCAAACGGAAAGGCAGTGGTATTGAAGAGCTCCCTGGCGGGACGTTAGCTATATGGTCCGGAGTCCCGGAAAGCGAGAACGCCTGCCAGGGAGTGGGAGTGCTGTTGTCGTCCCGGTTGGTCGATCTTATGACTGAATACAAGGTTGTGAACTCAAGACTTCTCTGGGTTCGCTTCAAAATGGGACTGACGAAGTTATTCCTTTTGGCTGTTTATGCGCCGGTAGCTTCGTCGTCCAGGGCTGAGCTGGAGGAGTTTTGGGAGAATGTAAGAGAAGTTCTAGATTTGGTAAAGGGAAACGAAAGAACTGTTGTATGTGGCGATTTGAATGGATGGGTAGGCATCGCTCGACCAGGATACGAGTCGGTGCTTGGAAAGTTTGGAGATAAAAGGGTTAATGATGCTGGCAAGCTTATACTGGCTGTATGCAAGGAAAAGGGTCTTCTTGTGACAAACACTATGTTTAATCACAGGAAGATCCATATGTACACTAGAGAAAGAAAGAATGAGAGAAGTATGATTGATTTGTTCCTGGTGGATGACCGACTGCGAAAACAGGTGATGGATACACGAGTGTTCAGGGGTGCTGACCTGGGAACGGATCATTATCTAGTAATTACTAGATTTAGGGGTTTGTTCGCGGGTTGGCGCCACCGGACGGCAGTAACAGAACCACAGTCGGTCTGTCGCATCCGAAGCTGGAAGCTTCAGGAAGCGGATACTAGGGACAAATATCACACGAGGGTAGCCGAAAAGCTTGACACCATCGATGGCAGGAAAGAATGTGTGGAAAGAATATTTTTTTTTTTTTTTTTTATATAGAAGAGGGGGCAAACGAGCATGCGGCTCACCTGATGTTAAGTGACTACCGCCGCCCATGATCAACCGCAACACCAGGAGAATTGCGGGTGCGTTGCCGGCCCTTTAGAAAGGAGTAAGCTCTTTTCTTGAAGGTCCCCAGGTCGTATCGGTCCGGAAAAATCGCCGATGATAAACTATTCCACAGAGAGGTTGTACGTGGAAGAAAACTCCTTGTGAAACGTACAGTGGTGGACCGCCAAGCATCCAGATGGTGTGGATGGTATCGGGACGTTTGCCGTGTCGTGCGTTCACGAAATTTGGCGGCTGGGATTAATCCGAACAATTCCTCAGAGCACTCCCCGTGATAGATGCGATAAAATACGCAAAGAGATGCAACATCTCTTCGCAACGCCAGTGAATCGAGCCGATCGGAAAGCACTCGGTCGTCGACGATTCGAGCCGCTCTGCGCTGGATGCGGTCAAGTGGAAGGAGCTGGTACTGGGGAGCCCCAGCCCAGAGATGGGAACAGTATTCCATGTGCGGCCGAACCTGCGCCTTGTAAAGTTGCAGGCGGTGTGCCGGCATGAAATACTGTCCCGCTCTGCTGAGCACGCCAAGTTTTTTAGAGGCCAATTTGGCCTTCCCTTCCAAGTGACCACGAAACTGCACGTCACTCGATATGTCGACGCCGAGGATTCCGATACTGGCTGAGGCAACAAGGGGAGTGCCTTGAAATTGAGGGGATACGACAAAGGGGTTCTTTTTAGCGGTTAACGCGCAAACTTGTGTCTTCTGGGGGTTAAACTGGACTAGATTTAGTCGTCCCCAATCCGAGACTCTGTTCAGCAAAGACTCGACTTCAGACACAAGTTTGTCCCGGCACTCGGAGACGTTTTCCCGAGAAATATTGGCTCGGCCGGTGTAAAGAGCATCACCAGTGCTGTCATCTGCATAGCAATGAATGTTACGGGTATGCAACATATCATTGATATGCAGAAGAAACAGCGTTGGCGATAGCACGCAGCCCTGTGGAACACCAGCATTAATAGGCTTGCAATCGGAGCTTGCACCGTCTACAACGACCTTGATGCTCCGATCTGCAAGAAAGCTGGTGATCCAATTGCACAATTTCTCGGGAAGCCCATAGGAAGGGAGCTTCGAAAGAAGCGCTTTGTGCCAAACCCGATCGAAGGCCTTCGCAATGTCCAAACTAACGGCCAATGCCTCCCCCTTGAATTCTACTGCCTCCGCCCATCTGTGAGTGAGGTACACCAGAAGATCACCAGCTGACCGACCACGGCGAAAACCGTATTGGCGGTCACTAATCAGCTGGTGATCCTCAAGGTACCTCATAAGCTGGCAGTTTACAATGGACTCCATTGTTTTGGAGAACAAGGAGGTGATGGCGATTGGCCGGTAGTTGGACGGGTCTGAGCGGTCGCCTTTTTTAGGGATCGGGTGGACGAAAGCCGTCTTCCACGATTTTGGGACTACGCCTAGGGAGTAGGAGTACCGGAAAAGACGCGTTAAAACCGGTGCCAACTCTGGAGCACACGTCCTCAGCACAATTGGGGGGATTCCGTCAGGCCCACTCGACTTGTGGATGTCCAGGGAGAGGAGTGCTTTGCGAACCGAGCGCTGTGTGAACTGCACTTCCGGCATGGAGCACTCACACCGCGGGATGGTCGGCGGCGTACTCCCCCCGTCATCGAGAGTCGAGTTAGACGCAAAGAAGGAGCCTAGAAGATCGGCTTTCTCCTTTGCAGTATGGGCCAGTGAGTCGTCCTCCCTGTGCAGAGATGGAAGAGATGGCTGACAGAAATTCCCCTGGACAGCCTTGGCGAGAGACCAGAATGCACGGGTTCCAGAAGGAAGGCGAACTAGTTTCTCGCCAATTCTGCCTATGTGCTCTGACTTTGCCTTGGCAATGACTCTTTTGAAGGACCTAGAGGCGGAATTATACTTCTTTTTTAGAGCGCTGGTGTTTACATCCCGGGACGCTGATGCATCAACCCAATATGGCAGAACCTTAGGGATGGAATGGTAAGTGCAGCGGAAGAAGTATGTGGTACGACAAAAAGAGGGAGTAGTAAAAGAAGAGATGCATGGTGGAATGACAAAGTGAAAGAAGCTGTAAAAAAGAAGAAAAAAGCATGGTTAGACTACTTAGCCTCTAGTAACGATGAGCATATGAGAGAGAAGATGAAAGAAAGATATAAGCTGCAGAAAGTTCATGCGAAAACATTGATTGAGGAAGTACGTGAAAGGTGTAGAATAGAAGCGGACGAGAGGTTGTCGCACAACTTTAGGGAAAACTCCAAACTCTTCTGGAAAGAGGTTGGAAGGTCCCGGAGTGGTGCGACAGCTTTAAGAATGAACAAAGTGCTTTCGAGAACCAATGACGTCCTCTCAGAAAAATCGGACGTCATGCAGCGATGGAGTGAATTTTATAGAGAATTGTATGCGTGTCATGATCTTAGTGAAGGATCCGGGGGTGTCGCCGTGACTGGCACGCCAGACACGGACCTCGATGACACTGAGGTCATCAGCATGAAAGAGATTGAACGTGCGATTCGAAGTTTGAAATGTGGTAAGGCTGCGGGACTAGACAGAGTTACTGCTGAAATGGTCAAGTACGGTGGGCCTCGCGTCTGGGACAGCTTTCATCTGATGTGCAATTTGTGATGGCGGACGGGAGATGTCCCGGATGATTGGCGATCCGCGGTCATTGTGCCTTTATATAAAGGTAAAGGTTCACATTTTGACTGCGGGAGCTATCGGGCGATCAGCTTGACCAGTTTAGCAAGTAAAGTTTATTCGAAGGTTTTGACACGCAGGATGCAAGAGAAATCGGAAAGATTCTTATGGGAGGCACAATGCGGATTTAGACCTGGAAGAGGATGCACGGATCAAATGTTTTCTCTACGCATGATCACGGAGAAGCTTCTGAGTGTTAACCAGAGGATTTTCTGTGCTTTTGTGGATCTGGAGAAAGCATTTGATAGGGTTATAAGGAAGAAAATGTGGGAACTGTTGCCGAGATATGGTGTGGATGGTCGATTGTTAAGGGCTGTGCAGTCACTTTACTATGACTGTAAAGCCTGTGTGCGGGTAGGGCATGACCTGTCACCCATGTTTAGCGTCCAAGCGGGCGTAAAACAGGGTTGTGTCATGTCTTCCTGGCTGTTCATACTGTATCTCGACAGCTGTTTACAGAAGCTGAAAGATAGCTGTTTGGGTGTGAAATTGGGTGACATAAAAGTTAAATGTCTGCTGTATGCTGATGATGCAGTGCTTATTGCACCATCAGAAGCAGAACTGCAGGCACTAGTCACGTGTATGAAAGAGGAATGTGAAATTAAAGGTCTCCGTTTGAATGCTAATAAAACTAAGGTTCTGGTATTTGAAAAGGACGAAGAGAGAACGAAATGTGAAATATGGGTAAATCAGGAATGTCTAGAACAGGTAAATGAAATTGTATACTTGGGGAGTGCTTTGATGTGATTTAGATGTGGATAGGCGTGTCGCTGCCGGAAACAAAGTCGATGGTGCCCTGAATGCATTAATAAAAAGGCAAGGCGTGGTGAAGAGTGCACGCCTTGCAATACATAACGCAGTGTTGGTACCGACTTTGTTATATGGCAGCGAAACCTGGGTATGCCAGAAGAAGCATAAAAGCAAGTTGAATGCAGTGGAGATGCGATCTCTTCGTAAAATGTGTGGCGTTACCATAGCCGACCGAAAGCGAAACGAAGAGATTCGCAATATGGCAGGATTGAAAGATGACCTTATCACAAAAATTGATAGGGGCGTACTCCAATGGTTTGGACACGTTGAACGAATGAGTGAAGACCGAATGGTGAAGAAAATATATAGAGCGAAAGTAAATATTAGAAGGTGTCGAGGTAGACCGAGACTAACTTTTGAAGACCATGTGAGCAAATTGCTCGAAGAGGGGAGGGTCAAGAGTACTCGGATACCTAGACGTGCATGTATGAAGAAGTTAATGAACCTGAAAGAAGCGAAAGAGGTATGTAAGGATCGTGACACTTGGCGATCTGTTCTCTCTGGCTACCCCGTTAGGGATTGTGCGTGACGATAAGTAAAAAAAGTAAGTAAGTAAGTAAAAATAATAGTGTAATCTATAATTAATCAGGATAATGAAAAGAAAAATTCAATGATATTGTCGATAGTGAGATAATGTTACCAGATGGAAAATTGGAGTCCTGAAAAATAACCTGATTTTCATAGATACATTCTGACAGTTTTGTGTACTCTTAGATTTTACCCCTCCCACGCAAAAACTTGCTGTATTTTATTAAATAATAGTAAAAGACTGACATTTCCAAAATCTGACCACAATTTTCACAAGAGCTCAAAAGATCTAATATGTCACGACGAATCCTGAAAGCATATGGTATTTCTACAGATAATGAAATTCATATTACAACCGTCGCAATTTCTTCTCATTTTCAAGACAGATTTTGCATTATTAAAAACGTGAACATAATCATTAGTATGTAATATGTGATATGTGTGTGATGTACATATCTTAGAAATTTGCGTCCGATTGTAGAAATTCGTATATATTAGTTAAACATCATTAAAATGTTAACAGTGTCGAAATTTCAAACTCAACATCAATTAACACGGCCGCGCCGCGCTGTCGCACACACCCACCCCTTCATTGTCAAGTATGCTCTACTCTATCGTGTCATCGTATATAGTATATCATAATATTAGTCGTGGTCGTAGTTTAAGTACATGATTGTGCTCTTGCCCACTAGGATTTTCTCCTGAATCGTGAAGACTGTTTACAGACACAAATTGACAAAAATCCAGACCCGGAATTATTATTACCCATACAAACAGTTGTTACGTATGGGATTCGAACCCGTGGCACTCAATGCTGCAGTTCAATGCTAAGCCACTGCGCCAGAAGGAAAAACTAGATGTTTTTTTGTATCTACGTTCTTAATTAGCATCGTAGTCACCGTAAAAGTACTTTTACGACAAAATCACTAAATAAAGGGGAAACTGTAATTGGTACTCTCAGATAGCGTTGGATCTAATAAAACACAGCAACAAATTCTAAAGAAAAGGTATTTGATTAATTAGTTTTATTGATTGCTCGAGCAATTTGATCCTTCTTAATTGAATTGTAGCTTTGTGATCGTCAACATTGTCACAGTCGCTAATTATTTTTGATAGCGTTCCCCTCCTTGGATAGAATCAAGAATCCTATTAACATATTTGACGTTTTGATGGCACCGTTGACATCTGTCGAGTTTGTCACCATCCTGGTGAATCACTTAAGCATGTCATCTCAAATTGTTCTGTGCTTTTTAACTCTTGAGTATTTGCATAGATAGAACTTAGTAGGCAGCATTCTACACCAGGAGCTCGCCCTGATATACGTTCTCGAGGATTGAAAACTGCCTTATTATAGGTACTTGCCGGAACCATATTCAAAAATATCCGTTCCAGGCTCTACTGGTACCGGATCATCACCACATACAGGATTATTCTTGCAAATAAGCATGATACTATGCTGGTGGACCGAGCACGCTCGAGGATATTTTTGGTCGACATTACCATTCCGTACGATTATTACGTTGTTGAAGCCAAAACAGAAAAACGATCAAAATATCCGGTTCTGGCTCTCAGGTAACTGATATAAGGGGTGGTCTGCTGACCGAAATTATTCCAGTAGTTCTTTCAACAAAGTGGCTAACCTCGGTCAGCCTCACGGGTCATCTAAGAAGACGTGGATTCCTCGACGGACCACTCAAGCAGAAGGTGGTGTTCCTCGATACAGCCCGCGTCGTTCGCTGTTTTGTTTCCCTTTCCCTCTAATTCTTGGTTATTTTGCTAAGGGCTTTAATCTAGTTGAGTTTCATCGGGTTGGAAACCCATCTACCAAGCGTTGCAACTACGATAAATATCCACCTCCTACCCCTCCTCCTGTGAGGCGATTTAAGGCAGTGTCTATTTTTGAGCAGTAGAGTTTTGGCGGTCTATGACGTGAAATATAAATGAAATAAGATGTAAATTAGACCCTTTTTTACTGGAAACGAGGCATTCCATCTTAGTCCTCACGGGTGACAACGCTTCTGCATTTTGATTCGTAATTAAGGATAGATGTACATAAAGATATTAATAGTTACTTTGCAACCATCCGCTAAATTAACCAAAATGATGTGTCTTACCTAGTTTGAAGAGCACCTCCCGCCCTGCCCCAATTGCGCGCACCGATTCCGTCACCACTAATCCCAGCTCCACTACTAACACCACTATTCCAGGAAAGACACATCATCGACGATAATACGACACGTGGTTCGCCTCTACACGAGGCATCTTCTGTAGACTCTACATCCCTATCCTATAAGAAAAGAAAAAAATTAGGCATGGCATGCATGAGCGTTTTTGTCCATTCAATCTTTTGACCAAAGGTACTTAATTTTTTATCTACGTTCTGCGTGTCTCAAATCAGCTTATGATGTTACCAAATGTGTATGCGAGTGAACAATCAGTAGTATATTTCAAGTAAAGTAAGTTGTAGCCATGTTAGTACACAAAAGTAAAACAATAGAATTTAATTTCAGCTGTTTTTTTTTCGTATCAGAAGAAGTTTATATAGAAACAAATATTAAAGTCAATTTAGATAGACAATTAAGGGTGGATATGAATTAACTAGATTTATACGCGATTAAGAGCCGTGGTAGCTCAGCTGGTTAACGCTCGCTGTTAATATATCAGAACGCGAGTGACCCGGGTTCAATCCCCGCCGGCACCAATGAAATTGTTAATTGCAATTTTAAATGCTGATTTACCACGTGCTCGGCGGTGAAGAAAAATATCGTGAGGAAACCTGCATGTCTGAGGAATAAGAAAAAATATTTCGAAGACATACACAAGTGAAGTTCGCCAACACGTATTGGGGCTGCGCGGCGGACATTTCCTTGCCCTAAACCCTCTCAGAAATGAGGGGAGGCCTGTGCCCAGCAGTGGGACGTATATAGGCTGTAACTTTACCTTACTTTTAACTAACTTTATACGCGATTAACTATACTAGAGATATACTATTCCATGGTTTTATCTCAAGTCAAATTGAGTATCGCACGCAAAGACTAAGACACTAACCTATTTAAATGTCTTTGATCGCACGTAACTATTTGTAAGTAGCAGTGTGAATTATAAGTGCTCGCTTTTGTCATATTTTATTGTTAGGAATAGCTCTCAACAAATAGTGTCAATGTTGAGTTTAAAACGTAGAGATTATATAGGTACTCTTTGGTTGACTTGTTATGTTTGTAATTGTTTATGTTCAGAACAATAACATGCTCTAAGGTTTTATGGTAGTCTCAGACTAAGACTAATAGGAAAGGTAGACATGTACACTAAGTACTTACTAATGCACACTTACCGATCGGAAATATATTCTAAGTTATGTTAAATTTTCGTTAGCAGCAACAATGTTGCTTCTTTGCTCAACCCTCATTGCGAAATTAAAATCATCGTATCCAGTAAGTTTTTTCATTATAAATTACTCGTCACTATCTCTTACCTTTAATCAAATCAAATTGTGTTTAATTTTGCATTACGATTAGAATTTGTTAGGTACAATTTACCTGACGAAATGGTTGAATGAGCTTAAAATTAACTTAAAATGTGACAGGAAATACCAGCGGAAAAAACTTAAGTTCGCAGCCATTATTAAAATATAGAATAGCTCTGTTCTTCAATGCGAGAGGGCTTAATAGTTATTAATTATAATTGAATAGGCTTGCATTTCTTAGAATTGCAAATGGTAAAACGCAAAATTGATTTATTCCAAGAATGAAATTCATTGTCGCGTGGTCGAATCCACCCTAAAACAAATTCACTATCACATTAGATATTCCGAATAAGGCACATGAGTCTGCGATCCTCCATTCACCTGGCAATCTTAGTAATTACGAAAAATACTCATATTTAATAGAAAAGGTCTATTTTTAGCAGTAAACCTTTACGGCCTGGAAAGAAATTACATATTTTTAATAAAGCTTTACATACATATTATCATTTTTATTTAACGTATAATTACGTACCCATGGTTATTCATCATTTGTTTGTCAATTACCGTCTATCAAAAACCCCTGATGATAATACATCCCTCTAATAGAGTGGAGCCTGTCTAGTAGAAGAGACTATTTTGTAAACCAATGCTATAATCATATACAATATAAAATTACTAACGTATTTACATATGACTAAATCTTCGTTAAATTTTAAATAACATTGTCGAAAAAAAGTTACAGTTAGCTAATTATTAGCTCATTGGTAAATTTTTTCCACTTATTCATTAATCATTTGGGGCTACTAAAAATTCACTGCTGTTATAGCTAAGCTAGGGTATATTTGCCATAATTTCCATTAAAAAAACTGCCACGGTTGGCAGTTTTTTTAATTAGTGCTGTAACTAGAAAAATTCTGTTCCCATCTCCTATTTTGGTCTCCCTTTGTTGCCTCACGACACCGACGGGACGATACAATTCAAACCAACACGGGATAAGTTTAAAGAGATTCTGTCAACAAATACGAGACAGAATAGTAATCAGCGATATAACAAACAGTAAACGCTTTAGCAAAAGTAGCTACTGGATGGGTAAAATAATAAACAATGGAATACCGCACACAATAAAAGACCTTCCTATACAAAATTAATGTTAAGTTGTATATTTCTTTTTTTGATTTGAGGAACTGCCATGGAAATTGGTACACTTTTAGACCTCAAGTCTTTTAAGCAAAATCAAAAACCCGATCGTAATTTGTCCCTCGACCACTCCGACTTCGATCCTAACCCGACCTTGGCCTTTTTAGCCGACTTCAAAAATAAGAAGGTTCACAATTCGACTGTATTTTTTTGTATGTATGTTATGTTAAACGACACTTCGATAGTTGAATACCGATTTTGAAGATTATGTATTCATAAAATCGTGTATTTCAAGAGTGAACTAATATAAATTTGGACAATATTTTTTTAATGTTTTACTCAACAAGGCAAGAAAGTAACTTGTAAGAAAACATAGGAGCCGACTTCAAAGAAATAAACAGAATAAATCAATTCCCAAATAACAGCTTTTGAAGTCGGGGCCTTCATTTTTCTAACCGCTATGTCTCAGCGGCGACTCCTGAAGCGGCTATATTCAAATAACTTCACTGGAGACCATAAAACCGAGGCCTGGTTAGAACAGATGAGTGCTTGTATATGTATGTATGTAATTTATAATCTTACATATACGCATTACAAAACATAAAAAATAATATATAACGTATTTTTAAACTATACTCTCTAATAAATGTGGGATCACCAACTTATCACGTGTAGTATTATATTTAAAAATAATTTTAGAGGAAACTGTTTAGAAGAAAAATTCCATATTTTAAATAAGATAAAATAAGCCTTATTAATAATTAGATATCTCTAGCATATATCGTCCACATATTTTACGATTCATCATTATACAAGCTGCGTCCTTTGTTTGCTGTGAGTGGGATTGTGACATGATGATCAAATTGATTTTTATATTCTTTGAAGTTTTCTTTTAATTTTTATAAGAGGTTTAATTTTTTATTCCACTACGGCTTTATTATGAAGTTCTATTTTACGTTTCATAATTTGATTTTTGAGCGGAAATCGGAAGAAACATCAAAAGAATCTGCGCTTAAAATATTTTCGCCGTAATGATCAACAATTTCACACCAAAAAAGGAACTCAAGTCGTTTTAAAACAAATTTAATTATTTGTTAATAAGCGACGCCAGTCGCTTATTAACAAATAATTAAATTTATTTTTGTTTAAATTGGAAATCGTACTACGTAGAAATTAAGTAAAGGAATATTGTTTATAGAATAACGGTGTCAAACGATCCGACTGTTTGATGTCATCTGATTGTAAGTGAATTTTGTGGCCTATAGCAGACATCTATAACCTGTTCTCGATCAAACAGACATTAATTCAAAATGGATTACAAGTAATACTTACTGAAAGTCACTTTTTTCGTTACCACTGGTTTGCAAGAAAAAACCTCTGTCCTGGGAAGAACCAGCGAGAAACGCAGCGGGACTATTTTTTTAATAACAGCTTACAATCATCTATGTTACAATTAACAACACAAAACAAGTTAGAAATAGCTTGGTAGCTATCACGCTTCCTAGGGTTATTATCATCTATAAATTCCTCAATATTGGAATAGCCCTTTTTATACAAACTTAGTTTAATAAAGTTTTTGAACTTTGTGTATGTCAAATTATGTATTTTTGGATTTTGTTGTAAAAGCCTATACATAGCCCGAAGAATGAATTACTGACTCTGTGGAGTCGAGTAACTGGTACTACTAGAATAAAAATCTAAATGCTTTGTCACCTCTGAGGACTTAGATGGAATGTCTCGTTTTCGTTCAGAAAGTCTCCGGTTCTCAACATCCACCGTACGAAAAACGTTTTATGTGCTATTTTATGGTGTTCTGTGAGAGCGTGGTCCTTAACCTGTTGAGCTGAACCATTCATGCTACAACCATAGTATAGCTGCAGCGTGGCTCATCACAAAGTAATTTTTACTATTAAATTTGGATAGCAATTTATAATCAAGTCCAAGACGTCTGTTTGCTCGTCAATATATTAAGTGTGACGATTAATGGAAATCCTTCCCACAAATGGTAGAGGCCAATATTCAGCAGTGGACTTTCACGGGCTGATAAAGATATAAGTAAAAGTTACAGATTATGGACGTCCCACTGATGGGCACAGCCCTCCTCCCATTTGCGACAGTGTAATAGCCACAAAATACTATTAAGTAATGAATAATGAATTATCTTATGTACTTGCCGAATATAGACTCAGAAATAAGAATTAGGGAAGCCACTGTTTCCTGTGATACGGGTGATAACCTAGTTCAGGAGACAGCTCCTTGTTTTTAGACATACTTGGTTGCTTATAAATATTATTTTATTGTTGTTATTTCATCAATTACTCCACTGCTTAGATAAAATGCGTTTTAGTGGATCCTCGAAATATATTGTTTCACAGACATGCAGGTTTCCTCATGATATTTTCTTTGTTCACTGAATCAAGTGGTAAATTGTCACTAAATGTTACAATTTACAGATTGATTGCTTCCAGCGAGGATTGAACCCGGGTTGTTATGTTAGTTTTGTTAGTATGTTATGAAATTTGTTCAAGCAAATATTAAAACATGACAGAATACAATTTTATTTTAAATTTAGTTCTCATTTGGTAGTTGTTAATGCTTACCTGATGTAACTGCGTTTATATGTTAAAAAATTAATCAATGCAAAGCAGAGCAGTCAATTATGAAAAAAAAAATTGTACCTTATACGAGAATGAGAAATGGGTTCGTTTTATTTGATTTTCATTATCTGTAATCGGTTAAAAACGTGTATTTTACATTAAATGCTCGCCAAGGTATTTGTAATTTATCCAATATTTTTCCACTCAGTGAGTTCTGTTAAACCAATATTAAGTCAATAATTAATTGGTTAGAAGAATTAATTGGAACGAGTGAATTGTAACTTTTTGTAATCAATTCGTTTCTTGCTGACTTATCGTTATAGTTATATCATCGTTTGTTTTAATTACTAAAAAATTCGTAGTAACTTTTTCTTTGAACTATTTTATTAGTTATATTTCAAGAATACTAATTCACTTGGTAATTTCTTAACCAATATCGCATAACTTTTTCATTCTATAGAACGTAGATAGTAGATTGTAGATATGGTTATGATTTTTTGTATAAGAGAAGGCAAACGAGCATATATAAAACCGCACATGTTTTGTATAAGGCGGATGACAAGAAATGGATGGCGAAACTGGTTATGAAGTTTTAGAAGTGATTCACCTTGAATAAGGAATATGACTATCTGTGAACTGCAGTGAATGTTGATACATTTCGATATAAGGGTTACGTTTGTTTTTTACGTAATAACCGTTGTTAAGCTGTTGCTTGTTTGCAGCTTTAACATTTTCGGAGTCATCACTACTTGCGATCAGGTGCGATGGTAGTCATAGATGGTAGCGCCGGCTTAGAATAGTAAAAGAATAATGATATGAAAAACAATAATAAAAGAAACTTAGATTATCATACAGTCCTACTCCTCGCAGTATAGTGGCAGGAACACAGGCTGCGTTTCCCCACTTTGAGTGAGAATAGAACCACCCCATTTATCAGCTCAAATGAGATTAATCTTCTCAAAAATAATCGAATGAAATAAATTATATATTTATCAGAAAATTTTTCAAGAATTTTTTTGACGTGGTAAAATTCCTCCTCAAGCATTTTACGTAAGAACCTACGTGTCATTAAAATTCTTAGAATATTCAAGAGTACTAACATACAAAGTTCATTATGTAAATCACCGATCTTTTATACACGTCCAGAGGAATTTGCTAAAGTCAGTAAGAGCTATAACTGTAGAACGTTGGGTCTCCATTATAATATGTAAGAATATTAATCCAAATATAAATACAGCTGTATAAAGCAGAAGCAAATTTAGTTTTGTAATAAAACTTATTTTCATTTTTAGTTACAATTTAGTCTTAAGAAAGCGGTGGAGGTTGTATTGCTCGTACAAAGGTAGTTCAAAGTGTCGTCCAAAGTGTTTCATTCAAACTTATTTCCATAATTTGTGATATTATTTAAATAAGGATAGTGATTATCTTGGTTCCCACAGCAATACATTTTCCGTATATTTACATCATATTGGACGTGTTTCCTTCTTATTTGTTTTGTACTAAAACATATTCAATATTCATTTTTACACCAGGCATAAATTATGTTGTAAATTTTGATGATAACAAAATGGACCGTAAATATTCGCAAAAGACAGAGATTCCTACCAAGGATGATTCGCGAGGATAGAAAGGTAGTATTCGTTAGCTATGACGTCAAACACCTGAGTCACGCCTCCATGTTCATGGATACAAATTAAAAAGTTAAAATTAAACGTGAATCAGTAAAATTAGCTTAATTTAATGTGTAGTATTCACGTTGACATAAAATAAGAAATCATCATTGCATTTATATTAAATCCGTGACTTGTGCGTATATGTATTATAATAAAGCGGAAAAGTTTTCTGTTTTTTTTTGTACGTTTCTATGAGCGAGGTCAGTTCAATAATTTTTGCTGAAACATTGGCAAAATTAATGAAGTACTTTCAGGTATCTATCAACATATGTTATCGCGTATCCACTCACCGTCCCACTCCCGGTTGAGCGTCACTCACCCCGCCCAAAAAATGTCCCGAATCGTGATTTCTCCTAAGGATCAATTTGTACCTATACACGAAATTGGAATATGTACAAATAGATCCTTGATAAATTTGCTATCAACCTCTTATACTTATTAATCAATTATATTATCAAAATAGTATAGCAACATGAAATGAAAGAGTTTAGAAATAAATTCTACCCGTTCTTAAAGAACATATTCCATTTTTCACTTTATTCAAACGGAGCTTAGCGGCAAAGTATGAATTTTTGAGAAAATTAAACTTTGAACTTTTAAAAAAATCGATAAATAAAAGAAAAGGGTTCATATTTCGTGGCAGATAGCGGAAACTACGATTGATATCGTTTTTATAGGTACAAGAGATTGATAGCAAATTTCTTTTTTTTTTAATTTGATTTATTAGAATTATTTCGTACTGCACACTTTTTATATATCGTGTATGGTTTCCTCTAAAACTGAAAAAAACCGCGCTTCGGGACTTTTTCGGACTTTCGGGAATGACGTTCATCCATGAGGAGGAAGGAGAGTGGTTAAAATTTAACTTCTCTCTATAACGTATAATTATGCCAATAAATAAAAAAATTAACAGTTATAATAGTAACAGCTTTTTTAATTTTTCATTGCCATCTAAAATGCTTGCACTTGCTTGTCACATGTCGTGTCCCGCGGCTCGGACACGTGATATACGTGGGTGAAACCGCGGGGCAGAGCTAGTAAAGAGCTAATAAAGTTCTCGGAAAACAATCATCGGTTCATAATAATGTTATCCCTAAATAATAAAGAAACTTTTCCTGTAGCTGTCAAAATAAACAGTGGCCGGTCAACTTTTACAACTATGTTTAAAACGCCATTACCGGGATTTATTATAGCACCTACGAAAATATACAAAAGATCGTTATGTTTACAAAATTTTTTGTTTTAAAAACGAGACATTTAACGTCCGTTAAAATGCGACTGTATAACTTCCTGAGCAGAAGCTGAACTTAAGAGGATTATGCTGTCATTAAATTTCAATTTTGCTAAAATTTATAAGCATGAGATAAATTTTTGTTTAGAACGGGTTATAATGAATATCTTCATGATCATAATTACCTTGTGTCGCAAATAGACGTTCAACGCAGTATCTCCTGGAACCTAACCTAAACGCGAAACTCGTTCTAGGACACGAATACTCTTAATTATTGCACATCTCAATGCACAAACGCACGCACTTGCTTTTATTCTCACGACACTAATACCCAATTTACGATATACAGTAATACACAATAAAGTGTACAGTGATAACAATATATATATATAATACACTAACAACATAATAACAATATATAGAATACACACAATATTGATACAGGTAAAGGTATCTTACACTGTAAATTATGAGCTAACGTTGCTAAAAAAAGTTTTTAAAATTTTGGCAAAAAAATTTGGTAAAGGCTTCTATTTTACATAATATATCCGAAACATTGTTTTTAACTTGTAACATTGGTAAATGTACAAGCTTTAGATTTCGTTTCAATTAAAATAAATTAAAAAGTGTATTAAGCTCATACAAATTTTGTCTTGTGAAAGCGAATGAAAAACGAACGCACCTAAAAACCAATTACTAATTGCTTATGATATACAATAAATAATCCAAATTATGTAAGTACTTACTTACTTATACTTCCTTAATTTTCGTTTTTTTCACAATTTTAAGGCGAGAGATTGATCGCTAAGATTTCTTTTAGACGATTTTTTTAACGTAACATTTTTTTGATAACCTAAAGTTTATTACACTAAACAAAAACATTAACCGTAATATATTATACAAAATATTTTCTTGAAAACATAAATAGACAAACATTTACTCTTTTCTTTTATATGTAAGTTTTGGAAAAAAGGCAAAGTTGGAATGAGGTAAGTAACTAAATATTTACTCAACTAGGATTTCATTTATTTTATAAAACGAGTGAAAATTAAATGTAAGGTCCTAATGGTAAGTGGTTTTTTATCGTGGGGAAATCCTCATGGATACCTTTGGCTACGTGGGTAACGGAAAGCTTATGCAGGATTTCCCACCGGTTAAAACACCACACCATCAGCTAACGCGAGGGATCCGGAGATCTTCGTTCGCAACGCAGCTAGGGCAGCTCTCTCGTTTTGCTTTATTGGAATCACGTCTTAGGGATTTTGTTGCGGGATTTTTTTTAAACTGAAGTGACAAACGAGCTTATAGTCCACGTGATGGTAAGTGGCTGCTGTTGTCAGTGTATATGAACACACAGTGTGTATGAACACTGCAATTAAAAAACAAAGAAAGTTATAAATGCGTTGTCACCTCTGAGAGCTAAGATGGAATGCCTCACAGCCCGTAATTGTATTCGCTCTCTATACCCTTCAAACGAGAACACAGCACAACCAATGCTTTTTGGCGGTAGAAATAGATTCCTATCTCCTAAAAAACATTCTGCTCAAATTCATTACGTGCGAGATAAGCAGAATTTTTACACAAAGTTTTATTTTTATTTTAGATTATTATTTAAAAATATAATAATTTTAGAGATTTAAGCACGATAACGAAAACAGAACAATGAAAGACTACGCATCAGCGCACATTAATAATGTGAACGCGAACTCAATAACTTTACAAACACATTTAATTTAATCTCTGAGTACAATATATCCCCAAGTATTCATTTTCATTTTCTAGCCATTGTTGAATAGAAAACAATAGCCTTTAGAATAGCTTAATGTCACAATCCGAGAAACTATGCCTGTTATAGATATCATTGCAACTCATCGAAAACATTCAATGAGCCGAGGTAGCTCAATGGATTATCTCTCGCGTAAATTTCGCGTAGTATTTATTATAATAAAAATATTATAAACAATTTGAAATGCTGATTTAATACGTGCTCGGCAGCGAAGAAAAACATCATTAGGGAAACTGCATGGGTGGGTTGTAACATTGTTCACGCCCACCCGTGGAGAGGGCTATGCCCGAAATTTCTTTGGACCGTGATTTGTGGTATTCCTTATGGGAGGCCTATGTTCAGCAGTGGACTTTTGATGTGCTGTAATGATGATTGTGAATATGATGATGCCCAGTCGTGACTCTTAGGTGAGGACTGCGCATACTGGGGGAGTTTTGGTGGCCACACAGACTACTGTGCCGGTCGGCTGGCCCGCACGTTTCTTTGACAACCCGTATGTACCATATGCAACCGACACATTGCTTTATCTTTATTTGTACTCTTTTATATTATTTGTACGCCATATTAAAGCATCTGTTCCAGGCAAAGCCAGAGAGGGTTGCTAGTAATTAGATATTTTTTTTAAATCTGACAAATTATAAGTTTCTCTTTATGGTGTAAGAGATTCGCATCTCAAATGTCTTGTTATTACAAACTTCACAATTCCAAATATTAAAATTTCAGTGGTAACAATGTCACCACTACTTCAAAGTCAAAGGACAAATAAAATTTTTGATTAAAATAAATTTCTCTAGAGCCGGCACTAGCTTTCTAAGCGCTCGAATTGAAAAAAGTTTGTTAGCAGACGACTGAAATTGATTCGCTGTGAATATCGATTTGCTATTCTTACTTATACGCATGATATTTGTCAAGTCTCAATTGTACATCAAGATTTAAAAGTAAAGAATAACTAAAATATCTCAAAGTAAAATGTCCTAACGCCATTTGCACAATCAATAAAATACAAAACAAATTAAGCTCTTTCTAATAAAACCAGAGCTTCGAAATAGCAAATTAAACAGATCTAAAATCCGACGAAATTAAATTATGCATTATTTTCAAGCAAGCCGTTTAGTCAACAACTAAGTTCAATGTTGATCTTTACATTCACTCCAATGACAATTATAGAGTGAATGCAAACAAATTAACGGTATTGCTCGCTCACAATACCTATAGCTAAATAAAGCTTTGCACGGCTTACATGATAGAGCCACGCAACAGTTATATTACGGTTGCTACACAAAAGCTCGGCTCAACTTAGGAAGGACCAAGTCCTTGCAGGATACAGGCATAAAACAGCAGCGTAATGCTGCTGTATTTTGTGTGGTAAGTAACACATAACTGGGACCCGTTTTACTGTTAACGAGGCATTCTATCTTAGTCCTCAGGGGTAATAACCCTTCTATATTTTGTTTCTTGATCATGGATAAATGTCAGTGTCTATGGACCACAGCACCCACTTACTAGTAGATGAATTGTGTGCTCGTTTGTTACCATAATTCTATAAAAAGAGAAGGTCAACAAATCTGCATTTTAATTATGTATCGATCGAGAATATGTAAGTGTATGTTAACCAGAAACATCTGACCGTCGAATAGATTTTGCATTTGTTTTTCTCACCTAAGTGTTCAATTAATGTAATTAAAATTAGATACTGGGCTCAACTAAGGATTATTTGACTTATCCATAGTGAATGGTGTAATTATATAAACGAGATGGTTATAACGCCGCGATAATCGGAAGCTATAAGATTTATCTGAAATCTTCCATAGTCGCCTCCAACGACAGCCACGGGACTAAATAGGAAGTTGAACTCATTTAGGTCGTCAACACACGACAAAATAATACATATGTGCCCCCTGAGAATAGCGATAGCTATCACAAAACCAGAGGTGAGTACATAGTATATAAATACACGTTTTCGAAATGCTAAAATTATATTTCTTTTCGGTTACCATTTGCGTGGTTTATTTTTTTTTAACAGATAAATTATACTTTTTAATAGATAAATAATTCTGTATTACTACTTGTTCATTCCAAGAATGCCGTTACCTCCCGCCGCGCTCCCTCATTCGCGCCTCATGTGTCGTCTTATTAGTACCGATAACATCGACTTCGTAATGTTTTACGTATATGAAATGTTTTAAATATAACATAAAACTATAAAGATTCTAATATAATTGTATAGGACACGTTCATATTCACTGTTATTATTTTACTTTACTAAATAAATTATTTTATAACATGCATTTTTTCTACTTCTTTGCTCTCAATTTCTGTGTGCAGGACAACAAACTACTCACCTAGTTTTGCTCAATTTGTCAAATAATTAGTCATTATGTTTATGTATTATAATAGATAAACATGATGACTTTTTGTGCTACGGTACCGTCAGCTGTGATATCATAATGGTCGACGACGGCAAACTTGAAATGAAAGCGTAGTAGATAGAATGATTTGTTGTAAAATTTATACTAAAATATGTATAAAATTACATGTGACATTCATTATCATCATCATCATTACAGCCTTTCACAAGTCCACTGCTGAACATAGATTTTACATATTTTACATAGGCAGATTTTACATAGGCATTACTTGGGGGAGGCCCCAAGTAATGCCACAAAGCACGGTCCTGAGCCAGCTGCATCCATCGACTTCCTGCATGTCTTACCAGGTCGTCACTTCATCTAGTGGGGGATCGCCCTACACTACGCCTACCGGTACGAGGCTGCTACTCGAGAACCTTTCTTCCCCATTGGTTATCGGTTCTTTGAGCTATATGGCCGACTCATTGCCACTTCACCTTACTAATCCGTTGGGCCATGTCGGTAACTCCAGTTCGACTGCGGATATCCTCATTTCTGAGTTTATTACGCAGAGAAACCCCGAGCATATCCCTCTCTAGCTCGCTGAGCGTCTTTGAGCGTCCTCATATGGCCAGCAGTGAAGGACCACGTCTCAGTCTGTAAGTCATCACTGGCAACACGCACTGGTTGTACAATCTAGTTTTCAGAGTTTGAGGTATAGCTGACGAGAAGATGTGTCGCAATCTCTCGAACGCTGCCCAGCCGAGTTGAATCCGTCGATTGAACTCTCGGTCGAAGTTGGACTTAAAGTAGAATCCCGATTATCTGGATTAATTAAAACCAGGGGTATTCCGTATAATCGAAAATCCGGATAACCGATTTCAAAGCAAATCAAATAATATTTAAGTTTTAATAATTTTTTATTATGTAATGGGTTTTACTTAGATAATACGATATATAAAAAATAAGCTATAACGATAGATAATGAATTACATAATACCTATATAATTTAAAATTTTGGTTGGAAATAACTTGTTATAGATTTTTGACGTAATGAATCACCACATGACAAAATAATTTCTTTTTCTCGCAGCCAAGTCCCTGATGCGCTTCAGTTGTAATAACTGTATGGGATCCAATTCGTCCTATCTTTCAAACCACTTAAAAGCAACATGTAGAGCTTCAAAAGCTTCTGCATGAGATAGTACTTGACATACATCACCAGTTTCAGTCTCTTCTTCATCTTCTCTCTCGTTACTGTTTAAATCCTCAATGATTTCTTTATCAGTTAATATTTGGAATCCAAAATCTTCACTATCGCGGTTTAGCCACTCCATAATATTCTCTTCATCGCACCCTTCACCAATGCTAAGAATTTTCATTGCTTCGGTTATTTTTTTAAAATCGTCGTGCGGTTTAATTGAAGAATCAGGTAGAGTTAATTTTAATAATTTATTCCATGCCCTTGTTAATGTTTGCAATTCCACAGAATTCCACACTTCTACCAGCACATAACAACAATATTTTAAATTAATTTCTTTAAAAAACTTTAAAAACGTTTCTATTTCACTGTCGTCTGCTGATAAAGGACGACGCAGTAGCTGCTTTCTGTATAAACGTTTTAAAGTTTCAATGGCACTTTGGTCCGTAGGTTGCAATATCGATGTTACGTTAGGGGGCAAAAACTTAACCGT
Organism: Parnassius smintheus behrii; assembly: GCA_036936625.1. Classification (NCBI taxonomy): domain Eukaryota; kingdom Metazoa; phylum Arthropoda; class Insecta; order Lepidoptera; family Papilionidae; genus Parnassius; species Parnassius smintheus. The sequence goes on from JAUPFT010000007.1 coordinate 53,351,907, forward strand.
GAACTTCCCATTTTCTCGATTAAGTGTTTCAGCGGAAGGGTGCGTTGGCACATTATCTAATAACAACAATACATCCCCCTCTTTTTCCACGTCCTTTTGAAATTTCTTCACCTTAGGAATAAACGTATTTTCATACCAAGTAAGAAAAATATCTGTGTTCATCCACGCTTGTTGTTGGTTAGCGTAAGTTAAGGGTATTTTAACATTTTTGAAACAGTGCGGATTTTTTGATTTACCAATAAGTAGCAGTGGCACAATCGATGTGTTTCTTTAGCGTTTGCGCAAACCATAACTGTAACTCTGGCCTTACTCACTTTGTGCCGCTCATTTTCACGTCGCGATGCTAATGATCTGCTTGGTAGAGCTTTCCAATTAAGACCTGTTTCGTCCACATTGTATACAAAATCCAAACCGTATTTTTTTCATCTATAAATTCCCTTAACTCGTCTACAAAAGAGTCGACTGATGCAACGTTAGCAGACAGTTTTTCTCCTTGAATCTCCAGTTCTTGAATTCCATGTCTGGATTTGAATCTTGCTAACCATCCACAGCTCGTCTTGAAAGAAGTATCACCACCAAGTTTTTGATTAAAATCCAATGTTTTTTCACATAACAGAGGTCCAGATATGGGCTGACCGCATGCTCTCTTTTGTAAGAACCAAGTAAAAACTGCATTCTCCAGAATTTCATTTTGAGATTTTTTCATGACTTTACGTTGCGAGCTTCCATCTTCTTGCTCAAGTGCGCAGGTGAATTTCATTAGGGAATCAGAATTCTTTTTAATGTCTGATATCGTAGAAGTTCCGACATCATATGTTTGGGCCAACTTACTGCCAGATTCACCATTTTTTATACTCTCAGTTATCTTCATTTTGTCATTAAGAGACAACACTACTCTTTTTCGCTTGGACATTTTAAATTTCCAACACAAAACGTTAACAAAAATTAAAGACAACCTTTCAGTTGAACGCTATCAAAGAAAATGAAACAATAACAAACACTATCCCGCAAACAAATGAAAGCGGGAGTACACCGTCGGAGGCGGGAATAAACTTGTAACATGTCTCGTTGCGCCGTCAAAACATTTTTAAATTAATAATTAGAGCCGAGACGAATGAGTCCGGATAATCGGATGTTCGGATAATGGATGTTCGGATAATCGGGATTCTATTGTACCTGGGACAAATAGTCTGACTAGGTCTATTTGTCCCAGGTAAACGTACTCGTCAACAACTTCGAGCATAGTGCTCCCAACAACTACCGGCATAGGTGTGACATGGACATTAAACAACATTTGACATTGTAAAAATTTTATTATTAGTTGTAAATTGTTTTATTACGCTATAACAGTTAAATTATTATTGTTTCATAATACAGATACGTTATAGTTGTAGCACGAATAGATCGGCTCTACCGGGGAAGGACCACGCTAACCTAGAATACTAGCGTAAAATAGCTACTTAATGCTCCTGTATTTTGTGTGGTGAGTGTAGAGAACTGGAGACCCTTTTTATTGGAACCGAAGCATTCCATCTTAGCCCTCAGCGGTGACACATAAACAAACATAAACTGCTAGTTCCTAAGTGGTAGTTGATGGGCTGTGATAAATGCAATTTTATTGGGTGGTAAGAGTTTTTTGCCTAGAAGTCCGTGCGGGTAAATGAAATGAAATGAAGTGAAGATTTATTTGCTTTGAAAAAGAGTACATTAAAGTGGTTATTACAAAGTGTAGTTCAGCTTTTTCAGCCATCTATATTAAAATATCGAATACAATTAAAATATTCATCAAAAAAAAATAGTTATCGTTTACAAATTATCAATACTAATACCAATCCATACCAATTTAGAAATAATTAAAATTGAAAATGCAATTAAAAATATATAACTACTGTTGTGTGACATCATGTCAAATTTAGGTAGTCATTCACATTATAAAAACAATGATCATTTAGCCACTTGTAAAGGGCGCCTTTAAGAGTAGGTAGGTACTATACTCTTATCTATTTTTTTCGTCAAATAGCAGAGCTTTCTTCGATGTGTTCCGGTTTCAAAAATGTGGAGAGCCTGTATAATTACAGGCCGTAAAACGTAAAACATTCTATCTTAGTTTTCAGAAGGGACGACGCAAGCCTTCTTTGTCTGAAGTTGGCCGCAAGACTGTAAGTTCGTTTGTCATTTCAATTTTATTAAAAAAAAACGTGTTTGTCTAGCCGTTATTACATGAAAAATAGTAACATGCAAACTTAAGTCATACATATGTAAAACAACGCCGACTAAAATTTTAAATACGTTACGTTCATGTAAGTATAAGCGGTAAACGTTAGATAATATTCCTACAATATGTTTTATGCTGCTTTTACATTGTACATTTACGACAACACCAGGGCCTTTTACAGTAAATTTTAGATAAGAGAGTAGGCTTAATGAGTGCTTGGGCAGTGTGTGTTGATCGTATGCCCTCTTGCATGAAAAAAATTTTGAGATTATCTTTTAAGCTCGGGCTTGAAACACTTTGTATACAAATACGTGGCACATTGCCTCGTATGTATTTCACAAAAGAGAATTTCTCGTGCACCTTTACAAAATATCACTTCATGGGAAAAGCAACACACCCAATTTCACACTTTACCAATCGACTCTCTAGATCCCTTGCCAATATGAAGAACACAAATTCGTTCTCCTTATGGTAGATGCTTTTACTAAACTTTCTCTCTTGTATCCCATAAGATACTATACGGGGTGCCCAAATTTTAATTAGGACGTATGTTCAAATCTAACGATTTTGTACCGTGAATAGACGAACTTGGCTGCAATCTCCTATACATAACTTTCGAAATGCTTCACCATAATCATCATAAACATATTACGCATACAAGTTCATTACAAAAATGCATCGTGGTCAGACACGTTGTGGAAGCTTTAATTGGTTTTAAACATCACGAAGCAGAAAACATTTCAAGTTTCTTCACTGAATCTCCTGATCGGCACCGAAGCTACCATCCCAGTTATTCGCGCATTGGTGCGTGATGACGCCGTCGAAAATTCACACCTAGCCGGGAGGCTTTACGAGAGATCACCAGAAGCAAAGCCTATCCTATTGAAGACTAGTCACATCAAAAAAGACGAGCGAGTTAATCAACAATGACAACCACATCGCCAATTTAACCTTAACGATTATGTGTTTGTTATTAAGTTTTCACTGCTGTGGTACCAGTCACTCAAGCGTTCGTCACTTTGCGTTTGTCGTTACACCTTGGTGTCTAGTCCATCGACTATTGGGCTGGTTGAAAGTGCTGGTCGCTGTGGTAGCAGTCACTCAGGCGTTCCTCGTTTAGCGTTTGTCGCTACACTTTGGGTCTCACACGCATGAATATGGTTTGAGCAATGAACAGGCTTAACGTATGAATACGGTCCGCATCAAGCATGTTACATATAGATCAGAACGAAGCACGAGGAAGTCCCCCCTCGCAAAAGTTGACCTGGACTTGTGAAGAAAGAAGCCTATTCTGGGTTTAGTTTTTCTTTTAAAGAGACGTCTCTGTTTTATTTTAGATTGACGAATGTATGGTTAACTTCATTTACTGTGTGAATACTTTGATAGTTGAAGTTCGAATTAACTGAATGATGATCTAGAGAAAGACTTGCGAGACTGAGTGCATTCCTTCATATAATACTCTTGAACTGTTTCTAATTTAACGTTTTTTGCGGAAAAAAACATGGATGACGAAGAGATTACAGGATCAGTCCTGTATCAGAATTGTCAATACCTTTGAAAGACGTTTACAAGGAAGCCGAATAGCCAATTTCTACTACCGCTGTAACTTCTACTCCTAGTGATATCTCTCGAATAGCTCGTGTCGAGGCGACATACAATAAGGAGAGGCGGTGTAAGGAATACCACATCTAAGTTCATTCGTTCTCGCGCTGCTGTGTGTGTCGGTTCTGTGGTAACACTATTCTATACGTTTGGTAACTAAGAAATGGCCCCGAGTTCCCGGCGCACTTTAATCGGGCATGGGTGCGAAGAATCTCCGGGAGGAAAACCGGCGACGAGGTTCGCCACCCGTCACGTTCTGTCTCCCGAAGAGGCGAAAAGTGGATTGCAGAGGCAAAAAAAAGCAGGTAAGGCTGCCGGATATGATAGAGTTTCACTCGAAATGCTAAGGGCTGGAGAGGAAGTGGTGGCAGGCCTGCTGCACACCTTGTTTAATTTATGCTGGAAACTGAAGCGGGTACCGGTAGACTGGTGCAAAGCCGTAATAGTCCCAGTACATAAAGGAAGAGGGTCGCAGCAGGACTGTAAAAACTACCGTGGCATCAGCCTTCTTAGCATTGTGGGAAAACTGTATGCTAAGGTACTGATTGAAAGGGTCATGAAAGAAACTGATGGAAAAATTTTGGATGTGCAAGCGGGATTTAGAAAGCGAATGGGATGTACAGATCAAGTCTTTTCCATGCGCATGATCGCGGAGAAGTTTCTGGCCAAAAAGCAGAATGTTTTTTGGGCGTTCATGGACTTGGAAAAGGCCTATGACAGAGTGGATAGGGATTTGCTATGGCAAATACTGAACTCATTTGGGTTGAGCGCTGGCTTGATACAGGCATTGGAGTCTCTTTATAGGGACTTTAGTGCTTGTGTTAGGATCAACGGGGTCTACTCGGACTGGTTTGACATCCGAAAGGGTGTCAGACAGGGCTGTGTGGCTTCCCCGTGGCTGTTCAACCTATTTATGGACAGTAGTTTGCAAAATTTGAAAGTTGAAGAATGCGGATTAAGAATGGGTGAGTTAACCGTCAAATGCCTTTTGTACGCCGATGATCAAGTTATTCTTGCGTCGTCGGCGGCCGAGTTGCAAATGATGGTTACATTAATGAACGGATCATTAAAAGAAAGGGGTATGAAAGTGGACGCAAGTAAGACGAAGGTTATGGTTTTTGAAAGAGAAGAAAGTAAAACAATTTGTGAAATAAGAATAGAAGGTGAGTTGATCGAGCAAGTAGATGAGTTTATATATTTGGGCTGCGTATTTAGAAGGGATGGGAGATATGATAAGGATATAGAACGACGAGTGCATGCGGGAAATAGAGTAAATGGGGCCTTGCACTCTATTGTGAAGAGTCAAAATGTGTCGAAAAAGGCAACGTATGGCAATTCACAATGTTGTGTTGGTCCCTACTTTAACGTATGGTAGTGAAAGTTAGGTGTGGCAGAAGAAGCACGAGAGTAGAATAAACGCAGTAGAAATGCGGTCGTTAAGGAGTATGTTAGGGCTGAATCTGAATGACAGGGTAAGGAATTGTGTAATAAGAGAAGAGTGTGAAAAACGGGCCAAATTAGGAGTACCCTTAACCGACGAGCATGTATGCGTAGGTGTATGGATGTGAAGGAGGCAAGAGAGATGTGTCAGGATCGTGCCAAATGGAAGTCTGTAATCTCTGCCTACCCCTCTGGGTGACATGCATGAGTGTTTATGTTTATGTTTGGAAACTACCCTCGTAAATAAAATTTCAATACGAAAAGAAAATGACTAAATGTGACATCTGTAACAAAGGGATAACCACAAAGGTACCCTGATTGGAATGCAGATACTGTGGCAAGGTGGTTCATGCTAGTAAAGCTTGCTCTGGTCTCAACGCGAAGCAACTATCTGCGCTTCGTAATGCGGGCAGACTAGACTGGACATGCGAAGAGTGCCATCAGAATACACCTAACAGAAAGTCATCCTTCATTATTCCAGAAGAAGACGATGAAGACAATGATGTCGCGGTCTCTGACAATAACTCCGGCAATTGTATGATAGACACAGAAAAGTTTTTAAAAGACATAACAGCAGAAATAAAAAAAGTTCAAGCATGCAGAAAATGTAAGCTCATGGGTGCGAGCCCCGAAAAAGGAAGCAGTAGTGATAGAACAAATCATCTTCGAGGCCCCTGTGGAAGTTGATAAAATGATAGTGATCATACGACGCGCCCTGACCAAAGCCAATAAGTCGTTATTATGGCTAGCACAACAAAAACTAAGACAGGCCTACAAATACGTCTGGTTCCAAGATGGAAAGGTGCTACTACGTAAAGACGACAAATAGCCTAAGGTCGCTCGAAGCGAAGCTGACATTGAAAAGCTCTCAGCAATAACGGAAATAATCGGCCAAAGTTCCAGGCGGTAATAGATTTCAAAATTAGTAACCCAAGTCCTCTTTTGTGATCATGAAGAAATATTAAATTGTGCAGATATTAACAACTTTCGCTTGCATATACCCCCTATTTATAAAATCTATCTTAATATTGTCCACATTAACATAAGATCTTTGATAAAAAAATTTTGCTATGTAACACAATTAATTAACTCTTCTAAAATGATTATTGATATTTTAAATCTTAAGCGAAGTAAACATAAATAACAATATAGTTTCTATGTTTAATATTAATGGCTATAGAATGCACAGTATGTTGCGCAAAAATAGAAACGGCGGTGGTATAATTCTATAAGTTAGAGATGTTCATAATGATTTCTTATATTTACGCGAACACTACACATTGAAATAATACTAGTTTTTACGGAATTTATCGCGTATATATTAACTTTTTTACCCGACGTTTCGAGAGCTTTACGGCACCCATGGTCACGGGAAGGACTGAGATGTTCAACGTCCAGCTGTCATAGTTAACCGCGGTTACCATAGATTAAAATTTAACTTTTGTTCCGATCTACACAGTATGAAATTATGGTATCATGGAGTCTTGCAGTTGTATGCTTGGGTTGGGATTTAATTTTATTTATTATAGGATCCCAAGCAGATGGTAGCACCCAGCCATCTTCTATATTGAAATTAGGATGTTTATTGATTTCAATAGCCTCGCGAATCATCCTTGGAAGGAATCGGTGTTCTTTAGCGAGGATTTGTGGTCTATCAAATCTGATGTAGTGACGGGGGCGATCCTGTACATGTTCACAGACTGCAGACTTCCCGGAGCGTCGATTCTTCACATCAGCTATATGTTCTTTGACGCGGGTTTTAATTGATCTTTTAGTTTGTCCTATGTAGGAGAGACCACATTCACAATCAAGCTTGTACACTCCTGCATCTTGCAGAGGGACGTTACTCTTGTCTGATGGTAAAAACTGACCATTCTTCTTCGGCGGCTTGAAGTATGTTTTGATGGAAGCGCGCTTCAAGATGTAGCCAATCTTGAAGCATCTTGAAGAAACCGCCCCCGTCACTACATCAGATTTGATAGACCACAAATCCTCGCTAAAGAACACCGATTCCTTCCAAGGATGATTCGCGAGGCTATTGAAATCAAAAAACATTCTAATTTCAATAGAGAAGATGGCTGGGTGCTACCATCTGCTTGGGATCCTATAATAAATAAAATTAAATCCCAACCCAAGCATACAACTGCAAGACTCCATGATACCATAAGTTCATACTGTGTAGATCGGAACAAAAGTTAAATTTTAATCTATGGTAACCGCGGTTAACTATGACAGCTGGACGTTGAACATCTCAGTCCTTTCCGTGACCATGGGTGCTGTAAAGCTCTCGAAACATCGGGTAAAAAAGTTAAATATATGCGATAAATTCCGTAAAAACTAGTATTATTTCAATGTGTAGTGTTCGCGTAAATATAAGAAATCATTACGTAAACCAGTACAGATTGGTAATTGCAAATAAAATACGCCGATTAGAAGATCTAAAGACTAAGCGCGCAAGATATCTAACAGCCTTAAATTTCTTGAAGAGATGCCGAGACCATAATCTCATTCCTACGTGTGTCAAAATATCCACCAAAAAGGACATTCGAGGAAGCGCTAAGATCTTAAATCAGGCAAGTAAAAAGTTGTTACGGGCGGTAATCCAACAAAAACGCTCCGATCTATATGACATAAATAAATCCATAGACACATCATCCAGTGTATTAAAGAAAGTTTTAACGACGTTTGATTATAATTTTTGCATGGAAACATTAAATAAACGCGAAATTAGTAAATATAACGAATGCAAAAACAAACATATAGAAAAATATCAAAAATTAACGGCCAAATCAAATGTCAAACATCCGAATCAATGCCAGAACCAAAAGCAACCATTGACAAACACAGATCATAGATTAATCGCGTTCTATAATCTGTCAAAACAAACACTGGATGATGCAACAATAAAGGTTTTATCCAAAGGACTAAATTACGCTATAACTCCACGCAGATTACCGTACGAAGAAATTATCTGTAGTGTCGAGGACTGTTTATTTAAAAACAATATGCGGAAAGAAGATTTGGAGGCGATACGTCAAGACATTTCGTCTATGTTACGTCGATGTTCAGTGCCTAAACCGAATCTTCCCAGAGACGAAATTATAGCGTTAAAGAACCTACGCAATAAACCAGAACTAACGATTCTCCGCGCAGATTAGGGAAACGCCACGTTGGTCATGGATACGTCAGATTATAATTCTAAAATACAAGAACTTTTGTCGGATGTAAGTACTTATAAAAAGGTTAAAAACGACCCAACAAATAGCACACTAAAAACAACTGGTGACCTCATAAAGAAACACTCCGAAAAATTAAATCTGGACGTAAAATGGATAATACCTACGTGCGCCAAATCACCAAAGTTGTATGGGTTACCAAAAATACACAAGCCCAATGCTCCGTTACGCCCCATAGTCAGTCAAATCGATTCACCAACTTACAGATTGGCTCAACACTTAGCGAAAATACTCTCACCGCTCAGGGTACATACAAGAGCACACATAAAGGATTCCTACCATTTTGTCAGCGAGATTAAAGACCTACGTCTGGCAGACAATGAAACTATGGTCAGTTTTGATGTGCAGTCATTGTTTACATGCTTACCTGTTGAAGACTGCATCTCAATTGTAACTAGAAGGCTGGAAGAAAACAACATGCCCGTAGAATATGCAGTATTACTCAGACACTGCCTTACATCTGGCTACCTATTGTGGAAGGAGGAGTTCTACAAGCAAGTAGATGGTGTGGCGATGGGCTCACCTGTATCTCCCATTGTCGCCGACATATTCATGGAAGACTTTGAGGAGAAAGCCCTGCTTACTTCTCCCATAAATCCAAGATTCTACAAGCGGTACGTAGACGACACTTTCACAATTCCACCTTTAGATAAAGTAACTGCATTTTTAGACCATCTTAACTCTATAAATTCTAAAATTCAGTTCACAATGGAGTTAGAGGCAAACAATTCCCTAGCTTTTCTAGATGTGTTAGTAATTCGGAATCCTGATAACACCTTGAGTCATACTGTGTATAGAAAAAAGACCCATACAGATAGATATTTAAACGGTGATTCTCACCACCATCCTTCACAGTTAGCTACCGTGGGTAAATCTTTGTTTCAGAGAGCACGAAGGATCTGTGACAGTAAACACTTGGCTGCCGAGCTCCAACAAGTCAAGCAAGTTTTGCATGACAACAAGCTTCGGGTCCCGCGCTTACGTCACAGAGAACGAGTGAAGCCGGCCACAGTCGAGCGTGTACCTGCTGTACTGCCATATGTTAGAGGAGTCACTGACAAGATTGACTACATCTTGAAGCGCGCTTCCATCAAAACATACTTCAAGCGGCCGAAGAAGATTGGTCAGTTTTTACCATCAGTCAAGTGTAACGTCCCTCTGCAAGATGCAGGAGTGTACAAGCTTGATTGTGAATGTGGTTTCTCCTACATAGGACAAACTAAAAGATCAATTAAAACCCGCGTCAAAGAACATATAGCTGATGTGAAGAATCGACGCTCCGGGAAGTCTGCAGTCTGTGAACATGTACAGGATCGCCCCCGTCACTACATCAGATTTGATAGACCACAAATCCTCGCTAAAGAACACCGATTCCTTCCAAGGATGATTCGCGAGGCTATTGAAATCAAAAAACATCCTAATTTCAATAGAGAAGATGGCTGGGTGCTACCATCTGCTTGGGATCCTATAATAAATAAAATTAAATCCCAACCCAAGCATACAACTGCAAGACTCCATGATACCATAAGTTCATACTGTGTAGATTGGAACAAAAGTTAAATTTTAATCTATGGTAACCGCGGTTAACTATGACAGCTGGACGTGCCGACCATGAGTGCTGTAAAGCTCTCGAAACGTCGGGTAGAAAAGTTAATAGAGATGTTCACTCATTCGCGCCAGTAAGTCACTCGTTAATACACTGTGAGCTTATTGTCGGTAAGATCACTACGCCTTACAAATACTCCGCTTACATCTGTGCTGTTTATAGACCATCAAGTGAGAGTAAGCACCTATTTGTAAAGGAAATAAGTAGCCTATTATCAAAATCTATGTTTCAACTATGTGACACTTATCTCTTAGGCAACGTTAACATAGACTTAAAAAAATGCGACAACATCCGAGACTACTACATTAGTAGTATGTGCGATATCCGATTACACAGGAATTGAAATACGCAGTAAGGAAACAACTCGCAGTTGCATAGATCACATTTTTACTCGTACGCGCTCGTTAGATCTGTACTTGGCCGCGCTCCGAACTGTATTGGCTGACCATCGCATGATTATACTTTCGTGCGTAGGATTCGACCAAATACAAATACAGAGTGGTACAAAAATAATCCAACTTTTGATTGATAATCATAAAATTAAAAGTTAACTTAATAATCTAGATTGGAGCGAAGTCAGAGATACAGAGTGTCCAAATAAAATTTACAATTGCATCAAAAATAAATTCAATGATTGTTACAATGATTCAAAATATATCAAAAAAAGTAATAAAATAGGGAGTAGAAATAAAGATCCCTGGATAAATAGTAAAATTAATAGCATGTGTAAAAAGAAGGACGAATTATACATTAAATGTAAAAATGATCCTACGGACAAATTATTAAGATTAGAGTATAATAAATTAAGGAATAAAACACGTAAAATAATAGAAAAGTGTAAAAATAAATATTATATGGAACAAATAAATAGTAATAAAATGAGTCTTAGAAATCTATGGCAAATTTTGAATACACTATCTGGTCGAAACAAAAATTCAGTGGATGAGGCAATATTAAAAACATTTAATAAAAATAATATTGACGCAAAATCAATAGCTAATAACTTTGCAAAAGAATTTAGAAATTGTGTTAAAAATCCTGCTAAAATGTAACCAACGGCTTCTAAATGAATCAGAATATATGTTCCCCGAAAATAAACCTATGTATTTTAAAAAAGAGCCTCAAATGAAAGTGTGACGAAGATTGTAAAAAACCTTAAAATCAATAAAGCTCCTGGTGTTGATAATATCCGATGTATCGACATACAACCTATCTGTGATAAGATGTTAGGAATTATTGTTAAATTAGTAAATAATAGCATGCGCTAAGCAAAGTATCCAGATGAATTAAAAATAGGTATAGTGAGGCCGATATATAAAAAAGGTAGTCACAGTGATTATGCCAACTATAGACCAATTACTATCCTACTATTCATTGACAAGTTAGTAGAAAAATATGTTTGTAATCAGATACAAGACTTTTACAATAAAAATGACATCCTATCAAATTCACAATACGGCTTTCAACCTAACAAATCTACCTCTAAACTGCTATCAAAGTTTACAAATGATGTAAACAAATATCTAGATGACAGAAACCACGTAATTCTGTTATTCATAGACTTCAGCAAAGCATTTGATACGCTTCGACACGATATTCTCTTAAATAAACTAGAGAATACCGGTGTACGCGGTCCAATTTTAGATTGGTTCAAAGATTACCTCAATAATCGCAAATATAAAGTTAAAATTTGTGATGAAGTCAGCGACGCTATTGATGTTACTGAGGGAACAGCTCAAGGGTCAGTGCTTGGACCCTTGCACTATTTAGCTTACGTCAACGATATTTTCGTTTGTTCCGTTTTTCAATACGCAGATGACACGTGCCTTTTCGCGGTCAGCAAAGATCTAAAAGAAGCAGCTAAATGGCTGCAGCAGGATTTTACACAGGTATCCAAATGGTCACATGATGCGGGACTTGTCTTGAATGCAAATAAAACCAAAGTGATTCACGTTCACTCAAGCTATCTAAAACACAACACGTATTTTAAAATGCTAAACTTTGCTAAAATTTGGCACGATTTGCCACCACCAGTCCGATCTACCCTATTTCCGTCTACCTTCCGACAAAGATGCCGCAAGTGGCTTATTCAAAGACAGTCCCTAGCTCTATGTGGCTTTGATACCCCCTCAAATTAGACAACTTTTTTTTTGTATTTAGAAGATATAATTTATTAATTGTTTTATTTTTATTTTTACTTTTTATTGTTGATACGTGTGTTTCATCAATTGCCTAAGACCCTGTATGAATCATGCGAAAAGGCTGTGGCAGCATAACAGGAGTAATGGGTTTCCCGTTACAACTGAGTCACAGACCGTTTTGTCACAACTAAAAAGTTATTATTATCTCTCTATTTAAATTTTAACATTGTATTTTTGTGTGGCAAATATTTTTATTTATTTATTTAAGATCGTTGCTCACAGTCACAGATGTCTGCACAAATCAACTTCATCTTGCGCTTTAACTAACGCTTGTAAATGTGAGGCAATAGAACAAGTAACGCATCACACTTACTTAGGGCTAATTATAGACAATAGATTTAGCTGGAGATTTCACATAGATTCTCCCTGTGAGAAGTTACGAGCTATACTGGCTAAATTCTATATCTAAAAGCCTAAAGTACCGTATAAAATCCTGCTGAATATATATAAAGCCTTAGCTGAGTCAATTATATCATACGGAATCTCAAGTTATGGACGAACCTTTAAGTCATGTACTTAAAAAAATATATAAACTACAGCTAAGATTACTTAAACTTAGCTGTAGTTTATATATTTTTTCCCACAAAAATAATACAAATACTACAAAAAATAATACAACAATATAAATAAAACGTATTAGACATTTTTAATTACTGTAATATTTTACCAATGCAGATGAAACTTCACATGACCCTATTAATTGAACAATTCAACAATAAAAGCATCCAAGTACCCGTATCTCATACAGTAATTACAAGAAATATTACTAAACAAAAATTAATTGTGCCTAGGATCTCAAATTACTATGGTAGGCGAACAATTGAATTTTTAATCCCAACTTTTATAAAAAACATCCCGCAAAACATTCAAAAAGATTTAAACATAAAAACTATAAACATAAACTCAAAAAATATTATTACGATAATATAAAGAACATCGTCTTATAACATCATTTAGAATCATAGTTATAATTTAGTTTGTATAATAGTGAAACAGCCTGTATAAAGTTAAGTAGTTTGCGCTGCCTAATAGAACCGGTTCGTCGAATAGTCCTAGGTGAGAATTGCAAATGGGTGCTTACCACTTACAAAATAAAGAAGGCGTATTTATTTATATGTATATACATTTTTTTTTTAACTTTTAGTAAATTAATTAAATATTTATGTAAATCAGTGCGTTAGTTGCGAATGTGAGTACCAATTATTGGTTTAAATCACCAAACTCACGCTGCCTATAAAAACTGAGCAACCCGCCCTACACCTACAAGGCTTTTTCGCTTCTCAGCGCTCACAATGGACGGAAGTCCGCAAGAATTTCTGTCAGTCGTTGTAAGGTCACGTGAGCCATCTATATTTAACCAGCATTTCTGCTATAATAAGTATGCTTTTCACTATTCGGCGATCACTACCACAGAGCACATTAAAGTCATATTGAAGTCAATATCTATCCATATTGACCACTTTTGGGTCTGAACCAGACCAAAAAAATGTATATGCGACCATACGAGAAGCACCGGCTTTTTAATAAAAAACCGGCCAAGAGCGTGTCGGGCCACGCTCAGTGTAGGGTTCCGTAGTTTCCCGTCCGTCACAATAAGTGTTCTCACTTATGAGTTTAAAGGTGGGTATCCATTATGTTCGCGCTCCAGCAGCGCTCCGCGCTCATGCAACTGCACCCGGTAGTGGGTACTGTTGTTTCCATCCAAGTTCAAAATGATTTTCCTAGAAAGTCCTTATAAAGTTCTACTTTTCAGATTTTTTTCATATTTTCTAAACTTTTGGTTCAAAAGTTAGAGGATGGGACACATTGTTTTTTACTTTTGGAGCGATTATTTCCGAAATTATTGACATTATCAAAAAATGATTTCAGTAAACCCCTATTCATTTTTAAATACCTTTCCAACAATATACACACGTTAGGGTTGAAATTAAAAAAAAAATCACTTCCCACTACTACAAAGTTTTATTAGGGGCTACCCTAATAAAACTTTTATTCCAATTTTTATTTTACCACTTTGTCGGCGTGATTGATACACATATTGGTTGATAGAATCAGGCGTTACTTTGCGGAAATCCATTATAATAAAAAATAAAAATATCAATTTCTTTGCAACTTTCCGCTAAACATATAAAATGATGTGTCTTACCTGGATTGAAGCGCACCTCCCGCCCTCCCTCAATTGCATACACTAACTCCGTCACCACTAGACCAAGCACCACTACTCTCAACACCACTATTCCAGGCAAGACACACCATCGACGATAATACGACACGTGTTTCGCCTCTACACGAGGCATCCTCAGGTAATATAGACTCTACGGCGGCTGACCGCTAAGACTTACTTAGCGTTACTTTAACTTTAACACATATTGGTACCAAATTTCAGCTTTCTACTGCTAACGGTCACAGAGATTAAGCGAGGACAGACAGACGGACAGACAGACATGGCGAAACTATAAGGGTTCCTAGTTGACTACGGAACCCTAAAAAAGAGTCATTAAAATCGGTTCATATAGAAAATAGTTTGGAGATAACATGCATAAAAAACATAAAGTCGAATTGAGTACTCCCTCCTGTTTGGAAATAGGGATAAAATTTTCAATATTACTATTTGGATGATATTCTAGCTGTTACTTTAAATTGTGGTTGCTTAGTTCATTTAAAAAAAGATACAAATATGTTTTTTTAAAAAAACTGTAAGGTATTAAATAATTTCCACGAAGTTTGATTTCCTATAAAGTCGGTGATGAGATATTACTTATAGGTGGTAGGACGCCTTTTCAGCCCAAGAGTTCATCTGCGTCGGTATAGCTGTCACCTATTTCTGCCGCCAGGTTGCTATGCTTGCTGTTGTATAATTAAAGGCCTCTTTGTTTTAATTTAGCTGCAGTTTTCCATGGACTACAGTGGTCATTTATCATTAGATTGCATGCAATTTTGACTGACGAGGTTTTTACGAGTACGTCAACTTTGCTTTGCAAAGAGTTGAAAGATAACTTAAATTTATTATATTTATACGTTTTGGTGGTGAAGGTCACCGTGGTCAAGACTTAAAACGAAGGCAAAATTCAATAATATTTTAAGCAGAGATTTCTGACGCAATGTCCCCGTATAAATTGGCGATATATTAAAAATGGGCCAAATTAAGAGTACCCTTAACCGACAAGCATGTACGCGTAGGTATATGGATGCTGAGGAGGCGAGAGAGGTGTCTCAGCATCGTGCTAAATGGAAGTCTGTGTAGTCTCTGCTACCTCTCTGGGTGACAGGCGTGAGTGTTTATGTATATATGCATCCCCGTATACACAACATGATTTATTTATTTATATATAAGAGGAAACATACATCTTTTAATTAATACTTTATGGCATATAATGTGATGCATAAAGTAAGCCTATTAGAAGTTTTCACAAATGGGATATAATATCCCAAGTAGATATCCTCGTAAGTACATTACTCCTATTTCGCCGCCCCTTCGTAAAACTGTACTAGGATCGAATTCCCCAATACCCAGACTTTGCAGACTTTTAAATACTTATAATAATGTAGTAGATATTCACCACGACTCTTTTAACGTTTTTTGGATTTTTTGGACGTATGATCAATTTTAAACAAAATTGATCAAACTATTAATATTTCTTTGTAGTACCTAATAATTTTTTTTGTATTAATTTAATTTTTTTAAATTATGTATTGCATATTTTATCTATTATATAAAGCTTGTAGGAAAAACTGTGAGCACTAAGCATGCGGTGTTTACCTATTAATGAATGTGCACTTAGTTCATATTACTGTCTTAGAATCAAGCATAAATGTATTAGTGTAACATTTGTTGGTGAACCAAAATAATAAAAAATAAAAACTATAGTGTTACTTAATTAGTTTTAATTTAACTATAGAATAATTCTTCCTTCGACCAGAATCATAATATTTAATCTTAAGGTAAGGATGTAGACAAAAATCTGAAAATTTATGACAAACATTGTCAGCGTTTTTTTCAGGGATTACTTCAGTAAAGCTTTACATAAAATTTTTGATTTCCCAAAAGGTTCGATGAAAGCTTACGTGCAATTTGCGCCGCAAATTTTCTTTCTTTACAACCTACGTGAAATATGAAAGTAACAAACGGTAATTGTCCATAATATACATGTTAAAGCCCAATAAAAGGTTGTTGCTGTTTATAATCTAAAAAAAATATTTAAAGGCTATGTCTATTTACATATTTGCTAAAGTAGGACTAATGTTACGTTTTATAATTTTTATAAGAACTTACGATGAATGGTCAGAAGTATTTTTAATTGTTTTATACGTATGATTAAGTGCTCAAAGTTAATAACTTCCCTACCCGTGGAATAGACACAATAGTCAAACAATTGAAATGTTCATACATGACTCACGGGACAGTGAAATGATTAATACTTAAAAACTAATAGTTTAATGATTTGTTAAATTTACGCGAACACTACACATTGAATAAAACTATTATTTACGGATTTTATCGCGTTTAATTACAACTTTAATTTATTAATTAATTTTTTAGTATCCCGACGTTTCTGGTGCTTTACAGCACCCATGATCACGTGGGGGGGGGGGGGACTGAGATGTGTGACGTCCCAATGTCATAGTTAGTCCGGCTACCTAGTTTTTGAATATTAACTTTTGGTCCGATTTACACAGAACGAGCTTATAGTATCATGAAGTCTTGGTCGCCCTTGATTTCTAAGATGGAATGTCACGTTTCAGTAAAAGGCATCTCTGTTCTCTACACTCACCACACGAAACACAACAACATTATACTTCTATTTCACTTGGTGGTCCTCACCACACCAATTGGTTTTCACATTCGTATCTATTATATGTCAACATCATGAATTTACCACGTATAAAAATCATTTTCTTTGTTTATTTTCATGTATTTTAATATGCTTTTATTAGATGAAGAGATAATAAAGTGGATTTATAATTTTTTATTGGTTATTTAACTAAATTACATTTGACCCTTAATATTTTTCACAGCTTATTAAAAATAATTTAAGAGTAAACGGATTTAAAAAAATGTTTTATGTATGTATATTACTTCACTAATTACACTAAACCTGTAAATTAGTTTGCTAAACTTTTAATGAGAATCTACGAACATAGCCAATTTGAATGTTGACCAAAGATTTTTTTGTACAAATAAATACACATGTATTAAAATATTATTGCTGGGATTAAACAGAGTTGAAAACAAAATTAAAAATTTAGTTCAATCCGGAAAAAAAGTTCATGGTTAAATTTAGTCACACATGTATGTGGTTGTTGCACACTACACTATTTATTAAAGAACTTGAAGTTACAAACGTTCTAGTCTATTTGATGGTAAAGGCTTACTGCAGCACATGAACACCTGAATTGAAGTTGAAACGAAGAAGACACGTATACAGATGCGTAGCCACATCTGGGTATTCAGATGGAATGCCTCAAAGCCTGTAATTATAGTTACCCTTTAGACCAGAGGTTCCCAAACTTTTTTTTCTTGTGGACATTTCTACTGTATTCACAAAACTCCTAAAAAATATCACCCCAAATTGTGGGTGTTAAGAAGAAAATAAAGGAACACATTTTCTTGTGTCCTATTTACGTGGTGGTATTCCATCGTCAGAATATCTTCAAATCTATTTTTGAGGTCATCATGCAGGGTATTTAAATGTTGAGCGTATGTCTGAATATCCTTACCAAGACATTCTATCTGTGACAAGTGTGGAAACTGGGAGGATTCGCGCCGATTAATATTTTGCTTCATTAATTTCAATTTACCAAGAAAAGCCGAAATTACCCCCGTTGGTTTTTATAATTATGACTGTTTCCTTGTATCTCCAAGTTAACGTCATTGAATTTTATGAACAAATATGTTAAATATGCAATGTCCGCTTTATAACTGATCAGATTGTCTTTTAAATCTGGTGCTTAGGTTTTCAGATCGCTGATTCGAAAAGTGGTTAAAATCTCGATAAGCATGCACCTTTTGATAACCAGCTTACTGCAGTATGTAAGAGTAGTCGTTGGAAGTCTTCATCATTTTCATCGCACAATAGTGCAAATAAACGGGTATTCAAAGCGTTGCTTCTTATTTTATTAACTGCGTTAATCATAAATTAAAGCAATTGGTGCAATCTATCACTCTAATTTTTCGCTACAAGGTGTTGTCGGTGAATGACACAGTGAATTGCATTTAGTCCTGGTATTATTCTTTTAAGATGGCTTATAAGCCCACAATATCGCCCAAACATAGCAGGAGCTCTATCTGCTGCCACCTAAATAATGTTTGTAAATGGAAAAATCATTCAGGACCTTAAATATCGATTCGCCATTAGTGTTCGAATTTAAAGTTTTTGCGAATAGCAGCTCTTCATGGATTTCTTCATCTACAACAAATCGAACATATGCTAATAATAATGCTTCATTACCAGGCAAAATAGACTCGTCGAATTGAATAGAAAAATTAGTGGTATGCAGATAATTACACAAGAAGCTTTCTATATCAGACTTAATTTTATTAATATGTTTTGTACTGTGTTGTTATTTAAAGGAATTCTTTTGAGTACGTCAAATGAAGGTTTACGCAGAACAGTTTTCAAAACCTCTTCAATAGTGGGTAAAATTAACTCTTCTCCGATGGTGTGCGGTTTTTCAGATTTCACTATAAGCAACTAAATATTGTAAGATGACCGCAAGCCATTAACGTTATTTTGAGACGTTGAAGCAAACATACTATTTACGATAGGTCTCTTTTCATATGTTTACTTCAATGTTTGGAAGTATTTCAGATCTTTATTTCAATTTTTTAGGATGACACCTTCTTAGATGGTCTTTGAGCTTCGATGGTATCATAGAGTCGTTGCTCAGAACTATGTTGCATAAAAGACAGAAAACCAAATTTCAAATAATCAATACTGTACTGTTGACATTTCTTCGTAGATTCAGCCATTTTCCGTATCAGTTGTGACCTGTAAAAAATGTTTGTTTTTGAGGCGATTTTACCAGAACATGGCTATTGTAACACAACAGAATAGAATTATTGCAATAAAAAAAGATGAATTGCCGTTGTCGACTATATAAATATTTTTAAACAAAAATGTACCTAGGTAACTAAAGTTTAATCTTCCCGGGCTTTTTATTCTTTTAGTTTTGAATCTCTAGTATTTAATTTTAACTACATAACTACCTACTACACTCAAATAGTAAAACAAATATAATATGATTGATAAATTACAATATACAATAAAAACACGTATAACAAATAGGCAGATACTTACTTTTTCCGGCACTGAAAACACTGACATCGATTTACTCACAGACACACTTTTATGTTCAAAATCCTGGAAACAAATGAGTGATGTTTTTTTTTTTTTTGCGCCCGAAGCAATTAAAGGGCTACCCTATATGTAGGGAGGCGGAAAATGCATTACGCATACCACGATAGCCGGTCTATCGTGGTTATGAGGGGCTCACTGTCCTACCGGGGACCCTAAGTGATACCCTCTAAAAACCGCCTTTGGGGACAGGCAGCCGGCTGATTAAGCTGTATTGTGCCTTATCATGAGCGACCCTCTTTGGGAAAAGAGGGCGCAGTTGATGTTTTGTTCTTGTCATTCATATTTATACTAATTTAGGTTGCAAGCACAGCGCAAGTAGCATTTCATCCCTTTGAAGGTCTAAACAAGCATCCCGGACGAGCGGGCGCACGGGCGGCACATTGAAGTCTCGACATCATGTGTTGTACTTGTGGTACAATACTCGTGGAACATGTGGTACACTTGTACTATTATCTATTGTTTATTCAATTCTGTGTTTGAAATAAGTCTCGAATATTTTTGAGTACCTGCCTAGTGAATGATGTTACCTGCCTACGTTGATAGGTAAATCTAAGACAAAATTTTTGTTATTTATTATGAAAACTATAAATTTTTTCGTGGAACCCCTTACAACTTGTGAACCTCTGTTTTCTTTTCACGTCTACGTGGACCTCCGTGTGGTCTCCTATGGACCCCTGGGGGTCCACTTGGACCACTTTGGGAACCCATACTTTAGACCGAAACAGCATTGAATGAAAGACTTGCGCGGTGGCGGAAACATTCTAAAGATAACGAAATATGTATCTTTAATAGAAAAGTCTTCAAATAGGTAACGAATTGTCGAACCAAAGATATTCACATTATTGTAAAAAGAATCAGATTCACACTATAATAGAATCAGTTATATTCATTATAGATTACAAAAACTTAAACTTTTTGAAAATCATTGAAGTTTTACCACTATTTTGGAAAAAACCTCCAACCTTTTTTAAATATCATATACCATAGCCATTTTGAATACCACATTCAGAAAAATTTCCAGTGTGGTTCAGTACAGCCTTAATAAAATGCTTAAAAGAAAAAGCGAAGTATCACAAAAAATACAAGCAGTATGGTAATCCCCTTGACAGATTAACATATGAACTTCTAAGAGACCGTTACAATACAATGATTAAAAGTTGTTTTTCTAGCTTAAAAAAAACGCAGCTTCTCATTTACGCTCCAACCCTAAGTTCATCTGGTCTCATGTTAATGGTCTCAAAAGAAACACAAATTCCCTCCCTTCTCAGATGATTCGAGGTGCCAAGACTGCCAGAGGTGGCCAAGAGATTTGTGACCTATTCTCAGAGCACTTTCAGTCAATATACGATGACATCATCACCAATTTGACAACCAAGTCATCCAATGTCAATAATACAGCTCTCCACAGTAACGAGAACTGTCTGACCCTCAGCTCACTCACTGTCTGCGAATACGAGGTAGAAAGAGCATTGATGGAATTGGATGGAAGCAGGACTTCAGGATTGGATGGCTTGCCCCCAATCATTCTAAAGAAGTGTGCTAAAAGTATGTCAAAACCTCTTACCTATATATTTAACCACTCTATCCGAAACGGCATTTTCCCCCGCGCATGGAAAAAGGAGCGCATCATCCCCATCCATAAAAAAGGAGATCTCGCCGATGTGTCCAATTACAGGCCTGTTTCCATATTTCCAGCATCCGGTAAGGTTCTAGAGTCATTTGTTCATAAAACAATATATTGGCACGTCAAAGAGCGCCTGCATCCAAACCAACATGGGTTTCAGCCTAAAAAGTCTACAACATCTAACTTAGTCGGTTTTGTTAATGATATTGCACGTGCACTGGATAGGAATAAAGAGGTACACAGTATTTACACCGATTTTAGCAAGGCTTTCGATCTCATCAACCATGACCTGCTTATAAAGAAGATCATGCTAATGGGGGTCCATCGTTCACTGCTGCTCTGGTGCGATTCCTATCTCAGAAATGGGTACAATTAGTCTCGTTGCGTGGTTATTCATCCACAGCTAGAGAGATTCCTTCAGGCGTTCCCCAGGGCTCTCATATCGGTCCATTGTTTTTTCTTATTTTCATAAACGATCTAGAAAATATAATCGAATGTAATTTGAAAAAAGTACGCAGACGACCATAAACTGTACAAAATCATTGACTCCAAACTAGATGTGACCGCTCTACAGTTAGAGTTGGATAGATTATACGACTGGTGTCGTTAAAACCATATGATCCTCAACACAGAAAAGGTTTATGTACCAGTTATCGTATGCAAATAACCAATGCAGGACACTCATTTCATACGAGAGTTAATTAGCACACTACAAATTAGAACAACTATCCAAGCGGCGGGAATCATCTGATGTCACGTTCCTCTATAAAATTATCCATGGTCTCGTCAACTGTCCGGACATTTTAAATCATTTAGATGTATCGGTCCCTAGAGCTGGCAGTCGCCTGGGCCGCAAAAAGACTTTTGTCACGCCACACTGTAAAACAGTGGCAGGTCATCACTCGCCATTATACAGAATGAATAATAGTTACAATAATATTCGTGATTTGTTCGACATCTTTCATGGTTCTATGGCCTAAGCAAGACCTAACATTAGATTAGCTATTAATTAATTAATATTTATTATTTTAGAGTTTTTTCCTTTCTTTAGTTGTATTTGTTATCTCGTCCACTTGTTGCATGCCGTGTTCACTGTTATTAGAATGAACGTTTGTTTGTTACTTTTTTTCAAGTTACCTGAACCATGTACACGTTACATTCCATTTGTGAACCAAATAAAAAAGAAATTAATTTACAATATATTTATTTTATACAATAAGGTATAAAAAATTTAGAACGAGCATGGTAGAAATAACCTAATTTCCAGGGGTTTTTATCAATCGCGTACTCTTTAGTAATATAATAACAATTATTAAACAACTTTTGGCTATTAAAAATGTTAATCTTTTTGATAGGTCTTGCATATTTTTTGAGACTTTGTTGTAAAAGCATATTTCGAAGATATGTGAAGTTCGTCAGCACGCATTGGGGCAACGCCACGTACATTTTCTTACCCTCTCAGAAATAAAAGGAGGCCTGTGCCCAGCAGTGGGACGTATATAGGCTCTTTCTTTGCTTCCTTCACTTTAGTTTTATTACCGTTTCAAAGCAAATTGTTAATCAGTGTACTACTTTCTAAATGTCATTATTAATTTCGTTATATTTTAATAGTTGCCGTTTTTGCCAGAAAATCAACGAATCATCACCAGTAAATAAAACTATATTATGGTTATTCCATACCAAAAAAGGTGAATCATTAATATAAACTAAAAATAGGAAGGGGTTAAGAATTGAACCCTGGGGAACACTTATAGATACTACCGATGCGAAGGAACTACTTCCATTAATAATAACTGTTTGAGTTCTATTATTTGAATGATCAAATTAACGGTCAGGTTGACTACTGTATTATCCAGTGTTAAAATATGTAAAGACCTGGGGCTAAGAGAATCCTCGGTCTATGCCGCATAAAATATTTTGCGTTTGTAAATGAAGAATAATATTGGTGTTTGCAAGTACATAAGCAAATAAAATTTATGATGAGATGTAATGATCCTTGTGAGGATACTAGTTCACAGTTATGTAATTATTGAATTGTTATTATCATACTACATTTGCACATTTTCATATTATTCAGTAAGTGTAAAACTAAATTACGAAATTACATTTAACGTCAATAAAAAAGAAAACAAAGATAAATAGAAAAAAGTTGTAATAGAAATTATTAGAAAACTATTTTTATACGTGGTAGAGTTACGCTGCAGGTATATTGTTGTTGCAGCACGAATGGAACCACTTGACCTGTTGACTAAACTCTTACAAAATATAAGAGTAAAATAGCAGCAGTAAGTGAAAAGATCTAGAGACCCTTTTTACGAGAAACAAGGCATTCCTTTAGATTAGTCATTAGGGGATCTGCATATTGATTTTTAGTCGATGACAAATGTAGAATGTCTATGGACCACAGTATCTACTTGTAGATTGTATGCTCGTTTGTCACTACCTTTTCTGTAATAAAACATAATGGGTAATAATAAAATTGCTGCATATTATGATTTAATTTATTTAATTTGAAAGAATTAAAAATGTTAAAAGACCATTGTCTGAATTGGCTTGTACAAGTTTATGACAAATAAAGCTTTTATTTACACAGTATTTCAGTTTCCAATTAATATTAAAGCAGACGTATTTATTTCAATAATTGTTTTGCTACATTGCATTTCAGTTTATTAATTTATTTAAATTGGAAGCGTAAATCATTTGACACCCGATCCACACTCCGGATCCGAGCAAGAGAGACGAATATTTGATATTTGCAAAGTAATAATTGATGTCAGTCAGAGATTAACAGGTAATTACAAAACTAAATACGTAGGTATATTTCTGCATTCTGTTTAATATAAGGCGTACATTGTAAATCATTGTTTTTATATATTTCTAAATTTAAATAACACATAATTTCAAGAGCACATATTAGTCGAAATATTACAAAAAATTAAGCAATATTATGTGTATCATCATATAATGATTTCATCATTACAGCCCTTCACAAGTTTACTGCTGAACATAGCCCCCCCCCCCAAAGTATACCACAAAGCACGGTCCTGAGCCACCTGCATCCATAGACTTCCTGCATGTCTTACCAGGTCGTCACTCCATCTAGTGCCCATTACACCATTTGCAACCATCAAAATTAATGTATATAAATCTAAAAAGTCTTCCAGCGCCGACTTAAGAAGCAAAAGGGTCAACCTTAATTCTTCACTATACAACAGATTAATAAATAGTTTACCAAACTGTACAGAGAAATTTACTAACACGCGTCACTTCTTGAAGAAGTGGATTCATACTTAATTCTAATGGAGAGTTTTTGATTTAAAATTGTTTTTATTTATTTTAATAGCTCACCAAATATTAACAGCCAAACTTAGGCATCTTTGTAGATTATCTTATAGGGGGGGGGGGTACCTGCCACAGTTACCACAGATTTTTTATTTTTTTAGACGTTAGGAAGGCGCAGCCGTGACGATATGGGATAGTGGATATTTTTACACCGCTACTATTTTATCAACACATTTATTATATCGTCAATATCCACATATGCATAATGACGTCGACCTTTTTAATTGTAGAAGGATTTGCATTAATCATCACATTGGTAGCTGCATTTACAATAGTCCCTAAGCACATCTGGCAAGAGAGACATGACAAACTCTAACTATGATGAGAAAGAATGTCTAGCAGTATTATAGAAAACTATAAGATTCCGTAATTAATATCTAATTTTACGTGTTAAAACCATGCCGCAGCTCGACCAGGGAAGGACCACACTCTCACAGAATAACAGCGTAAAATAGCACAATGCTGCTTTGTTTCTTATTAGGACTGTAGAGAACTGGAGATCCTTTAAACTGGAAACTTAATTTTAATCTATAAAAAATCTAAGTATTGAAAACTAGAATCTAATACGTATAAAATTTCAAACCGAAACTTTCGTAATACTATGCCTTTCCTATTTTAATCTTGAATTAGTTTTATATTAAATAACTTCCAACACGCCGGGATCAATTTCTTAATATTGCTTGTGAAATTGGAAAAGTTTCTTTATTATATTATGCCTTATAATTTTTATTAAACAACACCGAAACCCTTACTAATAATAATTAACGATTAAAATGCTAAAGTGTTCATAGAAAAGAGAATTATTGCACGAGTAGATTTACTTTGATATATAAATATTTATTTAATAGATAAATAATGTCTTGCGCTCCAAAACAACCAGCTTCATTTCAATTTACCCTGAGAATATATTAAAAAACTAGTAATGTTACAAAATTTCTTGTCCGAAAAAGTATATAACCCAATTAATGAACATATATAATTGCACATAAAATTAAAAATGGAGGCGTCATTACGAGCACTGACATAAAAGACGATATTGAGAAGCTAAAAAATCTACCGAGTTAAGTAGTTTTGGTCTGGAGCTTCATAAGGGGAGATCAAAGATCATAATATTAGGTATACCTGTTGCCCTTAGAGAAGTCTTTGATTGCATTTATGAACAAAATTTTGCCAATAAATAGATAAGAATAATTTCTTATTCAATATAGCTCACAAGTAATTCTTATTGAAAGTCAGTTTTTTACCTTACCGCTACTTTGAAAAAACTTCTGTCCTGGGAAGAACCAGCAAGAAACCCAGTGGAACTTTTGTTAAATGAATTTGCAATGTCAATGGTCACAATATTAGAATAAGCTCCGCTCCCTTATTTAACGCGGGTATTTTTTGACCTCTATAAAATTAAGTCATAAATCAGGTAAGAAAGAAGCACTTTCTTAAAATTTTATTTCGAAAGTACCGGCTGGCATCAGAAAGGCGCTTATTAAACAGGAGCGAGTCTTCATAAATTGGTGACCACAAAACAAGTGACACCATTGATTTATTATTACACTAAATTAGTAATAACCGCGCCAAAGCGTTGCCACTGCACATATGGCCATAGCCATATGACTAATTAACGTCAGTTCAGTTCAGTGCTCAATGTGACGCTGACAGAGTTGAGCCGAACGAACCACGACGAAAAATGAGTAAATGCGTAGTGAAAGAATGCGATTCAAGGTCACAAAAACATAATAAATCAAGCGGAATCACTTTTCACACATAAGTTTTAGTTCATGCTTTCATATAAACATAAAAACCTAAAATAATTAAATAAAATTATCGAATATTGCGATTTAGGTTAAACGTTGCCACTTTTCCGCCTTTGTAATTATCCCACATTAACGGGAGACTACATAATTAATGGAGTAAGTTAATTTGTTACCTCTGATTTCAAATATTTTGGAAATTATAATAAAAACTACGTTTTAACTTTCGTACAAAATAATTAATTATTCCTATTTTAGTTTATTCATGAATGATCTATTAAATATATTTTATTACCTATTTTATATTAATAATTTTATATTGGTTATAATATTATTTTTATATAAATTTTATATTTTATATTAATTTTATTTTATTACCAATTTTATATTGTTTAATTTATTAGTACAATAAAAATACTAATAAAAATATGTTTATTTCATCATTTATGCTAACTTCTATTCAACTGACAAGAAAATATTTTTTAAAATAAAAATAATTAACTGTAGCTTAAAAAACTTCTTTTTATTGCGTATTTTGGGTTGAATTTCATATAGTAAGCCACACCAACCCGCCATTGCATGTTTGGTGTGTCTATCTGTATCTAATCTTAGCGACGGTATTGTTTTCGCAACTTGTGTAAGTGAGACAGATATATGTTTATTTAGAATGCTTAGTAATTACAAAGCTAGGTCGTCGCGGTTGGATAGTGGTTACACTTTTTTTGACGCGCGGTAATGTGGTTTGCTCCTCTAGTTTTGTATAACAAAACTCAATGGGTGACACTGAATGCACTGCTATGAATGTGACTAAAACTAGGTACATTAATTCCATAGACTATAATGAGGGTGCCTAAGAGCGCCACCGTTCATCTTAATCTTTTGCCCTAATTTATAAGTTTTATTTTATAACCTTTTTCCTTTTTTTAAAGTTTTATTCCTGTTGCTTAGTAGTTACTTTTATATGGAAAAATAATATGGATAAATTAAGTAACGAAATCCATTGTGTTACTTTATCAGTGGCAAAAACATGTAAAATTGATATCTGTAAGGAATATTTCTTCAATCCCGAAATCTCTCTTACTATTTTAACAGAGAAGATTTGTAGCATTAATAACAACATGGATAATTTCTATATCCTCCTTCGAAGATTGGACGCTGACTGCAATGTTTTTAAACTAAAAGAATGCTGGCTATCTAAAATGAAAAACAACCTGCCATTACTTCCAGAATATATTTCTCTTAGCAGTTAAACTATACATAACCAAAATGACGATGTAGTAGTATTTTCGAAAAAAAAAATAAACATATCGGTCGAAGAACAAAATACTAGATTTTAATAGGTTATAATTTAAAGTAGGCCATAAAATTACTTTCCTTGCTGTTTACAGACTCTGTGGTTTTAAATAAATAGACAATTTTGTTACGTCACGTCACTAGACAATACAACTGAGCAACTATCGCCGTTTAAAAATATGGCGTTGACGGGTGATATCAATATAGATCTTAACCCAGAAGGTGGTGAAAAGACTACCTTAATATATTTGCCTGCCAGGGCCTGCTTCCAGCACATTTGCTTTCTACTCATCTAAGTGGAACCTGCTTAGACCACACTTTGCTAAAAACTAAGTTACCATCCGTAACTCTTGTCAACAATCCTTTAGTAAACGATTATGGTGCCGTCGTTCTTAAGCTTTAAAATACCTAAACCTAAGTGTGTATACTCCATTCCTAAAACTGACATGAAAAACTTTGATCATGCATTACAAAACATTGACTTTAGCCCAGTTTATAAAATCGATGACTGATTAGAAATACTTCGTATATCTCGGTAACTAAAAAAAAATAACTTAAAGCCTTGGATTACATCCGGTCTATTTAGGTGCGTGAAGCATAGCGACAAACTATACCTGATGGCAAAATCTTTTTCAGATAATTCTGTTTTACACATTTCATATAAAAGGTATAGAATTTTTTGTAATAATTCATTAAAAATAATTGAAGTATAATTATCAAACAAGCTTACTGGAAGAGTATTTTTTTTATAGAAGAAGGGGCAAACGAGCATGCGGCTCACCTGATGTTAAGTGACTACCGCCGCCCATGATCAACCGCAACACCAGGGGAATTGCGGGTGCAAGAGTATGGTAGAGATAATAAAATGAATCTTCATCAGAATTATTTAAAAAACGGGCTGAACCTGGCAGACGTTGTCCTGCCAGTTAATATCATAGATTGTGTTCAGGAACGTTTTTTATTTTAGCGCAAGCAATTTAATTTATTAATTGTCACGCTTGATTGAACAAAAAAAAAAACAGAACTTTAGAACTGTAGCTGGCATACCATATATTAGCTTTCTTCACGTCTAGACTGCGCAAGTTTTCAAGAACCTCTGCTGATTACACTAGTCAGTAGAGGTTCTTAACGCGCCACTCGCCGCATACCGTAGAAATAGTAGTAAGATGGGGAATATACCGACACAGATTTCACCAGACAGTGGGCAGAAACTCCCAAGGGTGAGATAATCTAAACAGCGTACCTGTCTGGATGGGTCGTTGGCAGAAGGTCGATGCAGTTGGCTGTGTACCCATCCACATCGGTTACCCTAGTCACTTGTTGTACCATCTAGGAGAGCCCCAGTGACAAAGAAAATTTCCACGCTCTCTCCCAGCGTAGTTGGTCTTCTGGTTGGTGGCTGTTTCAAAACAGCCAGTCCTGATGACAGGCATTAAATTCCTACAAAAACCAACTGTGCAGTAGGGTACCGATTCAGAGCCGTATCAGTCTTCACTGAGCTGTTTAAATAGCCTAGTTGGCTTCTGGTCACCACTGTTCTATCGGTAGACAAATCATCATCATCATCACTGCAGGGTTCACAAGTCTACTGCTTAACATAGACCGCCCACAAGGAATGCTACAAAGCACGGTCTTAAGCCACCTGCATCCATCGACTTCCTGCATGTTTTACCAGGTCGTCACTCCATATAATAGGGGGTCGCCCTACACTACGCCTCCTAGCACAAGGCTGTTACTCGAGAACCTTTTTTCCCCATCACTTGTCGGTTCTTCTAGCTATATGGCCGGCCCATTGTCACCTCAGCTTATTAAACCGTTGGGCTATGATGGTCTCTCTGGTTCTATTGCAGATATCCTTATTTTTTAATTTATCACGCAGAGGAACCCCGAGTAAAGCCCTCTAAATAGCTCACTGAGCGACCTTGAGCATTCTTATATGGCCAACAGTGAAAGACCACGTCTCAGATACATAAGTCATCATTGGCTACACACACTGGTTGTACAATCTAGTTATCATATTTTGAGGTATACCTGTCGAAAAGATGTGTCGTAATTTCCTGAACGTTGCGCAGCTGAGTTAAATATGTCGATGGACCTCTCGGTCGAAGTTGGACTTACCTAGTCAGACTATTTGTCCCAGGTTAATATACTCGTTAAAAACTTCGAGCTTAGTGCTAATACCGGCATAGGAGTTATATGGATATTAAAAATGATCTTTGTTTTGTCCATGTTTATCTGAAGACCTATCCTTTGGGAGACTTTATTGAGGTCATTGAGTATAGTTCTTAGATCTGCCAGCAATTCTGCCATAAAGACTATATCGTCGGCAAATTGAAGGTGAGTGATGTAATCGCCATTGATGTTAATAGCGTATCCTTTCCAGTCCAGCAGCTTGAAAACGTCTTCCAACGCAGCGGCTAAGAGTTTCGGGGATATAACGTCACCCTGTCTTACATTTCTCTGCAGTTGGATAGGTTTCGAACTCTGGTTCTAAACTCAGATAGCCATCGTAGCCCTACTGTATATACTGTACTGCGCTTCGATATACTGACAGTCAAACTTGCAGAGCTGAGGCGAATGCAGCACTACCTGAATTTCGACGGAATCAAAGGCTTTCTCATGGTCCACATACGCAAGGCAAAGTGGCAGATTGAACTCTTCGGTTTTCTGTACAATCTACCACAGGATATGTATCTGAAGCCTTTTCGGAAACCAGCTTGTTACAGAGGCTAGAAGTCGTGGAGTCTGCGTGCAAGATGATCCGTAATGATTAGAAAATCGGTCTGTAGTTCTTCGAGAGAGCGTTGTCACCTTTCTTGAAGAACAAGACCACCGCACTTCTGCTCCACGTCTCCGGAGTAGTACCACTGTGGAGGGCGGAATTGAAGAGCTTTTGAAAGATTTTAGATACCGGTTTTCTACCCGCTTTCAGAACCTCCACTGTAATAGCGTCAGCGAGCCATTCTAATCTCGCTCAGATTGACGTCCGCGACATCATCAGAATAGTGTCGGATACGACTTACTCTGGGACTTTTACCTACACTTGCGTGTGACTCCAACGATGATGTGTACAGCTGCCCATAGAACCTTTCAATCTCACTAAAAGTCTCAGGTGTCCCGGAAACGTGTATAAAATATTTATAAGCGGTAGAGTCATGCTGCAATTATTAGTAGTGAAGTTGTACCATGAATGGGTTGGCTCGATCGGGGAAGGATCAGGCTTTTACAGAATACCAGCGTAAAATAGTAGCTTAATGCTGCAATGTTTCGTATGGTGAGCGTAGAGAAGCGGACATTGTTTTAACAGGAAACGAGGCATTCCATATTAGTCCTCACGGGTGAGAACGCATCTGCATTTTGGTTCGTAATCAAGGATAGATGTAGATGTTTATAGGCTACAGTAACCACTTATACCACACATCGGGTGGACTGTGTGCTCGTTTGTCACTCTATCCTATAAAAAAACGAAACTGCTCCAGCTTTGACAAGTGGCTTTTTCTGGCAGATGAATTTCTGACAAAGACTTTGGAGCCCTGGCTCGATCGCCTCTTCAATACAATACAATCGGTAGACACAAGAATAAATTATTTTATCCAATCCTGTGTCTATCATAACCCTGATAGTGTTGACGTTGGGGTATATATGGTGACAGAGACGACTACAGCAGATGTTTTTGCAACATACACATAGGCTCCGGCGCACTGGTGGAAGTTATGCTCCAATGTACACGCAGGATATCCAAGGTACGTTATACATATAGGACATCTGATCTGCGTCTCAGTCAAGAAGAGTAAGTGCTGCTTGTCAGTCTCGAGGTTGTAGTGGACTGCATTGACATTACACTGCAGACCTCGGATATTTGTAAGGTGTACTTTGAGGGAGAGGGAGTGCAACAGCTGTAATGACTTGTTACTCTTCTTCATCCTTTTTAGGGTTCCGTAGTCAACTGGAAACCCTTATAGTTTTGCCATGTCTGTCTGTCCGTCTGTCCGTCCTCGCTTAATCTCTGTGACCGTTAGCACTAGAAAGCTGAAATTTGGTACCAATATGTGTATCAATCACGCCGACAAAATGGTAAAATAAAAATTGGAAAAAAATGTTTTATTAGGGTAGCCCCCTATATGTAAAGTGGGAAGTGATTTTGTTTTAGTTTCAACCCTAACGTGTGATATATTGTTGGAAAGGTATTTAAAAATAAATAGGGGTTTACTATGATCATTTTTTGATAATGTCAATAATTTCGGAAATAATCGCTCCAAAAGTAAAAAACAATGCGTCCACCCCCACTAATTTTTGAGCCATAAGTTTAGAAAATATGAAAAAAATCTGAAAAGAAGAACTTTATAGGGACTTTCTAGGAAAATTATTTCGAACTGCGATGGAAACAACAGTACCCACTACCGGGAGCAGTTGCAGGAGCGCGAACATAATGGATACCCACCTTTAAACCCATAAGTGGGAACACTTATTGTGACGGACGGGAAACTACGGAACCCTACACTGAGCATGGCCCGACACGCTCTTGGCCGGTTTTATTTTCATTAGTGGTGGAATGAATAGGTTGGAAAAATGGCAATTGGATGATGCGTCGAACATATAACCTAGGGACGCAAACGGAGTCACTGCAACGATGGTACATGACAAGGAGATCGCGGGACGCCAGAATCCCCCTGAAAATTGCCACCCGGTCCTGCCCTCCGGCCGCCATCCGGCATGGTGGAGCCATCCCAGGATTTTTTGCAAGATGGCGGCGCAGCTTTTCATCGGTGGCTGGCTTATTAATTGGGCTCTCAACTATCTACGGTCACCCAGCGGTACAACCGTGCTTTGAATCCCGCTAATTTCCATAACCAGGCACCTGACACTAGAAACAGCCGCGCTGTAACCGGTACGTATGCGCAACGCAGCTATCTAGACCCATTCTCTAAAATAAATGGGTTCCACCTAATATGATACCGGAACACGACTTGCGTCATTTGGCGATATATCCTTGACAGGTGGGTGGTCACAAACCCTCGGCCAGGTCTTTTACTAGTGGAGGACCAG
This sequence comes from Parnassius smintheus behrii, assembly GCA_036936625.1. Lineage (NCBI taxonomy): Eukaryota > Metazoa > Arthropoda > Insecta > Lepidoptera > Papilionidae > Parnassius > Parnassius smintheus. Next base: position 53,384,615 of record JAUPFT010000007.1, read on the forward strand.
CCTGCCACCAGTATATGATGCTACTCGTTTAGCACTAGCCAGAGGATATGTGTAGGGAGTCAGAATTCAAGTAATTGCTACGGACGCGAGCAGCTTCATCCCCCTATTATTTATTGTACTCTATAATTCCTATTATATTTATGTACGTACATAACTACATATGCCAACCCGATAGATATATAAGTATGTCTATCGTGTTGGCATATGTACGTTATGGAGCAAATTGAAATTTTATCCACTCTCCCTCCCACTCCTAGGTGAGCGTCACTCCCCCACCCCCGCGGCTCAGAAATTGTCCCGAAACGCGGTATTTCACTTTTAAAGAAAACCTTATAGATACATGATCATGTATTTAACAAAAGGGTGGAGACTAGCTGAGCGTTTGTTGAAGAATTATTTGTAAGCCGTACTTACGACCTCTGGGCTCCGGCTCGACGCTTTACTCACTGCGCTATTGAGCTGTTCTATCAAGAATAACTTTCTACACAAAACTGAAGTGATGAACTTATAATTCACCTGCTGGTGAGGGGCTACAATAGCCCATGCACACCTGCAACAAACTTCTAACAAAGAAGGCTACGGACGGGCGTTGTTACCCCCTGATGACTAAGATAGAATGCTTCACAGCCTTTAATTATACGCCTATTAGAGGGTGGTACCTACCCAGGCAACGCCTAGACAGAAAAGGAGTCTTACCACCCGCCATACATACATACATACATACATAAATACATACACCTCTCCACCTGCTGAAGTTAGGACACCTTTTGTATCTAGTAACTATACGAATATAATTCATCTTTTTCTCAGAAGTCCTTGGATGTTAGAACAAAATACGTTAACACAAAGAACGTTGCCTTAAGATTTATATAAATGTTCACTTTGCACAAAACTTTCTTTTATCCTTTGTTGTTGTACTGCGTGGGTTATCACTTCCTTCAAATCCTTATAAATATTTCAGAACTGACAAATTTTGGATCTATATCATTTTTACATACGAATCTCACTTCAATTCCATTTTAACTTCTTACAATTACATCTTAACTTTTTCACAAATATTTTATCTCGAAATGTATTGCCTGTACAGGCTGTACTAAACTTGAGGATATTTATAGTAGAACCAAATTGACTGACAAAACACAACATACCAGTAAGCTGAAGTGGCAATGGGCCAGCCATGTACCGACGAAGAATCGACCTCAGTGGATGCAGGTAGCTCAGGACCGTGTTTAATGGCATTCCTTGGCGAAGGTACTTTGTTGTGTTGTGAACTCAGACAAAATACTTTTTATTTCATCTGAGGTTGTGACTTTGTTGTGACAGAAGTTTGTTTCGACCGCTTTGGCGAAAGACCAAAAAGCTCTACTGCCAGATGATTTGACAGAAAGCATTGTAATGATACGTATAATGCGGTTGAAACTGGCTGGTCCGTTACGCCGTTTTACAAGACTAGGCAGCTTGATTAAAGGCTCTCTTCTTAAGGCTGACATCCGGAGTATTGCAATCTTGAGCCCGGGATAAGTACGCTTATCTTAATATTATTATAATTATGCTTTTAAGCACGAGCGCAATCGGCGTTGAACCAGTGGCGAGCTTTACGAGGCAAGCGAGTCAGTCTTAAGGTGGTAATGGATTGCTTTGAGATTACAGTGTAGGTCTCGGATGTTTGTGAGGTGCACTTTGATGGAGAGGGAGTGCAAACGCTGTACAAACTAACTCTTCTTTTTTAGTTTTTTCATTATTAAATAGGTTGAGAGAATGGCAGTTGGACGAGGCGTCACACATATAATCTAGGGACGCAAACAGAATGACAGCACTGATAGTACCTAGCATGGAGATTGCGGCGATGCCCGAACCCCTCTGCAAATCATCACCAGACCCTCTCCTCCGGTCGCCAACCGGCAATGGTTGAGCCATCCCATGATTTTTTATAAGATGTCGGGGCAGCCTTTCATGAGTTGCTGGCTCATTAATTGGGTCCCCAACTATCTACGAGGGCCAGCGGTGCAAGGGTGCTTCGGATACCGCCAACTTCTCGTCCGCAAACCTCTCTAATACCTGGCACCTGACACCAAGACACAGCCGCGTCAAACTTTTGTTTTGAGTATAGTCAAAAGGCTTTAAGTATTTTCTGTTAGTTAACCTGGCAATGATAATAATTCAAAGGCGGTTACAGAGAACAAGAAAAGTATAGGTTTGTAATACATATACAAATATAAAAGTAATATCAAATAAATATTAAAGTAATATCAACTAAATATTAAAGGCGTTTAATATATAGTAGTAGTAAAATTTTAGTTAATATACTTCCACGCCAAATACAACACAATAGGTTACTGAGAGGTTTTTAGTGCAATAAATATTTTAATATATATATACTAGTTTAGTATAGTTTAGTATTGCCGTTTTACAGTTATAATTGTATCATGAATGAGATGGCTGAACCGAGGAAGGACTACTCTCTCAAAGAATACCAGCGTAAAATAACAGCTTTATGCTGATGTGTTTCGTATGGTGAGTATAGAGAATCGGAGACCTTTTCACTAGAAACAAGGCGTTCTATCTTAGTTCTGAAGGGTGACAAAGCATCTGCGTAACATTCTTATTCTTGGATAGATCTAGATATCTACAAACCACAGCATCCACTTACCATCACGTGTGCTTGCTCGTCATTCATATTATATAAAAAAAAACACTTTAATTGATATTGTGTGAAGTTAATTTTATCATGCATAAAACTAGTTTCATAATGTAAATCCCACGTAAGAGAATGAATCCGCTGTTATTGATAGGCCTCTTGGACGGCCAGTCCTAATTCAGTTACATGCTTCTTTGGCGTTCCAAAAGTGTTAAATTTTGACCAACATCATCATTCTCTAAACCATTTCCCATTATCTGGGGTCGGCGCAGTAAACCTTCTTGTTCCATTCCTCTCTATCAGCCGTCATTTCCATACTTACTCCTTTCATTCTCATATCACTCTTCACACAATCGACCCATCTTTTATTCGGCCTTCCTCTGCCCGTGTGTCCCTCCACATTCATATTCAACACTCGTTTTGTGACATGACTTTCATCCCTCCGCATCACATGCCCAAACCATGCCAATCTGCTTCCTCTCACCTTTTCTACCACTGGCGCTACTTTCAGGCTTCCTCTTATATACTCATTCCTTATCTTATCCATCCTTGTCACACCACACATCCATCGTAACATTCTCATTTCATTCGCATGCAGTCTATTTTCATCCTTCTTCTTGACGGCCCAGCATTCACTTCCATACATGACGACAGGTCGGATGATCGATTTGTAAATTTTCCCCTTCAGCATTATTGGCATTCGGGGATCGCACGTTGTGGCTGTGACCTGTCGCCATTTCATCCACCCTGCGTTAATCCTATGCTGCACAGCTCTATCTATTCCGCCGTCGCCTTGAATGAGGGAACCGAGGTACTTGAAATCTGAGAAGGTAGGCAGTATAGCGCCATCCAACGACATGGGTACAGGACTGGAAAGACCGCCGAAATCACAGCACAGATATTCGGTTTTGGATCTGCTGATCTTCAAGCCAACACTTTCCAGCCTCTGTTGCCACCCCGTCAGTCTGCTCTGTACCTCGATGCCTTCTTCCCCGACAAGCACGATGTCATCGGCAAAGAGCATGCACCAGGGTGCCTCATCCTGCAGGTCCGACGTCAAAGCGTCCATAATCAGTAGGAAGAGGTAAGGGCTCAATGCCGACCCTTGGTGCAGCCCTACCGCCACATCGATACTGCCCGTAGTTCCCGCGGCAGATCGTACACATGTACGGGATGCTCTGTACATAGCACGGACTAACCTCACATACTTCCCAGGCATACCTTTCATCTTTAACGCCCACCACAAAACCTCACGGGGAACCCGATCGTACGCCTTTTCAAGGTCGACAAAAACCATGTGCAGATTTTTATGCACGCGCTTGTACTTTTCGCACAATTGGCGTAATGCGAAAATGGCATCTGTCGTACCTCGACCGGGCATGAATCCGAACTGGTTTTGTGTTATCTCACACTCTTCTCTCATTCTTCTCTCTATTATTCTTTCCCAGACTTTCGTAGTATGTGACATGAGTTTTATTCCCCGGTAACTGCTGCAGTTTTGAACGTCTCCTTTGTTTTTAAAAATGGGGACCAGTATACTACTGCACCATTCCTCAGGTATTTGTTCTTCCTGCAACAATTTACCGAAAAATAAACTCAACCACTTCCATCCATCCGCACTCAGCAACTTCCACACTTCTACTGGTATTCCATCTGGGCCGACTGCCTTCCCATTCTTCATATTCCTAACAGCCATTTTTACTTCTTCCACACTAATTTCTCTCACTAAGCCCATATTCACTGGTGGGTTTTCAAGCATACCATTCCATTCATTCTCCTCATTCATCAATTTCTCAAAATACTCCTTCCATCGCTTCTTTATACTTTCATCGTCAGTCAAAATTTTTCCAGAATCATCTTTTATACATTTTACATGTGAAACATCTCTTCCATTCCTTTCTCTCGCTCTTGCAATTTGAAAAAGTCGTTTTTGACCTTCGGGGCTTTCAAGGGACCGATATAATTTATCTTGCGCCTCTGCCCTACAAATAGCAACTTCCTTCTTCGCTCTCTTCTTACATTCTTTATACGCCTCTCTCTTACTTTCTTTTATTGATTCATTCTGGTCTTCTACGCTCTGCCATTCTTTAAAGGCATTTTTCTTTTCTCTCAAAACTTCTCTAATACTTTCACTCCACCACCACCCATCCTTATCTATCATACGCTTCCCTTTTGTTTCTCCTAACACCTTCCTTGCCACACTTCGGATACAATCAGCCATTTCCTTCCAGCACTCATTCACACTCATTCCTTCCATATCACACATCTCTATCATCTTGTTTACAACTAGCTCTCTAAATTCACTTGCATACTCCTCCTTATGCAACAAATGCCACTTTATTTTGGGTGGTAAATTTTGACCAACGTAATGTTTTTTTTAAAGTCGGTCGGTAGTTTTTTTCTTAAATTCTCCTTTATCGTAGAGGTAGTTAACGTACATAAATTTCACATGGACAAATATACGGACCTGAAAATATTATCTGAAGGTCATACAAATACTTGTCCCGTGTTGGAATACGAACCCGTGGTCCTCTGCGTCACAACTTATTGCTAAGCTACTGCGCCACGGAGCCGTCTCGTAAAGTTACAGCCTATATACATCCCACTCCTGGGCACAGGCCTGCTCTCATTACAGAGAGGGTTTTTAAGGCAAGGAAGTGTCCGCCGCGTTGCCCCAATGCGTGTCGGCAAACTTCACATGTCTTAAATATTTTTTTCTTATTTCTCAGACATGCAGGTTTCCTCACGATGTTTTCCTTCACCGCCGAGTACGTGGTTAATCAGCACTTAAAATTGCAATTAACAATTTCATTGGTGCTGGCGGGATTTGAACCCGGTTTGTTCGCGTATTGTGAAATTTACAGCGAGCGCTAACCATCTGAGCTACCACGGCTCTAAGTGTCATGTAATAGCGAAAAAACGAAGCATCAAATTATTTTCTTTGACTTCTTTTTTATTTTTAATTTTGGTTTAATGCTCAATAGGAGACACTCAATATTCAGATTTCTTTAAAGTTTTGAGTTTGTGATAAAGTGGACAGACAGCATAAATATCTTGTGACGACGTGAAATACAAGTTTAATATAGTAATGGTTATTATTTAAGTCATAGGTCATAGCTGTTCCTACTACGTGTCTTCGGTCAAAATATGGGTAGCCATTTTGTAAAAAGGAATTCTAAATTTTTACGTAAGATTTATTTTTTGTATTTGACTCATAGCATGCCTTGATCTGTTGGTAGGATGATTCTTTATCAATTTCTATTATGCTCCGTTCACTACCGGCATTACTGTGAGGCGAAATTTTTCTTCTACTAAATTCATCTTGTCGTGCTACCCTTTTTGAAATTACTAGCAATTTGTAAAACACATATGAAAAATAAATTTAATGTGGCTACCTCGTCTGGTCATCAAAGTAATTCCACTCGTGCAATATAATATTCTCTTTTCTATGAATACTTAAAAAACAATTAGCGTAACACTTTTACCACTCGAATCGTTAAGTAAGGCTTATTACATTTTACCCTTTCGGTGTTGCTTTAATAAATTAATTGACGACTCCGTGGCGTAGTGGCTTAGCAATGAGTGGCTGCGCTGGGGGTCGCGGGTTTGAATCCCGCATGGAACAAGTATTTGTATGGCCTACAAATAATTGTTCCGGGTCTGGATGTTTGTCCTTGTGCAATTTATGTTTGTAAACTGCCTTAACGATACAGGAGAAAATCCTAGTGTAGGGGTAACGTTTTTTAAAAGAAAGAATAAAAGAAAGAAAGAAAGAATAAATAATTATAAGGCATATAATAAAGAGACTTTTTCACTTTCACAAGCAATAATACGGCGTAATGGGAGTTATTTTATATAAAATTAATTCAAGATTAATAAAGGAAAGGAATAGTATTACCTTAGTTTCGGTTTCTAAATTTGTTACGTATTAGTTTCTAGTTTTTTATTACTCAGATTTTTATATATTAAGGATGACAAACGAGCACACAATCCAACTGCTGGTAAGTGGATGCTGTGGCCCATAGATATCTACATTTATCCTCAATTAAAATATCAAAATTCAGATGCATTACACCCCTCAGGAACAAAATAGAATACCTCGTTTACAGTAAAAAGGGTCACCGATTCTTTACACTCATCATACGAAACAAAGCACGATTGTGCTGTTTTAAGCTGTTATTCTGTGAGAGTTTTGAGAGTTTCGAGTCTACAGGATTGATGTTGCCACCATAATATAGCTGCAGCATGGCTTTAACGCGTAAAATAACATATCAATTTCAAATCAAATCTTATAGTTTTCCATAACACTGCTAGACAATGTCTCTCATCATAGTAGAGTTTGCCATGTCTCACTTGACAGGCGGATGGACAATCGCAGTGCTAGACGTGCTAAAGGACTATTGTAAATACATCTGCCAATGTGATGATTAATGCAAATCCTTCTACAATTGAAAATACTTACTTTAAGCAGTATTATGTTGATATTGATGATGATGATCATGATGATATAATAAATGAGTTTATAAAATAGGGATGCTAAATTAGTGGCGGTGTAAAAATATCCACTACCCCACATCGTCCCGGCATCACCTTCCTAACGTTTGAAAAAATAAAACCTGTGGTAACTATGGTAGGTATCCATCTCTATAACTACTAACGAAAAGGTCTACCTTCAGCAGTAGATATTTGGTGGGCTGTAACAAACAAACGAATACACATTTAAAGTGAAATAATCTCCATGGGAATTAAGTACGAATCTACTTCTACAAGAAGTGACGCGTTTTTGTAAATTTCTCTAGGTAGTGTAGAATGAAGGTTGACCCTTTTGCTTCTTGAGTTGGCGCTGGAGGACTTTTTAGACTTATATACATTAACTTTGAAGGTTGCAAATGTTATTTGTAAATAATATTTCATTTCAAAGGGGAAGTAAAACCGCAACAAAATTACTAAACATACGTAGTAGATTTCACGGAAAAAGTCTAGTAATATTATTATTTATTTAATTCACATGCTAGCGTACAATTTCTAAAATTAAAATTAGCGAATGTGAGCTTGTTAAAATTTAGCTTGAAAAGCTTTTTAGGTTTCTTAGGTAGAAATCTGTCAAGCAGTTCAAATTACTATGGCAATATATAATCCTAAACATATTTAATTCATTAATAGTCAAGATATCACATAATTTATGTAGAATTTGGTTTCTTAACTAAATGAACGAGAAGAATGAACTTGTGAGCAAGAGGGAATGAAAGATGGGTTGATGGCGGAAAGACGAACGGAGGGACATGTGCAGATTCAAGACGAATCGTGTTAATTAAAGACGTCAAGTTCAATTAATGCAATTTTATATGTTATTGCCACATAGAATTTCCTTATAAAGTAGAGTTTGTTGACGAAAATAATCTGCTTTTCTAATAAAATTGGAGTGACAGGTGAACTTTCACTTCCACTTGAAGGTACATTACCGCCGCAGCCCATGGTCACCCGTAAACAACTTCAAATTAAGAAGGCAACAGATCCGTTGTCACCTTTGAGGTCTATGGTGAATTGCCACACAGCTTGAAATTATAGAGCAGAGTCTAAAGTGTACTGAGAGCCAATATAATAATCAAAAGCCCGTGAATTCCATTCTTGCCATTATTTTTTTATAAATAAATTAACACAGAACTTTAAACACTGCTATTTAATGGCAGATATATAAAGAGGGGGTTGTCCTTACTTAGACGGAATCCTAAGTAGAAAAGGAGACATTATAAAGAAAACATTATAAGAAAACATTATAAAGGTACGAAGGAGGAAACATTATTACGCGTGCTCCCATCACTAAAATCTGATATTCAATTTTTTACTACACGATATGCCTTTATAGTTTATTGGTAATTGATTTTGTCTGTGGGAGCATTACCTTTCCCCGATGGTGTTGTTCCAATTTTCATAGAACTTTTAGAAACATCCATTCATAGAGCCACTACAAACAAGGTAGCGGATCATCCCGTTATCAGTTTATGCAGCTCATCGATATCTGTAGCTAAGGCTTAGAAGAACGCTAAATAACAGGAATCACTTTCGAAACTGCTGTTAAATTCAATATTCCCACGTTCTATAATTAAAAAAGTTTAACAGTTTACCTGACTACTAATGTGAAAATAATAAAGTAAAAAAATATAAAAAATAATCTAAAATCATATTACTAAGCACTGGTTAGTTGATAAAAGCTATAATAGATGCTATCGGGATTATTTTGGAAGTAATATTAGTCATTGATTCGTTGATAAAATAGATAGGAATATTTATTTAGTGTACTAATTTTGGTACAGAGATAACACATACATTACACATGTAAATAAATCTGATGTGTTTTTCTGTAACATCAAAATAAATACTTTTTTGTGAACTTAGTTAATGTTATTTCCATGTTATTAAGATATGAATAATCATTTTTGAAATTTTTATCTGTCTGCCTGACTCTCCAGACTAATCTTCGTGGCTGAACCGATTGTGATAAAGCAGCACGAGCAGTGCCAGCAGTGATCTAAGCTGGTATTTTATCTTAAATATTTTAATCTGTATTTTCTTATTGACGCTTTAATTCGAAGTTTTTCTTATTAAAACAAGTACCGATTGTATTTCACATACCTAAACATATTTTTTATGTCATTACCCCTACCATGACGGCCTATACATCATCCACTGCTGAACATAGGTTTCCCAATTGATTGTCTCGCAGCGAGGATATTAGCCATGGTGGCTGCTCTTAGCAGACGAGTTGGCGACAACAGTCTTCTTTTTCTTTGTCGTCCTTGCCCATACCCATGTTCTGGTTTCCCTACGTCGCCTCCCACGACATCCACGTGCGGTACGAGGACACGGTTTCTATACGGGATTATTTACAGGCTGATAAGGGATATATTATTTTAACATTAGGGAAAATCTATTTTAACATTATAAAAAACTAATTAAAGTTACTATTAAATCTTATATAATATTGCTTAAGTTTTTGAAATATCTTGACTATTGTATATTATTGAATTTATTTAGTTATTTAAATTTAGAAATATATAAAAACAAGAATTTTTAAAATGTACGCGTTATATCAAACATAATGCCCACGTATTTGGTTTCGTTCTTAATTACCCGTTAACCTCTGACTGAAGTCAATTATGGCTTTTCAAATATCAAATATGCGTCTCTCTTATTCGGTTCCCAATTGGGTGTCAAATGATCCTGATGAACGCTGGAAGCGTGGATCATTTGAATAAATTAACAAATTGAAATGCTATACAGCAAAACATTTATTGAAGCAAATTCATCGGTTTTAATATTAATTGAAAACTGAAACTCTGTGTTAATAAAAGCTTAATTTGTCATAAACTTGTACAAGCCGTTTCGGCCAATGACCTTAAATGCTTTTGGTTCTTCCAAACTAAATAAATCAAATAATATTATGTAGCAATTTTATTATTACCTATTACGTTTTCTTTTGTAGAAAAGATGGTGACAAACAAGCACACAAACCACAAGTAGATACCGTGGCCCATAGGCATCCACATTTTCTTCGATTAAGAATCAATATGCAGATCCCCTAATGACAGGTGGAATGCCTCGTTTCCATTAAAAAGAGTCTCTAGTTCTTGACACTCACTGCTGCTATTTTACGCTCATATTTTGTTAAAGCGTGGTCCTCAACAGATCAAGTCGATCCATTCGTGTTATTTATGTTTTGCTTCAATGTATTCTTTGACTGAGTAGAAACAGTTTTCAATTAAGAATGCTATTCATTAAAAAACAATATTTTTTTATTGAATGGTGTAATATTCTTTTTAGTTTTTATGCGGATAGGAAATTTATTGTATATTTTTATAGCCATGTAGCAGGGACTCTAGTTTAGCACTTTAATTCTTGATAGTATAGTCTGTCTCTGTTGTGTGTTTTTAATTTTGATTATGGTTTACTTTGGAGTAGTGATTTATGTTCTTGAATACAAATATGCAAATGTGAAATATGTATAATGCAATAGTAATATATAAGTAAATGGTATAGTGATGGTAGTGTGTGGATGTTATGTTTAATGAGGTAGGGCCTACAACTGAAAAGATTTCGATTTTGTCCAATGAGTTCGATACATTTCTTTTGTAGTTTAAATAGGTCCTGAAAATGTACACTATTTCTCCATAACATAATGCCGTATCTTAACAAGAAGTAAGCACATGCATATAAACACAATATACCTGCAGCGTAACTCTACCGCGTATAAAAGTCGTTGTCTAATAATTTTTGTTATATTTATTTCTATTACAATTTTTTTTTAAATTTTTTTTATTGACTTTAAATGTAACTTTTTAGTTTAGTTTGACACTTCCAGAATGAAATGAAAATTTGCAAACGTAGTAAGAATAATATCATCATCATCATCATTACAGCCCTTCACAAGTCCACTGCTGAACATAGGCCTCCCCCAAGTAACATCACAAAGCACGGTCCTGAGCTACCTGCATCCTCGACTTCCTGCATGTCTTACGAGGTTGTCACTCCATCTAGTTTCTTATATAACTGTCATCTTATATAAATGTCTTATATAATTGTCTTATATAAATGTCATCCGTAAAACTACCCGTACAAAATCATAATAACCAGACACATACACGTACATGAGCAAACACACACACACACACACACACACACACTCACACACACACACACACACAAATACATGTATACACACACATTTTACATGCTCCTCTCCCATAACTGCTCATACACATTACACTCATAACACAATTACTTCTTACAGTCATACATTACACATCTTATGAGAGAGGAACGACATAAGTAGTATAAATTATTATCTTGTTTGTACCTTGGTATAAGTAATAAGGGGTAACATAGTATATAAACATAATGTGTGATCCAATTAATTTCATTGTAACTTTAATTTTTGCTTGCATTTAACTTTTGCTTGCATACTAATATTTTTATAAATTAACGGTGGGGATATGGCGCTGACAGCTGATGCACAGGTCTCCTAGTTCGGCTGCGGATGCTATGTTTTCAGGTATATGTACCAATGTAGCTTTATTAAATGTTATGCAAATATCTTGATGTACAACCTCTTGAAATAAAGAACTCATAATTATTATTATTATCCTCATTTCTGAGTCTATATCGCAGAGAAACTCCGAGCATAGCCCTCTCCATAGCTCGCTGAGCAACCTTGAGCATCCTCATACGGCCAGCAGTGAAGAACCACGTCTCAGATCCATAAGTCATCACTGGCAACACGCACTGGTTGTACGCTTTAGTTTTAAGAGATTGAGATATATCTGACGAGAAGATATGTCGTAATTTCCCGAACGCTGCCCAGGCGAGTTAAATCCGTCGATTGACCTCTCGGTCGAAGTTGGACTTACCTAGTCAGACTATTTGTCCCAGGCAAACGTACTCGTCAGCAACTTCGAGCATAGTGCTCCCAACAACTACCGGCATAGGTGTGATATGGACGTAAAGACGAGGGGGACGGAGCGTTGACTTCATTAGACGAGACCAACCAAACAAGACTACAACATAACACTTAGGTTCAGTGTGCCTCTAACCATTCGGTGATCGCTGCCAGTTTTCACCCTTGCGATCACTGAGACATCACTGAACAGTTGGCGTCTGGTCGTCATAATGAAGTCAATCTCATTTTTTTCGAACCGTCGGGGCTCGACCAGGTCCACTTCCTGTGGGGCCGCTTCTGGAAGAAAGAGTTCATCATAAACAGTTCCTCTTTTTTCATAAAGTCGGCCAGCTGCCGGCCCCTTCGGTTCCGTTTCCCTACTCCAAATTCCCCTAACTTCAGCTCACCGTTTTTTCTTGTGTCTAGTTTTGCGTTGAAGTCTCCCATCAACACCGTGTAGTGGGTTTCGGAGGAATGCATGGCTCTGGAAATATCCTCATACATTTCCTCTACCTCTTCATAGGGATGTGCAGAGGTTGGTGCCTAAACCTGTATGACCTTCAGCGAATACCGTTTGGTGATTCTGAGTATCAGGTACGCGACCCTCATCGACACACACCCAATCTTTACAACGTTGTTGACGTGAGACTTGTGGACGAAAAATCCGACACCTCCTTGGGACAGATGGTCGCCCTCCCGGTGATAGAACAAGTTGCCGGACTCGAGGATTACCATTGCCTCCCCCTCTCTTCAGACCTCGGATTATCCAATAATATGCCAGCGCAACTTGTCTACCTCTTCTTCCAGCTCCAGTATCTTCTCGTCAGTCCTCAGGGTGCGTGCGTTATATGTTGCCAGGTCGAGTCGTCGTAGGTGACAGCCGAACCTCCACCGGAGATTCTTAGCACCCCTGCCCCGCCGTTACCATGGTTACCACCGTAGCCAGGAATAGCGGGGCCGCCGGGGACTGGGGGCCGTTTTTTTGAGTCGTTATTCATGGGGGGGGATATTTGCCATATTTGCCATGCTTGGCGAGAGGGTTGGCAACCGCAGTTTTTTATTATATCACTGATGTTATCAGGAAGATGCTGCTGCCCATATCCTGCCAGTCTCCCTCTGTCGCCTCTTACGACAATCACGGGAAGATATGGGGTAGTGGATATTCTCAACTACCACTACACGTAAGAATAATAGCAATACAATAATTACATAACTATGATCTACTCTCCTCACAAGGATCATTACATCTCATTATCAGTTTTAATTGCTTATGTACTCTTAAACACCAATATTGTTCTTCATTTACAAAGCAAAATATTTTATGTGGCTCGAGGATTCCGTAAGCTCCAGGTCTTTCCATATTTAGAAACACTGGGCAATAGTGTGGTCAACCTGAGCGTTAATTAAAAAAACCTGATCATTCAAATAATGTAACTAAAACAGTTATTATTAATGGGAGTAGTTCTTCCGGATCGGTAGTATGTACGAGTGTTCCTTAGGGCTCAATTCTCAGCCTCTTCCTGTTCTTGGTTTATATTAATGACTTCCATTACTTGGTAGGGAATAACCATGATTTAGTTTTATTTAATGATGATGCTTCGCTGATTTTCTCACTTATCGGCAATTATTAAAATATAAGGAAATTCATAATGCTATATCAAAAGTAGTACACTGGTTAACGATTTGCTTTGAATCGGTGACAAAACTAAAGTAAATTAAGTGAAGTAACAGCCAATGTATATACGTCCCATAGCTGAGCATAGGTCTCTTCTTTTTCTGAGAGGGAAAGGAAATATCCGCCGCGCTACCCCAATGTGTGTTGGCAAACATCATATATCTTCGAAATATTTTTTTTCTTTCTCCGACAAGCAGGTTTTCTCACGAAGTTTTACTTCAACGCCGAGCACGTGCTACATCAATACTTAAAATTGCAATTAACAATTCCATTGGTGTTGGCGGTGATCGCACCCGGTTTGTTTGCGTACTGTGAAATATACAGCGAGCGCTTAGCCCGTGAGCTACCACGGCTTGTAAAAACTAAATGTATTAAATTTAAAACACCAAATATTATATCGGTGAACACACGATTTCAAACGGGGAGGATCCGAGTCTTGTTAAATCCACTGTTTTTCTCGGAATTAATTACATGGATATAGCTAGTTGCTATAGAACAAAGCTTGCTGGACTATCAAACTTAGTTCTGTAGCATATGCTGTAAAAAAACAAAGGCTTTACATGTGTAGAAACAGCGAAACAGAGAAAAGTTAATTTTTAGTTATTTTCATAGCATAATGTCATATGGAATCTTGCTGTAGGGTAATTCGACTGACATCGAAACCATAATTTTGACAGGCCTGTTGGTCTAGTGGTTAGTGACCCCGACTGCTATGCCGGAGGTCGTGGGTTCGATTCCCACCCAGGACAAATGTTTGTGTGATGAGCACGATCATTTGTTCTGTGTCTGGGTGTAATTTCTCTATAATATTTATGTATTTAGAAATATATAAGTATGTTTATCAGTTGTCTAGTACCCATAACACAAGCTCTGCTTAGCTTGGGACTAGATGGCGTTGTGTGATAGTTGTGGAATATTATATTATTATTATTATTATTATCTTTGTTTTGCAAAATAGAGCCATAAGAGTAATTTATAAGATTGGTCCGATGGTTTCCTTCAGAGAAAAATAAATAAATGAATATATTGACTTTTGCCTCTCAGTATATTTACGAAAATTCAATGTATGTACAGAAAAACAAAAACAGTTTCATTTAAATAGTTATGTTTCTTCTGTAAATACTAAGTACAAGTATGCTAGTTATTCCCGTTACTGAGCTCCTCCTCCTCTGCTTTTAAAACAAAATCTCAGAAAATCTGCAGGACATAACTGTCAAAAAGCTTAATTTCTTTAGTAACCAAAAGTTGTTTAATAATAGTTATTATATTATTAAAGAGTATATGATTGATAATAACCACTGGAAATGACGTAATTGCTTCCATACTCAATCTAAATGTGTTCATACCTAATTGTAAGAATTAATATATTGTAAATTAATTATTTAATAATGTCCCGTTTGGTTTCTTGCTGTTATTACCAGGACAGAGGTTTATTTTCGAAATAGCGGTAAAACTTTAATGAAAAAGTATTCTGGCAACCTAAATTGAATAAAAATGATTATATTATATTATGAATCTGCTTCTTCTTCCTTATCCATTACAGACACTTGTGTCCGCGCAAGTCTTTCATTGGCGTTTTCCGGTATAAAGGGTATCCAGACTCATTACAACTACAGGCTGTAAGGTATTCCATCTGAATGCTCAGAGTTGGCTACGCATCTGTACACGTGTTTTTGTTGTTTGAACTTGACTTCAGGTGTCCATGGGCTGCAGTAACACTTTATCATCAAATGGACTGGACCGTTAGTAATTTCAAGTTCTTTAATAAATAATTTCAGAATAGAATATAAGGAGTGTGCAACAACCACATACATGTGTTATTAAATTTAAAAATGAACTCTTTTTTTTTTCAAACAAAACTAAATTATTAATTTCGTTTTTTACTTTGTTTAATCTAGAAATAATATTTTAATACATGTGTATTTATTTGTACAAAAAATCTTTGGTCAGCATTCAAATTAGCTATAGATGTTCATTAAAGATTGAGTTACTAATTTACAAGTTTAGTGTAATCAGTTAACTAATTAATATAGGTACATAGAACAAAAACAAATAAAAAAAATATTCCGTTTAATTTTATTTTTATTAAACTGCGAAAAATGCTAAGAAGCAAATTTAATTTAGCCAAATAAGCGTTAAAAAATTATAAGTCCACTTTATTATCTATTCATCTAATAAAAAACATAAAAATAGATGGAAAATAAAGAATGAAAAATATTGTTTATACGTTAATAATGTTTATAACGTTAATTGTTTATACTGTAGCCATATTATAGGTGTTGCACGAATGAAAGTGACGTGAAGAGGACCAGCAAGTGAACTAGCAGCATAATTTTGTTGCGCTTTGTATGGTGGGTGAGAGAAGCGCAGACGCTTTTTACTAAAATGAGACATTCCATCTCAGAACTCAAGGGTGACAAGATTCGTTGTATTTTTTTTGCATTTTGATTCTTAACGGCCTATGATACATCAGCTCATGTTCTAATTTCGTCTACACTTTCCCGCGCCACTCGTTCGCACACTATGCGTGGCTTTGTAAGTTTATAAGATTACACTATATTATATATATATATATATATATATATATATATATATATATATATATATATATATATATATAAAGTAGTATGTAATACGAGGCAAATACTATATTGTAAGTTTGTTGTAGAATGCAAGGCGTAAACTTACTACCACAAGCTAGGGTTGCCCGGTCTTTAAACCGAAAAGCCGGACAGACCATCCAGCTTAGCCGGATATTTTGATAAAAAGGCCGGACACCCTTAATTATTTACTCTTAGTATAACACGATAATATATTTTTAAAATAAATCAATGCTTATATCATTTACCATAAAATCTTAAATTATAATTGAATGAATCAGTTCTTTATTTCATTCAATATTTATTACAATATTAATTTCAATAATCGCAATAGTATGTATTTAAGTACTTAAAATGTAAAAAAATGGTCTAATATAAAAATCCTGACAAAAGCCGGACAGGCCGGACACCGTCTAATATGGCCAGACACGCAATCAAAAAGCGTGAATGTGTCCGGCTTTATCTGGACGCCTGGCAATGCTACACCAAGCCAATGCCTACAGAACTTTAGTACAATTGCGGTAATTTTATCTATACACTGTGTCACTGTACTGTATAGTATTTCAACTTCATACAAACGGATGAAGTAGGAGGCCTACGCGCCTCGATCTCGACATGCGCTCGGCATGCAGGTAGTCGTGACTGTGCCGCAGTGATGATTTTGTGGAATATATAAAAAATGGAGGAAATATTCCGAACTTCGTTTAAAACCAAACATATAAATTGTAAAGTAGTTGCAGGTATCTATAACCAAGTAAAAGATATTCCCTTTCTCCGCCTTGTCCATGTTTACCAAAACAATTTTCTTTTATAGGATAGGGTGACAAATGAGCACACAGTCCACCTGATGGTAAGTAGTTGCTGTGGCCCTTAGACATCTACGTCCATCCTCGATTACGAATCAAAATGCAGATGCGTTGTCACCCGTGAGGACTAAGATGGAATACCTCGTTTCCAGTAAAAAGGGTCTTCGGTTCTCTACACTCACCATACGAAATACAGCAGCATTAAGCTACTATTTCACGCTGGTATTCTGTGAAAGCGTGGTCCTTCCCCGGTCGAGCCGACCCATTCGTGCTACAACTATACTACTAATATAACTGCAGCATGGCTCTACCACGTATAATTTTTAAATAAGCTTTATATTAGAATAGGGGTTTTTTATAGTTAAAAATTTAATAATAAAGCATTTCGTACGTCTCAGTCGAGGCGCAATTTTTCGGTCGCAAATTTACAAGACCGATTTGTTATTCAAACATAAACATGGTTTTTTAATTAAATCTACCAATCAAAAAACGACACGCATTTTTATTGAACACTTCCTATTCAATTCACAAAGTAACTATTTTATTTGTTTATATAAAAAAAGTATATTTACAATCATTAAACTGAATGGAAACACAAAGTAGGCAAATCTAATTAAAATTCTGGAGGCAGGCAGCCCTATCACCCTGTTTACATACCGCGCGGCTCTAGGCATTTGTTTACGGCCGAGACAATACTGTTATAGATAAAATTACGATTCGCGCTTGACTAGTTTTTTGTAGCAGTAGAATTTATGCAGTGGCTTAGAATCGGTTTGCAAAATTTCTTATAGGCATATATAATATGTAGGTACTTGCACAGACCTGCTACCTACATAATTACATACGTAAACGGCTGTCACATTACATACATACACGGCGAAAACTATAAAACTCAAGCTTAGTACTAAACCAACAATGGGCAGATCCTTCCACTATAAGAGGAAATTTCCAGTAATAGCTGACATCTCATTGTACGAAATGCGTTTATAATTTGAGATCAGCTTATACTGGAGAGTGTAGTTTGGTAATTATGTAGCCACGTGTACTAGTGACATATGTTCTGTGTCTGGGTGTAATTTATCTATAATATTTATGTATTTAGAAATATATAAGTATGTTTATCTAGTACCCATAACACAAGCTCTGCTTAGCTTGGGACTAGATGGCGTTGTGTGATAGTTGTGGAATATTATATTATATTATATTATTATTATTATATTATTATCTGTTACATGTTTAGGTAGGTAGAAAATACTCACGTACTCACAATTTAGCTAAAGCTAAACTATCAAGGTACGTCAGTACTCAATAGGTCCATAATTTTTAAGTACTTATGTAGTAGGTAGCACTATAGTAGTTATTTTTTTTAAAACGTTACCCCCACACTAGGATTTTCTTTTGTATCATTGAGGCAGTTTACAAATATAAATTGCACAAAGACAGACATTGTGCACAGTGCACTACGGAGTACCGATGATGTAAGGACGGATAAGTATTTTAGTTTTATTTCTTTATAGTTAGTTCGTTTTTATAGGATAGTGTGACAAACGAGCACACAGTCCACCTGACTGTTAGTGGTTGCTGTGGCCCATGGATATCTACATCTATCCTCGATTACGATCCGGAGATAGACAGCACCATCGAAAATTATAAAACTAGAATTTTTAAAATATTAACAATTTCACTGTCCCGTAAGTCATGTATGAACATTTCAATATTGTTTAACTATTGTGTTTCTTCCGCGGAATAGGAGTTTACTAACTTCGAGCGCTTAATCATACTTATAAAACGCTTAAAAATACTTCTGACCATTCTTCGTAAGTGCCTATAAAAATTATATAGTGCAACATTCGTCCCACTTTAACAAACATGCAACCAATTTCGTACCTTTCATACCTTTAAAAGATTTTTTCGTATTATAAAAAGCAACAACCATTTATTTGGCTTTAACATGTTTATTATGGGCAGGTATCGTTTGTTACTTCCATATTTAACGAAGGTTCCGCCTCAAATTTCCGCCGCAATTTGCACGCCAGCTTTGATTGAACCTTTTGGGAAATCAAAAATTTTTACAAGACCCTGACAATGTTTGTTATAAATTTTCAGGTTTTTGTCTTCATCTATAAGATTAAATATTATGATTCTGATCGAAGGAAAAAATTTGCTTCTGTTAAATTTAGACTAAAGAATGTCAAGTATCCAGTATACCTGACATTCTTTAGTCAAATTTTTTTTTTAGATATTGCACTAGAAATCCCTGCTAAAAATATGATTGAATTTTGCCTTCGTTTTAAACCTTGACTTCCGTGACCTTCACCTCCAAAACGTGAAAATTTAAGTTATCTTTCGACTTTTTCAAAGCAAAGCAGGACTTCTATAAGTAGTATCTCATCACTGTCTTCGTAGGAAATCAAACTACGTGAAAATTATTTGATTCATTTTAGTTTTTGGAAGGCAGTTTCTAATAAAAAATATTTGTTTCTTTTTAAATGGATTAAGCAATATCACAATCTAATAGTAAAAGCTAGAACGTCGTCTAAATAGTCTAAATATAAAATTTCATCCCTATTTTCAAAAAGGAGGAGGTACTCAACTTTTTTCTAGGTGAACCGATTTTGATGATTCTTTTTTTATTTAAAAGATTTGATAACGAGTGGGGCATTCCTTACAGTATATTATAAGATAATATTTTTAAGAAAGGTATTTTATACAAAAGTGCCTGCGATCAACGCACACCGCCCATAACTCATTCAGCCTACTCCCATATTTTAAATATACTGTAAAAGGCCCTAGTTTATTGTCCGTGAATTTTTGCAACATCAGGACACTTCATTCCAATCTTAACGCAGTCCACTACCACCCGGAGACGGCGAAGCCGGCCTTGCTCTTTTGAACCGAGACTCAGGTGTCCTCTTCGGCTAATACTTCATATCTCTCCTACCCGAGGTACAAATTCGAACACTCCTCACAAAATATACTTTTTTCATTTAGAAAAGTATATTTTTAAATCTATGGAATTTTTTTTAGTCCAACTAGTTTTTTTTTAGTATTAAGTTATTTTTTATAATAAACAATTTTTACATTACATATTTTGTATATTTTATCGATGCTTACCTGCTCACTGGACAATCTAAGAAGACTTTTAAATGGTCTACAGACGCCTCCTACGTGCTTCATCTATTTTTAAATTATAAAATTGTTGAAATTTATTAAAACAGACAGATATACTTTCGCATTCGCATCGCATATTGCTCTTATAGTTGTAGTATTGTATCTTGATTTTCAGGGACTTTAAAAAAAGTGGCAACACTTCTCTGACTTGTGCGATATATCTACCTTTTTTAACTTCATATGAGATAATAGTAAGTGCTACGTAACTGTGCCTATGGCACCAGGGCGCCACTCCAAATGACAAATTTACATTAACTTTTCATACACTCCTTTTTGCATAAAGCAATGTGATTATTTTATTAATTTGTTTAAGAATTTATAGACATTTTTTAATAGACGTTTAGGTAGTTTGTTACGATCACTGTTTAGCAGTTATGCTGCCTTCGGATGGCAAAGCCACCTCCGGCGGTTAACATCGCCTCAACGTACATGGCTATACAAGGCCAAGCCAAAGGTATATGACGTTGATACAGGTGTCATCAAAAGCGCCGCCTGCCCTTTTCGGTTTGCAGCTCGTGCTAATTAAGTGTTGAGTATTATTAGCTATTTTTTATTTATTTAATGCATGTTGTATTTAAAAAAATGGATGCGGGTTAAAATAATTACAAATATTAAAATAAAATATTTATAATGATTAAATACAGATATTAATAAGTAAGTAAAACTGTAATTGAATAAAAATAGTTGGGTACAAAGGTTCAATAAAAATATTAAAATACAAATTTAAACTGTGGGAAAACTGTATGCTAAGGTACTGATTGAAAGGATCATGAAAGAAACTGATGGAAAAATTTGGGATGTGCAAGCGGGATTTAGAAAGGGAATGGGATGTACAGATCAAGTCTTTTCCATGCGCATGATCGCGGAGAAGTTTTTGGCCAAAAACCAAAAGGTTTTTTGTGCGTTCATGGACTTGGAAAAGGCCTATGACAGGGTGAATAGGGATGTGCTATGGCAAACTCTGTACTCACTTGGGTTGAGCGCTGTCTTGATACAGGCATTGGAGTCCCTTTATAGGGACTCTAGTGCTTGTGTTAGGATAAACGGGGTCTACTCGGACTGGTTTGACATCCATAAAGGTGTCAGACAGGGCTGTGTGGCTTCCCCGTGGCTGTTCAACCTATTTATGGACAGTTGTTTGCAAAATTTGAAAGTTGAAGAATGTGGATTAAGAATGGGTGAGTTAACCGTCAAATGCCTTTTGTACGCCGATGATCAAGTCATCCTTGCGTCGTCGGCGGCCGAGTTGCAAATGATGGTTACATTAATGAACAGATCATTAAAAGAAAGGGGTATGAAAGTGAACGCAAGTAAGACGAAGGTTATGGTTTTTGAAAGAGAAGAAAGTAAAACGATTTGTGAAATAAGAATGGAAGGGGAGTTGATCGAGCAAGTAGATGAGTTTGTATATTTGGGCTGCGTATTTAGCAGGGATGGGAGATATGATAAGGATATAGAACGACGAGTGAATGTGGGAAATAGAGTAAATGGGGCCCTGCACTCTATTGTGAAGAGTCAAAATGTGTCGAAAAAGGCACGTATGGCAATTCACAATGCTGTGTTGGTCCCTACTTTAACGTATGGTAGTGAAAGTTGGGTGTGGCAGAAGAAGCACGAGAGTAGAATGAACGCAGTAGAAATGCGGTCGTTAAGGAGTATGTTAGGGCTGAATCTTAATGACAGGGTAAGAAATTGTGTAATAAGAGAAGAGTGTGGTTTGCAAGATGATGTTGTAACCAGGATTAAGAAAGGAATGCTTCGGTGGTTTGGTCATGTGGAAAGAATGAATGAGGAAAGAGTGACAAAGAAAATTTATGTTGCAGAAGTGAATTGCAGAGTCGGAAAGGGACGTCCTAGGCGAAAATTTAGCGACCAAATTGGCGGTTTATTGAAAACGGGCCAATTTAGGAGTACCCTTAACCGACGAGCATATATGCGGAGGTGTATGGATGTGAAGGAGGCGAGAGAGGTGTGTCAGGATCGTGCCAAATGGAAGTCTGTAGTCTCTGCCTACCAGAGACAGGGTGACAGGCGTGAGTGTTTATGTATATGTAAATTTATACTTTAGAATTTGAGGTTATGAAAACACAATATATTTCACAATTGATTCACACATATTGCTTAGTGCGATTGCCAAGTCAATCTACGAGTATATATTAAATCATGAAAGAATTTTAACATTGATATGGTCACTATAAAATGTTGTTAGGTTAGCTAACTACGTAATAACTTAAAACAGAAGGATCCTTAAGTCGGGACTGAATAAATTAACCGACTTGGTATTACATGGATCTCACAACTTTTTACGGTAGAAAAACCGTGGTTTTTTTGCAAGTTAGTTTTTTGATGGCATCTCGTTTCTTTTTGTAGATAAGATAGTCCTACCTTTTTACCTTTCCAGTACCTTCTAATTCTTGAATACCAACATCGTACCCTATCTCCTACCTAATACAAATACAGGTACAACCTGTCGGAAATATCTGCGAACCTGGCTTGATGACGTCATGCAATATGGAGAGATAGCAAAAAAATCGAGATGCAAAAATGAAACATATTTTTTGTGCGCCAATTTATTTTTATACTTCCATACAACGCCTTAAAATTAATTTAAAATAAAAAATACATTTCTATTAAAAATAAAACTATTTGTATATATCAATGTAACGCTTTTATACTGGAAAAAGTAAATGCAAGAAACCATATTAAGTATAAAAGTTTGTTGTTAGAAATGCTTTTTTTAGTAATTTCTATTCTAGGGTAAGTATAATAAATTAAAATCAAATAATTTTCAAGCCATTTAATTAGCGGGTATTTAACATTAAAATTCTAATTTAAAACAATTAAGTACCGTCATTTTCAAAAGTGGTGTATTAATTTTTTAAAAAGCCTCAACAACCGACATTGTATCGCTGTCGTTGTTGTCAAATTTTTTTCACTGTCGCTGAAAATGTTGTCATCACTTTCGTTGCCACTATCTTCTCCACCTAATGAAATTACTAATTCCTGTTCCTCAAGTTCATACAATCTATCAGCATGCCAAAACTTGTCTCTTAAGCGATCGACATGGTTACATTATTTTTTCCCATCTTCTGGGGTTATACTCTGTATCGCTTCCTTCGTTAGTCTTTCTATATCTTTTTCTGATTGGTCTACATTTTTGTCTGCCACCCTTTGCTTCACCAAATTCCAAACATAGTCAATTGGGTTAAGGTCACAACGGTAGGGTGGTAGACGTAATACCTCTTGTCCATGAAATCTAAATATTTCATCGATGAAATATACCTTCTCGAGCTTATGTCTTTTAATTAACATATACAGTTCTCTTTTTGTCATTTTCTCGTCAAATTCGATGTTGTGTTCTTGCAGCCACATTTGCATTACGTTTTTACGTGCACTGAAATTTGGCGGCTTGTTCACCTGTCTGCTTGTGGTGGTGGTGTGGGTGCTTGCTTGCGTTGTCCATGACAATGATACCGTTGGGTGAAAGATTCGGTATCAATTTCTCTTCGATCCATTTTGTGAAATTTGATGCATCCATTTCGTCATGGTAATCACCAGTTGTTGACTTACATTTATAAAGGAGCTCGGCACCTTGCACGAAACCATTCTTCTTGCTTGCGTGTACCACAATCCAGCGCTGACTAGGAGAGTGATTAGTTCGAATACTGGAATCACTACTATTTTGCCAACATTTCAAGACAGTGTAATGTGAATGTATCCAGGTTTTGTCGATGGAGGTCACAGGTTTTTTTTCGGCACCACATTCGTCATTTTCTTTTAATCGCCTTAAATATTTTGCTTTCCAGGCTGCTATTTCAGGTCTTTGCACCAAAAAATCGCGTTTACGTTTACACTTCTTAAACCTGCACCCCAAAGAATTTATTAGTATATTTCTTAGGGCGTCTTTTTGTCCGGGAAAGTTCAGCTCCTGTTTGGCTATTCTCAAAATCTTTTTTAATGTAGGTATTTCTTTCCTGCTGGTATAGAAACTTTCAACTAAAGAGCGTATGGCGCATAAATCAAAACAATCTAGATCAATTTTCTTTTTGTATTTTTTACGCTTCTTCCCTGGTGTCGAGAGCATAATAGTGTCCGTGGTTGTAGGTCTTCTTCGAAGGACGTCATCTCTTCCTGAACATTTGACTCTCTAGTTGATTCTGACAAAACTTGTAACTTTTTTGCTTCACTTTTTATTTTCATTATGGTCGTTTTAGATAAACCAGTTCCTGCACATGCCCTTTTTGTTGCTTGTTCAACCGGGATACTGAAACAGCCCTGTTGTTTTTCATTGTCAAAGAATTTAATTACTTTGAGCAATAAATTCCGCTCGGCACTATGTATAGTCTTACCCATCTTCTAGTCTATTGTAATAATAGTAATATTCACTAAACAGAGAAACAATAAACAATAATGCGATTACGAAAGCGAGATTAATACACGTGCGTCGGTGCTTGCGCTGGCAACGGTACTGGATAGACGATAGCGGGCGGAGGTCCGGGGAAGCGCGAGGGGAAGCGCATTCCAGTGAGGTTCGCAGATATTTCCAACGTGTTGTACATTGATTCATTCACTTGCAAATGTAACTTTGTAATTCTATATATTATGTATATGAGATTACAAAGTTATTTATGCAGTTGATGTATCTAGAAACTGGACCAAAATTAAAAAATATTTTAGTTTTCCCTTGATTTGTACACTAAACACTAATTGTATTCAAAATTTGAAGCTTCTATGTCTGCTAGAAGTGCCTTAGAGTTTTGATGATCGGTCAGTCAGTGAGTGACAAAATTAAGAAACTTTGCCTAGTTATAATTCTTAAACTACTGGTTCAAATTCAATGAAATTTGAAATATACTATTTTTATACAATTCCTAATAGGTTACTGAAAGTTCAGGCTTCTAGTTTTATCCACTACGAAGTTATAGGGGGTCGAAAATGGCCTGAATTGCTTCGAGAAAAGTATAGTACGGCCGTGCCGCTTTTTTGCTCGACTTGCCGTGCCCCCAGATATTCCCAAAAGGTCTTCAGTAAATTGAAAATGACCCTGTATATATATATATATATATATATATATACATATATATATATATATATACATATATATATATATATATATATATATATATATATATATATATATATATATATATATATATATATATATATATATATATATATATATATATATATATACAACACGGAACATAATTAACGCACTTTGAGAAAGTAGTTTGTTCAGAATCGTTTACTGAATCGATTCCTATCATTTTTTTAATATAGGTAATTTTTTATCCCACAAATAATTAAAACTACGCAAATTACAGTCACACTACATCTATACAGTCAAAACATACTGAAACGGACCGTAAATTAAGGCAATAAGACTTGTACTGTGACCACAACATTCTTCCGGAATTAGTATAACTAATTTGATAAATAATCAATGCATAAAAATGTTTAACTAAAAATTCAGTGTATGTATTATGATTATAACGTAATATACTAATTGGTGTATCTGAGGGTGTGCGTTAAGTTAGTTAATGTTAATTATATACAAATTATTTTTTTCGCCCAATAGCTACCGTCATACAGTGGTGCAGTATGGAGCAGTCGGGCCTGGCAGCAATTACCCTAAGATGCCGTTGTTGCTGGTACGCAAGCGCTGCAGGGGAATGCTGCTTTTTTACGCATTATGGCGAAAAAGTCATTAGTGTGTGCGTCTGCGAACATTTTAGAGACACTACAGCACCACGGCACCCTCAATAGCATCCTAAAGGCGTTGTCGTATTCAACACGCAGGGCACTGTAGGTCCTGCGCGTATAAGTCACCCACAGACCACCGGTATAGAAAGACTGACACACAGATTACCTCCTAATAGATACCGCATCATGGAATATTTGTTCTGTTTCGATTTCACCAAATTTCGGGTTGCGGGGACGCGTCAAATGTGCTGTGAGTGGATAATTCAAGGTTGAACTTAGAATGCTCCGAACCATAGATACCAACCATAGATGGGACAGGGTTGGGACGTTGATCGATAAATTTGGGATTTATTGATTATTGATAAATAAATGAATTGATCAATTTTTATTTGAAATTTATTAAAAAATAAAACAGTGTATAGAAATAAAAGAATATAATTCGATAAAGAATATAATCGAAGAAATCATTAGATTACATGTACAAATATATATATATATTTGTACATGTAATCTAATGATTTCTTAAATTTACGCGAACACTACACATTGAATACAACTGTATAATTATATGGATTTTATCGCGTTTAATTAATTTATGGTCACGCGAGGACTTAAATGTTTGACATCTCAATATCATAGTTAGTCCGGCTATCTTCACTTTTTGAATATTGATTTTTGATCCCAATCTACATAAAACGAGCTTACAGTATCTTGAAGTCTTGCAGTGGTATGCTTGGTTTTGGATAGATTTTGTTAATTATAGGATACCAAGCAGATGGCAGCACCCATCCACCGACTGTGGCCGGCTTCACTCGGTCGCTGTGACGCAGGCATGGGACCCAAAGCTGTTGTCTTGCAATACTTGATTGACATGCTGAAGCTCGGCAGCCAGATGTATTCTGTCACAGATCCCATGTGTTCTCTGAAACAAATATTTACCCACAGTAGCAAACTATGAAGAATGATGGTGAGATTCACCATTTAAATATCGGTTGGTATAGGCTTTTTTCCTATACATAGTATGACTAATAGTGTTATCAGGATTTCGGATGACTAAAACATCTAGGAAAGCTAAAGTATTATTTGCTTCTAACTCCATCGTGATTTGTATTTTGTAGCTTATGGAGTTAAGGTGTTCTAAAACTGCAGTTGCTTTGTCAGACGGTAAAACTTTGAAAGTGTCGTCTACGTACCGCTTTAAGAATCTTGGATTTATAGAAGCAGTAAGAAGGGTTTCTCCTCAAAATCCTCCATGATATACGTCGGCGACTATAGGAAATACAGGTGAGCCCATTGCTACACCATCAACTTGCTTGTAGAACTCTTCCTTCTACAATAGATAGTCAGATGTGAAGCAGTGTTTGAGTAATACTGCATATTCTTCAAGCACGTTGTTATCTTGTAGCTTCCTAGTTACAACTGAGAAGAAGTCTTCAATAAGTAGGCATGTGAATAGTGACTGACCACCAAAACAGACTATAATTTCATTGTCAGCGCGATGTATGTCTTTTATCGCACTAACAAAATGGTGTGAATCGTTTGTGTGTGTTCTGATATGTCCTTTCGGTGGTGACAGTATTTTTGCTTAGTGTTGCACCTATAAGTAGTATTATTAATTAAAAATCATACGGTACGTATTTCAAATTTAGATGTACTTAATAATAATAATAATAGGATATTACTGAATTTCATGCAACACTGGAATAACATTAATCACATTATAACTTTCACTTGTTTTATGGTTTATAAATCCGTTAAAAATAGTTTAATTTCGACGGGTAGCATTCAATTCACAGTAACAGTAAATTCATTAAATATTAGAATATCACGTTTTAATCAACCACTTAATGCTTTACTTATTGTGTAGTTTTCACCATTGATATTATACTTTTAAAAAATGTAAAATTCCATACTAAAACTGGCAAGTATAGAGATAGTATAGCGGAATCCAACAGCCTTCTACGGTTTTTCATAATATGAAGATACCGTCGTACACCGGCGTCCGCCTTACGGTGTAGTATTTGACAGTGTGTTTCAGACAGTAAATGGCGCTCTCCGTCGATACATTCAGTTTAAACCCAAATTGTGCATCGTTTATTAGTACGTATTTGTTGAGACACTCATTTTACACACTGTCAAACACCTTGGCTGCATTGGTTGCAAGCGAGATAGGTAAGTAATTACCCATGTCGGATGTGTCCCCAGTTTTATTTTTAACAACGGGTACTACAATAGTCCTCATCAGCGGCTCGGGTAAGTAAGAGTGTCCCTAACACAGGCTGTAAAACAGTGAAAGGACTCGCGGAAGATGCACCCTAGCATATCTGAAGTGTTCGATTCTGAGACCACCATTACCAGGCGATTTTCCTCTTACCATCTCTTTAATTATTTTTTCTATTTTCTTTGCAGGTATCTTTTCATTTCGTTCTGTCATGATAGTCTCAGCCTCGCTCAAATTCAAACCAAATGAGGGGAGGCCTGTATCCAGGAGTTGGACGTATATAGGCTGTAACTTTACTTTACTTTTACTTATTATTATTATTACTAACTATATTTTTAATAAAAGTACTAAAGATGCCGCTGTCCATCTCCTGTTTAGTTTGCCCCTGTCGCCTCTTACGACATCCGCGGGGAGCTGGTGAGGTAGTGGATATTCTAACACCGCCGCTACATGCTTGACATTATATTATATTATGAAACATCAATTTATACAACCTTTATTTTAAATTTAATTAAGATTAACGAGTACCAGTACTATTAATGGATTTATAAGTGGTTTATGTTTAAGGGCTCTTAAAAGCGTAAGCTTAATGTAAAATGAACGGAACTACAGAAATGTTACTAAGCATATTATAAACTTTGCTTTGATTTAAGTTTTGAGATTTTCGTTAAATTAAACTCTCAAGATATTACGTAAGTATTATTTATTTCATTAATACAAAAGACAGAGTAATAAAGAAATAAAACGTTTGCACGTGACCAAGTTGCAGCGCCGGGGACCGCGTCTTCGAATCCTGCACAGGTCAAGTATTTGTACGGCCTATATTTCCGGGGCTGGATGTTGGTCCATGTAAATTTTATGTTTATAAACTTTCTCCGTGATACAGGAGAAATCCTAGTGTGGAAGTAACGTTTTTTAAAGAAAAGCATAACCATAGTAAGCTCAACTTAAAATTTCAATAAAGCTAAATATCTACCTCGTCAGTCTAGTAATTGTAGACGCCACCTCCCGCTGGTTGGGCCAGAAATATCAGTTATTGAGTTTTTCTGTCAAGAAATTTTCAGTAGAAGCCCGGAGTTAGGAATTGGCGGTGTTACAACCCCATACCTACGTTGCTTAAACCACTCAAAGCCGTTTGTCCTGCGACTGATTTCTTTCCGGTCGTGTCGATGTACCGTCCCATCGGAATAGAGAGTGCACCTATACTTGTGCATTCACTGGGACACATTTATCCTATCCAGTAAATTCGTAAATATATTTTATCTCATTAAAAAATACGTGTCGCACTCGGGGACTGCCATGGTAAAGGTATTTGCATAGCATTTTTATCAACTTATGCAATTATAATTATTTATTATTTTATTTATGCAGTATTTTTTCCTTGTTTTTTCCTTTGATATTAGATAATTCAAATTTCACTTTTTGAGCGTGGTGACCGATAAGAAAACAATTTTTTTTATATTGAATAAATGAAAAGTTAATATTGCTTAAAATATTTTTATTATCTTACAATACATGCACCTAGTCTACACGCATACTTCTAGTCGCACGCACATAAACACCGTGCCGAAGTCTGCCGAACTGAAACGACGTTAGACGATGTTAGGTTTTGGGGTGTTTGGTTTATTTTCGTTACGGAATTTCTTGATTCGTTCGCCACGCTCAAAGCCCGCGATAAATAATACAGATGCATTGTCACCCCTGAGGACTAAGATGAAATTCTTCGTTTCCAGTAAAAACGGTCTTCGGCTCTATTAAGCTGCTATTTTACGCTGCTTCCTGTGAGAACGTGGTCCTACCCCGGTTGAGCCGATCCATTTGTGCTACAATTAATATAGTTGCAGCGTGGTCTACGTGACGTTTAACCGTCTATCACGGTTAAATGCAACGCTTGTCAGGTGTAATTGCGATCGCAAAACTGTGTCTCGCACCTTTGACTCAGCACCAATCCAGAGTGTCATTTGTTTGTTATTTTATATAATAGTTCGTTTATGGTTTACGGCTACCAGACCAATAGCAGCCTCGTTGGTCTAGTGACCGGTAAGTGCAACTGCAGATCTGGAGTTATTGCTTTTTTTGATGCGAAATTTTAGTATCTGCCCGGAGGATTTTGTAGTATTTCATCCACGTGCCTAGGAAATCACCTAAAACTGTTAGTATTACGCTTGATTTATGCCCCGCTCGTGTCGTATTGCCGCCCATTGAACTATGAGAGTGAGAGAATAGAGAGTGTACATGTGCTTGAGCACATACTCGTAGGCTATAATCCGATCCAGTGTAGATACCTATACTATGTAACACAAAAGACTAGTACAGAAAAGTAAATTGTAATTGGATAGTGAAATAAATTTCAACTAAATTTTGTAATAAATTTCGCAGGTATTAGATAAATTATTACCTAATTTTTTTGCTATATGTACCTATCTAACGATAAAAATTAAACAAATTCACGTTTCATAACTTCCTACTAAAATCCTTCGTAACTTAAGGAATGATATATCTGAAAAATTTTGCTGGTCATTTAGCGTCTACCCACGCAACAATAATAGTAGGAACGACGTTTTGCCATTAACATTTATCAAATAGAGGGGTTATATATATATATATATATATATATATATATATATATATATATATATATATATATATATATATATTAACGGGTACCGGATGACTGGTGTAAAGCAGTTATAGTACCAATATATAAAGGAAAAGGGTCACAGCAGGACTGCAAAAACTACCGCGGTATCAGCTTGCTTAGTATTGTGGGTAAATTGTATGCTAAGGTGTTAATTGAAAGAGTTATGAAAGAAACTGATGGAAAAATTTGGGATGCGCAAGCGGGTTTTAGAAAGGGAATGGGGTGTACAGATCGAGTCTTTTCCATGCGCATGATTGCGGAGAAGTTTTTGGCCAAAAACCAGAAAGTTTTTTGTGCGTTCATGGACTTGGAAAAGGCTTATGACAGAGTGGACAGGAATGTGTTATGGCAAACACTGAACTCATATGGGTTGAGCGATGGTTTGATACGGGCATTAGGGTCTCTTTATAGGGACTCTAGTGCTTGTGTCAGGATCAATAGGGTTTACTCGGACTAGTTTGGCATCCAAAAAGGTGTCAGACAGGGCTGTGTAGCTTCCCCTTGGCTGTTCAACCTATTTATGGACCGGTGTTTGCAAACTTTGAAAGATGAAGAATATGGGTTAAGAATGTGCGAGTTAACCGTCAAATGCCTTTTGTATGCCGATGATCAAGTCATATTTGCGTCATCGGCGGCTGAGTTGCAAATGATGGTTACATTAATGAACTGGGAATTAAAAGAAAGGGGAGTGAAAGTGAACGCATGTAAGACGAAAGTGATGGTTTTTGAAAGAGAAGAAAGCAAAACGGTATGTGAAATAAGAATAGAAGGAGAGTTAATTAAGCAAGTGGATGAGTTTGTGTATTTGGGATGTGTATTTAGCAGGGATGGTAGATATGATAGGGATATAGAACGACGAGTAAATGCAGAGAATAGAGTGAATGGGGCACTACACTCTATTATGAAGAACCAGAATGTGTCAAAACAGGCACGTATGGTAATTCATAATGCTGTGTTAGTCCCTACTTTAATGTATGGTAGTGAAAGCTGGGTGTGGCAGAAGAAGCATGAAAGTAGAATAAATGCTGTAGAAATGCGGTCTTTAAGGAATATGCTAGGGTTGAATCTGAATGACAGGGTGAGAAATTGCGTGATAAGAGATAAATGTGGTATGCAAGATGATGTTGTGACCAGGATTAAGAAAGGAATGCTTCGGTGGTTTGGTCATGTGGAAAGAATGGATGAGGAAAGAGTGACAAAGCAAATTTATATGGCAGATGTGAACGGCCGAGTCGGGAAGGGACGCCCTAGGAAAAAGTTTATCGACCAAATTGGCGATATTTTGAAAATGGGCCACGTTAGAAGTACCCTTAACCGACGAGCATGTATGCGTAGATATATGGATGTAAAAGAGGCGAAAGAGGTATGTCAGGATCGTGCCAAATGGAAGTCCGTAGTCTCTGCCTACCCCTCTGGGTGACAGGCGTGAGTGTTTATGTTTTATATATATATATATATATATATATATATATAAATATAAATATAAATATATATATATATATATATATATATATATATATATATATATATATATATATATATATATATATATATAATACTAAACCCTAAATAAAAACTATTACAACAAGTATTTACAAAAATTTATTTACGTGAATAGCGTTAAAAAACTTTAATACTCATTCATCTACAACGCGCTAGTCCCGACTGCGTATTTCACCCCGGGTGCGTCGCGATTGTAAGTAATTATTTCACGGAGGTAGCAATAGTTACAGAGGCCTGGTAAAGTTTTATATATGTTTATTTATATTTTCCTTTTATTTATAAATCCAAAATCGGTTAGCAAGCAATTATTTTAGAACTAACTTATTTGATACAAAAGCCGCAACTTTAGAAAGGAAACTAATTACAAAGTACGTTAGTACAAACACTAATTGGCCTGAGTGTATGGGAAAGGAACGATATAATCAAATGAAAATTTCACGTTGTTGTGGATCTATCTTCAAGAAGTAAATTGTTATCAATAAACAATGAATTCGAATACAGTTTTGAAACATAACTTTGAAATACTACGTAGCGGTTTATATACAAACACTTAAATTGTACGTTTTACAAAAAAATATAATAAATTGTTAAATTGTGGAAGTGCCTCAAAATTTGTTTTTAAAACTTCCAAAAAAGTAGAATACTGTTAATTGTTTTTAGAATACTGTTTATTTTAGTCCTCCGACCTAATTATATTATGTATCTCGTACAAAAATTTGAAAAGCATCAAAATATATAAATTAAAAATTTACTTGTATTAAAATATAGACAATTAACAAAACAAGGGGTTAATTAACAGACGGAATTGCACCAAAACATTTTAAAAATATTTCACGTATAAATATTGTACTGCGCATACAGCGAATGCGTGCACTCAGCAATCGTGAATACATCCTCGTCATAACATCAGATTTCATAGACTGATGACAAATTGTTGCAAATTTATGATGATTCATGTGTGTATTGAAAATTAAACATACATCGTAACTATAAACTGTCCGTTTTTCATTTTTCACCGGTTCATCAGGATGAGACAATCAAATCCAGGGCCGTGGGTTGTGATAAACTTAGTGGAGTTATGATATTTAACATATAAGGATATATTTTTTATAGCATTGGGTGGCAAGCGAGCACACAGTCCACCAAACGGTAAATGGATGCTGCGGCCCATAGACATCTACATTTAATATCCGTTAAGAATAAAAATGCAGATGCGTTGTCACCCCTGTGGACTAAAATGGAATGCCTCGTTTCCGGTTAAAATATATCCATAATATATCCAGTAATTTTATATATATATATATATATATATATATATATATATATATATATATATATATATATATATATATATATATATATATATATATATATATATATATATATATATATTTGTATATATATATCCGTATATAGTGTAGTGAACCAGATACTTATATCCGGTTCTCTACACTCACCGTACGAAACACAACAGCATTACGCTGCTATTTTACGCTGGTAATCTGTGAGATCGTAGTACGGCCCTGGTCGAGCCGACCCATTCGTGCTACAACTATAATATACCTGCAACGTAGCTCTACCATGTGATGAATCTTTTACCAACTTTAAGGCATATTATAACTTTTTTCTAGACTCTGGATAGTATCCACCCCTTTAGAAAAAGGGTTATATGCGACTCCTTCCTAAAGTTTAAAACCCTTACTCCCTAATCATTTTCGTCCCACATCTATCTTGTCCTTTGTTTCGAAAGTTTTAGAGGCCTGTGTATATAAGCCAACCACCAATGTTAGATCTAAAAATAACTTATTGAGTAATCTGTCAGTCTGGTTTTATTTTCAGTCACAGCACCACCGCTGCTTTGCTGAAAGTTACTGAGGATATAAAACACGGAATGGATACAAAAAAAAACTAACAGTGATGGTGTTAGTTCACTTTTCCAACGCTTTTAACACAGCCGAACACTATACTATACTCCTATGTAACCTGTCACATCTTAGATTTGCTCCTTCGATTTTGAATGGTTTACCTCTTATCTTCGCGACCGCCAGCAATCAATCCGTGTAAGGGACGAAACTTCTCATTGGTTCCCATCCCATCCCGTCCCAAGTCCTGATTCTGGTGTACCGCAAGGTAGAATTATATTTCCCTTACTGTTTTTGGTTTTCATTAACTACATGTCCTTCGTCATTGATTGTTTGTACGATCTATATGCAGATGATGTCCAAATGGATATTGATAATCTACATGATGCTATCGCTAAACGTAACCATGAGCCATGACTGGTCATCGCGTTTTGGCATTTCTGTCAATCCATCTAAATATCAAGTAGTGCTTGTTGGCAGTTCAAGAATGCTGGGAAAAGTTGACATCCATTGCTTGCTACCCATATTTTATAAAGATAATTTGATCCCGTTCTCTGACTTGGTAAAAAACTTGGTTTTGTACGTGGATATAGCGTTGAATTGGGAAAACGATTAACTGAGGTTAGCCGAAAAGTCACTGCTGCCTTAAAATCGCTCTATCGTCTGAAAAACTTTCTCCCATACAAAACTAAACATATGCTTATTCAAACACACATCTCGTCTATCACTGATTATGCAGATGTTTGTTATTCAGACTTGAACCATAATCTTCTCAATATGCTTGAGCGCCTTCTTAATAACTGCATAAGGTTTATTTTCGGCCTTCAAAAATATGACCATATCTTCCAATTTCATATTTTCCTTAAATGTTTATCTATCCGAGAAAGACGCACTTCCAGAATATCGTCTGTTCCCTTCTCGATTTGAAAATTTTTTGTCCTCCCCTTCCTACCTAAAGACAAATTTCAATACCATCCCTACTACCACGACAGGGTACTTCGCTATTTAACTAATCCGAAGGTTTTAGTGACACTCCATTTTACTGGCTTTATCGGCAATTCTTTGACTGTTCAGGCTACAACTACTCTGGAACTCCCTACCTGAAGACATTAGAAAAGCACGAAAGAAGATAGCCTTTCAAATATTGGTCCAGGAACATCTGTCGAAAACAAGGTCGTCAGTATAATGTCAATTTAACTGTTATTTTTTTAGACATATATATACAACAATGAATCAAAAACTCTGTAGTTCCCGTAAAGTGCGTTAGTGTTCAAAAGTATAGAAATATTTTCACTTCAGAAAAAGTAAGTTAAAGTTACAGCCTATATATGCACGTCCCACTCCTGGGCACAGGAGTCCGCTCATTTTTGAGAGGGTTTTAGGACAAGGAATTGTCCGCTGCGCTGCCCCAATGCGTGTTGGCGAACTTCACATGCCTTCGAAATAGTTTTTTTCTTACACATGCAGGTTTCCTCACGAAGTTTTCCTTCACTGCCGAGCACGTTGTAAATCAGTACTTGAAATTGCAATTAACAATTTCATTAGCGCCGGCGGTGATCGAAGCCGATTTGCTCGCGTACTGTGAAATTTACAGCGAGCGCAAACCATCTGAGCTACCACGACTTATGAAAACTCGACATAAAAATAATCATATTAAATTTAAATTAAACAATATTTGTAAATTTTATGTGGATTGATTACCTCTGTCTGGAATTATCAAGAGGGAAATAAGCAGCGGCCGGAGGTGGCATACTCAAAAACTGGGCTTAAAACTTCCAATGGAAAAAAGAGCCTACTACCTCTGGTTCTCTACATTCATCATATAAAACAGCAGGATTAAGCTAACATTTTACACTGGTATTCTGTAAGAGCGTTGTCGTCTTGCTCTCCGAAAGCACGAATGGGTTTCATTAGGGCTACAAGCATAATATATGTGTGGCCCTATCACATATATCAGATTCTATAAAAAGGAGTGTTCTATAATCCCCAAGATTGGCTATCAGGTATATTAACTGAAACTCATTTTCACATTTCGTAAAACTAGTAAAGGAAATTCAAAAGAATTTTATAAGCTGGTTAATAAGGTCTGATAATAATAAAACTTAGTAAATCACCAAATCGTGTTATAATTTCAATAAAGTTTTAATTGAAACAAGAAATTCAAATAATGTTGGTATATCAAAATCTACGCTTATTTCTGCCTCTTACTTTTCCGACGTCTACTCGTATTTTCTTTTATAGAATAAGGATGTCAAGCAAGTCACAGTCCAACCGATAGTAAATGGATGCTGCGCCCCATAGATATCTACATCTTTCCTATAAGCATCAAAATACAGCTTTGTCATCCCCGAGGTCTAAGATGAAATGCCTTGTATTTAGTAAAAAGGATCTTTGGTTCTCTACACCCACCACAGGAACTACAGCAGCATTGAGCTGCTATTTTATATCGATATTTTGTGCGAGCGTTCTTCTTCCCCGGTCGAGCCGACCCATTCGTGCTACAAGCAGCAAATGGCTGCAGCATGGTTCTAACACGTTAAAAAACGATTAAGGCAAAACCTCGCTTATATGGGAGAGGTCCGTTCAGTATAGGTCAGCAATATCATATTAACGAGTTAATAATAAAAAGACCTATTAAATTGTAAAATATAACAAAGTATCAATAAAATTATAATCGAAACGAGATATTTAAATAAGGTTATTCGTACATTAAAATATAAGATGTTTCCTACCTCTGAGTTCCACGGCGTGTACTTGTATATATTTAGTAGTTATATAATAAACATTTTATGTACATTTAAACGCGAATACTGTTATTACTTATTACCCTTACACATACATACTTGTTCTTAATTGCAAATTACACGCACGTTCACTTAGATGTAGCATAAAATATTCGCTCTAGCAATGCCTTTAATACGTTCATGTCAGCAATAACACTGTTTGCCAATTACGTACATCATTTTAATTATACGCTTTAAATAATAATTTATAAATTTTTATTCATAGTTTTTCCGTTTGAAATCAAGGAATTTAGGTGGCCTTGGCTTACATATTCCACATTTTACGTTTTTATCATTTATGACATATTTAAATCTAAAGTAACGAATGAACACGTTGTGGCTCAATCGGGGTAGAACTACGGTCTCAGAGAATACCAGCGTCTGTGTTTGTGTTCCGAAACTAGGTATTCCATCTTACTCCTCAGGGATGACAACGCATCTGCATTTTAATTCTTAACCGAGGATACATGTAGATGTCTATGGGCCACAGCATCTACTTACCATCCGGTGGGCTGTGTGCTCGTTTGTCACTTTCACACACGGACACAAATTTTAAATATTGTTTACCTTTATTAAATTAAGTATTGGTGCATATACAATTTGTAATACAGAGTAGTATTATTGTGTATTTGAAGTAAATTTAATACAGTTAAGTAACGTTAAGTTTTATACAGTTGTTTCGCTTGTGATGTGCAAACATAGCGTTGTTTTAGAAAAATCATGAACATAATCTCTCACGTCTGTTACTCAGAGGGGTAGGCACAGACGACGAATTTTCATTGGACGCGACTAAGGCATACATGCTTGTTAGTTAAATGTACACTTAATTTGGCTCGTCTTCAATATATAGCTAATTTAGTCGATAAACTTCCGCCTAGGTCTTCCCTTGCCGATTCTACCACTCACTTCTGCAGCATACATTTTTTGCTGTCTCTGTTTTCTCATTCATTCTTACCACATGTCCAAACCACCGAATCATTTGGCAGGCCTGTTGGTCTAGTGGTTAGTGACCCTGACTGCTATGCCGGAGGTCGTGGGTTCGATTCCCACCCAGGACAAATGTTTGTGTGACGAGCACGATCATTTGTTCTGTGTCTGGGTGTAATTTATCTATAATATTTATGTATTTAGAAATATATAAGTATGTTTATCAGTTATCTAGTACCCATAACACAAGCTCTGCTTAGCTTGGGACTAGATGGCGTTGTGTGATGGTTGTGGAATATTATTATTATTATATATTATATTTCTAATCCAAGTTAAATCTTTTTGAAAACAATTTTTCATTTATAATAAAATTTATTATTTAATAAAATATTTCGATAAAATGAGAGGATAAGTTTCAAGATAAACATGAACAAGACAAAGGTCAAGTATAACTTTAGAAACACTAGAATATATGAGTAAAGCTTAACTCCATCTCCGACTGAGAGGTAAAAACGACGGTTACAATTTTGATCACATAAATATTTTAAGGACTTGAAAACAAGAGTGTACAACCAGGTCGTGTTATTTTGCGTGAGAGTGCTCCTTTACCATCCAAGCTGAGCTCTTTGTATTAATTGCTTTAGCATGGTTTTACTACATAACACAATTAATAGTTGCTTAAATTCGTTTAGATATTACCTATGTCAAAGTTGAGCCTCCAAATTATGTACTTAGATATATACATAATTAACCAAACTTTCCCCTACACTTGCCTTTGAAGCGTAGTCATTATTAGGCAAGTTCATAACTAATTATAAGCTTCCATGATAAGCGATTAACAAATAGATGGATAGTCATTTATTCATAACTTTACAGAACATACATAACAATATAAAGATGCGGTAATAACAAAACTTATACAATTATCGGGCACAATGGCACTGCAATGGTTAAAACATAAAAATATTACAATTAGGTATTCTAGTTAATTAACACTTGAATTTAGTAGTTACTAACAACAAAGTTACATTGAGTTCAGTATTAGCTTATGTATTGTACGTCAAGTCATATGAACCGGATACATCGTTACTATAACGAGATAATAACCCTAGTTCTAAGGGATAACGCTCAGACATGATTACTACGCATGTTATAGTCATATCTTTTCACATTAAGTCCTAGAATTTGATATCAATTTGTTACATAACTGCCTAAGAACAAGCTTTATCATAATAATAAAATCCGGGAACCTTATTTTAAGTTATGTGTCAAACTGAAATAATGTTTGCAAATGAAGAAGGTGTTATCATATTTAAAGTAAATAAGAATTTGTGTGAAAAAGCAGTCACTAGTAACTATATTTCCAAATTCCATTAATTACGTTGAATTTTAATATGTAATATAATAAATATAAATTGGAGGCTTTAAAAAAATATCAGGGGAATGCTTGGGCAATCGGCAAAAGCAAGATTTTTTTAATTTTTTTTTCGCTATAATAAATGTTTTTGCATAAAATTTGTGTCACATAGTAAAAAAACTGCGAGAGCACGAGTGTGCCTGTTTGCGTAGTTGTGGTTGTGTAGATCCGAAAGATAGCTGTGTACTTGAAGCCATTTTTACAAAAACAACATAACTGTGTAACACATAATTATTCTATCTCTTTAAATACTAAGTTTTGAGTCATTAAACGATTTATTCAATTATGTATTTATGGTTACTTATTCATAATAAACTGATATTTTATAGTTACATTTCCTACAAGTCAAGTAAAATAAAAAATAGGCTTTGCAATTATATAGTTTTTGCTAAATATTTTTAGTTATGCGTTTTGTGTAAATAATTTTTTAGATTTTCCTGAAGTTAAGTAGTTTTTGTAGCAAAAAAAAAACAGATGTTCGTTATATTATGCCTTATAGTAAAACTCATGTTAGACTCAGCAACCAGATATTTATTAAAAATTAGAGAATATAATCAGAAAAGAAATATCTTCGTATGGTAATAATAATTCAAAATCTTATTGTTTCTGCCTTAAATGCCATACCTATTTATCTATAAGTAACAGAAATAAAATATAATAATACAAAATCTTCTTCTTACACTTCGTGTTCGTGATCAAATTCACTGAATCATTATTAACCGGTAAATTATACTAAATTCCCTTCTATTTTCAGGCATAAAGGCTTTCGCCTTTATAATATAAAAATAATTTGAAATTGATAATTATATTATTTATGTAGTTATGAAACTTCACATGT
Organism: Parnassius smintheus behrii; assembly: GCA_036936625.1. Taxonomy (NCBI): domain Eukaryota; kingdom Metazoa; phylum Arthropoda; class Insecta; order Lepidoptera; family Papilionidae; genus Parnassius; species Parnassius smintheus. Next base: position 53,424,833 of record JAUPFT010000007.1, read on the forward strand.
TATATCGTAACAAAGAGTAAGTAATATTGATTAATTTTTTTAACGCATAGTAACAACAATAAATAAATTGTTACTTACTTCACCAATTTAATGTTATAAATAACTATCCACTAACATCTACCCTCTATCAAAACAAGTACAATGAAATTCATAACTTTACTAGAAAAGTATCAAAATATTATGCAAAATATGTATTTAAAATAACTATTAGGGACTACTAAAATAGACACAAAGAATCATTAAATTTAATTACATAACTGAATTGGAGTGTAAATCGTAGGTACTTTGATAAAATATAATATTTATAAATATTACTGGGCCATCCGCAAGTAATTAAAACATTATACAATAATAAAAAAACCATCATGACGAAATCTAGCCGTTAAAATGCACAGAAAGCACAGCATTATTTACAAAATTACGATAAAAATATTCTCATCACGTAACTATTTAGCCGCGTAGGTGCAACCTGGTATATAGTGTATTATTTGTTATGTATCAATATAATAATTCTTTTTTTGTTTGAAAAAAGATACGTTCAGGATAATAAAATATGTAAACGAAGTTAAAAAAAAATGCTTGCTTAAACCAGATTATTATTTTGTACAACTTTTTGTCTTTTCTGTACAAAAACTGTTTCCATCCAAGTTCAAAAAATGATTTTCCTAGAAAGTCCTTATAAAGTTCTACCTTTCAGATTTTTTTCATATTTTCTAAACTTATGGTTCAAAAGTTAGAGGGGGACACATTGTTTTTTAATTTTGGAGCGATTATTTCTGAAATTATTGACATTATCAAAAAATGATTTTAGTAAACCCCTATTCATTTTTAAATACCTTTCCAACAATATATCACACGTAAGGGTTGAAATTAAAAAAAAAATCACTTCCCACTTTACATATAGGGGGGCTACCCTAATAAAACATTTTTTTCCACTTTTTATTTTACCACTTTGTCGGCGTGATTGATACACATATTGGTACCAAATTTCAGCTTTCTAGTACTAACGCTCACAGAGATTAAGCGAGGACGGACAGACGGACAGACAGACATGGCGAAACTATAAGGGTTCCTAGTTGACTACGGAACCCTAAAAAGATACTTGTAAGTGTTTTGCTACGTACATGAATGTTATTTTTTATATTTGTTAATTGATATCATTACATTATTTACACATTATATTTGTTTCCCGAATATAATTATTAATACACGGAATGTACTTATAAGCTTTCCTTGTTCCTTTATTTTTTATTGTTTTACCGGTTGAGTAGTCTAACTATTAATTTTTTTTACACGTGAACTACTTACGAAAAAGGTTGTAACTGCCATAAACAAAATGTATTTGGTTTTTGTTGCAAGAAATCTGTTATCAAAACTTCCAATTATTTTAGACAAAACCGTCTTACCTGTTTTACGATTAAAGTAATAATGTTGAAATAACGAACGCGCATTCTGAATGTCGCACAAAATATTTTTAATTTATGTCATTTATTTGTAAGTTAGCATGACTGAAAATTCTGAAATTCGAAAACATGGAAGTTAGTTATCCTAGCGCAGAAATCTGTTCTCCTAGCATAAAATTAACTCAATCTTTTCGGATTTCATCATGTCTGATATAGCTTATCCGAAATTCTCTATTTCTGAGCTGTTTGTTGTTGCCATAGTTACGAGAGAGATTAAGGTGTTTAACCGTAAATTCCATACATACGTATGCAAAGAGAGAACCTACAATTCAACATAAATTGAGTCAATATACTTGTCTTCCTTTTTCTTATTTAATTTTCGAAAGCTGTTGCGTATAATTTAAGCGTGGAAATAGAAATGTCAAGTGATCTTTAGTCTCTTAACACAATGCAAAATATGAAAGTAAGTACACTCGTATGTTGATTTATTAGAAAAATTACATCCCTATTATAGCAGTATTATGTGTGACGTTACTTTACAGGATATTATGTCTTTATTATAAAGTGATTTCATTAGCAAAGTTAGCTACAGTCGACATCCTCAAAATAGCCTAAAAATATTAAAAAAAATAGGACTAGACTTATAATTAATCGAATGATCAAGTGAATTGATTTACAAATTTAGTGATGATGATTATTATATTACATTTCAAATATTCGTTTCGCAAACTTTCAAAACTAATAATTAGGGAGGTATCAATAATAAGTCTTGACAGACACACGTTACATGAAGTAGTTGGATCCAATTTGTAATCTCAATTTTATATGCTGACTAACGATCCGCCTCGGCTTTGCACGACTTTTTTCTAGATCTCTACAACAATGCCGTTTACCAGGTTCAATTGAAAGTGTGAGTGTTCATCGAAATTTGTCTCGTCTCGTGTCTGTTGAGGCAGGCCGTCGTGGCCGAAATTCTGTCTAGAGGACATTATATATCGCTATACCATACTGCTACTATACTACTTTACGTGGTAAAGTCACACTGCAGCTATAATAGTTGTAGTACGAATGGGTTGGTTCGACCGGGGGGGGGGGGGGTCCACGCTCTCGCAGAACACCAGCGTAAAATAGCAGCTTAAGGCTGTTGTGTTGAGTATAGACCCTTTTTTACTGAAAACGAGGTATTCCATGTTACCTATAGTCCTTGACAGTGCATCTGCATTGGTTGATTTTTTTGCTCGACCCGGAATTGAACCCAGAACCTCATGATCAGCAGTTTCACTACTACAACCACTAGACCAACGAGGCAGTATATATAAAGACTTCAGCTATAAGAATTTTGTTCCTATTTTACGACTCTTTCTATGCTAGTATTTACTCTGTGTTTAATATTGTTATGTCATAGTTTACTAGAGCAACCTACAACTCTTATTTATTATCGATATACGATCTACTGAAAATAAGCTTCAATGGACACCGAAAATTATGATTAAAATTTAATTTAATTTTAATTATATGTTAATTTATGGATTTTGTTTGCAATAATAAGTACATATTATTCTACAATTTATTGAGTTCTTATTCATATTTACAAAGTATCTTTACTACCTGACTTTTGACAGTTTAAATCAAAGCCAAAGCCTTGCCGTTCCTTTCATTTCTGCCATTGCCACGATAAATTATTATTTTTCTCAAATGAAATCAAATATAATCAAAGTCTTTATTTTCATGAAACACAGTTGACAGGGTCTTAATTAAATATCTATAATGTACATGTGCTTAGTCTGCTCGCAGACGTGCAAATATTTAAAACAATATATATATATATATATATATATATATATATATATATATATATATATATATATATATATATATCTATATATATATATAAATATATATATATATATATATATATATATATATATATATATATATATATATATATATATATATATATATATATATATATATATATATATATATAAGTGAAGCACATAAGTCATTGAACTAATTTTTCCATTCTTAATATTCTTTTACGCTATAGAAACAATTTTCCAATAACCATTTCGTTAAATTATTTTTGAAAGATGCTCCTTCTTTTTCTTTTAAATTCATAGGTATTATGTTATGTAACAATAAGCTCATGTTATATACATTTCTCTTATACATATTATTATTACAGGGAGGTTGATATATTAAGTCGGCATATTTATTTCTTAAACGCCTTGTTGTAGTATCTTGGCGGGTTTGAAAATACTTACTTTCTTCAAAATTTAAACTCTAGCGCCTTTCTCCTTATTTGAATTAACCTTTTATTAATTTAAACTTTTATGAATAGCTTCAGATCTTGATGTTGTTAACAAATTTTATCTTAATAAGGCACCGGAGCATCATTCGGTTGCTTGAATTTAATTATTATTTTGTTCCCCTATTAATGTTACCTGGCTTAGCGTTTCAGTTTCGGTGGGTTTTCAAGGATTTCACATGAAAGGAGAGCCCATTTGATGTTGATAATACATTTATTACGAATTTGATTATTATTTGTTGTATCACTGCTTTAAAAATACGTGTCTTTATATCATGATAATTTATTTACGAACGTACAAATTTCCAAAATGTTCATATTATAATTATTTATTTAATAATCTGTTTTTTAATTATGTTCGTTGACGCCTCCTCTGCGTTTGTACACTATATAGTCATTAATTGACTGACCGAATCACGAGAGTTTTAACCTTCCGTGGGAAAAATAATATTTTTACTAGTATCACAACCTATATTTACTCCCACTGGCGACACTATACACCTCATGTCATTGTGAATTTTTCGTGCCAAATCAGCAAGTTGCGTCTTAAAATTAAAAAGTTTAAAATTATTTTTTAAGTGAAAGTTCTAGATTTTATTATAAGCAAAAGATGAAAATTTACTGAAATATAAACGTTTTTGACGTTTGCAATGTACGTAATTCTTTGCATTTAAGTAACTTGGAGGGTAGATTAACTATAACGCGAAATGTGAAACCCATATTTGAAACAGAAAGAGCATCTGTAAGTACATAATTTTTCAATAAACTTAATATGTATTTGTATTTATGTATTAAATACGTATATTTTATGCATAAGTATTTAAAAAAACCTGTAGGGTAGATTAATAAAATAGCAATATAAAATCAATGTATGAGACAGAGCAAAAATCGGTACATTTACACATTATCTGTCTTGTGGTGCCACGATAGGGCATAAGAGATATTGAATATTACTTTATGAGTATTCATACATTCATATTTACTACCAATGTATGTATAACATAACTGCTTACATTGTAATAAAAGTTCAATATAATATCCATATATCAGGCAGAAAGAGAGTCTGTACATCACATATCTGCCTTTGCGGTGCCACGAGGGGTATACGAGGCATTGAATTTCATTTTATATGAATATTCATACGTTCATGTTTACAACCAAAGTATATATAATATCATTGTTTATAGTGCAACAAAAACGCAATATAAGTTTTTGTATGAGACAGAACGAGAGTCTGTACATCACATGTCTGCCTTTGCGGTGCCACGAGGGTTATACGAGGCATTGAACTTCATTTTATATGAATATTCATACGTTCGTATTTACTACCAAAGTGTATATAATATTATTGCTCACAGTCTAATAAAAACGCAATATAAAATTTACGTTTGAGGCAGGACGAGTCTATACATTGCATATCTGTCTTGAGGTCACACGAGGCATTGGATTTCTATTTCACATGAATATTCGTATGTTTTTTTTTCCTCTACAAAAATGTATGCAGGGGTTATTATATCCGCAGTACCACTGGCGTATAAGAGGAGAAAAATTATTTGTTCACGTGATGAGGAAGAGAAAAATTCTGTTTCACATATCATTTTCAACCCCAAAAAATTATCAGTCTATCTTGTATTAAGGGGAAAAATTGCTTTTAAATTCTCCAAATTCCATTCTTTTTTAACAAGTTCCAAATCAGAGATAGAAGGTTATATGAAAAATGAGCCATATACTTTCAAATTTCAACATTGTATGGTATATAATAGGTCTTATTAAGGAGATTGGTGAAGAAAATAATGATGCTGTAAATAACTGCATTAGACTGTTAAGAGCCTTATACAATTTAAAGGCTCCTTTAAGAATAGCATAACTGCTATCACAGCTAACCAATGATTATAAAGAAAGCTCTTAAGGGAACCCAAGTGACTTCTTATTTGGTACAGAATTTTGTTTTAAAAAGAAAAAAGGAAATAAGCATAGATCTAAAACAAACATTCAGAAAGCTTTAAAATATTGGGACCTGTCTCCATCAGTAACAACTCACTAGACATGCAATAGCCTCCAGCAGTTGCTTTATACCAGCAGATGATACTATCAAGTAATATTTCGCAGGCGCCAAGGCCAGCCATCAAGGAAATAAGAATAGAAGTACCTAAACACAGCTGAAGAGGTAAGCATATTCACTTGACCTTATTTTATTCCAAATATTTTAAAATATTATTTAAAAAAAAAACTTTCTCATAGTAGGTCGACAACAATACATTAGTGTGAGTTAAGCATATTCTATCACATATATTGAGTTTAGCATGTCAAAAAATATTGTATTTAATACAGCTGTAAAATTAATTTAAACAAGACTAGTCATAATTTTGTTTTTACTTATTGGTAAATACCGTGATATGATATATGCATAGATGAAGAGAATCAGAAAATAAAAAAAGGATTATAAAGTTAATTCAAAATAATATAAACCTTAAAAGTACATTTAAATAACTTGGTCTTAACATATAAAATACTAACATTTTTATACCTGAAGTGAAACACAAAGATTTCACATGAATGATTACAATCATATAGAAAATTTGCTAATTTAATAGACAAATCAACATCTGTTTGTCCATTGAATAAAACTATTATTTACGGATTTTATCGCGTTTAATTACTTTAATTTGTTTTTATTATTATCCGCTATATAGCGCTAAGATCTTAAATCAGGCAAGTAAAAAGTTGTTACGGACGGTGATTCAGCAGAAACGGTTCGATTTACATTTCATAAACAACACCATAGACAATTTGTCCAGTGAACTAAAGACAATTTTAACGACATTTGATTTTAATAATTGCATCGAAACTTTGAACAAACGAGAAACATCAAAATACAATGAATGCAAAAATAAACAAATAGAAAAATACCAAAAATTAACGATCAAACGCCAGAACAATAAACAACCGTTGACCATAGACACAAACTATAAACAACGCACTGTCTATAATTTGTCAAAACATACACTGGACGAACCGACAATGAAAGTATTAGCGAAGGGAATGAACTTCGCATTAACTCCGCGAAAAATCCCGTACGAAGAAATTATCTGCAGTGTTGAGGATTGTCTGTTTAAGAATAATATCGGTAAGGAAGATTTGGAGGCCATACGTCAAGATATTTCGTCCTTGTTACGTCGTAGTTTAGTGCCGAAACCAAACCTTCCCAAAGACGAATTTACAGCGCTAAATAACTTACGGAACAGACCAGAACTCACGATTCTCCGCGCGGATAAAGGAAATGCTACGGTAGTAATGGACGCGTCGGAATATAATTTTAAAATACAACAACTTTTATCGGACGAAAGTACATATAAAAAGGTCAAAACAGACCCTACAACTAACACGCTGAAAACAACTAGCGATTTAATAAAGAAATACTCCGAAAAATTAAATCTCGACGTGAATTCGCTAATACCATCATGTGCCAAACCACCGAGGTTGTATGGGTTACCGAAGATACACAAACCAAACGCTCCACTACGTCCCATAGTGAGCCAGATCGATTCACCAACTTATAAGCTGGCACAATACTTAGCAAAAATACTATCACCACTAAGAAGACATACCAGAGCACACACAAAGGATTCATACCATTTTGTGAGTGAGATAAAAGACCTACATCTCGCTAACAATGAAACTATGGTCAGTTTTGATGTTCAGTCACTATTTACTTGCCTACCTATTGTGGACTGCATCTCAATTGTAACTAGGAAGCTAGAAGAAAATAACATGCCTCAAGAATATGCAATACTACTTGAACATTGCCTCACATCTGGCTATCTATTGTGAAAGGAGGAGTTCTACAAGCAAGTAGATGGTGTGGCGATGGGCTCACCTGTGTCTCCCATAGTCGCCGACATATTCATGGAGGACTTTGAGGAGAAAGCCCTTCTTACTGCTCCTGTAAATCCAAGGTTCTACAAGCGGTACGTAGACGACACTTTCACAATTTTACCATCTGACAAAGTAACTGCATTTTTAGACCACCTTAACTCCATAAACTCTAAAATACAATTCACAATGGAGTTAGAGGCAAATAACTCTTTAGCTTTCCTAGATGTTTTAGTCATCCGAAATCCTGATAACACTAGTGGTCACACTGTGTATAGGAAAAAGACCCATACCAACCGATATCTAAATGGTGAATCTCACCATCATCCTTCACAGTTAGCTACCGTGGGTAAATCTTTGTTTCAGAGAGCACGAGGGATCTGTGACAGAAAACATCTGGCCGCGGAGCTTCAGCCTACGTCACAGTGAACGAGTGAAGCCGGCCACAGTCGAGCGCGCGCCTGCTCTACTACCATATGTTAGAGGAGTCACGGACAAGATTGGCTACATCTTGAAGCGAGCGTCCATTAAGACATACTACAAGCCGCTGAATAAGATTAGTCAATTTTTACCATCCATCAAATGTAATATTCCTCTACAAGATGCAGGTGTGTACAAGCTAGATTGTGAATGTGGTCTCTCTTACATAGGTCAAACAAAGAGGTCTATAAAAACCCGCGTGAAGGAACATATAGCTGATGTGAAGCACCGACGCTCCGGGAAGTCTGCAGTCTGCGAACATGTTCAAGATCGTCCCCACCATTACATTAGATTTGATAAACCACAAATTCTCGCAAAAGAACACCGATTCCTACCAAGGATGATACGCGAGGCTATTGAAATTAAAAAACATCCAAATTTCAATAGAGAAGATGGTTGGGTGCTACCATCTGCTTGGGATCCTATAATTAACAAAATTAAACCCAAACCCAAGCATACCACTGCAAGACTTCATGATACTATAAGCTCGTTTTGCGTAAATCGGACCAAAAATTAATATTAAAAAACTGAAGGTAGCCAGACTAACTATGACATTGGGACGTCAAACATCTCAGTCCCCCCCGTGACCATGGGCGCTGTAAAGCACCCGAAACGTCGGGATAATAATAAAAACAAATTAAAGTAATTAAACGCGATAAAATCCGTAAATAATAGTTTTATTCAATGTGTAGTGTTCGCGTAAATTTAAGAAATCATTATCTGTTTGTCCAGCTATCTTTATGGGTAAATGTATACAAAGCAAATAAAATGTATCAAAAAAGAATAATTTTGAATCTAAATTAATACTGAAAAATTATATTCAGAATTCAAGTAATCCAATTACAGGGGGTGTTTATAAAATAAAAATCCTTTCAGTACATAGTGAAGGCGTTATTGCTTTTTTGATCCAAAAACTACATATTGTTAAGTAAAACATTACATATTGAACATATTTTAGTTTTTACTTTTGATCATAACATTTTGTTATAATCCCCAGATCTAATTTTTTTTATAATACCACAGCTATATCATATATAAATCACATGGGTGGCATATAATAACCACATCAAGTGACATAGCTTGTAAAATTGATCTAGCGAAATATATGTATTTCTTTTTTGCCTATAAATAACATCTTAAGGTTCTATCGTATGCAAAAAATCCAGGAAAACTAATGGCGAAATAAAATGGGAATCAAATTTCTAAACCTATAAAAAGATTGTTTACAGGATTTTATCCAAAAGTAATAGATAAACTTAAGTTCACGCATTTGCTATTAGAAAAAATATAAATGCAAAAAATTCATAGGTTAACTTTAAGTATTATGCACTATTCTCCACAATCTTCAAATGGTATGCAGAAGAAGGAATAACCTTCTAAGTCTTCATAAGCCCGTTAATAATGATTGTAAAAAAAAACGACTTATTAAAATTCTTACCTTGGTCAACAACTATTATGTAAGATCTCCTTTGATCTAAACTTACCTTGCTGTGGCAGTGCTGTCAAAGTGGTATTTATGTATGTAAAGCATAAAATAAGCCCTTGTCAAAGTTGTGGTAGTTAGAGTAAGAAATTTACTAGGTGTTCTTCGTATTATGATTTGGGCTCATACTGTGAAGTTAAACCGTTCTTTTCTGGTGTTCTTAGGAAGAAAAATAAAAACTAGAATACAATCAAAGCTGAAGTCAAACATAATTTGGTTAACAAAGCCGAATTTCATCAAAAAGAAAAAGTAAAGAAATATACAGTAGTAAGAGAAAATAAGAGTATTTTTAACCGACCCCAAGAAGGACGTGTTCAGTTCGACTGTATGTTTTTTATGTGTGTTACCTCATAGCTTTTCTCTGGGTGAGCCGATTTTGATGAGTCGTTTTTTATTTCAAAGCTGGTGCTTCAAGTGTGATCTCATGTGGATTTTATCGGGGTCTGACTAGTGGTTTGTGAGTTGTCCATAATGCGTATTTGATTCACTTTGAATACATTGATGATCTTCATTCATTCATATTTATTCATTTTATTATTCATTTTATTTATATTGAAGTCGGTTGTGCAAAGTTTTTAATTTTGCCACTTGCATCAGTTACCTCACAATATCACTTGTAAGTCACTAAAACTATATGAATTTTAGTAAATTAGTTGTTAATTTTGAAAACTGCTTAATATCCACGCTATAAATCAAACAGCTAGTTAGGTAAAGTATTTTAACAAGAAAATGCATTACTTTTTACTGTACATAGTACCAGGCATTCATCCGCTTCTCGTCCTAGAAGAAGTGGTATTGATGATATTGAAAATGTTAGAAAGACAACAATCTTAAATCCAAAACTTTTTCCGTTTATTATAAAGGGCCATTATTAAAAAAGAGCATTCGAAAAGTATAATAAATAGACAATAATTCATAATGGGAAGTTATATTATCTAAATTTATATATTATGCTTACTGTTTACTTTGTTGTAAATTGATAATTATGATAATTTATGACAGTAAATAATTAAAATGAAGCAATCAAATCTTTGAAAGTCTACATAGTATTGAATAAAATGATTATTTACGGATTGTATCGCGTTTAATTACTACTTTAATTTATTTTTATTATCCCGACGTTTCGGGCGCTTTACAGGGGGATAATAAAAATAAAGTAGTAAGTAAACGCTATAAAACCTGTAAATAATAATTTTATTCAATGTTTAGTGTTTGCGTAAATTTAAGAAATCATTATCTACATAGTATACAAACACAGAGGAGGCGTCAACTTCATATAATTATTTGATCAAAGTAACATACGTAGTAAGTGTCCTTCGATCGAAATTATATGAAGTTGACGCCTCCTCTGTGTACAACCCTACCCTGATGTATATTATTACTTACCCTAAGGGCTTGCTTGCATTTTAATTATTTTTTCCTTATTCTTGTTGATATAAATTCACAATGACATGAGGTGTATAGTGTTGCCAGTGGGAGTTCATATAGGTTGGGATACCAGTAAAAATATTATTTTTCCCCCAGAAGGTAACTCGTGTTATTCGGTCCGTCAATTCATGACTACATAGTATACAAACACAGAGGAGGCGTCAACTTCATATAATTTTGATCGAAGGACTTATAGATAAGGACTATATTTTTTTTTATAGGATAGGGTGACAAACGAGCACACAGTCCACCTGATGGTAAGTGGTTGCTGTGGCCCATAGACATCTACATCTATCCTCGATTACGAATCAAAATGCAGATGCGTTGTCACCCGTGAGGACTAAGATGGAATGCCTCGTTTCCAGTAAAAAGGGTCTCCGGTTCTCTACACTCACCATACGAAATACAGCAGCATTAAGCTACTATTTCACGCTGGTATTCTGTGAGAGCGTGGTTCTTCCCCGGTTGAGCCGACCCATTCGTGCTACAACTATACTACTAATATAACTGCAGCATGGCTCTACCACGTATAAAATATATAAGGACTTATATAAAATATATAACTTACCTATAAGTCCTTATATATAAAAAATATATAAGGACTTATAGGTAAGTTACTTTAATTAAATAATTATTTCTATTTAAAATCAATACAAACAAAGGAAAATCAAGTGACTTTATTTGAAATGGTTGCGGAAGTAGCATTTGTTTGTCTAGACCGAATTCCGGTCCCGGTGCGGCGGCCAGTCTCAACGGAGACTAGTCATCTGCCCAGGTCAGGATTTTAGTGCCCGAGTGTTCCGCAAGCACAGGTGCACTCTCTATTCCCTGACTCTCTTAGTCCGATTGGACGGAAATCCTACACAATCGAAGAGATCGGGCAGCAGGATCAACGGCTTTCAGTGCTTTCCGAGGTACGGGGTGAAAGACCGCCAACTAAGTAAATGATTTTGGCCCGACTCCGGTTTTGAACCCGGGACCTCATGATCAGTAGACAAGCTTACGACCACTAGATCAACGAAGTAGTCATCAGAAGTTATTAATATAATATGTTTTATATTGCTCAAATGAGTAATATGATATTAAATTAAATATTACGAACATTTCACTGACCATGCTTATTGATTGAAGCTTTTGGTTTCCAATAATTCTTTTATATTTTTATTAAAGGAGTAGTTTATTTTGCGCAAAAAAACATTTTATGTTTTTTACAAATCAGAGTGGATAGACTTACATAATATTATAGCTGTGTCGTCCGATGCAGGTTAGTATCGAATTCAACGCGGTGTGATATAATGGGCTGGGATGTATCAAACTACATTCGAAACCAAGCCTTAAAGGACAGAGTTGCTGTGTAAGGATGGGTCGAGTAACGGAGAAGATGTAATTTTTTCTGACGTTTCCTGAAATGTACTACTCTCTCGATTGTTTTCAGCTCAACTCTTCTATCAGCGGAGTCTACAACTAAGAACGTCGCTTGTACCCAATTTAGCATTCTTATCACATTTATGTTTTTAGTGGGATACTCATTCTTTTACGTAAAGAAAAAATATTCTTTCGGACCTTCAGTTTTTTTTTGAGTTTAAGCTTCACTGTTGTTTGTTTTACAAGCTTTATATCAACTTGTAGCGGTGATGTAGGAATATCTACTACAACATATCATTCCGTGGGTGTCACTGGAGGGAATCAAATAGGAGATGGGCAGCAGCGTCTTCCTAATAACGACTAAAAAAATTGCAGTTGCCAATCCGTTTTCCTGGTGTGGCGGCTGTGGCAAATATGAGGTAATCTATAGGGAAAGCCTTTGTTCATCGGTGGACTTTAATAAGCTGTAACGGTAGCGGTATATTAGCTCGACCTGTATGTATAGTCTGTATGTACTCATGAATGCAGAGAAATGTTGGAGTTCAGTTTTCAGCCACTTCCAGATATAATATTTACCTTAAATTTTGGTGATCTGTTAAATCCAATGACAAAATAACAATTTCATGAAATATACTATGTCATGTTTACGTGGTAGAGCCATGCTGCAGTTATATTATTAGTATAGTTGTAACACGAATGGGTTGGCTCGATCGGGGAAGGACCACGCTCTCACAGAATACCAGCGTAAAATAGTAGCTTAATGCTGCTATGTTTCGTATGGTGATTGTAGAGAACCGGTGACCCTCTTTAATTTAAACGAGGTATTCCATCTTAGTGCTCACGGGTGACAATGTGTCTGCATTTTGATTTGTAATCGAGAATGGATGTAGATGTCCATGGGACGTAGAAACTACTTACCATCAGGTGGACTGTGTGTTCCGTTGTCACCCTATCCTACAAAAAAAATGTATTCTCTCTAGACACAGTCGCAACTAATTATAATAATAATAAAACATGTTATTAAAGTTTTATTAAACTATATTTTTATTTGATTCGAACTCTTAAACTATATTTAAACTTAAAATAAATTTTTCTATGTGTTTTATTGGGTACGCTAATGTGTTGATGTAAAATTACATTTTTCTAAGTAATCTAGAAGTGGCCTAGGTGTTTCATAAGTAAGCCGGTGAATCAGTCAGTATGTGACAAAAATGGCACTTTTCAGACTTTTATCTTACTATAGTATTTTAAATATTGATCTACAAGACTATGATAAGATTATTGATAAAATTTCGAATTCTAGGTACTAAAGGTACCATTAACTAGGTGAGCGAAATTACAAATATGGAGGGCTAATAGCTTTTGAGTACTCGAAAGCTCCTCGCAATGTTTATACATACAGCAATTTTGTCGCTCATTTCTTTTCAAACTTGGATCTATATATATATATATATATATATATATATATATATATATATATATATATATATATATATATATATACTGGTGTGTGCCTAGATATGTTAAATTTTACATTATCAACAAAATTTTGAAATTTTAAACTTGGGTGAAATTTACTACGAGTATTGTCTGTAACTAATTTTTAATGCAAACCTTACCTGGTAAAGGAACCCTAAAATATTATTATGCTAAGTTTACTGATCATGTTGTAAGTTTCAAAAATTTTACACTATTTATAATAACTGTCAATCAAGAAATTGTATATTGTATTTACTAAAAGGCCAAAAACATATGCACAAATTCTGTACCAAAAATAAGGATAATGTTAATTTTTTTTTGTTATAGATTGGATGTAAATTCATAATAAATTACTTTTCTAAGGCCAGCTCTCAGACATTTATTTCATGGTTTTGGCAAAAGGGACACTTTTATTTTACTTCATTTGAATAGATTTCCAATTCAATGTTTTCACTGGATTCATTAACTTACGAACCGGACTAAGATAATCTTTATAGCAACTGAGAGTGAATATTTTATGTTTTTTTGGGATTTTGCTATGAGGAAATGCGACTGATTTAGAAACTGATTTTATTTTTTAGAAGAGCTATTTACAACCTTAAACCGAGAGAGCCTGTTAGAGAAAACTAAAAAAAAAATAATTAACTTGGCCTCTCAATATACTAACGAAAATTTACGCAAAACAAAGGTAGTTTTAGTAAAAATGTGATATGCACTCTGTGAATACTAGGAACAAACCACAAATTAATAAGAGTACTAGCGTAGAACAAATTTATGCCAGTGATACCAGTTTCTCGACTCCACAGAGTTGGTAATTCATTCTTGAGGCAATGTATACGCTTATACAACAAAGTTCCAGAAAATATATACAGGATCTCTCTATTACCAAGTCTAAATGTTTAATTGAACAAAAACTGTATAAAAAGGTATAATATAAATGAATATATGGCTGATAATAACTACTGAGAATTTGTTGGCCGCTTACCAAGCTGTTCCTGAAATAAATCTTGGAAATAGTTTGTACCCATTCATACTGTAAAATTTATTTAAAAAAAGTCACGCTGGGTTTATTGTTGGTTCTTCTCAGGACAGAGTTTTTTTTCCGTACCAGTGATGAAGTAAAAATAACTCTTGATAAGAATTACATGTGATCTATGTATTGAATAAAAATTATTCTATTCTATTCTTTATTATATAAATAATCGCATTATGGTTTACAAAAAAAAAATTGCTACATTCTCTTTGATAGTACAAAATTTATACTCCACGGAATTCAATTTTTACATGCAAAGTAAATATATTTTATTGTGCCATTTTGGACTTGTAGAGATTTTCGGGTAGAGCGTTGACAAATTAATTAACTTTGATATCTATATATACATACGTTTGTGTCCCTATTTACTCTTCTTTTTAATTCATTCTTTAGTTTTATAATAGCGTTTATTCTTCTTAAAATTACGATTGCAATATTACTCTACAATGCTGATAGCTTCGTGTTTGCAAAATGTTGTAAAATGTTCACGAATATAGTATTTTTAATTATCAAATATGCAAAGTTAAGTGCGGCGAGATCGATGTAGTTGAATACAGAAACTCAACATAACGTCCACTATTGTATAACTAATAGTATTAATTATAATAAATTATTTATAATATTCTAAAATCCACTCTACAGTCGTTCATTCATTCGTTCAAACATTCGGATCTATATTATATTTCTAATTTCCACCCACGTCAAATCGAACTCATGATTCTACTATTGAGTTTCTACTGCTGTGGTTCAACTTCTTGACTTCTCTCTCGTCGTACTACTTTGGTTGCCGGGCTTAACCAGTCTTCCCACACACCAAGTGCCACACAATTTAGAGAGTAAAACGTAGACCGAAACCATTACTTCACCTTAGCTACCTTTTTGTTATAATTACCCCTAGTGATAAAACTTCGTCTTTAATACTAAAAATTTTTCTTTCTAGATCTTTAATTATAAATATTTATCTACACTACTTCACCAAACCGACTTAACGAACTACTGTATCGTTTTGTATTATGAAATATTTAATTGGGGAATTAGTTAAAATACCGAAAGGTCGTGTGTCACATCATTTTTTTAATAAATGTTGCTATCATTTAACTGAAAATTATTTATTTCATTTTTCCATTACCCTTATGTTTTAACCAGTGAATAAACAGTGACAGTCATATACTACACACTGGCATCTATCTATTAATTTTAAACTTAGTCTAATCTTGTAATATTGGTTAGGATTAACAAATCACCATTATAAAATGTACATAGTCATGCAACCACAAGACCATAGTTTAAAAAAATCATTTTACGTTCCCGTAATCTTGACTACTTGTTACTTATTATATTTTGCTTCTTTTTAGAAAGTGTAATATTAAATTGATCACTACTCACTACGTTTCAATTATTTTTATGTGGAATATAGAAGTTCTGGTAAACGTTTACTATAACATCTGTATATTAATGTGAGTGTGTGACACATTTATAGAATATCTCTCCTGCTTTGCTCTTGTACCACACAACTAACCATTTAGACAAATAATTTTATTGAACCATTTGTCGGATCAGCTGCTAAAGATACCTTAATATAGTATTGATATAGTTTATATACGTTTTTTTTAATACGCGGTAGAGCCATGCTGCAGTTATATTAGATGTATAGTTGTAGCACGAATGGGTCAGTTCGACCGGGGAAGGACCACGCTCTCACAGAATACCAGCGTGAAATAGTAGCTTAATGCTGCTGTATTTCGTATGGTGAGTGTAAAGAAACGGAAACCCATTTTACTGGAAACAAGGCATTCCATCTTAGTCCTCATGGGCCTCATGGGTCTATGGGCCACAGCAACCACTTACCATCAGGTGGACTGTGTGCTCGTTTGTCACCCTATCCTATAAAAAAAGTTTGTCTTGTCAATATAATTTCATAAGATTTTATTTATATGTAATGTATTATTTGGGGTTAAATAAATATTTTTATTTTTAATTTTTGGGGTATCTGTACAGATTTTTATCTGATTGGGTTCTATGAATATATAAATATAAATGAAAATGATAAGATAAATATCAATAAAATAAAATAAATACTAAAAATACATAAATAAATAAAAGCCCAACCAGATGGAAGCCCTCGGCAGGGGAGACGAAACGGCCGAGGGTTAGGTGAAAAGGGAAAGAAACCGGCGGATGATGCGCGCGGTATCTAGTAGCACCGCCTTCTGCATTTGAGCCCGGAGTGAGCCGTCATAGAGTCGCAGTCGCCTCGACTGTTTTTTCAACTCAATTTCAATTTCAACCGGCAGACCACCACTCATTTCGGTGACCTAGTGAGCCATGTCCAGATATTTTGTTTTCTTATCTGATTCGGCTTTCACTAGGTTCTCCTCATATGGAATGGTAATGTCTGTGCCTGAATATCCTTGACTGTGCCCGGTCCATAAGCTCAATATTAGGCTTATTCGCAAGAATAGTCCTGATGATGGCCCGGTCCCGGTAGAGCCTGGCGCGGTTATTTTCGAGTACGGCTTCCGGCAAGTACTTATAATAAGGCAGTTTTCGATTCACGAGACCGTGTTTTAGAGCGATCCCCTGGTATAGAGTTCTGGCCACTAGTTTGTGTCTGTGCAAGTACTCAGAGGTAGAAAGCACGAAATCCTAAGTGACTCACCAGTATGGCAACAAGGGAGGCGATTGTATCTACGAAGGACTCATGTAGATCCCTGTAGTACCTCCCGTGGAGCTCCTTCTCCTTCCATATGGTCTCCCGGTCGGAAATGCTATGTACTGCTGGGTCCTGCAATTGCTCGTTGGCTACGAATAGAGCAGATAACCCTTTATCACAAGAAATGACGACATTATAGAATGGATCATTCGATCTTGCCAAGAAGTATTGACGGAGGCTGGAAATTTCGCGATTTTGCTTGGTGAGCGTGCTCAGAAAGCCACGCCCACCATGTTTTCTTGGCAAGTACAGCCTCGTAATCGAAGATCTTGGGTGATGCATCCTATGGGACGTCATAGTAGTGCGGACTTTTCTATCCAGCGCGTTAAGTTCAGTTTGAATCTACCTAAGTATGCCAAAGGTATACATGAGTACAGACATAACCCAACCATTATATGCTTGTGTCTTGTTCAGACTGGACAAAAGGCTGTTAAGCACTTTAGTCAAGCGTGCATTAAACACGTCACAAACTGACTGTTTTATACCAGTCTCATCGACACCGATATTCTGTGATATACCCAGGTATCTGCATGTTTCAGCTTCGGAAAGTGTCCTTAGGTTGACGGTCATAGATAAGTCTATGCCCTCGGAGTTAGCAACCCTTCCCTTTTCAACATGGAGGACCGCACACTTATCCGTACCCAGCTCCATTCCAAAAGAGTTGCTAAATTCACAATTGATCTTTATTAATTCCAAAAGATGGGAGCGACTGGAGGTAAATAACTTGAGGTCATCCATATAAAAAAGGTGCGTCACTTTTGTATCTCCTTTCCGAAGCTTAAATCCCCTCCCGGAGCCCTTCAGTACAGTACTGTGAGAGTTCAAAGAGAGGCAGAACCAGATTGGACTCAGACAGTCACCCAAGAAGATACCCTTACCTATCCTTATGCGCCTTTCCGCAGCCGTCATCCGCTGGCCCAGATGACATAGGATCGTATTTCATTGCTCTATGCCCTGCCATAGGAAGTCTCTAACTGTACAGTCAACCTTGTAACAGTTCGAGGACCTTCTTTAGCCATGTATGGGGCTCCGAGTCGAAAGCCTTTCGGTAGTCTAACCAGGCGGCGGAGAAGTTCCGACGGTTGCTTTTCACCACTTTGCTAATGACCGCGTCAATGAGGAGTGGTTCGTTGGTTCTACAACCACGGCCCTGATGTCCATAATGAGCGCGCGATGTCACCAGATTTGAGTCCAGGTGGCGAGTGATTCTCGCACTCAAAATGGTTGTTAGTATCTTGTACATGGTCGGCAGACATTTATGGATTTACCAAAAGTTTTTAAATAATTGTTTTAAAAATCACAAGTTTTTATAATTTATTCGGTTTTTTGTGTTGGATTTATTAAAATTAAAATAAAAACTTTTCTAATGCTTACTTAATATTATTTTGCAAAGTTTATAAGGAATAATAATGATTTATAATATTTTACTATTTTATTCTATTTTACTATACCATGTGGTTGCGCGGAAAACCATTCGTATTTATTTATTTGACGGTAGGACTTGCCGAATCGTTATCCCTTTCCAAACGATATCATTCATACCCTCCTATCGACACATCGGGGTGGTGGGGTGGGAGGGGAAAGAAGATGATTCTAGAATGTCACGTAATCATCGGAACCGAAGATATATAAGGCACGCGCGACCGACGCGCAGCCTCTTCCCGCCGCGCTCGTTGTTGGAACCACACCGCTAGTAGAAACCGCTTTAGCCTGGAAGCAGTCGAGCTCCAGGAAACCCGCCTCACCTCGTGTGAGATATAGTCGCGCACCGCCTCTCTCCGGAGTGTTCCAGAAGAAGTTCCAGAAGTTGCAGCTATAGTGCTCAACAGAATAGAAGAAACCCCGGTGAGTCAATATTCCTAATAATACTGCCTGCTTGATATAATTGTTTTAACCCGCTCCAATTTTGTGTTTTCCTAATCAGGCAGGATTCCTTTCATCGATTTGGCAAAATAATAGTTCATTCAAGGGAAGAGCGAGTGTATTGTACCGCGCGCTATAGTCGACGTTATATAAGCGTAGAATCATTTAGTAGATACAGTCCACTTAGATTAATATCTCGCGTAATAGGTTTAAGGTTCGACCGGGGAACTAGACTTCGGCAACCTTAGACACGTGGCTCCACCACCATGTTTAGATTATTTACTCGTTACATCTCTGATATTATATTCATCATATATCAAGATGTTCCAGTTTTCACACATGCAATTGCTAATAATACTTTTTCAGTTTTCATCAGATTAGTTACATGTCTTGTATTACAAGATATTGTTTAAAAAATATATTACATTTAATCTTCAGAAGAATAATATAAAATAGTGATTACTTATTATAATAATAAGAAAACTACAACTTAAATCAACCGTACCCAACCGTACTCTCAGCAGTATTTTGCCAAAAACGTTGGCTGGGTTTTCCCGCCGAATGGCTTTAGTTACGAGTAGCGTTTGAGCGAGAAAAGTACCGGCGCTATTGTTTGCAGAGCAAGCTATATTATATTCATTTAAACATAAATTGCAAGGAATTTAATTTCATATAAAGAATGAAATAAAGCAAAAAATTAAGTAGGAAGTAAATGAGAAGAAATAACAAAGATGCAAACATCAAACTTCGATTAACGATCGTAATAAGAATTGGATTACATTACAAATATACAGAACAACTTAATTAAGAAATTTGTAAATTTACTTCTACGAGTTACTTACAAAGTCTACTACAGTTGAACAAATTAATTAAATAACAATACTTAGGAAAATAGCGAATATGTTTAAGTGAGTTTGCGATGCTGAGCAAATTAAATAAGGCAGAATTTTCGTAATGAAAAAAAAAAAACAAATGAGCTTCTTCGCTGCCGCTCTGGTAAATAGGTCGACATTATCTGTTATCACGGCCTAGCATGCCAATGGATCGTTGTAACGTTTCTTTCAGGTCTTACCTTTTGAAATAATTGTATTTTTTAATTACATTTTAATAAACATAATTTTTGTACTTAACTGTAAATTAAAATAAATTTTAAGAAATTGAATACAAACTGGAAAATCTAATACAGTACTGTCCATTATAAGTTCGACCGAAACTCCTCGACATTAATCAAAACTTTTATATCTTTTTTAATTTACAAATGTACGAGAAATTTATTACTTTCTATGTACCGTTGCTCAAAATTTATATTATACTCATTACTTATTATATAGTTACGAATGATTATTTATTCTTTATTGCATTCACTATGACGAAGGCTAATGGCTTTAATGCCTATAGGTGTTGTCTACCAGTCTACCAAAAATTTCTTATATTATATTAAAAATTTTGAAAAAAAAACCACTTTTCGTTTTTATTATTAGTTGTATTACTTTAACTTATACGTGAGACTGTATATCCGGATCTGCGTCCTACACCATAGCGGTGGTAGTGAGCCAAAAGACGCTCGAGGCGGTTAATAACTAGGAACGTCTAAACTTGGTGCGCTCGTCTCTATGGAGAGCGGTTTACGCGCAAAGGAGTTGTTACAAAAATCTGCCTCATTTAGACGTTTTTATGTAGCGACGGATAGGCAACCTACAGATAAAGATAACGACCAGGCACGGGTGCTTTAGTGATTATCTGTATAAGATCGAAAGCGAAGCGACGTCGAACTACTTCCTCTACGTTGGGAAGGATCAGAACTTTTTGAAAAAAAATTCAGTCATAGAGGCTAATCTCAACGGAAACTAGTGGATGTATCTGCGCAGGACGGTATTATATAATACGCATGTATCTACAAGCATAAGCGCATTTTATATTCCCTCACATTCATAGTCCGATGGTATCTCAAATGGTAACCGGAGAGAGACCAGGTGCAGGGCTAACGGATTTTCAACTAATTTATGACAATACATCGCTTAAGATCTGGTCTATAAAGCGAGATACACTAGGTTTAAAAGCCTTGCTTCGGAAATCCTGGAAAGAAGTAGAAATAAACTGCGTATTCTGGCAAAAGCCATGACTAAACACAAACGCAATTCAAGGATATGCCGACTCTGTTTCTTAAAGGAAGAAACACCTTTGTACCAACATCCTAACTGATTTTAGACCCTTTAATGGGCATCTTAGCCTAGAAAAAATGAAGTTACTCAAAGCTAAGCACTTCTTTCAATTAATTGAAGATATGAAATTGTGCTTGAGCATATGGGGCAGTGAACTAAAGCCATAGCAGTTGTAACAATAGATCTTACAGAGCGCTGTTATACTGGTATTTCAGGACCTGCATGGTTGCTTGCATAATTAAAAAATAAAACAGCTGAGTAGCATTTTTGTACGTATAATTGATAATTTCTTATATTTAAGCGAATACTACTGCAATTTGAATGAAAATATATATAATTTCTTATATTTTCATGGATTTTATCGCGTTTAATTTACTTCTTTTTAATTCCCAACGATACTTTTTATATACGCAAATGAAACTGTTTCGTGTGTGGTACACATAAATACGGACATCCACGGGATGAAAGTTTAACATGTGGATTCCCTAACGCTGTTACTACATTTGGCTATGTTTTCCGCCACCAATAATTAATTATTCTTTGAATTAAAATTGCATTGTAATTTATTTTTACTCAAATTAGAGCTTCCTTAAAGGTGTTGCTAAAATATACCACTTTTTTCTAGTTTAATTAAAGAAAATTTAATTACTGAAGAGTATAGCCGAAGCAAGCTGCTTAGAAATGGCATTGGTTTCGTAAGAATTTTCTTAATTAGTGGTTTTATGAATTTCTCGTGTGGCTTTCTTGCCATAAATAAATCTCCTCTGTTGGCTCTACGTTGGCTCTTTTTGCAAATATGAAAATAGTTTGACATTTTAAATTTGTTTATTTTTTAATTTCTTCAACTTTATTATATATATATTTTATGTCATGTATCATTTAATATATTATTGGCAAAGCCTTAAATTTTAGCAATAAAAATAAGTTTTTCAATAATATTTGGCATTATTCGATAGCGCTTTTCTTTTTATAAGAGGCCACAAAATTCAACAGTGCTTACTTGGGGAAATGCCAATATAAACTTGCATCGTTCCACCAGTTTCAACCACCCCTTTGAGACCTCCAAGAGAGACCTCCTTTTATGGGCAAGGATCTCTCAAATTGCTTATTTAATCTAGTTTTTCATGAAGATCCTATGGTTCATAAATTATTCGCTCATCTCATTTTTTTTTATGGTAAAACGTGTACGCACACTCACCTTGCCGGTTCGAGTTCAGATTACGTCGTAGGTAAATACGAGTACATAATTTTTGTTGTATATACCTGGTACGAAGAAACCTCTCAGAAATAAGTGGGATGAGCCTGTGCTCATAAGTGAGAAGTATATTATAAACTATAACTTTTAAGAGTTCAAAATTAATCTTTTAATAACAAGTAAAAGTCAATAGACTAATAAGGATAAATATTTTCCATACAACAGCTACTGAGGTCATTGCTGGGACATAGTGCATGGAGGAATTGGAAGTTTAGTGCATAGAGAAGGATTTGGAAAGCCCCATTAACTTTTAATTAACATAATGATTTCTTATATTTACGCGAACACTACATATTGATTAAAACTAATTTTACGGATTTACTATTATTTTAAACGCGGTAAAATCCGTAAAAGTAGTTTTGACAGTTTATGTTAAAAACATAAACAATTCCTACCTGTTTATTATATACCTGTTAATTAAGACAGCACATACTATTAATAATTTTAATTGGCGTTCGGGAACTAAAGTGCTAATTTTGGTAATTTTTTTATTTTGGTGAATTTTTAAAATCAGCAGTTTTTATTGTCACGAAACCTAATCTAGTAACAATTGGTGTCAAAAGTGGGATCAAATCATGCCAATTTTACCTAAGGAGAAAACGGAGGGTGTCCGTACCCGAAATCAACGCAAGCAGGATACCGACCAGATGAGATTTGGTGGCGCATCGCCGCAGACGTCGGCGGGCCAACTCCCAGACACGGAGGCTGGCCCGTCAGCAGCTCCTACACCTGCAGCACCTCACTTAGGTGCTCTCATGATGCTGCTGCAGGAACAGACTCGCCGACAGGATGAACAGGCCTGCCGACAGGAGGAACAGGCCCGCCAGCAGGTTGAACAGGCACGCCGATTGGAAGAACAGCTGCGGGGAGGACAGGAGGAACAGGCCCGCATACAAGAGGAACAGGCCCGTTGGTTAGAAGAGCTAATGCTCCTTATGAAGAACTTTCGCGCTGCCTTCAGGAAGGAGATAAAGGAGGTGAAGAATAGGGTTGCTCAACATGACAACCGCCTGTCGGAAGCTGAAACCCGAATCGAGAAATCTGAAACCCGACCAAGCGAACAATCTGGTTGACAACGAGATGGCTGACGTGAAGAAAACGCTGGACGACCTCAAACTGGAGGATGGAATTACAGCTCTCGTAGTAGTTACAACACCTTCGCTACGTGGGTTCAAGGTGCTGCCGTTTGACGGGACTTATTCCTGGTCAGCCTACAAAATCCAGTTTAAGGCTGTCATGGAGGCGAACGGCTGGAATAAAAGCCAGGCCATGACTGCACTCACCCTGGGCCTGCGCGACCAAGCCTTAACTGTGTTGGATGCTCTCGGTAAGAAAGTGACCTACGAGCAGTTCCTTGAGGTATTGGAGGCGAGATATGGCGACGCTCACCTGGAACACGTCTTTCGTGCGCAGCTTAAAGATCGCCTGCAGCGCATCAACGAAAACCTGCAGCAGTGGGCACTTGAGGTGGAGAAGATGGTTCGAAAAGTATACCAGTCTGTACCTGCGCTCACGGAACCTGGTGCAGACATTCGTCAACGCGCATCCGCGACCTTGAAATCAGAGCTGCTGTGAGGCTCGGGCACCACGAGACGCTTAAGGACGCCTTGGCCCATGCACTTGAGGTTGAAGCCGTGCGGCAGGATCATCGTTCCCATTACGTCAGGGAGGGCAACCGCAGTAATGGATACAGCCCTAGGTGCAACGGCTGTGGGGAAAGGGGCCATCTTCGACCCAGCTGCCCTAAACAATCTGTAAAAAGGGAAGATGATCGATCTCGAAAGGGTAGTGTAGCAGCCGCCCAGCAGCAGCACGAATACGACTTTACTATCGGACACTGCAGCGGGAAATGGCGTGGCAACACAGATGCATTGTCAAGAAGTCCTTATCATGATGATTGCGAGAACAGTACTAGGCAAGAGGGTAAGGAAGTGGCATGCGCGCAGCACGACGCTGCCACTGGAAAATTTTTATTCCACGTTGATTGTCGTTTCTTCGGACTATAGCCATATACCATATACCATATACCATTGCCACTTCAGCTTACTAATCCATCTCTGGCTGCGGTGGTATTTTATATAATACGGTGTAAATAGATAAAGTGAGGTGGTGGCGAGGGAAAGTTCATAAGCCCATTTCATTCTGTGGATATCTTAAGAGAAATACCAGAAAAATGCAGGCTTTCGATAGATAGCAGTATAACCAGGCGATAATCACATCTCCCAAAGTAACCATCTCGTTTACACTAGACGTAAAATACTTAGACTGACGATGGGCAACATTATCAAAGGGTTTTTTGGAATAAGGGTAATAAATAAGATCGCAGTCCACGTGGTGGTAAGTGGACGCTGTGGCCCATAGACATCTATATTTATCCTCAATTAAGAATCAAAATGTAGATACGTTGTCATCTCTGAGAACTAAGATGAAATGTCTTGATTTCAGTAAAAAGGGTTACCGGTTCTCTACACTCACCATACAAAACCCAGCAGCGTTAAACTGCTTTTTCACACTAGAATTTAGTGGGGGCATGGCTCTGTACCGGTCTAGTCGACTCATTCGTGCTACAACCAATAAAGAGCTGCAGCGTGGCTGTACCACGAACTGACTGCAAGATGTTTGAATGCGATCGTCAACTCGCCTTTCAAGCGTGAAGGTTAAAGCAAATACTCCCGACTACAGCATTGACATATATCCAGCAGTGAAAAATATTCCAGGAAGAGGAAAAAGTTTCTATTTCGCAGAATTTTTTAAAAGGAAAGAAAGAAGAAACAAATCCGTTTTTATAGTTTAACCATGCAGCACAACAAACATAATAACTGACAAAAACATAAATAAAACTAAGTATTTACTAACATTGCAAATTTATATATATATAATACAATTAAAAGAAAACCGTATTTTGCAGTATAAAACTGCGAAAAGTACCGGTCTCTGTAACATCACTGGTTTTCAGCCCAGCACCCCTCTTGATGTTGATGAAAATCTGTAACACAACTTGTATAAAAATTTAAATATAAATATAAAGAAAAATAGTTTAATACCTACATAATGTGCAATATCCCAGTTAATTATTATTATTATTTTTCTGTTAATTTTATACATACGTGATAGAACCACACTGCAGCTATTATGATTGAAGCATGAATGGGTCGACTCGACCAGGGAAGGACCACGCTCTCACCGAATACTAGTGTAAAATAGTAGCTTAATGCTGCTGTGTTTCGTATAGTGAGTGTAGAGAACCGGAGACCCGTTTTACTGGGATCGAGGCATTCCGTCTCGGTCCTCAAGGGTGACAACGCATCTGCATTTTGATTCTTAAGCGAGCTTAATTGTAGCTGTCTATGGGCCACAGCATCCACTTACCATCACTATGGGGACTATGTGCTCGTTTGTCACCCTTATTCTATAAAAAATTAGTTCTTCCTTTAAAATTTTTCTAAAATTTCTTTAATAAGCTAATACCAAATTAAGTCATTTTTATATTGTTTCAGTGTTACAAACATCTTCTTGGTAAATCTGTCGGTGGCGGATTTGCTCGTTACACTATTCTGCATGCCGGTTCAGATCGCTAAAGCCGTAACATTGCTGTGGTACTTCGGGGAAGTCATGTGCAAGACTGTCAATTTCCTTCAAGGTTTGTATTAGATACTTATTTATTTATTTATCTCAATTTTCATTTTGTATCAAAATAACTAATTTTTATTGAACTGAGCCCCTTCAGTCATCAGTATTTGCAAGCCATTACGCATTGATAACCATTTTAAATTTTTTGTTTGTCTGTCTATCTGCCAGTCCACGCTAGTCTTCGGAATAGCTGTACTAATTGTAATGAAATTTAACGAACAGACAGAGGACAATGCCGGGAGTGACCAATAAGTTTGAAGATTTTTTTGATAAATTGAAAATTTCTAAAAAAAGTGGTCATTGAAGATTATCTTCAATATAAATAATGTCATATGAATGAATACCAATGAGCCGAAACTGGAGCGTGTGGTTAATAATTTTAAATTAAATTTTATATCAAACAACCGCTTTGGTGCTGGACGTGATAACATTCACATTTGTTTGCATCATCGTTTTAAAACACTATTAGTTTTAAAATAATATCTCAAAATGTTAATATCTTTTATTATTTATTTATGTATACACAACAAGATACAGAAACAGTCTTATAGTAAGTTCGTACAAAGGTTCTACTTATTCCATAATTTGCTGAAATATCTTCCAGTAGACCCATAAAAGAAAATATATTAAAATGGCAAACTTATTGCATACATTACTACTAATAATGAATAAATAATGTAAATAATATTACGTAAATTATATTTAATAATACTGTTGCGCGCCTGATTTGACGTCATGTACCCGGCACTAGCGCCATCTAGTATCGGGGACCAGAGCGAGGAGGGCTTCCTAGAAAATATCAATCTTGACTTTCAACTAACAGCGCCATCTAGTATCGAATTGAAGAACTAAACTTTCTAGAAGCCCACACACTCGAACTTTCTGCGTCTGGTCGGTTAGCGCCCGTATCTACGAGAATTTTCTGGATGTTTCGGTGTAAAACGTGTATTTAAACCCGCTGCATACCACGATCGGAACAGTATTGAATTTTGCGAGACAAGCGAAATAAAGTGAATCAGTGTGATTAATTATTAGTCTTTTAAGTTTTAATTGGTGTTCGGTAATAAAAGTGTAAATTTTGGTAATTCAATCGGCAGTTTTTATTGTCACGAACCTCAAGCTTGTAACAATTGGTGTCAGAAGTGGGATAAAATCATGCCGATTTTACCTAAAGAGGAAACGGACCCGCACCCGAACTCAACGCCAGCAAAAGACCGACCAGAGAAGATTTGGTGGTGCAACGCCGCAGACGTCGGGGAGCCAACTGCCAGCCACGGAGGCTGTCCTGTCAGCAGCTCCTACACCTGCAGCATCTGATTCAGGTGCTCTCATGATGATGCTGCAGGAACAGGCCCGCCGACAGGAGAAAAAGGCCCGCCAGCAGGCGGAACAGGCACGCCGATTGAAATAGCATCTGCGGGGCGGACAGGAGGAACTGGCTCGCCGACAGAAGAAACAGGCTCGCCGACAGGAGGAACAGGTCCGTCAGTTGGAAGAGCAGCTGCGGGGCGGACAAGAGGAACAGGCCCGTCAGTTGGAAGAGCAGATGATCCTCATGAAGGACCTTCACACTACCTTCGGGAAGGAGATAAAGGAGGTGAAGGATAGGGTTGCTCAGCATGACAACCGCCTGTCGGAAACCCAAATTGCGAAAACTGAAACCCGAATCGAGAAAGCTGAAACCCGAATCGACCAAGTAAACAATCGGGTTCACAACGTGATGGCTGACGTGAAGAAAACGCTGAACGACCTCAAACTGGGGGATGGAATTACAGCTCCCATAGTAGTGCCATAATGGTCGTTCAAGAGTCCATCTGGGAGTTAAACGAACTCTACTGAAGGTCCGAGAACAGTTTTACTGGGTCCATTATGGAGACGATGTCAAGGATTGGTGTCGTACATGTACAAGTTGTGCGGCTGTGAGGGGACCCCAGACACGTAGTAGAGGAGCATCAAAATTGTACAATGTTGGTGCACCATGGGATAGGACAGCCCTTGACATTGCGGAGCCGTTACAGAAAAGCGCAAGAGGGACTCCTAAGATCGTCCATGTGGATCGTCTGGCGCGCTATCATGGGGCCGATAATGCTCGGGACGAGCATGTCTTAGGAGGGGGCAGTGTTGCGCGCCTAAGTTGACGTCATGTACCCGGCACAAGCGCCATCTAGTGTCGGGGACAAGAGCGAGGGGAGCTTTCCAGAAAATGACATGACTAATCTTTCAATCGACAGCACGGGAATATTCTTGATGTTTCGGTGTAAACGTGTATTGAAACCCGCTGCATGCCACGATCGGAGCAGTATTGAATTTGGCGAGACAAGCGAAGCTTCGAAACGAAATAAAGTGAATCAGTGTGATTAACTATTAGTGTTTTAAGTTTTAATTGGTGTTCGGTAATAAAAGTGCAAATTTTGGTTATTCGATCGGCTGTTTTTATTGTCACGAACCTCAAGCTCGTAACAATACTATTAAAATAAAAATAAAATAAAACAATAAATAAAAATAATAAATACGTTCTTACATATAATATATATTAATTAACAGGATGCAAAGAAGTTATTTCTAGCACGTTTCTGAAATACCAATAAAGTTTCGGAATTTCTCATAATAAGCGGTAGTGAGTTCCATAACCTTACCGCGTGAACAGTAAAGGAGTAGGAGTAAAAACTGGAATTACAAACGGGAACGTTAAGGAGAGTCTCAACAAGGGATCTGCATGGTTTATCCTGAAGACTGGTGAAAGAAAATCGACTTCTGAGGTATGTGGGAGAGGAAAGACTGTGCAAAATGTTATAGAAGCGACATAACAATCGAGTCCTTCGAAGTCGAATTGGAAGCCACTTGGGTTGCTTGCGAAACTGAAATATTCGGTCAAATAACTTGAGCCCAAATATGAAACGGATACACTGATTTTGCAAACGCTCAAGTTTATCAAGGAGCTCCTCTATAGCGTCCAAATAACGGGCATATGCATCAAGGAGAGGTATGATAAAAGTAAGCACGAGTGATATTTTAGCTTATAGTGGTAAGACATGTTGTTGACATTTAAACGAATGCATGGTAAAGTTGACCTGACGACTAACCTCAGCGATATGCGTGGGCCATTATAAATGGTCATCAAATATGATGCCTAAGTTTTAGACAGTATTGGCAAATTCTATAGGAACAACATTAAAAAAAACTTGAGGTAGTGATGTAAATTTTACTTTATTAGGCCTGCGATTTCGTGGGATCAGCTTATAGTCCGAAGGATGCAGACTATTTACAGATGCGGCTCAGTTCCGCATTCATGGCTGCAATTGTTATTATTTGTATCACCGACCACAAAATGAAAATACAGGTGTAAGTCATCCGCGTAGATATGGTAATTAGATGTAATAACACTCGTAATAGAGTTAATAAATATGGAAAATAAAAAAGAAGAAAGAACGCCACCCTGAGGTACACCCGTAGCGATACTTGACCAATTGAAAAGAATGTAATTAAGACGAACACAGTATGAGCGACCACGAAGATATGAATCAAACCACGGAATGGCTGATGAGGAAATGTTTATAAATTCCAGGATCCGGAAAAGAATATCAAAGTTTACTGAGATAAAAGCATTGTCCAGAATAAAAACTTGACTGATATGTGGAAAACAAGGAGTTAGACGATAAGAAGGGAGATAGTTGACTATGGATAATGTTTTCCTGAACTTAAGAAAGAAAGAGTAAAATAGATGTGGGACGAAAATGGGACGGAGAAGAAGGTTACCTTGGATAAAGGAATTATATATGTTTGTTTCCAAACTGAAGGAAACGATGAGGATGACATGTAAAAATTAAACATTGAGTAAGAATTGGAAGAAGTAAAGGTAGAATTGGCATAATCATCTTCAAGCATAGACCGTCATTACCAACAGCAGTTGGAAAGATGGCTAAGATGGATTTTTTGACATCTTTTTCCGTCAGAAGGGAAAGATGAAAAGGGAAAACGTGTGGTTTCGGTATACCCGATAATGCGAGTAGTGTGTTTGTGTATCTAAAGTCATAGGAGAAGTAGCAAAATAGTTGTTTAGATAATTTACTTTAACGTTTTTGTATTCTAAGTTGGGTGACCTGCCCACACCAACAGAACGAAGGAACTTCCACATCTAATATGGAGAGAGTTGTAAAAGTAGCGTCTTTTAGTTTACTGACACAAATGACTGCAGCAATTTTGTAAAAACTAAAAACCATTTAAGTTAATTTCAGATGGGAGATACTTAAACCTTTGCTTAGATTTATCCGTCCGGCCCATTAGCTCCCTTATATCACGTGTAATCCGTGGTGCAGGGTTACGCTTTAACTATACGCGTTTGAGCGGGGCATGGTTATTGTACATCTTCAAAATTATATCATTAAAGTCACAAAACTCTTTAGAATAGGTAATTTAAATGCTAAGTATTACAAAAATGCCAGACAGGTACCCAAGTTGTGAGAGACTGGTGCCTGATGAAGGTATAAAAAAACCTGTATTACATAATGATTTCTTATATTTACGCGAACACTACACATTGATTTTTTAATTATTGTTTATGGTCCGATCTATTGAACGAAACTGACTTAAAAAAGCTGAAGGTACTTCGGGTTTAACAATGACATCGGGACGTCAGTCATCTCAGTCCCCCGTGACCATGGGTGCTGGAAAGCGCTCGAAACGTCGGGAATTAAAAATAAAAGTAATTAAAAGTTAAATAAACGCGATAAAATCCGTAAAAGTAGTTTGAATCAACCTGTATTACAGGTCACCAGGGCTCCCCCGCGTATAAACCCACAGTCAGAGGAATACAAATCAAAAAGAAGATTAATTAAGTAACCAAAAATAACTGCGGTAATTACAAATTTCACATTAATAAGCGTGTATACTATGAAAAGAGTAGTTGTGCGTGTGAGCTAGTGCAGGCGCGTGCCTGTTGTGTGTGTATGTGTGTGTGTGTGTGTGTGTGTGGGGGGGGGGGGAGATCATAACATTAAATTTATAAATATTTTATTTCGAAAACTACGCAAAATTTAAAATTTTACCTTCTGGCTACGCTCTCGAAGACATTGAGAATGACGCGGAAGAAAAGTCTTTTTATATATACGCATCTGAGGCAATATTTAAATAAGCTAGTATCACTAAATATATTAAATGCGTTAATTCATAGCGATAATAATCAATCAAAGCCTCTCACATATCAAACCATGTGAAACATTATCTTTAATTAAATGTAGCAGGCGTATCACAACCATTACACGCACGACATCGGCGTCATGGAACGTGCGTAGAATGTCGCTTTAAAATACTGTAGGGACATACTGTTATGATTCCTATATGTCACTTAACTTTATGTATGT
Organism: Parnassius smintheus behrii; assembly: GCA_036936625.1. Lineage (NCBI taxonomy): Eukaryota > Metazoa > Arthropoda > Insecta > Lepidoptera > Papilionidae > Parnassius > Parnassius smintheus. The sequence continues at coordinate 53,456,668 of JAUPFT010000007.1, forward strand.
CATCATCATCATCATCATTACAGCCTTTCACAAGTCCACTGCTGAACATAGGCCTCCCCCAAGTAATGCCACAAAGCACGGTCCTGAGCCACCTGCATCCATCGACTTCCTGCATATCTTACCAGGTCGTCACTCCATCTAGTGGGGTCGCCCTACACTACGCCTACCGGTACGAGGCTGCCACTCGAGAACCTTTCTTCCCCATCGGTTATCGGTTCTTCGAGCTATATGGCCGGCCCATTGCCACTTCAGCTTACTTATCCGTTGGGCTATGTCACTCAGACTCGACTCGACGACTTATGTATGTAGGTTTAATTAATTTATAGATTAAAGTAAGTAAGGTTACAGCCCCTACATACGTCCCACAGCTAGGCACAGGCCTCCTCTCATTTCTGAGATGGTTTTAGAGCAAGGAAGTGTCCGTCGCGCTGCCCCAGTGCGTGTTGGCGAACTTCACATGTCTTCGAAATATTTTATTTTTATTTCTCAGACATGCAGGTTTCTTCACGATGTTTTCCTTCACCGCCAAGCACGTGGTAAATTTGCACTTAAAACAGCAATTAACAATTTCATTGGTGTCGGCGGGGATCGAACCCAGGTTGCTCGCGTACTGTGAAATTTATAGCGAGCGCTAACCGTCTGAGCTACCACGGCTGTGCAATTTATTGATTACTACAAAGTAATTGATAAAAGAAGAAGGTACTTTTTTACTATCATTATCATATAAATAAAGGGAAAGGGGGTTAATCAAAATAGAGTTACAACCCAGTCCCAGCCTGTAATGCACAGACTTCTCTCTCGCTTTTTCTCTCATACTATGTACTTCTTTGTATGTGTATGCGAACTCACTTCCATGACTTCGCGCGTGCCTGTCTGGATGCGTTCGTGCGTGTATGAATGTACTATCGTACGAGTGTGTGTGGCGAATAAAGCAACTGATATAAACTTTCTGGTCAATGGTTGTATGTCATTCTAGCACTTCGTGCTTAGGGTATGTGGGCCATAATGCATCCTAACCCATGCTAAGGAGATTTGAGGTGTGGGATAAGTATGATGGTTACCTTGTAAGTAATGTATGAAGAAGCAGTAATGCAAGGTGGAGAATTTTGCAAGTGTATACGAGGAAAGTTCAAAAAATTCGCGGAATCGAGGATGAGTTTACTTATTTAGGTAGTCACTAGTTGAGTGACTCATTATTAGTACGTATACCAAGTTTCAGTCCAATCAGGTCATAAGCTTTTGAGTTATCAACTAGCTAACTAGAAGAAACTAGCCACTATGGAGAAAATTGAATGCCGCGTTGTCATTCAGTCTCTCACCAAGCAACGAAAGACATCTCAAACAATTTTTCAGGAGATGTCAACTAATTATGGGGACTTAGCTCTCAGAATAGCCATGATTTTTTAATGGCACGCTCTTTTCAAACAAGGGGGGAATTCCATTGAAGTTATCTTCAATGGAATTCCCCCCTTGGACGGCCGATTGAGGTTACCACGCCAGAAACAATTGAAAAACTTTTATTGGAAGGTGTCCGGCTAAAGAAAAAACAGCTTGCAACATTAGTTGAAGTATCAAAAACAACCATTTTAAATAAAACTACAATACCTTGGCACGACTAAAGTCTGTTCAAGATGGGTTCCGATAATGCTTTCTGCGTATCAAAAATACGAGCGTGTTGAAAGTTATCGCGGGTTTTTAGACCGCTGTGGAGAGCAAAGGGAGAAAGTTACGCCCCGAATTGTAACCGGCGATGAAACTTGGGTGCACCATTATGAACCTGAGTCAAAGCAAGGATCGATGCATTGACATAAAAAAGCAAACCCCTTCCTTATAAGTATAAGCTGTCTCAATCGGCCGGAAAGATCATGCCGACGATTTTTTGGGATAGAGAAGGTATCCTTTTGGTTGATTATAAAGAACGTGGTGTTTCCATAACGGGAGTTAGGAATACTACGCTCATTTACTAGATCAATTAAAAGAAGCTATTAAATAAAAAGGAGAGATAAGCTTACAAAAGGTGTGCTCCTTTTGCACGACAATGCGCCCATGCACACAAGCCATATTGTGACGGTTGCCATTCACCGGTGCGGTCTTGAACAACTACGCCAGCCACCCTACAGTCCAGACCTGGCCCCAAGCGACTATTATTTGTTCCAAAAATGAAGAAAGAACTGTGTGAAAACATTTGGCATCGATGACGAAGTGAAGTTCGCAAATTCGGCCTATTTTGACGCCTAAGACAAATCTTTTTTTAGGCGGTATTAAATAGTTGTTTGACAGATCTAATAAATGTGGGTTGTGGGAGAATACATTGAAAAGGAAAAATAGTTTAATGTTACATTTTATCATCTTTCCCTGTCATTCCGCGAACTTTTTGACCTCCCCTCATATTACGTTGATAAGGTCGCATACATTTTAAAAAAGGAACGACCCTTGATCGCTTAGGAATGAGGAAACAGAAGCAGACCAGTCGTTTGAAACTGCGATACAGCCTATCAAAGTCTACTGATGGACATAAATGCACATGTTCTCTGACAAATACTCTTTTACGCGTTACAATATTGAGCCTAAAAAAATTGCGCATTTTTCTAGCATACGACACGCAAAGCAAAACTTTCCATCCGTAACTTGCGATACGTTCCAAAGGATTACGATAAATGGAAATTTATAGAATCAAGAGCCCATAATATTTGTCAGGTAATACGTCTCAAATAATACGTTAGGTACACTTATTGTTTTTTAATTAAATTATGTTTAATTTTTAACGTCATAGATTACGAGGTTTAGATCTAGATTTTTTTATTATGCTTATACCAAAAAAGAAGACAGGAAAGCTGCGTACAATTCAAGTTTCAAGCAGCCGAGGCCTTCTTTACGTTCACACATTTTAGAACTCAAATGCCTAAACCATATTATTCGCGTTATCGCTTTAATAGTACGTATGTAAAATATACACCACGCTCTGGCTATTTCTTTGTCCGTCTTGCTATGTTAATTCTAAGACTTATAATCGAAAAAAAAAAATATCTTTTTAAATGAACAATGGTGAAATTAAAGTCAAAAGTAATTTTGAAATTATATTACGTTAGTTTATTAGATTTATTAGATTGCATTTGATTTTAAGTTTCGTACTACCCACAACGAGAAGATATATATACCACAGTAATCTCTTTGGTATTTCTTGTCATCTTAGTAAATGTGTCGCCTAGTGAGAAAGCCATATATATGGTCGAATAATACTCTTAGCTGCTTCTGGGATTAAATAAAGTAATTTTCATTTGCGGCTTACAAAAATTTTGTACATTACGTATCACGAAACCTAGCACTCTGTACCACAAAGAAGCTGGCTTGGAAGTATAATCGCTCAGATAAATGAATAAGTGCACTAAATTGCTCACTAATTGCTCAATTTAAATCCGCATTTGCTCACACTATTAATGAATTATTTTATTAGTTATTAATAATTAAAAATACAAAATATTTTTTCCCTATTATACTTAAAACCAATGAACTTTTCTAAAAACGAATAAATACCATTAATTGCTCAAGAAATGCTTAATTCAAAACCGTATTTGATCACACTATTAATTAATTATTTAATTAAAAATTAATAATTAAAAGTACAAATTTTTTTTCCATAACCGATCAGAATTATTATTTCATCAGAATTATCATTTTAAATCTGCAGTTGCTCACAATTTTTATCAATTATTTTAATAGTTATTAATAATTAAAAATACAAAATTGTTATTGCCTTAAAACCAAAGAACTTTTTTAAAAATGAATAAGTACTACTAATTGCTCACAAAATGTCTAACCGTAATACGCAATTGCTTAAACTATTTACTAATTATTTAATTAGTAATTAATAACTAAAAGTGCAAATTTTTTTATTCCTTAACCGATCAGAATATTCAATAGGTGCACAAAATTGCTCACTAATTGTTCATTTCGAATCTGCAGTTGCTCACAATATTTATCAATTATTTTAATAGTTATAAATAATTAAAAATACAAAATTGTTATTTCCAAAAAACCAAAGAACTTTTTTAAATATAAATAAGTACTCCTAATTGCTCACAAAATGCCTAACCGTAATACGCAATTGCTCAAACTATTTACTAAATATTTAATTAGTAATTAATAATTAAAACTACAATTTTTTTTCCTAAACCGATCATAATAATTAATAAGTCCTCAAAATTGCTTACTAATTGCTTATTTCAAATCCGCAATCGCTGGCACTATCAATGAATTATTTAATTAATTATTAATAATTAAAAATACAAATTTTTCTGCCTGTTATCCTTAGAAACATCTAACTTTTCTTAAAATAAATAATTTTTCTTAATTGCTTATAATTAGTTCAATTCAAATCCCTAATGGCTTACACTATTACTTAATTATTGGATTAGTTATTAATAATTTAGTGTACAAAATTATTTTTGCCTAATGTTCGTAAGCTAATGCACTTTTTTTAATTTTCTTTCTAATAAACTTCTTACCGAACGCTCTTTTAATTTTTTTAATAGTATATCTTTTATTTATCGGTTATTAAAATTATTATTACATTTTAAATTATGACGTCATAGGCGGCAAGAAATATGTCACTTGTGCGCATGTGATTGATTCAACCCCTTACTCATGTGCAACTGGTAAAATTTAATATTTTTGTCCAACCTGTAAATCAATGTTTGTTCATTTTTTATTTATATTTCCTGTAATTTAATCATTAATTATTAATAAATAGCTCTATGAAGTTATACATTTTAATTTGGATCTTGTTAAGTAATTTATTGCAAGTTATGTATACAATTAGTGTGCAATTTTGTGCACCTATTGAGTATTCTGATCGGTTAAGGAATAAAAAATTTTGTACTTTTAATTATTAATTACTAATTAAATAATTAGTAAATAGTTTGAGCGATTCCGTATTACGGTTAGGCATTTTGTGAGCAATTAGGAGTACATGTTTATTTTTATAAAAGTTCTTTGGTTTTTTGGAAATAACAATTTTGTATTTTTAATTATTAATAACTAATAAAATAATCGATAAATATTGTGAGCAACTGCAGATTTGAAATGAGCAATTAGTGAGCAATTTTGTGCACCTATTGAATATTCTGATCGGTTAAGGAAAATTTTTTTTTAATTTTAATTATTAATTACTTATTAAATAATTAGTAAATAGTTTGAGCAAATGCGTATTACGGTTAGGCATTTTGTGAGCAATTAGGAGTACTTATTTATTTTTAAAAAAGTTCTTTGGTTTTTTGGAAATAACAATTTTGTATTTTTTATTATTAATAACTAATAAAATAATCGATAAATATTGTGAGCAATTGCAGATTTGAAATGAGCAATTAGTGAGCAATTTTATACACCTATTCAATATTCTGATCGGCTAAGGAAAAAAATTGTAATTTTAATTATTAATTACTAATTAAATATTTAGTAAGTAGTTTGAGCAATTGCGTATTACGGTTAGGCATTTTGTGAGCAGTTAGGAGTACTTATTCATTTTTAAAAAAGTTCTTTGGTTTTTTGGAAATAACAATTTTGTATTTTTAATTATTAATAACTATTAAAATAATTGATAAATATCGTGAGCAATTGCAGTTTTAAAATGAGCAATTAGTGAGAAATTTTGTGCTTCTATTCAATATTATGATCGGTAAAGGAAAAATTTTTTTTACTTTTAATTATTAATTACTAAATAAATAATTAGTAAATAGGTTGAGCAATTGCGTATTACGGTTAGGCATTTTGTGAGCAATTAGGAGTACTTATTCATTTTTAAAAAATATCTTTGGTTTTGAGGCAATAACAATTTTGTATTTTTAATTATTAATAACTAATAAAATAATTGATAAATATTGTGAGAAACTGCAGATTTGAAATGAGCAATTAGTGAGCAATTTTGTGCACCTATTGAATATTCTGATCGGTTAAGGAAAAATTTTTTTTACTTTTAATTATTAATTACTAATTAAATAATTAGTAAATAGTTTGAGCAAATACGTATTACGGTTAGGCATTTTGTGAGCAATTAGGAGTACTTATTTATTTTTAAAAAAGTTCTTTGGTTTTTTGGAAATAACAATTTTGTATTTTTAATTATTAATAACTATTAAAATAATTGATAAATATTGTGATAAACTGCAGATTTGAAATGAGCAATTAGTGAGCAATTTTGTGCACCTATTGAATATTCTGATCGGTTAAGGAATAAAAAATTTTGTACTTTTAATTATTAATTACTAATTAAATAATTAGTAAATGGTTTGAGCAATTGCGTATTACGGTTAGGCATTTTGTGAGCAGTTAGGAGTACTTATTCATTTTTAAAAAAGTTCTTTGGTTTTAAGGCAATAACAATTTTGTATTTTAATTATTAATAACTATTAAAATAATTGATAAATATCGTGAGCAATTGCAGATTTGAAATGAACAATTAGTGAGAAATTTAGTGCTTCTATTCAATACTATGATCGGTTAAGGAATAAAAAATTTTGTACTTTTAATTATTAATTACTAATTAAATAGTTAGTAAATGGTTTGAGCAATTGCGTATTACGGTTATGCATTTTGTGAGCAATTAGGAGTACTTATTTATTTTTAAAAAAGTTCTTTGGTTTTTTGGAATAACAATTTAGTATTTTTAATTATTAATAACTATTAAAATAATTGATAAATATTGTGAGCAACTGCAGATTTGAAATGAGCAACCAGTGAGCAATTTTGTGCACCTATTGTATATTCTGATCGGTTAGGGAATAAAAAATTTTGTACTTTTAATTATTAATTACTAATTAAATAATTAGTAAGTGGTTTGAGCAATTGCGTATTACGGTTAGGCATTTTGTGAGCAATTAGGAGTACTTATTTATTTTTAAAAAAGTTCTTTGGTTTTTTGGAAATAACGATTTTGTATTTTTAATTATTTATAACTATTATAATAATTGATAAATATTGTGAGCAACTGCAGATTCGAAATGAACAATTAGTGAGCAATTTTGTGCACCTATTGAATATTCTGATCGGTTAAGGAATAAAAAATTTTGTACTTTTAATTATTAATTACTAATTAAATAATTAGTAAATAGTTTGAGCAATTGCGTATTACGGTTAGACATTTTGTGAGCAATTAGTAGTACTTATTCATTTTTAAAAAAGTTCTTTGGTTTTAAGGCAATAACAATTTTGTATTTTTAATTATTAATAACTATTAAAATAATTGATAAATATTGTGAGCAACTGCAGATTTAAAATGAACAATTAGTGAGCAATTTTGTGCACCTATTGAATATTCTGATCGGTTAAGGAAAATTTTTTTTTACTTTTAATTATTAATTACTAATTAAATAATTAGTAAATAGTTTGAGCAAATGCGTATTACGGTTAGGCATTTTGTGAGCAATTAGGAGTACTTATTTATTTTTAAAAAAGTTCTTTGGTTTTTTGGAAATAACAATTTTGTATTTTTAATTATTAATAACTAATAAAATAATTGATAAATATTGTGAGCAATTGCAGATTTGAAATGAGCAATTAGTGAGCAATTTTGTGCACCTATTTAATATTCTGATCGGTTATGGAAAAAAAATTTGTACTTTTAATTATTAATTTTTAATTAAATAATTAATTAATAGTGTGATCAAATACGGTTTTGAATTAAGCATTTCTTGAGCAATTAATGGTATTTATTCGTTTTTAGAAAAGTTCATTGGTTTTAAGTATAATAGGGAAAAAATATTTTGTATTTTTAATTATTAATAACTAATAAAATAATTCATTAATAGTGTGAGCAAATGCGGATTTAAATTGAGCAATTAGTGAGCAATTTAGTGCACTTATTCATTTATCTGAGCGATTATACTTCCAAGCCAGCTTCTTTGTGGTGCACTCTGTGCGTTTAATAAATTGATGTGGGGTATGAAAGTTATTATTTTCATCAAAGTATACAACCAAATTTTCAAACTTTTCTTATGTCTCTTTTTATAATGATACAGTTTAATATTACATACATATAATAAATCTGTCAAAAAATTATTTGTTCACGATTCACGCAAAAAACAAACTACTGGACGGATTTTTATAAAAAGTTGGTGTGTAGGCAGTAAATGATTGCGTATAACATATAGGCATTTTGCGTGGTTTTCGAAATAAAACATTAATAAATTTAATGTCATGATTTATATATTATAAGCCAATCTCTCAGGAAAACTTGTAAGTTAAAGGAGAGAATTTATTTTTGTATGCAGAGTGGACACACCACAAATTGTGGTTAAATAATGAAATGGAAAATTTAAAGGGGGCAAACGGGCCCCTATAATAATTAATAAAATTAAAACTAAACCCAAGCATACCACTGCAAGACTTCAAAACACAGTTAGATCATTTTGCGTAGATCGTACCATAAACAACAATTAAAAAACGCTGAAGGTACTCCGGGTTTAAAAATGACATCGGGACGTCAGTCACCTCAGTCCCCCGTGACCATGGGTGGAATAAAAAAAAATAAAAAAATAAAAATAAAAATTAAACGCGATAAAATCCGTAAAAGTAGTTTTAATCAATGTATAGTGTCGGCGTAAATATAAGAAATCATTATATTTAATATCGTTAGAAAGCGCCATCTACCAAAAGTAGCAGTAACAACTAACAACTATCATTTGTGATTTGCGTATGCGCTAGCTAGTCGCTAGTCTAGCCGTCGGCCGAGACGCGGTGCCTCAATCGGAGTCAACCTCCAAACTACATTCATTGTGCCACAAGGACTGCGTGTGGTTTACACTAATTTAAACTCTAACACAACGATATAAGAGCTTATTTTACTAACACTAAATATAACGATAAAGAAATATATTTGCTAGTATTTCGTTCATTGCCTGTGTTTGCCTGTTGTTTAATTTTTGGCTGTTATAATATATTATATTAGTGTTCAGTTAGCTACCGAGATGAGATGACAATGACACTGTTATCTGTAATATACGTAATGTTTTGATAGCAGGCGCTTCATATTACGTGACGAAGATACTGTTGTTTTTGTTTGTTTTTAGTTAGATTTATACCCAAAGTAATAGAAAATATTTAGTATAATATAGATAGGATCAGTGGCGGCGCAAGACCTAAATTTTATGTGGGCAAGATACATTTTGCGAGGCCCTCTGCCCGCGTAAGAAGACGGATTATATAAAATGAAAAACAATACACTTGACGGTATGAAATTTTTATTTTTACAAAATCATTAAGTACTTTCACCAAACAATTTCAAAGAAAAATGAAGAAATAGCGATTCTGCTTTTTATCCTGCTGATTTTTTTTACTATAGCCTCATAATCCAACTTGGATGCTATATCTGCCTCGATAGATAAAACTTTCAACGCTGAAATTCTTTTCTGTGACATTGCATTCCTGAGATAATTTTTAATGAGTACTAATTTTAAGAAGCTTCCTTCAGCGGAGGCTGTACTGATCGGTATTGTTTTAAATAACGATATAAATCTTTGAGTATATTTTTTTCAATTATTTTCTGTAACTTATTGGAGAAGCGGTTTCACATCTGTTACGAAGTTAGGCAAATTAGGGATCATAAATTGTAATTCTTCACATAATTCGTAAGGTTGAAAGTCACTGCTTTCACCCACTCGCAGGGCTGTGTGTAAATCTTGACGGTTATTTTAATATTAGATGGTTTGGAGTATTTTTTAACTTGTTTGAATTATAAAGGAAACCAAAATTTTCATAATGTGGGTTTGACCATAGAACCAAAAGTTTAACCATAAATCTCAAATCCATATTTGTTATAATTAAACAAGCATGGTGTTGAAAAAATCTGTTTAATACCGACTTTTAGGAGACTGTATAGGTTATCCTAGCATTCATAATCCAACATTTTTTTTCTTTTTGGCTACTCTTTTATTTTTAAATTCTTTTGGCAGACCATAAAAGTTATTTTCAATAAACTGTTAAATACCAGACAAGCATTTTCCGAAACAAGTTTGTCGATATTCTTTAATCCAGTCACAAAATGTACGTAAACGTACTAGCGGTAACGGAAAGCGTACTGGCGGTAACTAATTAGCTGGTGATTCTCAAGGTACCGCAAGAGTTGGCTGTTAATAATGGACTCCATTATTTTAGAGAACAAGGAGATGATGGTGATTGGCCTATGGTTGGAAGGATCAGAGTGGTTACCTTTTTTCAGTCAAGTCCTCCATGATTTCGAGACTATGCCCAGGAAGTAGTAGTACAGGAAAAGACGAGTCATAACCGGTGCCAACACGTGATCACAAGTCTTTAGCATAACAGGAGGGACGTCATCAGGCCCACTCGACTTGTTGACGTCCAGGGAGGGGAGCTCTACGCACCGAGCGCTGGGTAAACAGCACATCCTGCATGGAGCATTCACACCGCAGGATTGTGTTTCCCCCATCATAAAAGAGTCGAGTTGGACGCAAAGAGAATGCCCAGCAGATCAACTTTGTTCTTTGCGGTATGGGCCAGTGAGTGGTCCCCCCTGTGCAGATGTGCTCTTCTATAACGAGAATGAAATAAACACAAAATAAATTATAAAAATTAACAAGAAACTAAATTTATATGTATTTAATGAGGGTTTTTGGATAAGTGTGTGATTTTATGTGCGTGCGTGCGTGCGTGCATGCGTGCGTGCGTGGGTGTGTGTGTGTTTGTGTGCGCGTGCGTGTGTGCGCGTGCGTGTGTGCGCGTGCGTGTGTGCGCGTGCGTGCGTGCGTGCGTGCGTGTGTGTGCGTGCGTGCGTGCGTGTGTGTATGGGTGAGTGCGTGCGTGTGTGTGTGTGTGTGTGTGTGTGTGTGTGTGTGTGTGTGTGTATGTGTGTGTGTGTGCGTGCGTGTGTGCGTGCATGCGTGTGTGTGCGTGCGTGCGTGCGTGTGTGTGTGTGTGTGTGTGTGTCACAATCTACGGATTCACATTAACAAAATCTAGTCATTCATTCTGGACGCGCTGCTAGGACGCTGCCTGTTCTTATCTTAAATAGTCTATTTCACCTTAGGAAACTACAACGAATTTCGAGAGATGTATTTATATCAAAATGCGCGGTGTTTTATACTTTAAAAAGAAATTAAATAAATATAACTTTGTACTATTTGTACTCTGCATTTTACTTTAGTTATCAAAAATAAGACTTCTAGTTTTATATAATTGAAGTAAGACGCAAAATTGGATAAAACTTTTAATTATTTAAAAGAATAAACTAATAATCTGTAAAAGCCTCGGATCGACCACGTCGCCAGTGATCTTGACGCGAGACCACTATCTTAATATGACGTTTTGACTGGTGTCACTGTCATTAAAATTGCATTGGATCGCGCTCACTTTCAGTATGCTTGTTCTCATCGTCCCTTTTTTGGAAAATGTCGGCGTTCCATGACATAGAAAACACTACAGACATTAAATCAATTAATAAACTTGTGACTGCCTCGCTGGTATTGTAAACACTGACACTGATCAAAAGGTCCTGGGTTGGAATCCCGGGTCGGGATAAATCATTTGCTAGGGTTTTCTCTTATTAGCAGCTCCGGAGTCAGAAAGCTGGCAGTATTGCATCCCCGTGCCTCGGAAATCACATAAAGCCAATAATTTTGCGCCTTTTTTATAGAATAAGACTGACAATCGAGCACATGGTCCACTTGATGGTAAGTAGTTACTGTAACCCATAGACATCTTCTACATCTATCCTCAATTACGAATCAAGATGCAGAATGCATTTTTACTCGTGTGGAGTAAAATATAAAGCCTTATTTCCGGTAAAAAAGGCTTCCGTTTCTCTACACCCACCATACGAAACACAGCTGCTATTCTACGCTGGTATTCTGTGATGAACCCCGGTCGACAAACTATTCGGGCTACAGCTGTAATATAGCTGTCGCATGGCTCTACCACATTTGAAGTTTTAATGTTGCCTTTTTTATTACAGGTGTGGCAGTTGCATCCAGCGTATTTACGATCACAGCAATGTCAGTTGATCGATACCTTGCCATCACACAATCTCTGAGACAGTCGTGGATGCCATCACGACGTGGCGCATGCATGCTATTGGGAGTCCTATGGTTGATATCTCTAGCTATATTCGCACCTCTGCTGGTTGTAGCATCAGTAGAAAGAGAGATTGTGCCACTTCTTACAAAAACAAAAAATGGGTCTGTAAGTATAAAATATTCGACTACAGCAGTACGATTTTAAAATACAATCATTTATTGTTAATATCAATCTATAAATAAAGAGTTTCGTTATAAATACTATCCGGCATCAGTAGGTAGAATTTTTAGAGTTCACGAGTAAACCGAGTTTGATCCCCGCCAGCAAGAATGAATTTTAATTATTTATTTTTATTTTAACTGAAAGCTATGTAAAATAATTTTAATTATTTATTATATAAATTAAGTAATAGTTTATTACTTATTATTATTGCAATTTAAATTGGTTATTGCTTATTTCTTTGTTTCTCATTTTCAAAGCCCGTAAAAGTATATTGTAAGATATAAACTTCTGCCGTTCTAAATTTCATTTTAATTCCCAATAAAAGGATTTATTGGTATCATCGTGCTTGGTTGGTGGAAAAAGATTGCAGCAGTGGATGTCAAATCACTGTAGTGTAACCCCTGATTATATTAAATAATGTATGAAAATTACAAAGTAAGCAATTATCCTAAATTTAAAATGAAATCTTATTGAACTCTAGCCCCAGACTTCTTTGAGCATTTTTCCACACCTCGAACTAGTTGTGAAGCTTTATTGTCGAATTCTTAAGGTCAAGCTACTCGCTCACATTAAATCCCGTTTTTATACGGCACTAGTACGTGAAGAAGAAATTAATATTAAAAAGAAACAGTAATAAAAAGCCTGATGATTTTATTACCTTTTTCACTACGTACTATACTACAAAAAAGTTCAATGAAATATTTTTATTGTCTTTGTCTTTTAGTTTCTTGAGAACACAACAGTAAGCTACCATAATATCTACAAAACGCATTGAATATTTTTACTAGCTTTTTAGAAACATGCAGTGCATCCTTACAATCTTTTTTTCTCGTTTTTTTTTAATTGCAAGTGGTAGATCCACGCTGCAGCTATATTATAGTCGTAGCATGAATGTGTCGGCTTGACCAGGGTAGGACCACGCTCTCGCAGAATACCAGCGTAATAAATACTGCGTATGGTGAGACTAGAGAACCGGAGACCGTTTTTACTGGAATCAAGGCATTCTATCTTAGACCTCAGGGGTGACAACGCATTTACATTTTGATTCTTAGTTGAGGATAAATGTGAATGTCTATGGGCCACAGCATCCACTTATCATCAGGTGGACTGTGTGCTCGTTTGTTACCCAATGCTATAAAAAATCATTGTTACGTCTTATTTTTTAAATATACCAGTAAAATTATTTCTGCTAAAACGGACAGTCAAAATTAAATAAAAACTCACTCTCAAAATGTATACTTTTTAATAGAATGTGGTTGACAAACGAGCACACAGTCACACCTGATGGTGTGTGGATGCTCTGGCCCATAGACATCTACATTTAATGAATGCCAATGCCTCGTTTCCAGTAAAAAAGGGTCTCCGGATCTCTACACTCATCATACGAAACACAGCAGTATTAAGCTACTATTTTACACTGATATTCTGTAAGAGCGTGGCCCTTCCCCGTTCAAGCCGACCCACTTGTGCTACAACTATACTACTAAAGCGTGGCTCTACCACGTTGAAACCAACATCAATTATTGGTGATATTAAAATATAAATTTTGTTTTTAATATCACTATATATTTAATATTTTAATATTACCAAACATTTAATGCAAACAGCGTGGAGACGATTACCGTGGAGAAAATTACTGTACCGGCCATGCTAAGCTAGTATGGCAAAAGATATGAAATAAATACTTTAATCATAGTGCGAAGAACTTAAGTTTTAAATTTAGTCATTTAATTTTGTGGGATTTATTTTTTTAAGTCAGTTTTGTTTACATTTTTTATCTAGAGTCGCAGGCCTTATTTTAAACAGATTAGGTAATATAGGGTTACTGCTGTCATAGTTTTTATTTGTCGTACCTTTTGAAGTAAGAAGTGTCTAAAAATAAATTTTCGTAGACGTGCCAATTTGTCAGAGCTAATTTTCGCCTTTGTTTATTTAATAAGCCTTCCAGAACTAAGTAAATGACTAAACCAGCCAAGAGACATACTTCTACGCAATAATGTAGTTACAGAAACGTTTTTTGGAAGACACTTTAAAAGTACTAACTATATTTTACGTTACTTAAAGCATTTCTTGAAATTTAAATTATATAACTTACAAAAGCCAGATTTAAGAAACATCAAAATTTGTAATAATAACAATCGCGTATGATTATATAACAACCGTGGAAAACAGAAACAAAATATTATATTCGTCTTCCTTATTTGTTTCCCTATAACAGGAGTATAAGTTTCATAAACCGGATATTATCCATCTCAGTCAAACAATTTAGGATGTTAGGTACATACTACGACCGCAAACCAAATGGTGCTTATCCCGGATTTATAGATGTTTATTTAGCCGATATAAACAGAAATTATATCGATATTTTCTCCTGACACAAAAGCTGTCTCTACTTCTCCTTTATCAAAGAGAGTGTGGAAATTATGTATAACACATTGCCACACACACGTATTACACGTATTATATAATATAAATAAATAAATAAAATAAATTTGAATTTGTTTATTAATGACGTTAATTCAGATTCGAATAAAAAATAACACGTCTATTTATATCATCAACCAATGTGCGATCAATATAATAGTATTATATATAATTTAAAATTGATCGCACATTGGTTGATGATATAAATAGACGTGTTATTTTTTATTAGAATCTGAATTAACGTCATTAATAAACAAATTCAAATTTATTTTATTTATTTATTTATTTATTTATTACACAATTATGACATCATTACAGTTATTAAACCAACGCGATGCTATAACTAACCTAAATATAAGAAAACTACTGACTAATAAATAATGGTATCTAGTATGAAATTTATCAAATTGATGGCAAAATAAAATACTAATTAAAAACATTATCATTTTCGACGCATTTGTATGCTGCAATTATGAATTTCGTCTCACTACATGCAAATATGTCAATATCCTGTGAGATGATATTAACATAGTGTATAGCACGTGACAATGGTGCATTCTGAAGCAACTTCGTCCTAGCAGCGGGCACGAGGAGTAATGAGGGACGACGACGAGAACACACGTAATTATTAGGCACCCGCATCTTTAACGCAGCGAGCACATCTGGGTGATATATCCATCCACGTAATACCTTCCACACATATTTAATAAGCGTGATATCTCTTCTCACACTTAAGCGGCTTTAACCAACCATCCCCAGTACAAACAGACTCGGATACATCAGTGGAAAACAAGGATAGATTCCGTACTGCTTAAAGTATAAAAATCGCATGAATTTATTTTGAATTTTTTCAACCATGACACTATACTTGTTTTCATGTGGATTCCAAATACTTGCGTTCGTTTCAAGTTGACTTCTCACGAGAGCATTGTATAAAATTTTAATAGTTAACAAATTCTGAAAATCCCTACACTGCCTTAATATAAATCCGAGACTTCTAAAAGCTTTTTTACAAATATTTAAAATGTGCTTACGAAAATTAAGTTCCGGGACCATCTCAACGCCTAAGTCTCTAATATATGTAACGCGCGGGATTACTAGGCCGTCCATTTCATAAGCATACTTCTGAGGGTCTTTTGCACGACCATAACTCATGATACAACATTTATTAACATTGAAATACAATTTGTTTTCCATTCCCAATGTGCCAATCTGTCAATGTCCCTTTGCAGACTTTGGCAGTCAGAAGCATTGTTTACTTTCAAAAAAATTTTTAGATCATCGGCAAATAGCAAACACTGAGCCTCTTTAACGACCGTAGGAAGATCATTAACCATTAACATAAATAAAAAAGGGCCAAGATTACTCCCTTGACTCACACCAGAATAAGTACAATACAGCTGCGTTTCAAAATCTGCGAAATCTACGTATTGTTGACGTCCGCTCAGATAATTCGCAAAGAAATTAAGTAAACTAGGTGTAAAGCATCACTCTGCAAGCTTTACCAACAAGATATCGTTATCAACGGTATCGAAGGCTTTTCGGAAATCGAAATATGCAGTGTCCACCTGGCTCCCAGCATCCACTACTGGCACCACATAATTTATAAAGGACAATAAATTACTCCCAGTACTTCGACCTGGCCGAAAACCATGCTGAGCTTCAGTAAGCTGGGAGTTCACTTGATTATAAACATATTTATAAATAAATATTTATGTTTATCAATGTCTCAATCAATATGAATATTATTTAAAACTACTTTTATGGATTTTATCGCGTTTAGTTTTCATTATTTTTATTGCCGACGCGGAGGACTGAGGGGACCGACGTCCCGATGTCAGTGTTAATCCGGAGTACCTTCAGCTTTTTTATTACTATTAATGACCCGATCTACGCAGAATAAACTGACTGTTACTTGAAGTCTTGCAGTGGTATGCTTGGGTTTATTTTTAATTTGATTAATAAGAGGATTCCAAACAGATCGTAGTTCCCAGTCTTCTCTATTGAAATTAAGATGCTTTTTTAATTTCAATAGCCTCACGTATCATCCTTGGTAGGAATCGATGATTTTTCGCGAGGATTTTGGTCAAGGGCCGTCTAGGATATGATCACAAACTGCAGACTTCCCGGAACATTGGTAAAGTCAGCTACATGTTCTTTTACGCGGGTTCTAATTGATCTTTTTGTTTGCCCTATATATGAAAGACCGTCTACGTACAGCTGGGCTTTCTTATCGAAGTCTTCCATGAGTATATTGGCAACAATGGGAGGTGCAGGTGAGCCATCTACTTGCTTCTAAAACTTTTCCTTCCATAATAGATAGCCAGATGTAATGAAATGTTTAAATACGTGTAGTACTGCATATTTAAAAAAATACCTAAGGATTATTATTTGAAGTTCCCGTCATAATAATAAAATATATGTATTTTCTCTTTTCATAAATACTTGATTTTTATTTGTTAAAGGCGAACGGCAGGCTTGTATGAGAATTTCGTACACCTAAAAAATTTCGTGTTTTGGGATATTTTTTGTTTTAATTGGTAGTTAGTAGGATAGACAAGCACTTTTTAAATTCTTAGATTTTTAAAACTTGGGACGTAAAAGTTATAACCAATTTTATTTTTTAAGGTTATGTACTAGTGTATCAATGTAAATTGTTACATATAGGCACATAAACATTGTTTTGGTTATAAAGTAAATGTTCTAGATTGCTTGTCGCTATCTTTGTAGTGTTTTACTTACCAATAAGTAGGTAGTTTGAGATGAGGATCGTACCTACATACTCAGTGGGGTGCTTTAGGGGATACCTATAGCTAGCAGCGGACTGTTTGATAGAACAAAAGTTTGATAATGATGAAGTTCTGGTAGGGTTTTGAGTGTAGGTAAATGAAACAATGCTTTGTTTTTGCAAGTACATTTATTTTATTGTACTTAAATTCAATTTATTCTTAATATTACTTCATCTAAGAAGGGGGCAGGTCGGGTAATACCCTCATGGCGAGCATAACTAAGGTACCAAATAATGCTCATCACATGTGAGCAGCATCCCACGGTTCTTAAACCTACAATACAATTACAACAATAACTCCTGATTGCGTCCCGACCATTCATGTTTGTTTCTGCAACTATAAATACAAAATAAGTTTTAGCAGAAGAATGGCGGGACTTTATTTTAGCACGAAGCAACATTGGGTTTGTTCCCTCTAAGCCACGTATTCTCTCTCGGGATACCTCTAATGTGTATATTCCATGAAAGCGGAAATGCTCACCTACATATGAACGAGCCTGGCGAATTTGGTATACACCACATGCAAATAGTATCAATTCCTCCATGGATAGCCGCGGAAAAGATAGGGTTGTCGCATCTATGGGTACAAACCAGGAACCGCGCCTGTTTAAATTATGTTCCCTAACTAACTCGGCTATAGTGTTGGTTAAAAACAGGCGCTCATATATAATTGAAACAAACTGCTCTGCATGTATATTTTCTGTGAATGGTGGAGTAAACGCATTTAGCAGAGCAGCTGCTATTTTAAAATCTGTCATTAGATTGCGACAACCACGGTTAAAATATTCATGGCGGAATATTTTGAAGTCCCTTTTAAAACGGCCATTCAAAGCTTCTACTACCCACCTGTTTATAGTTACACAACGTGATCTGTTGGCTTCAAGAGTGGATAGCTGTGATTGGCCGTCTTCTTTAATTTCAGGCATATGGCCTATATATCCTTTCTCATGCAGACTATCCATGCAGTCACGAAATCCTCTATCTACAATAAAAACATCATTTTCTCTATAAAAATTATTGAATTCCGTTTCGTTTAATAAATCATTCATTATGGTCGCATCATTTGTAGTGGCACTATATGGTCCACGTACATCTATGATATATCCATCAGAGGTACAGAGGATAAAAGGCTTTATTAAGTTCCTATATTTATGTAGGGAATATGTGTCTTTTTGGAACAAGTAATTACTGCTTTTTTGTGTATATATATATGTTGCATCGGCTATTGTAATTGCAGGTTTTTGTTCAGCTGGCGCATCAGGCTCACCAAAAATGTGATTGGCAATGTTGGTAGTTTTTGCTGCCACCTGCTCTCTTCTTAAATGAGAAAATCCATGAAATTGTGGAACATAGTCTGTTAACAAGATATTTCTTGCTACAGACATTAATGTTTCTATGGTCCTTCTTGGTACTTGAAATAAGCACGACAATCTGTCTCCTGAATCTCCAGTCCTTAACTTGCACAATAAGGCTGTTAATGCAAAACTACCCCGATGCATATTCCTCAGCCTAGGTGTTGCTTCTAATATTTGTTGATGTTCTTGTTTACTTATGCCTATAAAGTACTGCACTTGGTTATCAGGGTAGTTTTGAATATTTTCATAAGAAATGTTATGAAGTCCTTCCATTAATATAAAAATAATCTCTTCTATTTGTATGGAAGTAAAGTAATTAAGGCTGTATTCAGCAGAATACAGATTTTCATAATTTGCCTCCTGTCTATGCAGAGAACAAATACGAGCACCTCTTGGTATAAAATATTGATACCTAATTAATACTTCTCGCCTGGTTTCTTCAGGCACAACATTTCGCTCTGGTTCCATGCATTCTTGGAAAATGCAATGCTTGGGTGTTTCAGCCGCTCTTCTTATGTTGGGCAACACAATATGCTGGGGTCTTTCTTGTGGTTCTTCTGGAACATGTAAGCTCAAATCTCGAGCTTGGTCCCAGCAAATTCCACAAACTTCATTCATGGATGACATCTGTAAATAATTAATTTCATGAGATGGCCATTGATATCAAAAGAGTCAATACTATTATATATGAAATACAAATTAAACACTAAGTTCAATAGACATAAGTTGTCGCCAACATGTTCAAGCATAAAAGAAACACAAACAAGAAAGATGTAGGGTACAGTGAGATTTCTGATTGAATTTGGGCAACCCAAGCTGGAGAATGGTTCTTGAGATACTATATGTATGGATAATAATTGGTTTCCTTCACCTTACAGAAAACCTTTACCAAATAGCTATGTTGTGTTTCTATGAGTGAATAAGTTTATTGCTCATTGGAGTAAAGGAGAAGGGCTCTTTGTTGTTAGTAGAACCAACCTCATGAGTATCCCAGGGTTAGCAACATTTAAGTGTAAAGCCCTTTGCATGGCAAGTGTTTATAAGCTAGTTACTGTAAATATATTATCTCATATATACCTGCTGATGCTCCAACAAACGGGCAATATTGTCGGAATTCCACTCTTCATCTGATGTTGTGGTGGACAGACTCCGTCCACATACAGCACACATTAAAACAGAATAATCACCATCCACATGATCGGGTGAAGGGGGTTGAATGTCTTCAACTGGTGGACCGATCCTCGTTCTTCTAGCTCTTAGCCAACATGGCACACAAGCTTCATCTTCAGAACAAAGCTAAAACAAAAATATAAATAAATAAAAACTTTCACTCAAACATGCATGATAATAGTGGGAAATAATTAATATTATTTTATTTCTTAGTTAGTTTATTTTTTAGTTTAAATGAAATAAAAATATTTAATAATAATTATAGTAGGTATACCTCTCGTGGTTGGATCCAAGTAGAAACTGTATTAGCCATTCTTTGTTCTTCTTCATTGGCCCCTTCAATCAAAATCCTACGTCGACTAATTCTAAGTATGGATCGTCCGCATACAACACATACTTTTTGATGGCCAACTCGTCTTCTCGGAATATTATTAGATGAAATTGAATGAGTAGCTAGCTGCCAGCATGGATGACAAATATGGTCAGCAGGTGTTATCTGGAAATAATGAAATTATTTGGAGTACTGTTCAACATTATATACTTTCCTCTCCTTTTCAGTGGTCATACTATCAGACTAATACCTATTCTAACACTAAGGAGAACCAAGATACATGTAAATAACAAATTGTATGCATACACATAACCTTATTTTTTAGTTTTTAGAATATTATATACATATTTAGTGTGGTATGGTGTGGTTTAAATGATCAGGACTACTTTTCAACACGTAAAACTCATTACAGAGTTCGTCACTAGCCCACTCATATGTGAAATGTTATTCGTAAACTACTTACGTCTCTAGGATATGTCCACAGTCGAATAGTATTGACGACATCTTCACTCTCATCGGATAAAACGTGCCTTCTTATTCGGGACAAGCGAACGTTGCAATTAACACATTGCAAACTCGACATTTTAATTATAGCACGTACACACACAACACAGTTAATATAGCGTCCTTTCGCGAAACTACTATCAAGAGATAGAGTACGGAGGAGCATATGCTCAACTCAACGTAAAAACAGCCAGATAATTCGCTAAATTGCTCAGATGTAGTCACAAACTACAATCCAAAACAACAGCAAAGAACTGAACTGAATTTAACTGAAAGACAGATTGTCTTTACCTGTCAATAAATAATTGCCATATGAACAAAAAAAATATTGATGACGAAAACATTCCTATCATTAAATCGTTAACCATTATGATTTATGCAACAATTATGCATTCTTAGGTATAATATATGTTTTTTTAATTATGTGTTTAATTATATGTAGTGTTATTTCTATTTCTAAATAATTAATTATCATTTCGATATCTGTGCTATTTTACATGTGGCAACTTCTAAAAACAACTGCGTTCAGTTTACGATTATATTACGTTTTTTTATTAAAATCTTTTTATTGATATTATTAATTAATCCCAAGTTCTAAAAATAGTACACTAACAGGAAAGTAAATAACTTACTTGCCTTAATATGTGGTACAAATTCTATAACAAAACAACAAAAAAAGTATGCGGTACGAAATCTGCCATTCACCTTTTTCTCAGCAGTATATATATTGTTGCGCACCTAAGTTGACGTCATGTACCCGGCACTAGCGCCATCTAGTGTCTGGAACGAGAGCGAGGGGAGCTTTCCACAAAATTACATCACTAATCTTTCACCCGACAGCTCCATCTGGTGTCGAAACGAAGAACTAAGCTTCTAGAAGGTGACACTCAAACTTTCGACGCCTTGCGCGTATTTACTTAAATGTTCTGGATGTTTCGGTGCTAATGTGTATTTATAGGCGCTGCAAGGTGCGATCGGGGAAGTATTGAATTTGGCGAGACAAGTAAAGCTTCGGAGCGAAATAAAGTGAATCAGTGTAGTTAATTATTAGTGTTCTAAGTTTTAATTAGTGTAAAGTGAATTAAAGAGTTAAGTTTGCTAATTCAATCGGCAGTTTTTATTGTAACGAACCTCAAGCTCGTAACAATTGGTGTCAGAATTGGGATAAAATCATGCCGATTTTACCTAAGGAGGAAGCGGAGGGTGTCCGTACCCGAAGTCAACGCCAGCAGCAGACGGACCAAAGAAGATTTGGTGGTTCGACGTCGCAGACGTCGGAGGGCCAGCAGCCGGCTGCAGGCCCGTCAGTAGCTCTCCTACATCTGCAGCACCTGACTTAGGTGCTCTGATGGTGATGCTGCATGAGCAGGCTCGTCGACAGGAGGAAAAGGCTCGCCGACAGGAGGAACAGGCTCGCCGACAGGAGGAACAGGCTCACCGACAGGAGGAACAGGTCCGTCAGTTGAAAGAGTAGCTGCAGAGCGGACAAGAGGAACAGGTCCGTCGTTTGGAAGAGCAGCTGCGGGGTGGACAAGAGGAATAGGCCCGTCGGTTGGAAGAGCAGATGCTCCACATGAAGGATCTTCACGCTACCTTCGGGAAGGAGATCAAGAAGATGAAGGATAGGGTTGCTCAGCATGACAACCGCCTGTCAGAAGCTGAAACCCAAATCGCGAAAGCTGAAACCCGAATCGAGAAAGCTGAAACCCGAATCAACCAAGTGAACAATCGGGTTGAAAACGTGATGGCTGACGTGAAGAAAACGCTGGACGATCTCAAACTGGGGGATAGAATTACAGCTCCCGTATTAGCTATAACACCTTCGCTACGTGGGTTAAAAAATCCAGTTTGAAGCCGTTATGAAGGCGAACGGCTGGAATAAAAGTCAGGCCATGACTGCTCTCACAATAGGCCTGCGCGATCAGGTCTTAACTGTTCTGGAAGCTCTCGGTGAGGAAGTGACTTATGAGCAGCTCCTTGAGGCATTGGAGGCGAGATATGGCAACGCTTACCTGGAACACGTCTTTCGTGCGAAACTTAAAGATCGCGTGCAGCACATCAATGATAACCTGCAGCAGTGGGCTCTAGAGGTGGAGAAGCTGGTGCGAAAAGCATACCGGTCTGTACCTGCGCTCATTGAAGGGAATCTGGTACAGACATTCGTCGACGGCATCCGCGACCTTGAAGTCAGAGTTGCTGTGAGACTGGGGCATCACGAAACGCTTAAGGACGCCTTGGCCCATGCAATGGAGGAAGCCGTGCGACAGGATCATCGTTCTCATCGCGACAGGGAGGTTGCAGCAGCTACAGATCGCGACCACAACAAAGGATACAGCCCTAGGTGCTATGGCTGTGGGGGAAAGGGCCATCTTATCATCTTACATCTGGCTACCTATTGTGGAAGGAGGAGTTCTACAAGATGGTAGATGGTGTGGTGATGGGCTCACATGTATCTCCCATTGTTGCCGACATATTCATGGAAGACTTTAAAGAGAAAGCTCTGCTTAGTTCTCCCATAAATCCAAGATTCTACAAGCGGTACGTAGACGACACTTTCACAATTCTACCTTTAGATAAAGTAACTGCATTTTTAGACCATCTTAACTCTATAAATTTTAAAATTCAGTTCACAATGGAGTTAGAGGCAAACAATTCCTTAGCTTTTCTAGATGTGTTGGTAATTCGGAATCCTGATAACACCTTGAGCCATACTGTGTATAGAAAAAATACCCATACAGATAGATATTTAAACGGTGATTCTCACCACCATCCTTCACAGTTAGCTACCATGGGTAAATTTTTGTATCAGAGAGCACGAGGGATCTGTGACAGTAAACACCTGGCGGCAGAGCTCCACTATGTCAAGCAAGTTTTGCATGACCACAAGCTTCGAGTCCCACGCCTACGTCACAGTGAACGAGTGAAGCCGGCCACAGTCGAGCGTGTACCTGCTGTACTGCCATATGTTAGAGGAGTCACTGAGAAAATTGGCTACATCTTGATGCGCGCTTCCATCAAAACATACTTCAAGCCGCTTAAGAAGATTGGTCAGTTTTTACCATCAGTCAAATGTAATGTCCCTCTGCAAGATGCAGGAGTGTACAAGCTTGATTGTGAATGTGGTCTTTCCTACATAGGACAAACTAAAAGATCAATAAAAACCCACGTTAAAGAACATATAGCTGATGTGAAGAATCGACGCTCCGGGAAGTCTGCAGTCTGTGAACACGTACAGGATCGCCCCCGTCACTACATCAGATTTGACAGACCACAAATCCTCGCTAAAGAACACCGATTCCTTACAAGGATAATTCGCGAGGCTATTGAAATCAAAAAACATCCTAATTTCAATAGAGAAGATGGCTGGGTGCTACCATCTGCTTGGGATCCTATAATAAATTAAATTAAATCCCAACCCAAGCATACAACTGCAAGACTTCAAGATACCATAAGTTCATACTGTATAGATCGGAACAAAAGTTAAATCTTAATCTACGTTAACCGCGGTTAACTATGACATATGGACGTTGAACATCTCAGTCCCGCCTGTGACCATGACTGCTGTAAAGCGTTCGAAACGTCGGGTATTTAAAAAGTTAAATAAACGCGATAAATTCCGTAAAATCTAGTATTATTTCAATGTGCAGAAAAGGAAGTTGATCGATCTCGAGAGGGTAATACAGCTAACGGCACCGCCTGGCGGTGGCAGGATCGTCGTTCTCCTCGCGCTAGGGAGGTTGCAGCAGTTACGGCTCGCGACCACAATGAAGGATACAGTCCTAGGTGCTATGGCTGTGGAGAAAGGGGCCATCTTCGATCCAGCTACTCTAAGCGAACAATTGAACGATCTCAGAAGGGAAGTACGGCTAACATTACTGCCCAGCAGCAGCCGGAATACACTTTACTATGAGACATCGCAGCGGGAAATCTCAAGGCAACGCAGATGCATTGTCAGGAAGACCTTGTCCTGAAGATTGTGAACATTGTACTAGGCAAGAGAGTAAGGAAGTGGTATCCGTGAGGATGCTCAGGACAGACCACCTCAGCAACGAGTGGAAGGACAGCCTACGACATGCACAGCAGGAAGATCCGGATATCAAGCTGATTCTGGAATGGATGAAGGCCCGTGCTACAAAGCCTAAGTGGAGCGACGTCTCAACGATGAGTTCGACCACTAGAAGCTATTGGGCCCAATGGGACAGCTTGCTGATTCAGGATGGAGTCCTGTGCCGTAAGTGGGACAATGGTCAAGGAGACAGCTGCCGTTTGCAAATGCTGAAATCATAAAGCTGAAGTGCCGAATGTTCTACAGTTGCACCATACTGGTTGTTCAGGAGTCCATCTGGGAGTTAAACGAACTCCACTGAAGATCCGAGAATAGTTTTACTGGGTCCATTATCGTGATGATGTCGAGGATTGGTGTCGTACATGTACAAGTTGTGCGGCTGTGAGGGGACCTCAGACACGTAGTAGAGGAGCATCGAAATTGTACAATGTTGGTGCACCGTGGGATAGGACAACCCTTGACATTGCGGAGCCGTTACAGAAAGGCGCAGGAGGGACTCCTAAGATCATCTATGTGGATCGCTTGGCGGGTTATTATGGGGTCGATAATGCTCGGGATGAGCATGTTTTAGGAGGGGCAGTGTTGTGCACCTAAGTTGAAGTCATGTACCCGGCACTAGCGCCATCTAGTGTCGGGAAAGAGAGCGAGGGGAGATTTCCACAAAATAAAACACTAATCTTTCAACCGACAGCGCCATCTGGTGTCGAAACGAAGAACTAGGTTTCTAGAAGCCGACTCTCGAACTTTCGACGCCTTGCGCGTATTTACTTGAATGTTCTGGATGTTTCGGTGCTAATGTGTATTTATAGACGCTGCAAGGTGCGATCAGGGAAGTATTGAATTTGGCGAGACAAGCGAAGCTTCGGAGCAAAATAAAGTGAATCAGTGTAGTTAATTATTAGTGTTCTAAGTTTTATTTAGTGTAAAGTGAATGAAACAGTTAATTTTGGTAATTCATTCGGCAGTTTTTACTGTCACGAACCTCAAGCTCGTAACAATATGAATAGATTAAATTAAAATTTTAAACATATTAATATATGTATGTATATATGTAAAAGAATATAAATTTATGAATATTAAATATTGTATAATATTATTAATATATTTTTATAAATATTATTTTTTATTTCTTTTTTTCAGTTTATTTTATATTTCATGTTGCACCTACCCGTCAAAATATGAAATTACAATGTCCTCTTATGTTCGATTTGTCAGGTAGAAATCACATAAATCGATATGACCACAGTTTGTAGTTCATAAGTTTTCAGTTATTTTAATAACTTTGTTCAAATGCAATAAAGATATATCTAGCTATCTATTCTGCTTACATGTTATTTTCGTTTAGTGTACTAGTTACAATTGAGATGCAGTTTTCAACAGGTAGGCATGTAAATAGAGACTGAAGAGACAATAAGACGTAAGTATTTTATCTCACCGACAAAATGATGTCTATAATTATATAATAAGTGTGTGTTCTTGTGTGTCATATGTCTGGTGATATTATTTTAGCTAAGAGTTGAGTCAATCTGTAATTTGGCGAATCGATATGGCTCACATTTGGGCGTAACGGAGCGTTCGGTTTGTGTATTTTTGGTAACCCATACAATTTTGATAAAATCCGTACAAGTAGTCTTAAGTAATGTCTAGTATTCGCGTCGGTGTAAGAAATTGATACGAGTATTTTTATTCCCTAAAATTAGCCATTTTTTCGCTATGCTAAATAATAAGTGATAAATATATTATTAGTAATTTGAATAATGTGGAGCCACGCTGCAGTTATATTATGGTTGTAGCACAAATTGGTCGGTCCAACCGGAATAGGATCACGCTCTCACAGTACACCAACGTAAAATAGCAGCTTAATGTTGTTATTTTTCATATTGTGGATATAGAGACCTGGAGACTCTTTTAACCGGGAACGAGGCATTTTATCTCAGAGGTGACAACGCATATGCAGCGATTGGTCTTGACCTTTCAATCTCACGGTCGGATCCCACCAAGGCGATGTTCCGTCAAAATTCAAGCGGTCGGATCCGACCACACCCGCCCACAGCACTTTTACCCAAAAATACTTATATGTAGAGACTACTTTTCTATAAAGAAGTTTGGCATTATAGAATTTACACAAAATTTTCTATCCTGTGGTCTAAATAAAAATCAGTAACTCTATGTATTTTTATTTTCATTCTCCTGTCAATTTACGACATTTGCCGACCATACGAAAATGGCGCAATTTTACGGTGGAATAAAAATCCGTTGAGTAATTGATTTGTTTAGACGGCAGGATAGAGAATTTTGTATAGATTCTATGTCAAACTTTTTTTTATAGAAAAGTTGTCTATAAATTTAAGTTTCTTTGGTTTAAAGTGCTGTGTTTTATAGTTTAATATGTCTTAAATTGACAGAAGAACAAACATAAAAATACATAGAGTAACTGATTTTTAATTACACCACAAGATAGAAACTTTTGTATTTATTCTATAATGCTCAACTTCTTTACAGAAAAGTAGTCTCTAATTATAAGTTTTAATGGTTTAAATTGTTGTGGGTGGGGGCGGTCGCTTGACCGACCTCTTGGGATTTGACGGACGCATGCGACTGCGTGGGAATTTTATGGTGATTGAAGGGTTAGGATGAACATGAAAGAAACAAAGGTCATGTTCATCAACCACGTCACAACATGTCACGCTAGAAGTTGTTCAGCTGGGCTGGCAGTTTGGGAAACATTTTTATGTGAAATAGAACAATGTATTCATTCCGATTAGATTACGAAAATTTATTGGATAAAGTTAATAGTCTTGAACAGCAGATTAGACCCGATTATGTAGTGAATTACCAATCACTTATAGCTTTCGAAGATTTATTGTGGCACGTGAAGCGAGCAGTCAGGCAGCTTCAACCTGTAGCTCAGAGCGGCGTAAAGCCAGACAGTGCAGGTGCACTGAATTGCCACTTTTTTAATTTGACCGTTATTTATTACTAGTTTTCGGAATGTTATACATAATTATCCCTCTTTATCGGATGCTGAAAATTTATATTATTTAATTGGCATGCTAAGTGGCAAGGTGCAATCGATGTGTCCCAGACTCACACCAAACGGGACAATTATTCGTTAATTTTCGAATCGCTAAGGAATAAATACGAAAATAAACGAATGTTAGCTTCTGCATATTTGGATTAAATTGCAGAAGAATTCGATCTTAAAGCTATGTTGATCGCGAATATCAGTAGCCTCGAACAATTTTTGAACAGATTTGTTACATCGGTAGCCACTCTCAAAAATCTTAAGTTTAATGACCTTGTGAACTTAATATTTTAACATATTGCATTAAAGAAATTCGCATTACATGTTGCGTTAAGGAAGCTAGACCCAGAAAACATACGTTCGTTCAAAATGCAGGATGGTAGCTCAGACCTACCATCGTTTGAAACCTAGGCATCTTTCGTTCGAGACAAAAAAAAGTGATACAGCGTTCATCAAATATCAAACGGCGAGCAAAAGAAATATGCCGATTAAAACCTTCATTTTCTCATATCGCCTGTTAAACTAATTAACATGATATTTTGTATAATTGTGCAATTTTCCGTAAGCGTTCATAGAGCGAACGTTATAATATAGTAAAAGCTAACAACTTGTGCTTAAATTGTATGAGTAACAAGCATCATGCTGCCAATTGTATCTTAAGTTCAGTATGAAATAAATGCAGCAACAGACATCACTCAAAGTTACATTTTGAGAGTTGTGCCGCACCCGCGTTAAGCAAGTTGGGGAGTGTCGTTCCATCCACCAAAGTTGACGCTTCTTAATTAGCTACGCCAAATTCGCGCTTGGGCGAAGTTACTTTGTGCATACCGACGATTTATCGCGTTCCCACCACTGTACTACTAGGTACCGTGCGTATTATAATTAGAGATTCGCATGGAAACGAACGTAGCGTTCGTCCGTTATTAGATAGCACGTCGCAAAGTAATTTTAAAACGCAGCAGTGTTGCCAACGTTTGAGATTATTTGTAAATAAGACGCCTTCATGTCCCGTAGTAAAGGGAATTGGAGGTTTAAATAAAATGATTGATAGAATCGGGCGTAACATTGCGGAAATCCATTATATAAAGATATTAATAGTTACTTTGCAACCATCCGCTTAATGAAATACAATAATGTGTTTTATCTAGACTAAAGAGCACCTCCCGCCCGCTTTAGATATAGTGGATAATAAACTCCATGTTTTTTTCACGTCATAACTTATTAGACCGGCTAGGGCAGTCATTTTAGAGGCGCTGGAGAACTGAATACCTGCATACGTTGCAGTCGCGGCAGAAATGGTACACGGCAGCTAACCTATTAACCGCTGGAACTGTAGTTATTCTCACTAAAGAGAACCCGCCGCCTCTTCATTGGTCAGGATCATTGAAGAGGTTTTCCTGGATCCGATAGAGTGACGAGAATAACTCGTCTTAGGACCGCGACCGTGCCATATATGCGTCTCATTGTACGTCTCTGTCCATTACCTAACCAATAGTTTTGGAATTATATTTCTAGGTTAGGTTAGTAGTTTAAGTTAGGTCTTGGTAGTAGCTTTAGTTAGCTTTAGCAAGCATATTGTCCAAAACCTACCATGTGCCACGTCCGTCATTTTGGTTTGGTTACTAAAGAACCACGCTAAATACGTCCACTTTAGTTATTCTCGCACCCTAAACATTGAGGTCAATGTTCCCGGAATGAAACCCGAGACCCATGTGGCCCCACCATTTTGTGGTTCCTTCGCTCCGGATTTGAAAGGGCAACCTAGTCGTCCCACCATTTGTGATCATTTGTTCTAGAGTCGAACCCAGGAACTCTATTGCTCCACCAACCTCAAAACTTGGAGATCTGATGAAAACTTGCATTCTCAAAATCAGAACGAAATCTGTTATTTCCTACATTTGAAAATACTTAATTTTCAAATTGAAAAGATAAAATTTGGGTAAATTGTATAGAGAAGCGAGTTTATTACTTTTCCTTTAGCAGTTTATTAAGTTTTCCTTGGTGAATAATAAAAATATTGTATTTTATTTTATTTTGGGCTCTGTAGGATTTTCTTTCTTTACTAATTTCGATTTTGTAGAAGAGAATTGGACTTACAGAAGTTGAAATTATAGAAACAACTGGTACATCCCCTTCATTCTAATTTAATTACTTGTGGTGGTTAAGTGGCTTGGCAATCGCAGTTTTCTTAATATTATCAGTAGTTTTCAAGAAGATGATGCTGCCCATCTCCCAGTTTATTTATACTCCATCTCTTACAACATCCATGGATTATACGGGCCTGTTCACTTGACAGTGGTACAAATGTGACTAGGACAACGCCCTCCGTCCGCTCGGCAAGGTACACATTTGTCCACTAATAATTTATAAGGGCGAACCCGACAAAAAAAGGTTTGTCATTAAAAATTATAACAAATTCATACTGAAATATATAATACAGACATAGACAAAGACAAACTCTTTAATTTGGTATCATAATCTGTCAATTTCAAACTAAAAATAGACATAAAAATCATTCTGACGTAATTGCTTTTTACAACAGTAGTGCGTGGTAGTGCGTGAGCTATTTCTGAGTGATTTCTCCGTGTTCCTGTGTGTTTTTGAAATAAAAGGGTGAGTTTTATACTTTTCTGTATTCCTTGTAATAAAACAAACACGTAGATATATAATTTGTGGCATAAAAATTGAAAAGTAAGTGCCAAATGTATAAAAATGTGTTATTTTTCCAATTCTCATTTATTTTTAGTGTAAAATGTAACTAAAATAGTTTTATAAAATATTTCAAATAACTTGACGTTGTATTTATTTCAAATTCACACAAAAATATATTTGGAATATTGTTCGGAAATCTCATACAGATAAAAATTAATTTCGTTTTTTTTATTTTTTATATTTTGGTATGAGTAACGAATAAAAACATATAAAACATAAAGATATACATATTTCCAAACATTTTCATATAGATTTCTCCAAAAACAAACGAGTAAAATTCAAATTAGTAGTAAATTTAGACTAAAAGTGAAGTATCTACTAGTACTATGCTATAAAAGGATAATTTATGAATTATATTACAACTTCTAGCAACTAAAAATAATTTTATTCGACAGTTTATACATTCAATAAGAATCCCTGTAAGTTTTATCCATAAATATTGTCTCAAATTGAAAATATAGCAAAATTTGCAAGTTAGCAAAAAATTTGCAATTCCCGCCATTTAACGTCGCAAGCCAACCGGCGTATCGAATAAAGTCTCCTTTCAAACATACAGATATAAAATTTAATTATTTTTGACGGCACGTTAGCATAGTGGTTTAGTGACTAGTTGCGGCGCTGAGGGCCGTGGTTTCTAATCTCGTATGGAACAATTATTTGTATGGCAATGATGGTAAAAATGGTAAAAATGAAAAAAAAAATCATTGTTTCGAGTCTTGATGTTTGTCCTTGTGAAATTAATATATGTAAACTACCTCCACGAAACGGGAGAAAGTCCTAGTGTGGGTTAACGTTTTAAAAAAATAAATTTAGGTACCAATCAAGTGCCTTACCAATCATTTTTTACGTATGACTAATACGACTTAAGATGCTAGTACGTAAAAAATCCACTATTAATATGAAAATGACTGGAAAAATCTCATGGTCTCCTATAAATGCGGGTGTCCATCTGCTGTGAATAAACAAAAGAAGTGCCAAAGGTGCAAGCTACTTCTGTACTGCGGTTGACAATCTACTTCGAAATCCATCCATCTATTACAGTCTTTAAACGCCTATAGATTACCTCACAGGAGTATTACCCGACCAAACATTTTTTTTTTAATTTATTAAGGTTTACCAATGTTTGATTACACTGTATTTAACAAAATGGCTTAAAAACTAATTTACGTAGCTAAGTGTAACAATCGTTTAAGGTAAACACCACATGCATCGAGAAAGATTATAAATACGAATAAAAAAAGTATAAATTACCTAATAATGAAAAAAGTACGTGGTAAGAACTATTATTATTTATTTGTTGGTTTCAGACCAGGCTAAAGCTAGAACTTCCTTAATTTTGGCAAGTGAGTCGGCATGAATGTCAACTTTGTCACTATGTCCATTGACCAATTTGCACAACCTTGGAATTGGGGAGTTTGCACCTAAGACAGATTTTCTAAAAGGAGGGCAAAGTGGAGTAATAGGGGCGCGAGGAATTCTCAATGGAACACGAAATTTAAATTTTTGGAGCAAGAGGGGACAGTTAATTTTTTGATTAAAAATTTTTACAAGAAATGACAGGTCAAGCAAGTTTCTCCGATTTTCCAGGGATAAAATTTTAAAGAATCTTAATCGTTTTTCGTAAGACCGAATTTTTTTGTGAATCCCATTCCAATAGGCCAAATTTGCCACGAACTTTTTTTGCAGACTTTCCAATCGTAAGGAGTGTGTCGCGTAATGTGGCCTCCATACTACACTGCAATACTCAAGTATGCTTCGTACGAGGCTGTTATACAGTAGGATCTTAATGTGATTATTTTTAAACACTTTTGCGTTACGCAAAACAAAGCCTAGCATTCTATACGCCTTTTTTGTAATATTCTCGATGTGGGGAACGAAGGTTAATTTTTTATCGAACACTATTCCCAGGTCTCTGACTTCCTCCGTTTTCTTAATGATGTGGCCGTTAATTTTGTATGATGTGTTCAGTGACTTGATCTTTCTACTGAATTTCATATGGTAGCACTTGTTTATGTTCAGGTGCATACCATTGTCTCGACACCAATTTACCATACGGTCAACATCACTTTGAAACTGTTCAATGTCCTCTAGAGTTTCGCAGATGCCAACCAATTTCAAATCATCGGCATACATAAATGGTGTGGAAAACTGGAAGCAACTAGGGATGTCATTGATGAAGATGTTGAAAAGCAGAGGACCCAAATGTGATCCCTGAGGAACCCCCAACGTAATTTTGTATGGTACAGACTGAAAACCATTAACGACCACACTAAAACTACGATTATCCAGATACGACTGCAGCCATCCCATTAATGAGCCAGTAATACCATATGCACGCAATTTAGATATAAGAATATTATGAGGTACTTTGTCGAATGCCTTACTAAGGTCTGTATATATTACATCAACATCCCTACCGTTATCTACTGCTTCTACCAAAGTTTCAGTAAACAAGGTCAGATTGGAACAGGTTGACCTAAATCTAACAAAACCGTGCTGCCACTCAGTAAGATAATGATTCAAGTGGTTCTGCAGCACAGGATAAACAAGAGATTCAAATATTTTACTTAAAGTTGACAGTATAGAAATAGGCCTATAATTACCTACCACCTCGACGTTATCGGCCTTGTGAATGGGAACAACTTTGGCGAACTTCCAAACATCAGGAAATAGGCCAGATTGAAGAGACTTATTAAAAATTAGATATATAGGCGTCACTAGCTCATCCGCACATGCCTTAATAAATAAAGGAGGGACACAATCTGGTCCTGGGCCCTTATTAAGATCTAGGGACTTCATGTTCTTCAGTATCTGATCCTTGCTAAGGCAGGGAGCAGTTAGTTCAAGGCTGTAATTGCAAATCAAATTCCACTGGCTGACATTCAAGTCTGAGTTTATGTTATCTTGAGAATTATACACAGCTCCAAAGTAGGACGCAAATAAGTCGCAGATTTCCCTAGGACTAGATGACTTCTTAATACCATCAGTCATTGTACAAGGATAATTACTTTTCCCGTACTTCTTTGCCTTAATAAATGACCAAAAAAGTTTAGGGTTCGACTTAATACTATCTTCTGTCTTCTTTATATAATTTTTATAAGATTGATTTGCTAGTGTGCAGCAACGCTTATTAAGTAGCCGCAGCTCAACTTCGTCCATGTGATTCCTATATTTTTTATACCGCTTTCTTATGTTCTCCTTTTCACGTAACATTCTCTTTAATGAAACATTAAACCAAGGAGGAGAAGAATTATTTCTTATTTTTTTGTAGGGCACATATTTATTTATTAAATTATTAATTATATCATAAAATAAGTTTGTCATTTCATTAACATTCAGGTTATGAAACATTTCATTCCAGTCATATTCGGTTAAACAGAGGCGGATTTGAGTATAATCGGCTTTCCTAAAATTGTGTATTTTAGTATCAATGTTATACGGTAGTGCAGTGTCAGTATTTCTTTTTATTAATATTTCGAGAGGGGGATGTAGAGGATCTACGATACTAAGGATATTAACTGATCCTGCTACTGTACACATGGACGATGATAGGTTGGTCAGTACAAGGTCTAACAAGCGGTCCGATTTGTTAAGATAAGATAAGATAAGATAAGATAAGATATTTTTATTTACTCAAACATGTGTGAGATATACAATGCATGGGCAGAGATATGTTCTTGGTGTTAGTGTTGTTAGTGTCAACATGTCTTACCGACATATTCGGTGTGTAAAATTTAAAGTGATTAGGTTATTAATTTTCATTTAACATTGGCAAAGTCTATCAATATACAAAGTCAGCGAGATTATTACTTACAACAGTCACAATTAAAAATATATGTATGTATAAGGCAATTATATAATGTCAAAATTTATCATTGAGAAAGTCCGTTACAGTGTAGTAGCATTTTTCAATTAGAAGTTTTTTGAATTTATTTTTAAAAAGATTGCTGTTCAATGATTTATACATCTGAGGAATTTTATTATAGATTTTAGGAGCCATGCATACTACACTCTTTCTTAGCAGAGCCGTTTTTGCTTGTTGCAAATACAATTTACTTCCGTCACGACGGTTGCGCTTTACTTTATCAGTTAACCGTGGAAATAGGTTGGGATTGGCCCTGACAAAGAGAGCCGTCTCCATTATGTATAAGGACGGAAGTGTAAGAATTCTATGTTTAACAAAATACGGCGCACAACTATCGGTAGCCTGAAGACCAAACATTGCACGGATACATCTTTTCTGACTTTTAAATGCTACTTCTCTGTCAGTTGAGTTACCCCAGAAAATAATTCCATATCTAAGGACAGATTCGACTATCCCATAATAAGCTGTTAGAAGTGCGTCAATGTTAACTGTAGCAGAAAGTCTAAACAGGGCATAAGCCGAACTACTTATTTTTTCATTTAGTTCTAGTATATGGGCTTTCCAATTTAGTTTTTGGTCAATTTGTAAGCCGAGAAATCTGGTTGTATCTACTTCAGCAATAACGGTATCGTTGTATTTTACTTTAATATTAGATGGGGTGATTGGTCTTTGGCTAAAATGCATAATGTGTGTCTTATTTAGGTTAATTTTCAAATTATTATTATTTAGCCATGTTATTATTGATATTAATGATTCATTTATGTCATTTTTATAAGAAAAGACGTCATCACAGTTAATAGTTATAGTACTATCGTCGGCAAATAAGGTCATAGGTTGCTTAGTGGCATTTGGGAGGTCATTTACATATACTATAAATAAGAGAGGCCCTAAGACACTGCCCTGTGGGACACCGTATTTTACCAAACGCTCTGTCGATGAGCTTATGTTCTCAGATTTGGTCCTTACATTTAACCCACATATTTCCGTTTTTTGACGACGGTTATTTAGATAAGACTGGAACAAACTCAATACATTGCCCCTAATACCATATGCCTCGAGTTTGTGAATTAAAATATTATGGTCAACATAGTCAAAAGCATGAGTCATATCACAGTATAGTGAACATACCGGTGTTCTGTTGTCAACGTGTGTTATTACATTTTTATAAAAATCATAGAGTGCCATATTTATTGTTTTATTTTTGCAAAATCCTTTTTGTTCCCTACACAAAATGTCATTTTTTTCCAAATAATCATTAAGTTCATTATAAAGATATTTTTCAAATATTTTAGAGAATATTGATATTAAGGCTATAGGTCTATAACATTCCATTGATTCTTTGTCAGCTTTTTTAAATACAGGTTTCACGATGGTGACTTTAAGTTCATCGGGAAAAATACCCCTTTCTATGCTCAGGTTCATGATATAGCTCAGGTGATGGCGAATTTCTTTATTTACGGACTTGATTATTTTAGTAGCAATGCCGTCATGCCCTACGCTACTTGTGTTTCTCATATTTTTGATAATATTAAATATATGTAGTGGTAGACTTGGAGCCAAAAACATAGAGCCGAGCATGCGTCTGAGGTTTCTATCAATATTTTTTCCACATCCTTCTAATGGTTTAATTTTGTCAATAAAGTAGTTGTTAAATGCCTCAGCAATTTGTTCAGAATTAGTTATATGCTCTTTGCCTACCCTTATTTTTGATATAGACTGAGTGGGTAAATTTAATCTCGATTTATTAATAATTTGCCATGTTGTTTTAGACTTATTGTCACTTGTTTTTATTTTGTAATTATTTTGGGCTCGTTTAGTCAGATATATAATTTTTTTAAATAGTTTTGCATACTTTTTGTAGTTAAGTTTATTAGCACTAGTTGGTGATTTTCTATATTTCCACAATAAAGCTCTTTTCTTTTTGCTACAAATTTTTAGTCCATGCGATATCCATTTTGGTTTATAAGTTACTTTTATTTTAATTTGTTTTAATGGGAAACATAAGTTATAGAAAAGTCTATATTCTAGCAAAAAACAATTATATGCCAAGTTTGGGTCATTAATAGTATACATTTCAGAAAAGGATAGGTTTCCTATGCACATTTTAAATTTTTGTATGTTGTCTTTACTGTAATCTCGTATTGTTTTGTACCAGTGTTTTAGTTTAATTATTTTTTTAACCGGGAGTTTTATTAATTGTGCAGTATGGTCAGACAAGCCAAATTCCAACACTTCAGTCCTACATGCCTTTCCACAGTTATGTGCAAAGTTATCTATACAAGTTTTGCTACTAAGTCTAGTCGGTTGTTTAAGAGCTAATTCAAAATTATAGTTTAATAGTAAACATTCTAGGTTAGACGTTATATTATTATTTTTTAACATGTCAATGTTGAAATCACCAGCAATTAGTACATTATTACATTTTAATTTTGAAGTACACACTAAAAGCTTTTCTAATTTGTCAAAGAATATATCAAAATTGTTACTTCGATTTGGGACGCGATATATACATATAATTGCAATTTTATAGTCAGTTAGTTCAATGGCACAGCATTCAAATACATTTACTATTGATAACCTCTTAATTTCTAGAAGTTCTTTCCATTTGAGTCCGTTCTTAACTAAAATGCAAGCACCACCTCTGTTGATGTCCTCTCTGCTGAAGCACTCGGCCAGTATATAGTTTGGAAGATTTAAAAAATATTCAGATCCTGCTTTCATAAAATGTTCCGTAATACAAACAACGTCAACACTTATATATCTGTCAAGTAGTTCTTCCAAATTTACCATCAACGCATCCGACTTGCTCAGTAAACTTGCAATGTTTTGATGCATAATGTATAAGAATTTAGTCTCGAAAAAACGAAGATTCTATTTCTTTAGGAGACTCTTGGTCATTAATGATAAGCTCTTCGCTCGTGTAGTAGTAGTAGTCTTGAATTTCAAAAATTAACTCCTTTAAGTTTTTGAATATAGTATGCATTCCATTATTATTTACAAAACCATAATGCTTGTGAAACATGTCGTAGTCATAATTTATTTTTTTATTAGAGTCCAATAAGAATGTTGAATGTTTCAACCCTCCAATTTAAGATGTTATTTAGGTATCCATACTTATAAGTCGGAAGGCAAATTATGATATTCGTGTGCTTGATCTTCTGTAGGATATCACGAATATAGTAAATCAATTCGAAATAATTTTTGGTTATTTTAAAATCAGCCTCTCCGATCATTATAACGCAGTAGTCGTCCATGGAGTATCCATCCAATTTTCGCTCAATATCTTTCAGTAGGTACCGTAAATCACAATTTGGGTAGAGGTAATGGCACACTAGGAAGTCTTGGAAATTATTCTCGGCAATTTGAAGTATTTTATTGTTTTTATTTGTACTTAGTATGGAGATCTTCTTTGATCGCTTAATTTGTTTGCAATTATTTAAAGACTTGTCAATATTTAAATTCTGTTTATCAGGGTCAATTTTACTATTGTTTTTCCTTTCGTTAGATATACTACATGTTGCCGTTACTTCATCTGTTTGTATTTTTTTATAGATGTATTCGTGTTTGAAGTCTGTTCCTTAGGCGTATTTGTTTTATGTTTTTTGTTCGAAATATCAATCCTTTTTTTGTGGTTGTCATTTTTGTTAGCTAATTTATTGTTTAATTCTCTTAATTTATTATTTTCTAATGTAAGAGATTCGATTTTTGTTTGTGATCTGTTCAATTGTGTAGTGAGTGCAATTATCTGCTCTTTATATTTACTTAAGATGTCATCTCCGTCTTCTGTAGATAAATCCGGTAGGCTACTAACAGTGTCATCTAGTGTTGAAACAGTGCAAGATCTGTCCTTGGAGTCAGATTGTGTACGAGTGCGTCGTATTGTTATGTTCTCCAGAAAATTCATTTTTGTATCTTAGAAATATTATTTCTCAAATAAATAATATGTACAAAAAGAACCAGCAATGTGAGATTTGAAGTCGGTGCTCGCTTACGTGATATGCGCTTTAATAACCGCGAGGCTATCCTTTCTTCACTGCTAAGGGCGAAATAGGCGTACATAAGACAGCAGTGAACGTAAAAGTTCGTTATTATGACTAATGGTAATGGAATTTGCGCAGGAATGTTAGCACTTTGTCACTGTTAATCACTCAAAGTTTTCCACATTTATATGATAAAACCATAGTTTATTTTGATTTACCGGGCACTGTTTTACGTAAAATATTTTGTTAAGTTTGTCACTTTACGTTAAAATGAGCTGTTTCACACTTTTTACGTAGAAGTTTACACTTTTTCACCAATATTTAAATGAATGATGAATGATGAATAAACGAGATTATATAATTATATGATACTATCGTGGTCAAATCATAGTGGTCTAAGTTTTTTAAATAATTTCGCTACGTATTACCGATAGATTTAAATATTTTATTTAAATTCACATCATTTTATTTCTATGGCTTGGCGGTACTTGGGTGTATTTGGCAAGATGTAATGTGACTTGTTGGTGTCTTTTTAAATGGTTTTCGTTATATCTTCGAAGTAAGAAAAACTTTTTATAAACAATTTTCACTATTATATTACTGAGTTCACTATCTACACTTTAATATATAACACAACAATGATCTTTTGTTTTTATATTGGTTCAAAATTAAAAAGCCAGGAGCATAGAAATACGTGTCTACCTTGTAAAGCGCACATGAAATCAAAATTTTAAGAATGTTATTCATTTGATTAAGCTTGTAAAGATGAACTAAATCTATCAATGCTTGGCTTGGACTAGGAGCAACATAGTTATTCGACAAATCATGTACCAAACTCCAATTTATATTACCTAAGTTAAAATCACCAATAAAGCACAGGTGTGTATCAAATTTACTTGTTATGATTGAGGTACAATTTTCTACAAAATACTCCAACATTAGCCTGTTCACCGGAGGTGGTAAGTAAATACCGCAAAGAGCTATTTGATGGACAGAGTTTTCAATTTTCAAATCCAAAACCACCCAAATGTCTTCACGTTTACTTTCCCATTCAAACTTCCGAACCGATTTGATAGTTTTTAGTACCGCAACTAAGACTCCTCCCCCATCCTTATTCTCATGAAACCCCGTACTTTCCCGGTCTCTTCTGTATATCTCGTATCTGTCATCAAATAACTCATTGCTCTTAACGCTACTATTAAGCCAGGTTTCAGTTAAAACTATTACATCATAATTATTACAATTGACTTCCCTTAAAAAGTTGTGAGTTTTCGTACGCAACCCACGAACGTTTTGGTAATATATTCTTATCTCTTTTAAAATGGGTAAAATAGGGTACATTCAAAATGTTATAAAAGAAAGGTTGTAGGTTTGGAACTATGGCAACTTGTCAAGTGTCTCTATGTTTCTGATGATTTTAAATTCAGAGTCTTCTGTCTTCCTCATGAAAATGCGACCGCCTCTCACCCAGACATA
Organism: Parnassius smintheus behrii; assembly: GCA_036936625.1. Classification (NCBI taxonomy): domain Eukaryota; kingdom Metazoa; phylum Arthropoda; class Insecta; order Lepidoptera; family Papilionidae; genus Parnassius; species Parnassius smintheus. The sequence continues at coordinate 53,496,607 of JAUPFT010000007.1, forward strand.
TTTATAACCTTTGTCCTTTGCCGCCTGTCTAGCTGCGGCATGGAGGGCCTTGTTATGGGTGGAGAGATGTTCACATATAAAAATTGGAGTTTTAGCACCGGAAACACCAGCGTGAGAACTGTTTAACCTTTCTTGAGGCTTCAGTTTATTATATTTGATCGCTGCTGCCAAGAAATTGTCCCTCATACTCGGCGAGTTAAATTGCACTACAATAGACCTAGGGCGGCTGGAGTCTTTATTTAGTTTAGCAATACGGGTGTAGTGGGCTAAGTGTTCCGTGGATACTTGACAATTTATTGTTTTGCCTAGTTCTGTTACGATGTGCAACAGGTTCTCATCTTTCCTCTCGGGCACACATTGGATCTCAATGTTATTCATTCTAGCATTTTGTTCCATTTGATTAAATCGATTAGACAAGTCCTCAACCTTTGACTGCAGTGCACCGTTCACTGTCTCTAGGTGTTTTATTTTTTCATTGGCCTCTGCATGCTCCTTTGTGATAGATTCATATTTTGTATTCATAAAATTCATAGACTCCTTCATATCCACTATTTCCTCCTTCAAAGATTTTAGTTCACTGCCTAGGATGTCCGATATGGTGATGCGCATTGTCTTTTGGAATTGAGTCACTACGTCCTTGACAATTTCTTGCATCTCGTCCCTTGTTATTGGCCTTTCATCTGAAGCTTTTGGTGGGGAGTTCAGAGCTTGCCTCTTTCCCGGCCTCACAGTTATATTTGGGTTGTAGCGAACCGGGGTGTTATCATTATTACCCAATTTTTGCGTTCCATGACATTGAGGGCACAGCCACGTAGACGTCGTAGGATCGTCTTCATTGCTTGTTATTGACAGACATTCAAGATGATAAAGTTTGGTGCATTCTGTACATTGCATATAGTTCTGGTCCTGTAGACCAATCGAGCTACACCCCCAGACATGGTTTTTGTGTCCTTTTGCTGCCATGTTAACTTTCAATATAAGATATTTCCGATTTTTATTGAAACCTATTTTTTTTTAAGATAATAGAAAAGAGAAGAAAAAAAAAGAAAAATAGAGAAAAAAAAAAAACTTCCTTGTGATTCGATATTGGGTCTTCCCGAATCGAAGCGTAACAAGCTCTATCCACTACGCTGACAGTACATTAGTAGTAACGGGCGAAAATAGCATATAGTTTGGTACACAGTCGGAACACGCGATAACACTATGAGATCAAAGTCTAGTCTTTTGTGTTCCACTATCAAAGTTATAAATTAAATGTCACAGTACCCTACACAAGATTCACTGAATCAATGTTTTCACCCCTTTTCATTCCAAATTTTATTGTTTAAATTACACTACACAAAAGCACTCAGTCTGCTGAACGATTTAGTATATGTTTCTAATAAAAAAGGTAACTTTTTTCACCACTTTGGAATAAAAATCTAAGAGCGCCAAGTAACACGTCTTTCTCATGTAAACTTCGCTATAATATTGCCTTACAGAAGGATATTGCCATAGTTGCCACGCTTTATTTTTATTTTGGGTTGGTAGCTCCTGTTTCAGTTTCCTGTTATCGCCACTTACGACACACACGGGACGATTTGGGAAAGTGGATCATTCTTACACCGCCACCACACTTCAAAGTCATAATATTTATACTGATTCTTATTTAAATGAAAATACCTCCCAGGAATCGTAGCCTATTTATAATATGACTTTCAATACTGGTCTACAGGATACAAAAACAAGCAATAATTTTTTTGCATATTTATGTGCACTGGAAATGACCGATTATCATTACTATGGATCGTTCCTCGTAAAACTGGCCTTTAAAAAACTTTTTCAACGACTAAAGTTACTACGGTCTGGCTCTAACGAGTCCCTACCGCGGGGCACTAATACCACTAATAAACAATTTTTCTCCAAACAGCTAAAATTTCACTTTATCTTAATATATATATATATATATATATATATATATATATATATATATATATATATATATATATATATATATATAAATTACGTGTCACGTTGTTTGTCCGCGATGGACTCCTAAACTACTCAACTGATTTTAATCAAATTTGCACACCGTGTTCAGTTTGGTCCAACTTGAGAGATATGATAGTTTTTTTTGCCCATGAGTGACGCATGATTTTTTTACTAATTTAAGGACTTTTAATAGGACATGACAAAGGGTCGTCGAAAAGGGCAGAACAACGTCTGCCTGGCAAGTTAGTAAAATATATTTAACTATGAAAATGCGTTTTTTTATCTAAGAAGTTTAAGTTATTTTCAAATCTAGTGAGTACGGCAGATGAAAGAAAGCTTCCAATCCCTGCTCTTGTAACTTAGAGACCGTCTGTTGTGCAGTATGCGGGCGCACGTTGTCGTGCAGGAGCAGCGGGGACGAGTGACCAAAGCTTGTTGGAGACGTTTGAGTTTCTCTATCATTAAGTTCGTATCTTCACACTACATATTTGCAGTAATGCTCGACCCGTCCTCACCAAATAGGGATCATCACTTTTCTAGGATTACGTTTACGTTTAGGGAATTATTTAGGTGCTGAATCAGGATATAACGAACTTGCTGAGCTCTCGTGATTATGAAACTAAATTCATTTTTCGTCGCAGGTAATTATACGGGCGAAAATTCCTTCGTTGGTGTGCCTGTTGAGCAGTGCAAATCACATTCCGACGCGTACTTCGCGCTTACGATCATTAAGTTCGTGAGGTACCCATTTGTCAAGTTTTTTCCTTGCCAATTTGACGCATATAGACCAATATTGTTTTAACGTCGAAAGCTGTTGCTAATTCAACCGTAGATTGAGCATCATCAGCTTCCACAATCACCTTTAATTCTTTATTGTCGACCAAAATTGACTTTCATGACTACAAGGTTCATTTTCCAGGTCGAAATATCTATAACGGAAGCGGGCAAACCAATTATAGGTGGTGCGTTCGTTGGTAGTATTCGCTCCGTAAACGTCGTTGATGTTCCGTGCCACTTGTGCTGCGTTGTTACCACGACGGTATTCATATACCGTAATTACTCGAATTTTTAACCTATCCTTGATGACGAAAAACATTCAAATGTGCTGAAAACATAACGCTAATCAACAAGTGACTAATTTTAATAAAGAATTCCATGTTTCTAAAACAATATTAATTTGAAATTAGAATTCTTAGCCAAACAAAAATTATTTTGATTTGAAATGGCCAGTACTGCAGAACGGCAATTTTATGAGTAAAGACCTATTATAATACATTTATAAATAAATCTAGAGAATATAGACATTAATTAATTTGCAACTATCCGCATAAAAATACAATGATGTGTCTTACCTCAATTCAAATCAATTAAATCCAGGTAATAGATTTCCACAAAGTAACGCCTGATTCTATCAAATGTAGAGAAGTCAAAGTTCCACTATTCTATCTTTTAAATAATAATATAAGTTATAATCCTTTTTTCGTAATTCAACTAATGTTTTAGTTTAAGTGCATGCTGTTTTTTCTACTAAGTGATGAGGCAATCTTTGTAGTTTCGTTTATTTGTCTATTATTATAACAATTCACTTATTGATCGAAAAACAAATGAATAAAATTAAAAACGAATTTATGAAAAATAAATATACATTCTTCATAGATGAGCACTTTGAATTAAAAAGAAAAAACCTTGGCAAAGTTGTCGATAATTGTGGAATACCTCCCAACTGTGTTCTGCTGTTACTGACTGACTATTAGGAGCTGATGATAATGAAGAAATGTATAATTAAAATACTTATATTTATTACGTATCATATTACAGATGTTGGTGGAAACCAGTATTGAGTTTTGCGCAGAAAAATGGCCGAATTCCATTAACAGGGAACTGTTTGGGACATTCAGCTTCATTCTCGTGTATGCGGTGCCAGGTAAATATTTAAAACATAAAGATAATAACTAAACCTTAAGAACGTAAAAGCCAACTTCGGAAAACTAAAACTAATAAAATAATGAAAAAAACTATTTCACTCCTTTTAGTTTTTATGTGGGTCGTTTAAGTACAATTTATATAAAAAATATTAAAAATAAATTACACACATCATGAAATCAATATATTTTTATATACAATATATACAATATATATTCATCCGAAAATAAGTCATTGAGAACCTGTATCTTTTTATGTCAGCTTAATATTTTTAATATCACTCATTACCTTCTGGAAAGAGTATTTCTTCAAATAGCAAGAAGTTGAAATGTGTTTAATTGAAAATGAGAGTATTAGAAAAATGAAAGTACTCTTTTAATTACGGTGTTTGCAAAAGATCACAGAAATACATGCCTCTCATTTAACATTCAGCCGAGTCAACTTTCTGCATTCGTTAGCGCTAGTAGAAATTTATACACAAATAAATGAAATCATGTTACTAAAAGAGTTAACGATTAAAGAGAGTCAACTTAGCTAGCTCCACTGCTAATCACGATGTTTAATGTGCGCCAATAGTTAAGATGGTTATTATCGGTTTGCCGCCAGTTAGTTTCTATTGACGAGTATATGACATGGTTGCTATTCCACAAGTCTTGGATTCGAAGCCCAGCCGTACAGTTTACATACACATCACGGCTAGGAATAGACTTATTCTCAAATCTGAAAAGGTGATGGAGCGATTAGTTTGGCGAGTTGGTTTTACGTATCTTCGAAATATTTTATAACTCAGACTTGCAGGTTTTTACACAATTTTTTCCTTCATTGCCGAACACATGGTAAACAAGCAACCAAAATTTCAATTGTAAATTTTCATTGGTGCCGACGGGTATTGACCCAGGTTGCTCGCATACTGTAAAATTTGCATTGAGAGGTTATCCTTCGTCTCACCGCGGCTCAATCACAATAAAAACAAACAAATATGAGACAAAAACGCAAATACCATTATTCAAAGTTTGAACGATATGTGTATCAAAGATACACAGTTTTCTCTAAGCATTTTCCAATTGCCTTTGTCTTCCTTCGTACACAGTGTTTTTTTTATAGGAGAGGGGACAAAAAGGCATACGGCTCATCTTATGGTAAGTGATTACCACCGTCCATGAACAACTGCACACCAGGGAAATTGCAGATGCGTTGCCGGCCTTTTAGAAAAGACCTCCTCCTCCTCCTTGAAAAGACTCCTTTTTAAAAGGTCTCTAAGTCGTATCGGTCCGGAAAAATCTCTGGTGGTAGTCGATTCCACAAGGAAGTTGTGTGAGGAAGAAAACTTCTTTTAAATCGCACAACGTTGGACCACCGTTCATCCAGATGATATGGATCGTATCGCGAGTTTTGTCGCAATGTACGATGGCGAAATCGTGCGGCTGGAAATAGTTCTAACAATTCCTCAGAGTGCTCTCCGTGGTAAATGCGATTAAATACGCAAAGAGATGCAACATCTCTTTGCAGTGCCAGTATTCACAAAATGGGATGAAACTGAAATATACCTTGTTATCTTTCGTCCATTTTGTCATATCGAACACATTTTTCTAAATAAAACACAAAGATTTGTGTTTTATTTAGACGAATATTGTTCACGCTTTTACCACCGCGCTTTAGTTGACGAGGAGTGTCTCCAGCGCTAGGAACTTTTATTTAATATTTTGCGTAGTGTTTGAACAACCGTTTATCGATAAATTAAACAAAGTTTTATAAATTATAGAATATTATTTATTTTAATCAATATAACATTCTTCTTATTAGGCATTATCATTAGCTTTAATCAGTCTTAATTTTTATTATTCACATTGCACTTAATCAGCGTTAATTCTTTAAATAAAACTAATCAATATTCAGGAGATGGGCATGAACCTTGATCTAATATAGCCTCATTCCTGAGCGTTACACATCAAATTTATAATATACATATACACTTGCGATCGAATCTCGTATGAGACTGATTCCATTTCAAATACAATGAATGTACCGAAATACTTATTTCGACGATCTTCTGGTCTTTGATTAAAGAATCTTGAAGCGAGCAAACTAATATATCTTCTTCCGACTTCACATAGCATATGTAATGATTTTCGGTCTGCGTTGGTCTACCAACGGATATTTTCCTTTTTCGGTCGAATAGATGGCGATAACGGCGGCGATTCATCACTTTGTGACATGATGCACGTCTACAGAAATTTAACAGCTCTTATTCGTCTAGCATTATCGATAATTTCTAGCACTAGAAATGCAAATAAGTAAAGTACACGCGTGTTATCATGGTAACGACGCCACAGTAATTGACAATTTATGAATACGTCACTGTCCTTGACATTGAGCCGCACGTGAAATCGCGGTCCTGGCGTTCTCAACTCGAATGCACTAGAGACGTACTGGGAAAATTCAATTTTACATTTAGGTTGTTTGGTTAATAAATAAATATTTTAACGTGACAACGTTATTAAATTTTGAATTTGAATTTGTTTAAATCGATGAACCCCGGCTGCATGCACGAAAAAGGATGACTCATTGTCCCGTTACGCTGCAGCCGAGCCGAGCATGATCGGAGCGAGAGCGCGCGTGAACGAGCGAATGGTACCAACGGCTTGAGCCGTCTTGCAATGTTTTGTTATGACGTTGTCACGTTTAATTATCGTCCGTAAACCGACTTTACAGAGAACAATTTTTTTCATAAACTTATTTATTATCACAAAAATCATTTAAATAATAAATTAAATTAAATTTTTATGAGTGTTTAGTTGAGTTCATTAAAAATTTTCATTATGATGACTTGAATATCATTTTAACTTCAAAACAATACAAATATAAATTTGATAAATCTTTTACAGTGGCGCAGCACTGGTCTCAGAAATATCACGGAGATGGCGAAGCAACAAGGTGTTTAGTTTCATCTTGCACTTAGTAACACTATGTATTTCTGTAAATTTTTTGACATTGGTATCTAAAACTGTCCACAATTTTTTTTTTATGTGTTCACCTTAAGATATGTAATATTATGGCGATGGCGGTAGAAGGGTTAAAGGAATATGAAAAAGTTTCTTCACGAATCAAAATATATCGACTATAATTTGAATTGGTTAATTAGTAAAACATATTTAGGTGTGAAGTCATGGTGAGATTTAGGTTTGTATGTTACGCAAGCTCTATTTCACTTTCAAATGCAAATTAATACATAAAATAAATACTTTAATGACTTTACATACATTGACATTCACACACGAACGAATATTGAAAACGAACATTTGAAATAACATAAAATTCATAGCTTATTCAGTCAATATGACAAAAATTATTTTTCTCTTAGAGTAATTATATAGTAAATAATGTTTATATAATAATTATGTAGTAATAATTTGTCTTATTGTATTTGACTCATAAATAAATTTTATCTTTCTGCACTCTTTCCTCAAATAAACTTTAACCCTCCGTGTATCAGGTACTAAAAGTCTTGCGCTGTACTAGGTCTTAATTGTTTGTGCATGTTATGCACGTAATACAAGTCATATAATAAATAGCTTTAAATATAGTTCTGAAGTATTTTAAAAATTTTATTGCTTTTTAGTAATGAATAAAAAATACTACTTTACATCTCAACATATATAAGTTAAATTCAAAAACATAAAATATTGTTACATTTTTTTTAAATAAAGTGACAAAAGAACTCACAGTCCAACTCATGACAACTCTGCTTATGGACACCAGCAATCAACTTCTATCAAAGAAAGCTATAGAGGCGTAACTATCTGTGTATGTGTAACAAAAATTTTGATACGGAGCTCCTATTAAATTTAATTTATAGGAAGGAAACCCACTTTTTTGGAGTGCCGACTATAACTCACGATATTTGAAGTGTGGTAAAAACATCAAGTGTGAGAGTTGGTTAAAAACATGGTGAGACGGTGACTGAGGGAAACTGAAATGAGGTCGTTGCCGATTTAACGAGTATACCTGATGTGTTACCTCCCAACCCCCTAGCGGTCTCATGAGACCGCAGCCGTATTCCGTCAAATCCATAGCGGTCTCATGAGGTCGTACACTGTGGGTTGGCACAGCACTTTAACCCATGAAAACTTATATATAGAGACTATTTTTTGTGAAGAAGTTTGTTATTTCTTCAGCATGAAGCCGCCGCTCGAGAACCTTTTCCCCCCATCGATTGTGGGTTCTTCAAGCTATATAGCCGGCCATTTCCACTTCAGCTTACTAATCCGTTGAAATATGTCTTTCACTCTGGGTCTACTGCAGATATACTCATTTCTAAGTTTATCACGCAGAGAAACCTCGAGCATAGCCTTCTTAATAGCTTGCTGAGTGATCTTGAGCGTGCTGATATAGACAGCAGTGAAAGAGCATGTCTAAAATCTAAAAATCGTCTCTAGCAACACCCACTGGTTGTGCAATCTCGTCTTAAAGGTTTGAGGTATATATGACAAGAAGATGTGTCGTAATTCCCCGAGCGCTGCTCAGCCGAGCTGATTCTGACGATTAACCTAGCGGTCAAATTTGGAATCCAATCTAGTCGGACTATTTGTCCCAGGTTACGAAAAATAAACGTATTCATCCACAACTTTACTTTAGTGCTCCCAACAATTGCCGGCATAGGTGTGACATAGACGTCACACATGATCTTTTTTGTCCATGTTCATCTTAAGACCTATCTGTTGGGCGACACTATTATGGTTATTGAGCATAATGCTTAGGTCTTCCAGCGATTCTGCCATATGGACTATATCGTCAGCAAATTAAAGGTGAGTGATGTACTCGCGATTGATGTTAATACCGTATCCTTTCCAGTCCAGTAGATTGAAAACGTTTTCCAATGTAATGTAGTTACCTACTGATCGGGATATGCAAAGGTCGGTAACCTGTATGACCTTCAACGAATACCGCTTGTTGATTCTGATTAAAAGGTACGCAATGGAACCCTCGTTGACACACGCGATAAATCCGACACTTCCTTGGGACGGATTTATGCTCTCCTGGTGATAGAACAAGTTACTGGATTCGAGGTTTACCGTGACCCAATTTGAGTTGTCTAAGGTGGCAATCAAACCTGCACTGGAGATTATTAGCACCTCCTGTAAATGGCAAAAATAAATAATTAGTAACTTTTTATTTACAGGTTCTATCGTTGTAGTTTCATACTTTTTAATGGGCAGACGGCTGTGCTCAGTGCTGCCTCCTTTCGATCAAACTGAGGGAAGCGTAAACAGTCAACAGGTAAGTTAAAATTATTGGATATTAAATTAAAAATTTGATTTGAGGAATGGGAGGAGGCATAGTCCTAGTCAAGACATGGGCTCAACATGGGGGCTTGAGATATTTATCATTACATTGTAGGAATAAAAGTAGATATTTATTTAGGTACAGTTTTCGGTGATTACGAACTTATAAAAGAATTTATAACTCTTGAGTGTTGTAGGTCTGTTTATTCTCATGTGTATATTTTTAAATGTCTTTCGATAATAAAATTACATCATGTATAATAAAAAGTAAATATAAATGTAACGTTAGAACTTATATAGTCCATAAAACCCTTATTATTGGTAACATGGTAATTCATCTTAATCCTAAGCGATGACAAGTTGTAACTGACAACCTATCTGCATTTTGATTCTCAATCGAGGAAAGTTTACACCTCTAGTGTGGCTCACCGCAATCGCTTACAGGTCTGGCTCCATATCAGATAGACTGTGTGTTTTTTTTTTACTCTGAATTCTATAAAAAAAACTATATTATGTAAGAACTGCCACAGTCAAGAGAACCTCTGTTACCTCTGTTAAGCACTTCATGAGTTCACTCTACCTTATAAGCTAAGGAATAATTAAGTTATCTTCGATTCAGAAAATTATTTCTTATGTTTACACGAGAATCACACACTAAGCAAAAACAAATTCACGGATTTAATAGCGTTTTGATCACAGAGGATGGATTATGGTTGGTGTAAAGTCGGCAATTAATATAATATTATTATTAATATAATAACGATAAAATCCGTAAAATTGGTTTTATTCAACACTTTTGATTGCATTAGTTTAATATGGCAATATAGCGATTTATTTTAAAAAAGCGATCTAGGTGCGACCCAAAAGGTCCACACTAACTTTCTAGTGGAAAGAATAAAAAATATCATATGTTTTAATATTTCATAAAATTTTTCTTTCGACACTAAAAACGACTTGACCGATTTTGTTCAAAATTTAATAAGGTCTAAGTTACATAATTGTGCGTTAAATGAAACTGGTCCCATGTTAATATCACTTTTTGTTCTCGAGATACACGAGGCAAAAATTAAATTGGAACATACATGCATGCATACATACATACGTACGTGTGCACACACGGACGTCTTCTTAAAAACCATACTATTCGACTCTAAAAACCTTGAAACTTGGAGATGTGTTAAAATTTACGTAACTTCATTTAAATAAATTTATGTAAATATATATTTAAGTAACGTCATTAATTTTATAAACTACTGTATCTTTAAAGTTCTTAAATTATTCAAAATTTTAATTTTCAGCGTTTGCGTCTGGTTCGTGAAAGAAAACGCGTCGCATGGATTCTTCTTCTCTTAGCTGTACTATTTGCGCTATGCTGGCTGCCATATAATATTCTGCAACTTCTAATTGATATCAACGTGGTACAGGTCGACGCAGGGGCGCTTTTTCTACCGTATACCTTGCTCTTAGGTGAATATTTATTTCTCTTAACCCAAGTTATAGCCTAAGAGCATTGCCCCTCGCTTTTGACGAAGCGTCCAGTGTCGACTTTTCAAATACACGGTGTTAATGTATGTGTGTGTTAACAAACCGCTTAAAATAACATATAATATCTTAATTCACATTTTTGTACCTATTCAAGTAACTTAATTACTTTATATTGTTATATAGTATAAGTTGACTTTTTGCTAGGCATTAGGAGATGTAACTAGTACCTGTAAGAGTTATGCTAGTTTTGGGACCAGAGAATCAATGAAGTTATTTTACAGACTGAGTTATAAAATAAAAACAAAGACAGTCATAAAGACTACCGACAGAAGTGAAAACTCAACGATATATGCGTATACATGTACAGTGTACACAGGCGGCTATACTACGCGTGGCTAGTTACGGTCGTCGATGACGCGAACCCATAAGTTTCTCCCCTACCAAAATTCGTTCAACGCGGTTAGAGTTGTCACTTCAAAAATAAATTTAAAAAAAAAACGTTATAACATATTGCGATGTGCTGATTGTCAGCTGGCCAATCTGTATGGGTAACACGCCGCTAGGTGTAGAGTATATGTATATATAGCGTATGTATATGGCACAGCTGATTTCCCGGCGAGTGTGGCCATAATTTTAGTGGTTACGCAGTGTACTGTAGGTGGAAGCGTGTTCATGTTAGAGGACTTCTCTACCCCACTATACTCTCACGACTGCGCTTCTATAAAACAATATAGGAAAGAGCGAGTCGTGCGCAATTTTGAGAGACCGTTATTGCTTGCCAAGTGCTTTGTGTTAGTTTTAGAATCCCTCATATTCGTGATGTTATGAGCTTAACAATTGTTTCCTGGAAATAATTGTTGGCAATTGGTTTCAATATAAAATAGCTACTGGACATTTAGACTTGAAATTTAACGTAACAGTGCATTTAAGTTAATACATCTAGACAGATGTGTTATCCATATTATTATTTTCAATATATACTTACATCCAAACGAATCTAGTTTAGAAATAGAATTGTGTAACTGGAACAATAATGATGAAAATAATGCCATAAATTCTCTCGCAAACAATGAAATTAATCTATCTTGCATACGTGAATAGTCAATAATTATTAATTTTGCACCGAGCGTTACTGTGGTGTGCCACTATCAAGAATTAATTGTTTGTTAACATCATTTTCACCGTTATAATAATACGTAGCCAACATTATGTTCGGTTTAAATTCGATTGAATAAACTTTAAGCCTATTATGTACCTTCCAGTAATAATTTAATGGTAGGAACTTTTTTCTGCTTAAGGTTCCTTCTGGATAAGTATGAATAATTACTTTAATATGAAGAATTACCTTACTCATTACTGCCTCAAGCAATGAACAAGGAACGCAGCAGCGCATGCACGTCTATGTTTCGATCTGAGGGCTATAGAAAACCTGTATAATTACATATTTTTAGGCATTCCATAAAAGTCCTTAAATGTCAACTGTAACGTATATGTAGTTTTCTTTATTTGAACTTGGTTGCCGAATACACATCCTGCAGTGGCGTTTGCCACCGGGTAGACTGTAAGTTCATTTCTCACTTCTTTGTATAAAATAAATTTTTTTAATCTTTCAGGTCACACGAATTCCGCCATCAATCCAATTGTCTATTGCTTAATGACGCGCAACTTTAGGCGGTCTCTTCGTAAACTACTCTGTAACGACCCCGGTAACATACACTCTAGTACTAACTTCCATGTAAGTTTGCACGGTTTACGTGTTTGTTACGTTTTATTTTAGTTTAGTAAAGGTTACTTTTTCGTTAATATTTTTTATGATGGTAATTCCTGCATGAGACACCCTTGAGAAGCGTTGATAAATATCGTTCTAACAGCATTTAATAGTTATACTTGAAATGGGATAGAGCACGTTTTCTTGTTATTTTAATATTGATGGCGATTCACAGGCAGTTTATTACCTTTTTGTAATATTTTTATTTTGCACAGCCTTATTGGATTTCAAATTACAAAAACTTTGGCGGCAGCATTACCGAGTTGAACTTAGTTGTTTATAGCCTAACTTAAATTATATTTATTTTAAAACCATATACTACTACGTAGTTACCTATATTATTGTTATTACAAGATTAAAACGACTTTTAAAAATATTTAACACTTAAAGTGTAAAATTGTAGTGGCGGTGTTAGACTATCCACTACGCCATATCATCCCGTGGGTAATGTAAGAGGCGACAGAGAGAACAAGTCAGAAGATGGGTAGCAGCCTTTTCTTAAAAACGACTTAAATAAAAAACTGCGGTTGCTGACCCGCTTGCCAAGCGTGGCAACCGTGGCATATATCCCCCCAGTGAAAGTTAATCAATTTTGGTTCCATAAAATAATTTAACCTATAGAATTAAATAGGCGACATTACTACAAAGTAATTTTAGTCGAAAGAATATATACTCTTTTGATTTATATGACCAAAAATAAAGATTGTAACATTTATTTGCTATAAAATAAAACTTGTATCTTATATTTTATGCCGTAATTGTGACTAAAAATTGTAAATGATATGATGATATTATCTGCAAACCGTTTTTGGTTCACATTTCTTTTCATTTGAAGGTTTCACTTCTACCGCGTGAACTGCACACATGTTTTTTATTTATTATTGTAAGCCAGTGTTTGACAAAAATCATACCTGATGGTAAGAAGTCGCATTGTTTTAACGTAACGAAAGCCTATTAACTTTTGCCTTGAAGACACCAAAATTGTATTCGGACGGAAAGATAGACGCCGGCAAATTATTCCACTCCCTTGCTGTACGCATTACAAAAGACGAAGTTTATGGTTTGGTTCTAATGCGTGGAATATCGACAACATTAGATCTATTTTTTTAATAACGACATATTTTTGTTGTAGTACGCAAATTGCTTTAATATTGTGGGGTCTAATAAACTACCAGATTTAAAAAAAGTCATGATTTTACTATGTTTTTTAAATCAAAAAACACACCAGACTCGATACATAAATTCAAAATGGTGATTAGACGTGAAACAAATGGATTTTTATGCACGCAATAACTTAAACGGAAATTCCCTATAAGTCTGCGGTTTTCTTACCATCAATAGTGCATAAATATTTTATAATATTTTTTCGCTACACTTTAGAGAATTATAAGTTTTTGAACCAGCATTTTATTTTAATAAAGATGCGGTAACAGTGGAGTAAATAATTTCAAGATTTAGATATTATAAAAGGAATAAGAGTGAAACGTTACTCAAAAGTTGCAGTAGCTTCTTGGTTAGATTTAGTCAGATTTTTAAAAAGTTTAATTTTAAAAACAGCATCGCGCTATTTGATCTTGTCCGTTTCACTATCAATTTTTTACGTAATTTAAATTTTATTCGATACTGTTTTTATTGTGTTGCATAAATGTAAATCCTTATCTATATAGGACGCCTTTTAAATCATATTGTAATATTTTAACAGATTCTCTAATGAATCACTACAATTAAAAGATCTTTCTATATAAAGCTCATACTACCTTCGCCCACACCATAGCCAATGTTTATTAATATACAGGATATGTATGATTCTCTTAAAACAATTTAATTTCTCTTTGAAGAATTTGCTAAAATCGCGCTCTTGGGAAGCATATTGGTGACCACCGAACCAGGTGGCTCTTGACGCAGTTCCCCTTCGCCGATCTAGGTATTTTATATCTACATCTACATATGACGTGCTTAAATGCACAAAATTGTACACCGCCATCTATATTAATATCTATATAAATAGGTATTTTTGCCCTTTTTTATATTTGCCTCTTACTATAACTAAGGGACGGTATGTTACATGTCAAAGAGACCTTGAGAGAAATTGAGATGACATTAAAGTACAACCTAATTAAAATAGTTTATTTAAATGCTCCAATTATTATTACAGATGCAAGGATTACGTCAAACGTCTAACACGTCTAGCATGCGAACGCGTACAACGGTGACCTTGAGAAGCAGTAACAACCAAAGTGGCAGGGCTTCGTTTTCCCCGAACATTCAATATGGAAATGTCAATCGAGCACATTCGGTCAAAGACGGCGCTTGGAAGGATCGTTATCAAAGAAAAGCTCCACAATTTATTTAAATTATTATTAATTACGTAGAAAAGTTTCACAGAAAAGCTTGAAGAACCATTAAATAATCGAGCTCGTACGTGCTGCATATATTTATATTTTTTGTTTGTTCTGTCATTTCGACAGAAATAACTTAATATTCATTTACACTTGAATGATCGCTCGCAAACGGTCTATAAAATGGATTCATATAGCGTAGGAAACTATTGTATCAGTTTAATGTAAACGTTGTATATGCGAATGTGCGACTTACTCGTAAAGTATGTTAAGGTGTACTATATTTTATGGTAAATATGCTCTATTATAATTCTAGAAAGTAATTCTCAATTAGATCAACAATATACAGCCACTTTATTATCTTATAAAATGGGGTTTTAACTTGTAAAATTACTATTAAAAACAAGAACCCAACTGCAGTGATCCAAATAATCTATGCATATTTTTTATAGGATAGGGTGACAAACGAGCACACAGTCCACCTGATGGTAAGTGGTTGCTGTGGCCCATAGACATCTACATCTATCCTCGATTACGAATCAAAATGCGGATGCGTTGTCACCCGTGAGGACTAAGATGGAATGCCTCATTTCCAGTAAAAAGGGCCCCCGATTCTCTAAACTCACCATACAAAATACAGTAGCATTAAGCTATTATTTGACGCTGGTATTCTGTGAGAGCGTGGCCCCTCTCCGGTCGAACCGACCCATTCGTGCTACAATTATACTACCAATATAATATTAGTATAGTATCTGTAATATCGAAATAATAGACTTCTATTAAGCTCAGAGGGTTATTTGTATGCTATTAAGACATGAATCACCATTTATAAAAATATTTGCCTCTCTTTTTGTCTACTCGGGCTAGTCTACGAAATTACTTAACCGGTTGTGATGAAATTTAAAGAACAGATATAAATCCCTCATTAAATACAAAAGGGCCACAAATCTAAATCATTTTATTACAAAAATATAACCCAAACGGATGCTATTTTATGGTGCATGAAATACACATCATTTTATCTTTAAATTATTACCAAAAAATATGATTGCCCTTTTTGCATTTGAGCATTTTGCTGACTATCTTCGATGCAAAATGGCCATTTTGTCAGTTGCGACCATCATTGTCAGTCATCTTAAACGTACAATAGTTTTCTTACGTGGTAGAGCCATGCTGCAGTTATATTAATAGTATAGTTGTAGCACGAATGGGTCGGCTCGACCGGGGAAGGACCACGCTCTCACAGAATACCAGCGTGAAATAGTAGCTTAATGCTGCTGTATTTCGTATGGTGAGTGTAGAGAACCGGAGACCCTTTTTACTGGAAACGAGGCATTCCATCTTAGTCCTCACGGGTGACAACGCATCTGAATTTTGATTCGTAATCGAGGATAGATGTAGATGTCTATGGGTCACAGCAACCACTTACCATCAGGTGGACTGTGTGCTCGTTTGTCACCCTATCCTATAAAAAAAAATAGTTATGTAAAGAAGGGTACAATTAAAAAAAAAATTATTATAAGCAAAAGTGCAACATTTTGGGATGTGACGGTTTTTCATAAAAATAAAATCATTTTTTCGATACAAAAATGTTATATTGCAAATTGCTTCTTTTTTGTATAGAACTGTATATAAGTGAACTGTTATGTATTTCATGCTGAAGTTTTGTTTTAGAAATGTGACTGAATTAAATATGTTTTATTCATGAGTATGTTATTTTATTCTTAAACTCAATTGCCGTATTTCTTATTAATTCCTTTTTTTCACAGAACAACATAGGAGGGGAGTAGCTATAGCATTATTTACCAGTACAAAACTGTCTGTCATTTTTGCGGAGGAAAATTTGCGCCGCGCAATCTTTCTCAGACTCCCGCACAAAAATATCATCTATCACTGAGAAACTCGCATATAACAATTAAAAATTTCATTATCAATTTAACACACACATGAATCATAACAGTGTAACGAAGTGACGCAACTACATTGATAAGTTGCATACAGACGTGGCTATAACAACTGTCGATACACATTATCGATGAAAGGTTGATGTTCAAATAAATATAGGACATTATTTATTGCTACTATAGTGAACTATATTCGACTGCCTCGTTGGTCTAGTGGTTGTAGTAGTGAGACTGCTGATGATGAGGTCCTGGGTTCGAATCCCGGGTCGTGCCAAAAAATTAATTATTGAGTTTTTCCGTCAAGAAATTCTCAGTAGTTGCCCGGAGTCAGGAAGTGGGCGGTGTCTCACCCTTATGCCTCGGAAAGCACGTAAAGCCGTTGGTCCTGCGCCTGATCTCTATCCGGTCGTGTCGGTTTACCGTCCCATCGGATTATGAAAGTGAGGGATATAAATTGCACCTGAATATAAAATGCACCTGTGCTTGCGCATACACTTGGGCACTATAATCCTATCCTGTGCCGATGGCTAGTCTCCGTTGAGGCAGGCCGCCGTAGCCGAAATTCGGTCTGAAGGACATTATTAGCTACCTATTATTTTAATATTTGTTGAATGATATAATAACTTAATGTTTATATAATTTTAAAAATAGATTAATTTTGTTTATATTTAACGAATATAATTTTATAGGTACGATTTTTAGATTAAGAAAGAAATTCTTGTTTTAGTGTAGTTAGTATTGAGTGAAAGCAAAACATCGCAGTTGTGGTAAATACTTAGCTCGTGTCAGGTTCTAGCTGAAGTATAAAGTAAGGAAAGGTTATGCCGGTTAATACGACTAACTAACTACATAAACAAATACAACCATTGCATGTGCAACCATTCCCCCCAGGCTTAAAGGGTTCAAATCAAAACTAACTAAAGCTGCTACTAAGACATAGTTTTAACTACTAACCTAACCGAGAAAACCAATTCGAAAACCATGATAAGGTAAAGGAAAGAGACGTACAACAGGACGCAAATATGACCCAGTCACGGTCTTAGCACGAGCTATCGTCGCTACTCCATCGGATCCAGGAAAAACCTCTTCAGCGATTCCTAATGTCCAATAAAGAGGCGGCGCGTTCTCTTTAGTGAGAATAACTATAGTTCTGTGTGCCTAGTGCGAGTTCTACAAAATTAATCGAATGACTTCACCATAGCGTTAACTGAGTTAACGTCGTCAGTATCGACAAGCGAAGACGAGCGAGTGTGAGTTACAATCGAAGCTAAGCTTTCGATTTGCGTTTGCTTACCGTGAATGGCGTTTATTCCTTCACTTATGTCGGTAGCATGTTCGTTTCGTGAGATAAACTAACCAAATTCAGAATGACATTTTTATTTAGTGGTCTTAATACAAGCATCTTTCTATCAAATTTGTGGTTATTATATCTTTATTACCTATTTGTTTATGTTTCGTAATTTGATCAAGGTTTCGACACTCGACAGTTTGTGTTAGTATAATGAGATTGTGGATTAGAAATATCGTCCGTGATTGCTAATAATATAACGTTTAAATTAAAAGCAAAAAATCTGTTCGTTCTAATATGATTTTATGGTGAAATTTTTGGAGCAGTAAATGGAACTTAAGTTATTTAGTGTAAACTGAAGTTTGATACGTGTGTTTTGTAACTAGGTAACGCGAACTAGAATTTATTGGATTTTCGGCGTGAAAGCCTCGGCAAAGCATCGTCTAATGCAAGCGATCAAATGGTCTGTATAAAAAATTTAGAAGGAATTGATTTAATTATTGAATAGAGATGGTAGACCTTAGATTTATCAAACGCTATTTACATAAAACTTGAACACTTTAGTGAAAAATGCTATATCTCTCCCTAAATTGCCTTAGATTGTTGTCGGGAAGTAACAGCGGAGGAAAATATGCACAAGCTCTTACTTCAACACTGGCGTTATAATAGCAGTCATCTATAATTATTACTTATTTATGCCTTAGCGGTTGCAAATGTACTCCAAGCGAAAAAAAAAAGTTTCTGCCATAATCATACATCGTTCACATAAAATGAAATAAAAGTAACTCTTCAACAATTATTCTCACTCTTCCATCTCACTGTAAAAATCTATGTGAAAACTTTTTCGATAGCGATGGCGTAGGGTTTACATAAGTTACGTCTCGATCAATCAAAATTGTCGCTCGCACTCGCAACATACTTCAAACAACCAATCGCGTTATCGTTCTCACTGTCGAATGTGAGTCAATGTTCGATGGTTGAAATCGACTACGTACTCGTAGTAAACTCGCACTCAGGAACTTTGTTTCAAATTATTGTCACTAGTTGGCGCTTTTTTATTTCATACGAATCGTAGTCGACTTCATCGCTATCGAACGCGTAGAAAAACTCGCACTAGGCACACTGATCGTTGTAGGGTTAAATGCTATATACCATTTTTACCGCGACGGTAGCGTCTTCAGATATTCCGTCCTCTAACGCTTCCAAAATGACTGCACAAGCTTGTCCAATAAGTTATGACGTGAAAGAACATGGAGTTTATCATCGTCTATGTCTATAGCGGGTAAATACTTCAAAGGCGTAATATTTAAAAAAAGTGCGGGAGTTAAAGCTAGTGGCTCCGAGGATCACTGGAAAACATACGGCATAATAGCTGGCTATTCATAACGCACTCGATCTTTAATGTGTTAAGTGCTCAATTTTCCAAAAGATAAAGTTTGATCTCCGATCACGTGATAGAAATAACTCTTTAGAATTTTCACCAAAATTACTTGCGGCGGTGACGTTAAGTGCTTACGAAGCTAATCACAACTCTTGTACGTGTAGTGGTCGTATTCATATTGATAAAGTACACGCCTTTTCCGACTTAACATTCGCTTCATGTTGGGTTCATTCTTCACCCCATCGTTGAGATACTTTCGTTGCAAATCGAGTAGCCATGGTACATCCGATGGTAAGTGGATGCTGCAGCCAATATACATCCTCATTTTTCTTTTATTAAGAATCAAAATGCGAATGCGTTTTCACTGCTGAGGACTGATAGAATGCCTCGATTCCAGTAAAAAGGGTCTCCGGTTCTGTACACCATACGAAACACAGTAGCATTACGCTGCTATTTTACACTCGTATTCTGTGAGATCGTGGTCCTACCCTGGTCGAGCCGATCTATTCATATAACTATAATATAGCTGCAGCATGGCTCTATCGTGTTATATAACGAACACTCTTTGTACATACCGGTCATAGAGGACACACACCTTATTACTTTGTATTTATCTATCTCTTTGTTCGGCTTTTTTTGTGAAACATATTTTAAAATTTTATGATAATGCTCTTTCACCACCACTACTTAATAGTTTTGGCATTTTAAAAACTATAATCAAACCAAAATTTTGAACAATTTGAAAAACTATCCTATGTTTAGGACTAGTACTTGACAGCAAGTAATTGTGTTACCAGAATGCGATCTTTATTTTTTCCTAAAATTACCCAAGTAAACTGATTTTTTGAACATACATTAATAGATGACTTTTGAGATTTTTGATGACTTACCAAAATTTTTTTACAAAAAATATATTCTGCCTTAGCTCTCGTGCCATATTTTTTGAGTTGCGAAAAAATATTGTTTTTTTGCACAGAAACTAAAACAAATGTTTTTAAAAAGTAAAATGGCGCGCTCGCAATTAACAATGCACATACGACGTCGCTTTAAAAGAATCTCTACCGTTTCGTGCTGTGATTCCCCCACGGTCGCCTCTTACGACACACACGGGACGAAATGGTGTGATGGATTCTTTAACACGGAGGTTCTTTTTCTAGGATATTTTTTGGGTTACCCTTTTGAAGCGGAAAGTGCGAACTGAATTAATAACGATCACACCAGAACTGCTATGTAGGTCATAAAGCTTTAACGCTTTACGACCTACTAACTCGTTTTCAAAACTTTCAGATTATTTACCTGTGTGTTTTATAGTTGTATAGTCCCAATAGACCCATCTATTATTTCTTATAACGTTAAAGTATTTTCGATAATACTTATGCATCCACATATATTTATCGGGAGTCCGGTAGTGAAAAGATAATCCAGTAATAGCATATAATAGACAGATAACTAGTATTTTATATATAGAAAAAAAAATAACTTTTACCTTATTTTGCATTCTTCTTCACTACGCAGACCATAAATGAATGAATTCCATCGTTTATTTGTTGTTATAATATTGTACGTTGACTATACATACAGAGAGACGCTAAATAATGTTACTGGCATGTGCACATTTAAAAAAAATGAATTATTTATTTAGTGCAAAATTTGCGTAAATTTTCTATTTTGATAATTTTTAACAATCTTGGGCCTAAGAATTAGAACTTAAGCGATTAATTATTTTATAATAATGTGTGGTTGAAGTATATTGGTGATGGTTTCGCTATTTTATCAAGTTAAGAATTACGGCTATTAATGTGCAATAGGAGTAATTTTTCCTATATATATATATATATATATATATATATATATATATATATATATATATTGAACTACTTATAGGTAGGTACTCGTTAAACTTACCGTATATATTTTACGTAGTAGAGCCACACTGCAACTATTATTGTTGTAGCATGAATGACCGGGGAAGGACCATGCTCTCACAGAATATCAGCGTAAAATATCAGCTTAGTGCTGCTGTGTTTTGTATGGTGACTGTAGAGAACCAGAGTTCCGTTTTAATGAAATCGAGGCATTCCATCTTAGTCCTCAAGGGTGACAACGCATCTGCATTTTGATTCTTAAGCGAGATTAAATGTAGATGTCTATGGGCCACAAGATCCACTTACAATCAGGTGGACTGTGTGCTCGTTTGTCAGCCTTATCCTGTAAAAAAAAAGACTTTTTGGCCAGATAGAGAAAAAAGCAGGGTCCCTAACTCATTAAAGTTTGCGGATCACTAATTATTTTTGCTGAGAGACCGCCACGTCCGGTTATTTGCATTCCTGTAATTTTGTTACATTTTTGGTCTATTTTTCTGTTTGTCTGTCTGAGCTAATTTTCGGAATGGCTAACCAATTATAATGAAACTTCACGAACAGAGAGAGAGAGAAATGACAAGAGTAATCCCGGCTGTACATTTTAGCACCTCGTTGGTGTCAATAGTAGCCCGAAGTCAAGAATTTAGTATCAGGATTCAAGATCAGATGTTTCAGCCTCGTGCTTCGGAAAGCAAAAGCCGTTATTCCTGCGCCTGATCACTCTCCGATCGTGTCGGTTTTCCGTCCTATCGCGCTATGAGGGTGAGGGAACAGAGAGCGCACTTGTGCCCACGTATAAACTCGGGCACTATAATCTTGTCCTATGCAGATGGCTACTCTTCGTTGAGACTGGCCACTTTGACCAAAATTGGATCTGGAGGACATTATTATTTTATAGAAAAAACACAAAATCAACCACGTCAACCCAAGGTGGGCTGCTAGTACTATGCGCGCTCCGGTGTGGTAACACGTTTTACCCATAAGGCTATTAAAAAGATGATCTTTGTGATAAAATTACCAATTATGTTTCGTAAGCAAGTCAAATTTGTTGCTTTGTGCGGAAAAATACGGAAAAATCTAGTTAGATCGGTTTTTCGAGTCGCTACCGTTACTTCCTACTAAAAGTCCACTGCTGAACATAGACCTCCCCCATAGATTGCCTCATATATTTGCCATAGTTGCCACGGTTTGGTAACTGAAGTTTTTTTTATTTTAAATCATTATTAGGAAGACACTGTTACTCATCTCCTGATTTGTTTTTCTCAGTTGTCTCTTAAGACACCCACGGGATGATATCGGGTATAGGTTGTTCTTACACCGCCTTTACATGGTTCGAGTCGTAAACCCCTATAATGTAAATTCCATCAAAATCATTAAACCATTTTTGAAACACGATTACAAACAAATAAAATAGATATAATGATTGGTGTTAGTAAAGCATAAACGAAAAATAGTGAAATTTAAATACAACACCCGTTAAAACATTCCGTTTCGACCGATTGATGTTCAATAAAACAACTGTCACAGATTCGATTTGTCAAAGTTTCGTAGTTTTTTCTGTTTATGAAAATTTTTTTGTTTCTCTTTCTACTGTACTGAAACTCCAACTTGGGAGAGTTTTGCACTGTAAATTTTTATTTAAGTGTTTTGTGATTGGAAGAAAAGAAATAACAAATACGTTCAATCCAAATGTCACTGACTGTGATGTGTAATTAAAACATTTGTGGATTGTGGAAGTAATTTCCTGTATAGAATAGAAAATTATGGGAAATGCCAGAAAAATTTAATGGCGTCAGATAGACAAATGACAATGTAACCATCTCATTTACGTCAATTTTAAAACACACGGACCGGTGCCGGTGAGTAGCTTTAAAAGTGCGTGATGTTTGGTACTCCGATTCCTTATTTATTTATTATTTATTGTTTATTGCATTCCTTAATATACAAGAAAAGAAGGGCGGACTTAATGCCTTGAGGCATTATCTACCAGTCAACTGGTGTGGTGGGAATTTGACGTAGGTATGGCAATATAGAATAAAAACCACTTACCGAGAGTATTGATAAAGTCAAATCCTCCCTAGAACGGAAGAAGCACATATCCAGAAGAGGGCTTTTACGGGCTGGTGAAGAAGAGGAAGAAAGGTAATGATATGGTATTAGTCTTCAGAAAAAGATGAAAAAAGAGGATATTTGTTGAGTTTACTTCGCCGCTTCTTTCCAGGATAAAGGTACCTTTTTTATTGAATAAGGGTGACAAACGAGCACAAAGTGGCGATGCGTGGTCAACCCAAAGGACTATTGTATTTTTATTGTATTAATTATTTATAGAAAATATATAAATAATTAATACAATAAAAATACAATAGTTCTTTGAGTTGGTATTTTTATTATATTATAATATAATATAGATAATATAATATTAATACTGATTAAAAAAAAATGCATTTTGTACATTATAAAATAATAATCAAGTGTGAAATAATTGTTAACCCACCAGTTTGTACATTTTATATAGCATTGGGTGACAAACGAGCACACTATCCACCTGATGGTAAGTGGATGCTGTGGCCCATAGACTTCCACATTTACTCTTATTTAAGAATTAGAATGCAAATGCATTATTACCCTTGAGGACTAAGACGGAATGCCTCAATTCTCTACACTCACTACATGTTATTTTGTGAGATCACGGTCCTTCCCCGGTCGAGCCGACCCTGTCGTACTACAACCATAAAGCTGCAGCCTGTTCTAACACGTAAATACTACAATATACTCATTTTGAAACAGTAGTAGATTATAACATGTTATTAATATTTGACATACGAAATATTATTTTTTATGTACAAAAAATTAACAATTTTCCTTGTTGCGTTAGTGTAAAAATTGAAAAAAGTGTAAAAATTCTTGCATTTCTCTCTCGGATAAGCCTCTCCTTGAAAAGATATTTTTTAGGTCAAAGTTAATTCCTTATGAACAACGAAATAGTGATTTTTACATGTTATGTGATAGTAATTTTAATCTCCCAATGTTTCATATCGACATAAACGCTGGTTAACGATCGAACATATAATAAAACGTCCATTATTACTGGCGGTAAATCTTAACGCTAATAATTACGGAATAAAGAAAACAAGGATCAATGTCACAACATATTATTAAAATAGTGAAGTTTTCACGACTTTTTCTGCCATCAGGGCGGCGAAAAGTAGAAATAAGGTGCAATATTTGACAGATTTCATAGCAGGGCAGCTGATTTGTTTGTAAAATTTAACGGTTGATGTTTCTTTCTAAAATATTAGTTATGTTTTATATTTATTAGATTTTTTTTATTTCTTTATTAATGAGCTTAATCACAATGTGAATATGTCGCTCCGTTAATTCGTCACCAAAAACAATTACATTAGGTATACTTAAACATATTACATTATGTAGTTCTCAAATCCGTAATTAATTACAAATAGTATAATAAGATATGCATTTAGTTATAAAAAATAAAACGAAAAGTTCCCAGATCAATCACAATGAGAAGTGAGTGATCGATCCGTGAACCTTGTAAAGTTTGACTAACAATTTTATATCGTCAGAATGTGGCTTAGCTAAAATTATATTAAAATCAGCGAAGTCTTTTAAAATGTGGTGGCATTTATCAATACGAAAGGCAGCGTTGTGGGCACAATCCATCAAGACATACATTAGGTCCTCTGGAACACCGCATTGATCACAGTTCGATGACTAGACCTATTTCATAAGGAATGTAAACTTCCTAGATGGAATGTGTCCATTACGAAGCCTCATTATCACTACTGAATCTTGTCGCGACAGCTTATAGTTATCAATCCATGGTATTTTAGGCGATTGTGGGTAGACAAGTTGCGCTGGCGTATTATTAGATTATCCGAGGTCCGAAGAGAGGGAGAGGACACGGCAATCCTCGAGTCCGGCAACTTGTTCTACCACCGGGAGGGCGACCATCTGTCCCAAGAAGGTGTCGGATTTATCGTTTACAAGTCTCTCGTCAACAACGTTGTAAAGACTGGGGGTGTGTCAACGAGGGTCGCGTACCTGATACTCAGAATCACCAAACAGTATTCGCTGAAGGTCATACAGGTTTACGCACCAACCTCGGCACATCCCGATGAGGAGATGGAGGAAATGTATGAGGATATTTCCAGAGCCATGCATTCCTCCAAAACCCACTACACGGTGTTGATGGGAGACTTCAACGCAAAACTAGGCACAAGAGAAAGTGGTGAGCTGAAGGTAGGGAAATTTGAAGTAAAGCAACGGAACCGAAGGGGCCAGCAGCTGGCCGACTTTATGGAGAAAGAGGAAATCTTTACGATGAACTCTTTCTTCCAGAAGCGGCCCCACAGGAAGTGGACCTGGTCGAGCCCCTGACGGTTCGACAAAAAATGAGATTGACTTCATTATGACGACCAGGCGCCAACTGTTCAGTGATGTTTCAGTGATCGCAAGGATGAAAACTGGCAGCGATCACCGAATGGTTAGAGGCACACTGAACCTAAACGTTAAGTTGGAGAGATCTCGTCTAATAAAGTCAACGCTCCGTCCCCCTCGTGCTCTAATCCAGAATCCCGAAAC
This sequence comes from Parnassius smintheus behrii, assembly GCA_036936625.1. NCBI lineage: Eukaryota > Metazoa > Arthropoda > Insecta > Lepidoptera > Papilionidae > Parnassius > Parnassius smintheus. The sequence goes on from JAUPFT010000007.1 coordinate 53,522,412, forward strand.
CTTTCAGCTCGAGTTACAAAACCGCTTTCAGTGCCTAGAGGATTGCAATGCAGTGGACGATATGAATGACAAACTCGTGGAAACTGTCCATGCGGTCGGAGCTAAGTTCTGCAAGACCCGCTGCAGAAGAACACAAAAACTCTCCGATCACACTCTTAATCTCATGGCTGTTAGACGGGAGATGAGGCTGCAATCGTCAACAGATTTGACAGCATACAAGCAGCTCAACAGACAGATCTCCAAATGCATGCGGCGTGATATACGCAACTTTAATACTGCTACTAAAATTTAATAAAGAAACGATCGAGCGGAATAGGGCTCCAAAGTCTTTGCCAGAGATCTGTCTGCCAGAAAGAGCCAACTGTCAAAGCTGAAGACTAAAAAGACCTGATACTAAGTGTGGCAACATCATTTCCGGGACACCTGAGATTCTGAGTGAGATTGAGAGGTTCTATGGGCAGCTGTACACATCATGGTTGGAGCCACACGCAAGTGTGAGTAATGATCCAAGAGCAAGTCTTATCCGACACTATTCCGATGATATCCCCGGACGTCAGTCTGAGCAAGATAAAAATGGCTCTCCACCACCATAAAAACGGCAAGACCCCGGGCGAGGATGGAATTACAGCGGAGCTTCTGAAAGCGGGTGGAACACCGGTACTTGAAGTCCTTCAGAAGCGCTTCAATTCCGTCCTCCATGGTGGCACTACTCCGGAGGCGTGGAGCAGAAGCGCGGTGGTCTTGCTCTTTAAGAAACGCAACAACGCTCTCTTGAAGAACTACAGACCGATTTCCCTTCTGAACCGCGTCTACGTGCTGTCTTCGAGAGTCATTACGAATCGTCTCGTTCGCAGCCTCTACGACTTCCAGCCCGCCGAACAAGCCGGTTTCCGAAAAGGCTTCAGTACCATAGACCACATACATACCCTGCGGCAGATTGTACAGAAGACTGAAGAGTACTATCTGCCACTTTGCCTGGCATATGTGGACGATGAGAAAGCCTTTGATTCCGTCGAAATTTGGGCGGTGCTACAGTCCCTTCAGCGGTGCCAAGTTTACTGTCGGTATATCGAAGTGCTGAAGTGTTTGTACAGTAGGGCTACGATGGCTATCCGAGTACAGAACCGGAGTTCGAAACCTATCCATCTGCAGAGAGGTGTAAGACAGGGTGATGCTATATCCTCGAAACTCTTCACCGCTGCGTTGGAAGACGTTTTCAAGCTACTGTACTTGAAAGTATACGGTATTAACATTAATGGCGAGTACATCACTCACCTTCGATTTGCCGACGATATAGTCCTTACGGCAGAATCGCTGGAGGACCTTAGCACTGTGCTCAATGACCTCAATGGTGTCTCCCAACTGATAGGTCTTAAGATGAACATGGACAAAACAAAGATCATGTTTAATGTCTATGTCACACCTATGCCGGTAGTTGTTGGGAGCACTTTGCTCGAAGTTGTTGACGAGTACAATTAACTGGGACAAATAGTCCGACTCGGCTGGGCAGCGTTCGGGAAATTACGACACATCTTCTCGTCAGGTATACCTCAATCTCTGAAAACTAAAGTGTCTAACCAGTGCGTGTTGCCAGTGATGACTTACGGATCTGAGGCGTGGTCCTTCACTGCTGGCCGTATGAGGACGCTTAAGGTCGCTCAGCGAGCTATGAAGAGGGCTATGCTCAGAGTTTCTCTGCGTGACAGACTCAGAAATGAGGATATCCGCAGTAAAACCAGAGTGACCGACATAGCCCAACGGATTAGTAAGCTGAAGTGGCAATGGGTCGGCCATATAGCTCGAAGAATCGATAACCGATGGGGAAGAAAGGTTCTCGAGTGGCAGCCTCGTACCGGTAGGCGTAGTGTAGGGCGACCCCCCACTAGATGGAGTGACGACCTGGTAAGACATGCAGGAAGTCGATGGATGCAGGTGGCTCAGGACCGTGCTTTGTGGCATTACTTGGGGGAGGCCTATGTTCAGCAGTGGACTTGTGAAGGGCTGTAATGATGATGATGATGATGATGATTGACAATGTCATTTAATGAATGAAAAAAATGAACATGAAAAACTATTATATGTGACGTGTTTGATAAATTACACAAGCATCCTCAAGGGATAGTTACCATTAAATATCTCGATCTTTGTATACAGAAATATTTAAAAATGGGTAACGAAATTCACGACAAACGATGAGGCAAACTCGTAAATATTGTTTTATTTCTCCTAGATAACAAACAAAACAAAAGATAACAAAAATTAGAATGAGAATGTGAAATTATTTTACGCTGTGTGGTTATTTGAGGTTGGTTTTTACTTTTTTCATATGTTATTTTTTACCTTTCTGAGTGAACTAAGGAATTTTAAAATCCCAATGTCGTAAGATTAGTTAGTTAAGTTACTAACTTTATCCCCTATTTTGCTACTCTTGAAGATGGAACTTTTTCTCAAAATTAAAATGTCGTCAGTCATCACCCACGAAGACCTATAAAATAAAAAAGAAACATCAAAATCAGTAAACAATTGACGTAACATACATACATACACCCACAGTCGTATTGTAGACCGCCTTTTTTTGAAGTCACCTAAAATGTACATGTAACATAACTTTCTAATAAAAAGTTAGTATTGAAAGTCCGTATTATAACCAGTTATATATCATGCAAAACTATTTGACTACTTCAATTAATTAACAAACTTTGTTCATGCATTACTAATGTTGGCGGTTTGTTGTAAAATTGTTTATTAAAATATAAACTTTCTGACCATGCGATAAAAGTTTACGGTCATTTAACTTTTGAAATTAATTACTTCTAATAGTCTCTCTAGTACTAGCAGTTTGCAATTATTATTAAATATTTTAAGGTCTCGTCGTGTAGTGGCGATGTAAGATAGTCAACTAACCCATAATGTCATCGCGTGTGTTGTAAGAGTCACGAGGTCCCGGGTTCAAATCTTGGGTTGGGCTGAAATCAGTTATTCGATTTTTCTTCCAAGAAATTGTCGGAAGCAGTCAGGAGCAGTAACAGTGTGTATTATAAGGGAGTATAGACTACACTATCACTGGCTAGGAGCAGTGATAGTGTATATCAACTACACTATCACTGTCCAGGAGTCAACAAGTTGGTGGTGTTTCACTGTCGTGCCTCGGAAAGTATATTATTAAGGCAAATTCTTCCCCAAAACGCATGACACCCATTTACAGCTGTGAACTTTAATGGGTTCAAAATGATTGCGGTGATGAAGATTAAAGTTTTGCAATATATAGATTTTACTGGTCATTAAAATATCACAAAATACAAAAGATGAAAGAAAAGTTGATTTTATATATTTTTTAATTTTGTTAAAGGAAAGAAACTTAATTTTACCGCTTAATTTATGTCAACGGGTCTTTATTTCAGTTATAATACGTAATAATACATAATAATTCACTTATAATACAATATAATACATAATAATACATAATATGCACCAGAGAGTTCTAAATTTTTGGTGAAAATACGTACAGTAAAGTCAAAACAAACAGTAAGGTCAAAACAGACCCTACAATTAGTAAGCTTAATCCAACTAGCGATCTAATTAACAAATACTCCGAGAAATTGAATTTAGATCAGTCGATAATATCTTCGCGTGCCCAGTCACCAAAGTTATATGGGTTACCAAAATACACAAATCGAACGCTCTATTAAGTCCAATAGCGAGTAAGACCGATTCGCTAACTTACAAATTGGCTCAACACTTAGCTCAAATACCTTTGTGTAAGGGATACCCCTGTGTGGTGACAAGAGCACACACTAAAGATTCATACCATTTTGTCAGTGAAATAAAAGACATACTTCTTACTGACAATGACATGGCCAGTTTTAATGTTAAGTCTCTATTTACATGCCTGCCTATTGAAGACTGCATCTCAATTACAACTAAAAAACTAAAAAAATAAGATGCCAGAAGAATGTGCAGTACTACTCAGATGTTGCCTTACAACTGGCTATCTATTTTGGAAAGAAGAGTTTTATAAGCAAGAAGAAGGTGTTGCGATGGGCTTTCCTGTTTCCATTGTCACCGATATGGATGAAAGGAAGATATGGAGGACTTTGACGAGAAAGCCCTCCTTACTGCACCTGTAACTCGAACGTTTTAAAAGCGGTACGTAGACGAAACTTTCACAATTTTTGCATCAGACAAAGTAACTGCATTTCAGAACATCTTAATTACATAAAACCTACAAAACTAATTTACTATGGAAATAGAGACAAATAATTCCTTAGCCATACTAGATGTGTTAGTAATCCGAAATCCTCAAAGAACCACAGATCACACTTTGTATAAAAAACGACCCATACGAACTGATACTTAAACGGTAAATTTCACCATCACCCTTCACAATTAGCTTCCGTGACCAAATCTTTGTTTCAGAGCGCACGAGCGATCTGTGACAGCAAACACCTGGCCGCCGAGCTTCGGTACATCGAGCAGGTTCTGCACGACAACAAGATTTGTGTCCCGCGCCTAAGTCACAGTGCCCGAGTGAAGCCAGCGACGATCGAGCACGTTTCTAATATATTACCATATGTCAAAGGTGTCACAGACAACATTGGCTACATCTTGTTTCTATTTAGAACATTCTACAAGCCGCCGAAGAAGTGAGTTTTTACCATCCGTCAAGTGTCATATCCGTCTATAAGATGCAGGAGTGTACAAGCTTGATTATGAATGTTGTTTCTCATATATATGGCAAATAAGAAGATCAATTAGAACTCGCGTCAAAGAACATATAGCTGACGTGAAACACCAACATTCCGGTAAATCTGCAGTTTGAGGTCATATCCTAGCGGTGGCCGTCCCAGCCATTACATCAGATTTGAGAGAAATCCTCGCGAAAGAACATCGATTCATGCCTACGGATGATACGTGAGACTTTTGAAATTAAAAACATTTTAATTTCAATAGAGAAGAAGGCTGAGTTCTATCACCTGCTTGCTATCTAATAATTAATAAAATTAAAACTTAACCCAAGCGTATCACTGCAAGACTTTAAGACACAGTCCGCCTTATTCCAAAACACGGACTAAATATGGTACTGGAGTTAGTATCAGGTTTAAACCATAACTAAATAAAACGTTATTCCAAAACGAAGATTATCTCTGGTTCTAGGACTATCTATGGTACTATAGTTAAACTTCCGAGACCCCTAGTTTAGAAAGTGCTCTGTGACCCCTAGTTTAACTATGGTACTATGGTACCAACCTCAAATTCAGGCACTTCTTTATTTGACGTTAGCGACCGTTGTTTTCATTTCGTGTTTTTAATCGTTAAAAATGGATATAAACATGATTGAATTGATGGATTTAGAAGATTTGCACATGTTAGAGACCACTCGGCGACCTGATAGATCTTTTACGTGAGGATTTAGTGCACGGCTCTCGAGGATGCCCACTGAGTCCTGAAATCCAAGTATAGTTTGTGCATTGCGCAACTGGGCTCGCCATGAAGTAAGTGCTATTTAATAATCTTGGTCAATAAATCCAACATAACGCTAGATAAAAGCCAAAAAATACATATTATTGTTTTATTCGTAGATTCAAGACGATACACGTGATTTACATGGTGTCTCAACCAATAGTCAGTAGGACATGTAAAAAAGTAGCGGAAATTTTGTCACGGATGTCCCGAGAATTTATTAAAATGAATAACTCTTTAAATGAACAACAGGAAACCATTAAGAAATTCCGCAGTATTGCTAATTTTCCTACAGTAATTGGCGCAATTAACTGTACTCACATAAGAATAAAGAAAGTAAATGCTAATGGGGGTCAGTTTTATATTAATAGAAAAGGATTTTCTTCAATTAATGTACAGGTAATATTATTTTAAATAAGTTTTGATTGTCTCGAAATTACTTTACTTTACCAAAATAGAAAATAATTTGTTTGACTATCCTATGGCAAAAAATGTAGATTAAAATAGTAATATGTTCTGTTACAATTTTGGTGCACGCTATAATATAACCAATCTATATCAGTAAAACAAAGTACTAATGAGCTCACACTTTTCAGGTGGTTTGTGATGCTAACCTGAAAATCATGGACATTGTTACTAGGTGGCGTGGCAGCGTACATGACTAGTATATTCCGAGAATGTAGACTAAAACAGAGGTTTGAGGCTGGTGCATTCTCTGGAATATTACTTGGTGACAGTGGCTATCCTTGTACTCCATACCTATTTACACCATTGCTGAACCCCACAACACCACATGAAGAAAGATATAATAGGAGTCATATCCGTACCAGGAACATGGTGGAAAGATGTTTTGGTTTATGGAAGCAACGGTTTCGTTGCCTATTAAGAGGTATGTTTGGGGACATTGAAACAGCAAAAAAAACCAATTGTTGCATGTGCTGTACTACACAATATTGCCATAGACATGAGAGAAGATGTAATTTCTGGTGAGGTAGATAACACTGAACAATATTCATCTGAACCTATAGTACTAAATATTAGGAAATATTAGGAGAAGACAGTTTATTGAAACTCATTTTCAGTAGGTAAACATTTTTTTACAAATTTTATATAACAATTTATAATTAAAATTTATAATTTATTATAAAATTCATAAAATTATTACAATTTTTCAATTGTCAAAGGCTATATGTACAATTAATTTATTTTATTTTGTAATTTAGGGGCCAAGTTTCATTGAATAAACATAATGTAATAAAGAGGTCAATAAATATATAAGACAATTATAATAATTATTATTTTTTGATTTCAGACATAATACTCATTTATAAAGAAAAATCTTTCAGCTGAGCCGTTGTCAGCTGTCAAAGAATAACAACTATATATTACAATTTTCACCAATATGGAATAAATCTCGGGAAGTACTGTGATAATATTTAATTTATTGAGCAAAATGCTTTTATTTAGGCTATAATGATTGTGTTTCAGGGAGAGATGTAGAGTACAGCATATTCCACATCAATATGAAGCTATGTTATATAGACTTTTAAGTGCTGTAGAGATCTGTTTAGATTTTTTAATGAATATTGTCGCTCTGCTACGGATCACGGGAAGTAAGACTGTGTGATAATTAAGTAATTAGGTTTAGTTTATTATTATTTTAATTATTATTGAAAGAGATACAGATATTTGCAGCAAATAAGTACCTGAAAAGAATAATTTCATATATCAGAATATTTACAAACATGTATCTGATATAGTCTTGAATATTTAGTTTTTTTTTAATAAGATGATGGTGACAAACGAGCACACAGTTCACCTGTTGGTAAGTAGTTGCTGGCACATAGACATCTACATCTATCCTCGACTATGAATCAAAATGAAGATGCGTTGTCACCTGAGGTGAGATCTAAAATGGAATTCCTCGTTTCCAGTAAAAGGGGTCTCTCATACAAAATTTGTCAATATAAAAGTTTAATGGCCAAATACTCGTAAGCTTCTCAATTTTAAGATGTTGTTAAGTCTTCTGGTGTCACATTCACTTTGACTTAGTGATAGAGATAGCACGAAACTTAACTGATTCTTAAAATTAAGTAGTGTTAAAGTATTTGGGCATAAATGTTTTACTAAAGAAAAATTATATAAAAGGGTTATTATAATATCAAAGAATACATAAATGAAAATAACCCCTGCAAATGAGGTGATCGCTGCTATGCTGTTTCTATTAAAATTAATTTAAAAATTGTAAACCAAAATTTGTAAAGTGAAATATGTTTAAAAGAAAAGTCCCGCTGGGTTTCTTGCTGGTTCTTCCCAGGACAGAGGTATTTCCAAACTAGTGGTGAATAAAAAATGTCTTTTGAATAAATGTTATGTAATAATCTATATTGAATAAAAATCATTTTATTCTATTCTATTCTGTTTGTATACACTCACCATATGAAACACAGTAGCATTAAGCTGCTATTTAACTTGTATTTTTTGACTTCCTAACAAAGATATTTGTAATTCAAATTTTTTTAATTTTCAATTTGGCTATTTTAATGTTGTATATATGAGGAGGTAACAATCAAAACGTGATTTGTCACAAAAGAAAAGAAAAAAAGTTGATAATACCATTTTCCTCTACTCTATGGGCTCCATATTTTTTAAAAGAACAGTTTGCATCAAAACGTGTTTTCTCTAAATATTTTAATGAGTAAAATAGGCAGTAAAAACAAAACGCGTTTTGTCCTTCAGCAGGCTAACATCATAAAATGTTTTGTCCGAACAACCAATCACAAATAAGTGGACGCCATTTTGACATTTGACTTAACACAGTTTGAATGAATCTGAATGAACCACTTGTTGTCATTCATTACCTATGTGAGGTTATTTTACTGTGTCGTATTTTTCAATTTTTGAATAAAATAAAATAATATTGTGACGCTAATTTTAATGCAATATAAAATGGACGATATCGTAGACGAAACGGATACTATAGAAGTACAAGCGGGGAATAGTGGTAGCCGTAAAAGACGTATCACTGGTGGAAAAAGATTTGCTGCCAAAAAGATTAAGTATTCAAAACTTTATAATTCTAATGTTATTCACCCTTGTGCACACGACACGAAAATCTTTCGTTGCTCAAAAGTTACACCAAAGCACGTTATGCATATGCGAACAAAGTTGTGTTCGGTTCCGGAAAAACTTGCTCAAGATGGGATCATTTCATCTTTAATTCAGACTCACCAAGTGAAGCGAAGGAGACCTAGAGTAAAACCTAACAAGAAGGTTGTGTCAGAACATCTATTCAATGTGAAATACTTCTTAACAGTTGATTCTCAGAGGGTTCCAGTTTGCAAGAAGTTTTTTCTTGAAGTAACTAAGATGGGGCGTACTAGGCTTCAAAACATAGCAAAAAAGCAGTTTCAGGGTGAAAGAATTAAAGAAAATAGAGGAGGTGACCGAAAAAGTCATTTAAGCCGGGAGAAGAAAGACAATGTAAGAAAATTCATTGGAAAACTTCGAGGAAGTGAAAGTCATTATGGAAGAAATAAGTCTAAACGAATCTATTTGATGGCAGGCTTGAGTATTAAAAAATTACATAAAATATACAATGCGAATACCACTGATGAACTGAAAGTGAAACTTTCAATGTTTAGACGAATCTTTGTTAGCAAATTTAATATTGGTTTTAAATCACCAGCTACCGATGTGTGCAGTTATTGCACAATTCTAAATCACAAAATAAAAACGTATCCATCAGGGTCAAAGGAGAGGAATGATGTCATTATAGAAAAAAGAATTCATAAGAAGAGAGCGAATGCATTTTATCAGCTAATGAGGCAGGATGTAGAAGATTCGATAAGTTACTGTTTTGATTTACAACAAATCCAACCGTTGCCAAAAGCACCGGTACAGGAGGCATACTATTTGAGACAAATTGGATTTTACAACTTTTGTATAGTTGATTTAAAAGGACTGAAACCACAGTTTTACTGCTGGTCTGAAGAACAAGCCGGTAAAGGAAGTACAGAAATATCATCTGCTTTGTTACATTTCCTTCTGAATACTGATTTCCAATCACACACCATTTTAAGACTGTTTAGTGATGGATGTATCTCTCAAAATAAAAATAATATTGTAATACGGACTATTATGTACTATTTGCAAACTAGAAGAACATCTTTTAAGGAAATTCATATGCATTTTCCAACTCGAGGCCATTCCTTTTTGCCTGCCGATAGAGTTTTTGGCAGGGCTGAAAAACTGTTGCGAAACAAGCCCACTATTATCGCAAAAGAAGAATATATAGAAATTTTTAAAGAACTGGGACAGTTGTATTCATTAGGACAAGACTGGGAACTCAAAGATACCAAGGACTTAAAGAAGTTCTACAAAGATCTAAAAAACATAAGCAATATGAAAAGGATTTTCTTCAAAGTCAGTGAGGTTAATGGTAAACGGTCAGTCAGAGTTCGAGCGATGGAAAACTTTATTTATGAAGGAAATGAAACATACGAAAATTTAAACAAGAAATCATTCACCATTAACATGTTAAACAGAATGCAACCAAAAACACTACCTTTAAGCAGATCTTTATCTAATGAAAAAAAGATGGATGTAGACAAATTACTACAGTCTGTTTTTGGAAACTGGCAAGAGATTGAGGACATCCGTTTCAACTGGTATAAAGAAGTTCTTTTCAATACTCCAACTACTATTCAGGAAACAATTGTTGATAATGAAAATGAGTGTGATTGTCTGGATAATGAGATTTGTATGAGAATTTAAGTATTACTGATTGTATTGGTAAAATAAGTCAATAAAAGTTTTACTAATTAATATTGCTAAAATAAACATGTTTTCTAAAATACTGTTTTTTTTTTTTTTTTAAATCAAAACAGATCCACAACATACACTAATCTAAGACTCAAAAGATTGTAGTTAGAAATGGACAAAACACGTTTCGACTGCGAGATTGAAACATGTTTTCAAGTCAAAACATGTTTTGTCCATGTGGTTCATGCATAACGTGTTTTGTCCATTTTTCAAAAATTAAAATAAAGAGATAGAGACTTGACTTATCCATTAAAATATAGTAATATTATTCAGTAGTAATAATTTGTTTTTTTGACTTTTATATGAATCTTAAACTTACACTCAATTCGCTAAAATCAAAAACGTTTATTTTTCTTTGTTCCATATCCAAGTGACATATCACATTTTGATTGTTACCTCCTCATATGTTCCTCTTCCATCATTTCTAGTTGTCTTTTTTTAAAATCTGTATTGCTTTTTATGATTGCTGTATATCTTCTCTTCTGTAAAATGAAATAGAATACTTAATGTAAGTTTTTTTATGTACTAAGTATTATGAAGTAATAAAAGTACGTACTAGAAAGGAAGTTAACCTTGTAGACAAAAGAAATATATTTATAATTATTTTTCAATCAATAAATATTAACTTTGCTTTTTAATATTTGTAAACATGAAACATTTTTAGTGTTTAATTAAATACTAATTTTCAAATGTTAAAAAGTATGAGATGATTATTTCAACATACCTATTTTGCAAGCCCTTTTTCCTGTCTTTTGTTTTTGTAATGCCTCTTGTATTAGCAGTTTCATTTTTGGTTGTTTTCATTTCTGTGTCCGTAGTTGGATCTTTCTGTGTCCGTAGTTGGATCGATTGATATCTCTAAAAATTAATATAGATAAAGGTTATAGTAAATTAAACATGTTTAATATTGAGACAAACTTGTGTATTACATAATATGATTGTAACTATAATAATAATATATTTTGCTTTTTAATAAATAATAATTATTATTTACCTTGCACCTAGAAAACATTGCGTTCTGGATATTCATTCTATGTTTATAACTACTGGTGTGTCAGATTTTTTTTAAAACTAAGACAAGGCTTAGGGTCAGCAAATATTTCTTTTGTAGTTGTAGCCACAGTCACTGGATTCTAAAATAAATCACTAAAACATTTATTATCATGTTTTCCTGTCATTACCTATATAATATTGCCCTTAATTGAAAATCAGGTATTTTATATGCTGTGGAAATATTACGATCGAGGCAATAGGTAAGAGGAAGTAGATAATCTATTAACATGTATGTAATGATATATAAACCACTTTGTATAAATTTATGACATTTCAATTTTGAATAAGAATATAATTACTTGAAAAGAAATTATTACATACGTATATTAAGTTTTGAATATTTGGAAAATAATTTTGAACTATAAATTGTATGCTTTAATGGCAAATAATTTATAGAATTTAGTAAATATATTTACTTACTTACTTACTTACTTATCTTCACGCACAATCCCTAACGGGGTAGCCAGAGAGAACAGATCGCCAAGTGTCACGATCCTTACATACCTCTTTCGCTTCTTTCAGGTTCATTAACTTCTTCATACATGCACGTCTAGGTATCCGAGTACTCTTGACCCTCCCCTCTTCGAGCAATTTGCTCACATGGTCTTCGAAAGTTAGTCTCGGTCTACCTCGACACCTTTTAATATTTACTTTCGCTCTATATATTTTCTTCACCATTCGGTCTTCACTCATTCGTTCAACGTGCCCAAACTATTGGAGTACGCCCCTATCAATTTTTGTGATAAGGTCATCTTTCAATCCTGCCATATTGCGAATCTCTTCGTTTCGCTTTCGGTCGGCTATGATAACGCCACACATTTTACGAAGAGATCGCATCTCCACTGCATTCAACTTGCTTTTATGCTTCTTCTGACATACCCAGGTTTCGCTGCCATATAACAAAGTCGGTACCAACACTGCGTTATGTATTGCAAGGCGTGCACTCTTCACCACGCCCTGCCTTTTGACTAATGCATTCAGGGCACCATTGACTTTGTATCCGGCAGCGACACGCCTATCCACATCTAAATCACATCTTCCATCCCGGCTGAAAGCACTCCCCAAGTATACAATTTCATTTACCTGTTCTAGACATTCCTATATCCATTATATATATATATATATATATATATATATATATATATATATATATATATATATATATATATATATATATATATATATATCGTATGCTAAATATATAAATATATTTAGTATACAAAATAAAGTTATTTCATTTTAATTAAATGTGTAAGACATATAAGTAATTTTATTTACCACTGCATCACAATCATAATCGTTAACTTCAATGACAAAGTCGTGAGGAGCAATTGCCATAATTTGTTAGTCCTTAGCAGTGGATAGTGGTTTTTCGCCACCCCCTGTTTTTGATCGTTCCCTCCTATATGTACATAAGTTTGATTTAGCCGACAACTTCATCCTCTTCCATGCTAACTTCAATTCCCCATCTGATCGGCATTTACCTGTTATCTCATTAAATCTAAAATAAAATAATAAATCTTGTAAACAATACCGTGCCTACTTGTTTGTTACTTGTGTGTGTTTACAACAAATGCAATAAGTACTTACTTATTAGTTATATTCTTCCACTCTTTTATTTTTTTCATGTTTACGCACGTTTTCGTTGACTTATCTCCTAAAATAGGTGCTGAATGAGCAATAAAAGTACGTAATATTTCCTATAGTAATAAGAACATTCTTTTTAGTCGAACTAAGGATGATAGGAGGATAAGAGCGTAACGCTAGCGTACGCACTAACAAATAAATAACGATGTTTCACTAACTTTTTCTTCTGAACTCCAATTTTCACCTCTTTTTTCTTTTGTTCCATTAAGTATTATAAATATAGATCCAAATAACCCAAATAAAACCTTACTATCTTCAATACCACAATACTGAGATCAATGCAATGTATTAAAATATGAGCAATAACTTATGATACATAAGGATGCAACATAAACAATTTTGAACGTTTTTAATCACGCGCTCGCGGTACCTAAACATACATATAAAATTACATAATTTACTCCATTTCACGGTAGAGTCGTTAAAATGAAAACGATTATAAAAAGCACTTTAATAAAAGTTTAAGTCGTGATTGTTCAATTGATTTTTACCTAAACAAATAACAATATGTTTTTGTATTGATGAATAATTATTTAAGCATAATTAGGTGTGAAAATAATATTATTATTTAACGAAACAGAACGTTGCAATGAATGAAACCTGTAGGGACGAATGAAAAAATGTAATTTCTTGTTTCTTATCTGTTGATGATATTTAAACCAGGACGAATGTTGGTACTAACTAGTCCACGGATAATCTGCGTTTTGGAATAAGAATACATTTTGATACTGGTGCTAAAGCTAATACCGTAACAAACCTGGATCTGTCAGTCTTGGTTTAAACCAGGACCAAAACATTTTTTGGAATAAGACCGAGTAAGTTTATCCTACGTAGATCGGACCATAAGTAATAATTAAAAGCTGAAGGTACTCCGGGTTAACACTGACTTCGGGACGTTAATCACCTCAGTCTCCCGTGACCATGACGAAACGTCACGAATTATAAATAAATCCGTAAAAGTAGTTTAACTGAATGTGTGGTGTTACCACCATCCATCTCCTTTCTGAAGTCGGTTAAAAAGATAACCCTACACTATAGTCAACCAAATCTAAGAAATACCTTTTGAAGTTTCACATTAATCATTCACACAAACTTTGCACAAGCGTACTCACACGATTTAAAATAACCTTTTAGGTAAATCCGAAGAATTTTGAAGTTATCTATATTTCATTACAAAGTGTATAGTTTTTTATCACTGATTTAAATTTGAATCTTTCAAATAAAGCAAAATATTAAAAAATAACCAGTATAAACTTTTTTACTTGACGTCGTTTCAATGACGTATCGTTAAGTACATTACCGTAGTGTTTGGATGATTAAAATTCATTGTTACGCGAATAATCGGCAAATATTTTCAAATAATCCGTAAATATATTCAAATACTCAAATCATTAATTCTTTTTAGTGTATTATTTGCTTAGGTAAATTTTTATTTTTAAAATTCCTTAAATTACTTACATGAGTCATGAATAAAACAAGTTCATTTTTTTACTTTGTCAACGTAAACGACGTAAAAAAAACAATACATAATTTCAATCTCCCGCCATTTTGTGAGCGCACTGAGCGTAATTTTGTGTTTGTCTTCTTATTTTTTAACTCAGTTTTAACTATTTGGACTGTTTCTTCTATGTTCGTTGCAGCCCATGTCACAAGGGATGATTGGGCAAAAGTGGTAGAAAAGCAAAAAAATATTATGGATGACTTTGATGCAATTGATGACAAATATAAATACAACAATGTCACCTTTTAATGGTTGTGAGATGAATCCAATCTCAATCCAATCAAAGATCGCCAATTTGTCTGCTAAACGGTAACAGCAAATACTTCCTCCAATGGGAGAAGCCCATGTCCAGATATTTGTTGTAGCTGATAAACACCTACATCCATCACTTAATCAGAATCAAAATGCATATGCGTTGTCGCCTCTGAGAACTAAGTAAGAATGTCCCGTAATTAGGTGTCCAGTTATTAATACTCGCGACACGAGCATTATACTTTTATTTAACTCTATTATTTTGTTTAAGTTGGTCTTTCCTTGGTCGATTCAAAAATTCGAGAAAATCCTAGTGAGGGACGGTAAATTGAAAAAAAAATGTTCAGGCCGAGAAGTGACTAAACCAATCGAGAGCAAGAATCGGTCAGGAGTGACGGTGTTATAATATCCACAACCCCATATCGTCCCGTAGGCATCGTAAGAGGCAACAGGGGGAAACACTTACTAACAAATAGGAAATAAAACGTGCGGTTGTCAACCCGCCTGTCAATCGTGGTAACTAAGGGATATATCCCGCATAAGAGGCAATCTACGGGGAGGTTTTCGTTGAACAGTGGACTTAAATAGGCTGTAACGGATACGGCTATCTACCATGTAGCATATTATGCGAAAGTTGATAGGTATTTAATGATATCAGCACAGTTTTAAGTTGCAGTCTAGCTACGTCACTAAAAACGTAAAGCTTCATTGAATGTTTGTAGGCCGTAAACTGTCAAAGCTTTATAGCCTGCACTCAACTTCTGACGTGATTGTGTATTCAGTGTGATTAATTATTCCCCACGCCCTTGGTTACTATTTTTAGAATTTGAAAGAGTAAGCGTTTTTGTTTGCGTTTCACATATTATACTCGTATAATCCGGATTATTTGATTTGGCAAAACATTTGGGTTAATACTTCCTTCTTCGTTTTATTCATTTTTATAGTAAAAAGTGTTATCTTTGGTTAGGATTTTCTCCTCTATCGCGGGGATAATTTACATACATATATTTCACAAGAACAATCGTTCAGATCCGGAACAACTATTTGTAGGCCATACAAATACTTGGTTCGTGCGGGACTCAAACTTGCGTTCCTTAGCGCTGCAACTCATTGCTAAACCACTGCGTTACGGAGACATCGATTGTGTGTGAGACTCGATTTTGATTTTATATGCTATAGCTATAGTTGCAGCTTAAATTGTCAAGTGCAGTTTTAAATGCTGTAATAATATATATATACATATATATATATATATATATATATATATATATATATATATATATATATATATATATATATACATAGCGACAGTAGCCTAATGGCAGGGCGCGGACCGCGAATTCAAAAAGGTCGTGGGTTCGAATCCTCCATTCGACTACTGGCGTGAACCACTAGTAACACAAGCAATTTAAGCTTACCACGAGTGGTTAAGGGGAATATTAGTAATGTTTATAGCATTGTTAATATTCTTTTTATAATATATATACATAACATTTTTTGCGTAAAAAAATTATTTAAATAAAAGACCAAAAGTGAAATAATGGTAAAAATTAATGAAACAAAATGAATGTGTTTTTCAAGAAAAAGTAAAAAGAAAGCGTAATTATTTCGTTTTTTGCAATTATGTGAAAAATCAGTAGTCAGTAAATCCACCCATGACATTAACAACGGTCCTGGAACGGTTTTTCGTGCTTTGAATCAAGTTATCACAGTATTGATGCATACTGTGGTAACTTGATTATGCTGGGATATTGTCGCAGGACCTGAAAATTTTTCAAAGCTCGACTTTGATTGCGCCGGTTAGTCTAAGATCTCTCTATATAAGTATAAGATCTAAGCGCTGTGTGCGCACGGGCATTGTCATGCAGAAGCGTGAATTCTTGGCCCATCAACAATCCGTTGAGTAGCTCCAGGTTGGAGCATGCTTATTGATCTTAATATTTTCCCTCTCGTTAAATAGTGCCGTTGCATGATGCATACAGTAGCAGTTATTCGAAATTAACTGCTAACTTGTTTCAAAACTTTAATATGTCACCAAAAATTACCAATAACTATGGGAGGTAAATTGATGCCGTCGAGCTTTGCTAAAGTTATACCGCACAAATCTTTTGTTTTAATTAATTTTTTAAATTCAAATTTAGAATTATACCAAAAGGCCTACAAAATAAGTTTTCTTCAAAAGATTTTAAAACCGGCTAGTATTTTTTGAGTTTGAGAACTTAATAAAAAGTATCCCTAGGTGGTAATGTGTATATAGGTAATTCCTACGTATGTGTGTTTGTCACTGAACTACTCCTAAACGGCTGGACAGATTTTGATGATTTTATGTATCTTTTTTAATTTGGTCCCGGTATGGTTTAGATTCATAATTGGACCTTGTAGGTGGCACTGTTTAGCAGATATTGAAATCGCCCGTGCGAAGCCGGGACGGGTCGCTACTTAATTACAGACTACAAGAGAATATTTATTCATTTATCATAATATATTTACTGCATCAGAGTTGAAAATACGGTCGTTATAAATAGAACATTCTCAACAAATACAATAGAAAATATTTCGAAGTGTATTTTTGCAGCCTGTGAGGTGGAGTTACATACAGTGTTTGTGCACAAGATTGAATGAATCATTGTCAGAGATTGATATTGTGTATTTATATCGGACTTTATAGTAATAACATGTTTGCACCCTTCCTCACCAGGGTAAAATAAAACGAATTCATCTTTAGCGTGTTTCTTTAGTTTAAACTATAATTATATCCGAAAAAACTTAATAAATATAAATGGTATTTGATTAAATAACGCCACATTAATATATCATATAAAGGCTAAGCCGGGGCGGGGTGCTAGTCATTAATATTGTAACCACGGAAACATGTTTTTTGGTAGTCATCGTTGTTAATTCAATATTTTTGTGAACAGCTTAAATAAATTAGTATAATTATTAATAATCTTAATAATAATAATATAATAATTGAAAGCTCTAGTTGGAATTTTAGGAAATGTGACTTCTTCAAATTATATAAGTTATTCCTTTCTTAATCCTGGTTACAACATCATCTTGCATACCACATTTATCTCTTATCACGCTTCGGTGGTTTGGTCACGTAGAAAGAATGAATGAGGAAAGAGTGACAAAGCAAATTTATATGGCAGATGTGAACCGCCGAGTCGGGAAGGGACGCCCTAGAAAAAAGTTTATCGACCAAATTGGCGATATTTTGAAAATGGGCCACGTTAGAAGTACCCTTAACCGACGAGCATGTATGCGTAGATATATGGATGTAAAGGAGGCGAAAGAGGTATGTCAGGATCGTGCCGAATGGAAGTCCGTAGTCTCTGCCTACCCCTCTGGGTGACAGGCGTGAGTGTTTATGTATTATGTATGTATGTATATAAGTTATTAGGTTCAATTGACTGGAGTTCGTTATATCTGTTAGAAGATGCCAAATCATAAAAATAAATAATATAATAAAAATATAATAATTCAAAGCTCTAGTTGGAATTTTAGGAAATGTGACTTCTTCAAATTATATAAGTTATTAGGTTCAACAAAAAGTTATTAGGTTCAAATTAGGGACTGGAGTTCGTTATATCTGTTAGAAGATGCCAAATCCTCCTTGTATTAGTTTTACGACATTATAAAGAATGAGATTAGAAAATGTGTGCCTCGAAAGAAAGGTAAATTAAGAAATCATAATGCACAATATACTTATCCTAAATTGGTATCTGGCTGATTTAATATTAGATATAAGACTCAAATGGAAATACCACAAATTATTTAAAATAACAGGATCTCGGGCGGATTACGAATCATTCTCACGGTATCGTGCAGTGGTTAAAAGTAAAATAAGATGGGCTTACGAGGCATATCAAGGTAGAGTACAAGATAATATAAAAGAGGATCCAAAATATTTTTGGGATTTCGTTAGAAGTAAACAGTCAAAACTTTATAAAACTCAAATTACTAAAGACGGGCAAGTTATTAAGGATGCGGGCTGTGCAGAGTATTTAGCTTCATTTTTTCATTCCGTGTATAGTTTTTTTTTATTGGAAAAGGGTGACAAGCGAGCACACAGTCCACCTGATGGTAAGTGGTTGCTGTAGCCCATAGACATCTACATCTATCCTCGTTGGCGAATCAAAATGCATACGCGTTGTCAGCCTTGAGGACTAAGATGGAATGCCTCTTTTCCAGTAAAATGGGTCTCCGGTTCTCCACACTCACCATACGAAACACAGCAGCATTAGGCTGCTATTTGACGCTGGTATTCTGTGAGAGCGTGGTCCTTCCCCGGTCGAGCCGACCCATTCGTGCTACAACTATACAACAATACAATATATAGTAAAGAGAGGCCCACTTTAGATCCAAGGGAAGCGGAGCGCACAGCCGTGCAAGCGTTGAGCTACGCGACGAGTTCAACTACCGTTCATATCGGGCGGATAAACGTGTTTCGTTACGTTAATGTTCGAGGCGCCCTCACACGTCTTAAGCCTTGGTTTAATAACTGTAATGATGTTATAATTGTGTAATAAATAAATAAAACAAATGAATAAATAAATCGATTTTGTTTGATCACTGGCACCAGTCGTTCCCCGACAGAAAGAAAGATTAAACTCAAAGGGCAAGCATAGTCAGCCTGTCAAGCTTTGATTATGTAAATTACCTAAGTACCATATGACTACTTAAACTTTATGCATTTTTTTACAAGACTGATCATAATAATGATAAATCCGTTTTTATAGAATAAGGGTGACAAATGAACACATATTCCACCTGATGGTTGGTAGATGCTATAGCCCATAGACATCTTCATTTAATTGAAGTGAAACTTCTTTATCGAGGTAGTGGAGACATTTTGTACGGTAATAAAATTAAAAATGCTACGTTTTCTTCTAACGTTGCACCGCAGGGGCTGCATGAGTAATAAAATAAAATAATAATAAGTCGTAAAGAAGTTTCACTTCGTACGTGTATATAAAATTAGAAGAAAAAATTTTTTTTTTCGAAAAACATTTTTTATTTGCTTGTGTTGTATTTTATAACGTGAATAAATTTTAGTAGAGAATCCAAAAATCGAAACACACTGAAGAATTAAATCTGGACGTAATATCGATAAAACCTACGTGTGCCAAATCACCAAAGTTTTATGGGTTACCAAAAATACACAAGCCAAATGCTCCACTACGTCTCATAGTGAGCCAAATCAATTCACCAATTTACAGATTGGCTCAACACTTAGCGAAAATACTTTCACTGCTCAGGAGATATACGAGAGCACAAATACAGGAATCCTACATTTTATCAGCAAGATTAAAGAGCTACATTTGGCAGACAATGAAACTACGGTCAGTTTTGATGTGCAGTCATTTTTCACAAGCTTACCTGTTGAAGACTGCATCTCAATCGTAATTCTAGCTGCCTGGAAGAAAACAACATGCCCGTAGAATATGCAGTATTACTCAGACACTGCCTTACATCTCGCTACCTATTGTGGAAGGAAGAGTTCTACAAAGTAGTAAATGGTGTGGCGATGGGCTCATCTAAATCTCCCATTATTACCGACATATTCATAGAACACTTTGAGGAAAAAGCGTTGCTTACTTTTCCTGTAAATCCAAGATCCTACAAGCGATACGTAGATGACACTTTCACAGTTTTGTTTTAGATAAAGTAACTGGATTTTTAGACCATCTTAACTCTATAAATTCCAAAATTTAGTTCACAATGAAGTTAGAGGCAAACAATTCTGTAGCTTTTCTAGATGTGTTAATAATTCAAAATCCTGATGATACCTTGAGCCACACTGTGTATAGAAAAAGGACCCATACAGATAGATATTTGAAAGGTGGTTCTCACAACTATCCTTCACAGTTAGCTATCATGAGTAAATATTTGTTTCAAAGAGCACAAGGGATCTGTGATAGTAAACACCTGGCTGTCAAGCTCCAACACGTCATGCAAGTTTTACTTGAGAACAAGCTTCGGATCCCGTACCTACGTCACAGTGAACGAGTGAAGCCGGCCACAAGCGTGTACCTGCCGTACTGCCGTATGTCAGAGGAGTCACCGATAATATTGACTACACTTAAAGCGCGCTTTCATTAAAACGTACTTCAAACTGCCGAAGAAGATTAGTCAGATTTTGCCATCAGTCAAGTGTAATATCCCTCCGCAGGATACAAGAGTGTAAAAGCCTGATTGTGAATGTGGTCTTTCCAACGTAGGACAATCAAAACTCGCGTTAAAGAACACATAGCTGATGTGAAAAATCGACGCTCAGGGAAGTCTGCAGTCTGTGAACACGTACAGGATCGCCCCCATCAATACATCAGATTTTATAGACCACAAATACTCGCTAAAGAACACCGATTCCTTCCAAGGATGATTCGCGAGGCTATTGAAATTAAAAAATATCCTAATTTCAGTAGAAAAAATGGTTGGGCACTACCATCTACTTGGGATCCTATAATTAATCAAATTAAATCTCAACCCAAGCATACAACTTCATGATACTGTAAGTTCATACTGCGTAGATCAGAACAAAAATAAAAAAAATTAATCTATGGTAAATTAGTCTATGGGACATCTGAAAATTGAGCATCTCAGTCCTCCTCGTGACCATGGGTGCTGTAAAGTGCTCGAAATAAAATCCTCGAAAAAAAAATCCGTAAAAACTAGTATTATTTAATTATTGTTTACAATTTGATGATTGTTTTTACTGACGGGTTTTAACATGAGATGTAAACTGAATGTAATGTTAACGTTATTTGTTAATATGTTATTATTCTTCTGATCTAATATCAGTTTATAGTGTGTTTTTTTTTCTAGATTAAAGAAAACCTATTCCTGCAACAAATATTAATTACGACTTTTACGGTCGATAGGTATTAAGTTAATAAATGAATTAATGAGTTGACAGATACGCCAAATTTCATAAAGTGACGTCATAAAAACGTCAACAATTGCCACACGTCCGATAAGTACTTCGACCAAAGCGTGTAATGGCCAATAAATCACGTTGAATACACAATCACTCCTGAATTAGAGTGCTCACTATAAGGCTCAATAACATTTTATTACCAGCTAGCACATACGGACTTTATTACGTGGTGCTAACGACGCTTTTGGTAAAATTAGTTCATTTAGAATTGAAAATCAAGTTTCCATAAAAAGTAAAAGCCAACTTCAAGCGCTAAAAAGAATAAGTTCACATTCTGAAGTTGGCGCTAAGATGTGGTTTATAGAAGAATTAAAGCCGTGTGTTCAGAATTTTGGAATCGACTTTCCTTAATATATTTTTTACCTATTTGTGTGAACTAAGGAAAATCACAATTTTATTGTTGTCTAGTTGTTACGTTAATATTTTTATCATCTATTTCGCTACCCTTAGAGCCAATGAGACCACTAATGAGACCACCCTTGGAGTACCTATTAAATAATCATAAAAATTGGTTTGCAATTGACGAAGATATCGCGTTACATCATCCATTATCCATTACAACCTACAAACGTCCACTGGAACATAGGCCTTCCCAATAGATTGCCTAATCGGAGGGATAATTGATAGAATCAGGCGTTACTTTGCGGAAATCCATTATAATAAAAATATTAATTACTTTACAACCTTCCGCCAACCAAATACAATGATGTGTCTTACCTGGATAGAAGAGCACCTCTCGCCCTCCCTCAATTGCATGCACTACTACTACTTCCAACACCGTTAAAACTACGAACCGCTAGAACTATGAAAATAAGGCTATTACTGAAAAAATTTGTGTATTTAAAATACTTTAAAAAAACTGACGTATGACATGAGCGCTTAAGACATACAAATTCTGATTTACCAAAGTTTATTGAGTTTTTCCATCAAGAAATTTCCAGTAGCTGCCTGAAGACAGGAAGTTGGCGGTGTTTCACCTTGTGCTTCGTAAAGCACGTAAAGCCGTTGGTTTTGAGGCTAATACACTTGGGTACTATAATCCTGTCCTGCACTGATGGCTAGTCTATAGTGAGACTGGCCGCTGTGCCTGAAATTTGGATTGGAGGACATTACTATTTTTATATTTCTTCTTTGATTAAGAACCAAAATGCAAATATTCTGTCACTCCTAAAGACTACGAAATGATTCCGCGTTCCCAGTTAAAGTGATTTCTAGTTCTCTACATTCATTACAAGAAACACATCAGCATTAATCTGTCATTTACGCAGGTATTCAGTAAGAGTTTAGTAATTCCACGGTCGAGCTGATCCATTTGTGCTGCAACCATGATGTAACTCCAGTGTGACTCTACTACGTAAAATCTATTTTTAATTACATAATTTTACATCAGTCTGCTTTAAATTTTCTAAACTTTGGCAAATTTATCTCAACGCATAAAGAAATTTCGAGATTTATTAGATCGATTACAGACACATAAAACCGCAATTTGACTAAGTAGTCCGACAGCTTCCCTCAGTCAACGTATTTTACATTGCTTTTAGGAACAGGCTATTCATATATCCACGAGAACAAATTTAAGTAGTCAGTTTGATTTGGTACGATTTAAGTATTATTTTAAGGATTTTATTTTAAACTTGCAGTCTTTTTTCGAACTAGTAAAAAGTATTTGTACCTGAAACTCGATAGTTCGTGGAAAAATTAAAAATTGTAGCAAATCATAGTCTCCACTTCTTTTCTTTTCAAAGGCTTACATTTTAAATTAAATAATTTGCAAGCGTTTGTCCTGTGAATTTTTACGAACTGTTTTATTGCTTATTTACTTATTTAGAAGACAAAAAGGGTGACAAACGATCTTACAATCCCCTTGATTGTAATGGGCTACTACAGACAATGGACACATGTGCCAACTTTAACACATTTTAAGAACATTTTAACACCCACACACATACGCGATGTTACTTCTGAGGACCGAGATGGAATGCCTTATAACTTGTAATAACCTACCATGCCCTGCCGACTGGAACACAACAGTGCTAACGCTAGTATTTAATGCCAAAATAGGTGAAACGGTAGCACCTAACTAGACGGTCTTCTAGACAGAAAAGTAATCCTAGCAAGGGCTTTGGATGGAAAAATTCTTTTATTAGTTCCATAAAGTATTTAAAAAAATTGTGTTATGTAATTTTAAAACAAAATGTTAAATTTACAAGCAAAATAAAGATTATAACTACAATATTACTTATAACTTAAATACATTTACAACGGCAGAATTACTTATATAGCAAGCACATTTTAACGACCAAATTAAAAGGGTTTTCTCAAACTCAAACGTACCCCTAGGAGTAGTAATTCCATAGTTTGAAAAACCAACTATATATTTTTAACCTTATTTAGACCATATAATATTAAATAATAAAATTTCTAAAATAAAATAAAACTCCGGTATTTAACAGCTTTTTTGTATTAGTTGAAATCGCTGTATTGAGTTCTTCGAATATTGAGAATTCCTTTTTATATAGGTATTATTTGTTTAAAAGAAATATAACAATTTACCATATTAGTACTTACTATGGCGCTATAAGAAAAAATTTTTTATATAGAAGAGGGGGCAAACGAGCATGCGGCTCATCTGATGTTAAGTGACTACTGCCGCCCATGATCAACCGCAACACCAGGGGAATTGCAGGTGCATTGCCGGCCCTATAGGAAGGAGTAAGCCCTTTTCTTGAAGGTCCCCAGGTCGTATCGTATATTGATCTGGCATTATCCATAGAACACATATCAATAACTTTGATATTATTACGTACATCAACTAAAATAAGTGACATTTAATACGCTTTTGAGAAACCTCTGTGGTTTTAAAGTGACGTCAATTTTTTTTATAGAATGAGGGTCACGAACGAGCACTTAGTCCACCTGATGGTAAGTGATCTGGCCCACACACAGCTTTATCTGCCCTCATTTAATAATCAAAATGCAGTTGCGTTATCATCCCTGGGAATTATGGTGGAATGCCTCTATTTCAGAAAAAGGGTCTCCGGTTCTCTTCAGTCACCATGCAAAACACAACAGCATTAAGCTGGTATTTTACGCTGGTTTTCTGTGAGAGTGTGGCCCTACCTTACTCGAACAGACACATTCGTGCTATATCCATAACATAGCTCCAGGATAATTGCAGGTGCGTTATTGGCCATTTAGAAAGGAGTAAGCTCTTTTCTTGATGGTCCCGAAGTCGTATCGGTCCGAAAAATTGCCGGTGGAAAAACAATTCCACAGAGAAGTTGTACAAACAAGAAAACTTCTGGTAAGACGCATCATGATGGACCGCCAAGCTTCCAGATGGTGAGGATGGTACCGTGAATTTTAACATATTATGCGTTCATTGAAATTTGGCGGCTGGAATTAATTCCAACAACTTTTCAGAGCACTCCCGTGGTTGATGCAATAGAAAATGCAAATAGGTGCAATATTTCTATGCAACACCAGTGAATCGAGCCGATCAGAAAAAACTCGTTCGTTGACTTCATTTGATTCCAACCGCTTTACGCTGGTTGCGCTCAAGCGGAAGGAGCTGGTGTTGGGAGAGAGCTCATCTCTTCATCTCTGTGTAATATCATCAAGAGTATTCTATTTGAAGCTGAAGTTGCGCTTTATAAAGTTGCAAGCGATGTGCCGGCATGAAATACTGTCCTGCTCTGCTGAGTACGCCAAACTTTTCAGAGGCCAATTTAGTCTTCCCCTGCAAGTGGCCACGAAACTGCACACAATTCGATATGTCGACGCCCAGAATTTCGATGCAGTGAGTGAGTGCTAGCTGAGGCAGTGAGGGCTTCAAGTTTCAGTTTCAAGCCTTGAAACTGAGAAGATACGACAAAGGGGTTATTATTAGCCATAAACGCGAAAACTTGTGTCTTCTGGGAACTGGACTAGATTTAGTCGCCCTCAACTTCTCGACGGCTAATGCCTCCCCCTTGGACTTTACTGCCTCCAACCATATTTATTTATTTTATTTAAAAACTTAAACGTAACACCTTAAGCTAAAGGGGTACATAGGGCGGACTTAATGCCATGTGGCATTCTCTGCCAGTCAACCCTGGCTGCCAAGGACAATTGTTGACAGGTGCGACCATTATACGTAAATAATTACATTAAAATATATATATATATATATATATATATATATATATATATATATATATATATATATATATATATATATATATATATATATATATATATACATATAGTATAAATATAAATATAAATATATATATATATATATATATATAATATGATGTTTGAATAATATGTAATGAAATAAATATCTGAAGTAAAAAAGAAGAAAAGAAAGACAAAAATTAAGGAAAATAATGTTAATTAGTAGTTTCCTTCAGGCAATGTTCTCGGAGAAGAACTTTGAAGACTTTTTTATTTGTGGCATTCTTAATATCGTTGGGGAGGGTGTTCCAAAGTTGTATGGCTTGTATCGTAAAAGACGACCTAAAAAAATTCGACTTATGCTGTGGAAACCTTAACCTCAGACGGTTTGACTGTCGGGATGTTTGACCGTCGATCGGATGAAAAAAATGAAAATTATCCTTAAGATAAGAAGGCGACCTTGGATCGTTAAAAATTGAATAAAGTACAAGTAAAATTCTAGAGCATCGCCTTCGACGTATAGGCAGCCATTTAAGCTTTGAACGGTAGGATGATATGTGGTCATACTTACGTAAACCAAAAATAAATCTTATGGAATTATAAAGAACGCGCTCCAACTTATTTAGAAGATTTTCTGATAGATCTGGGTAACATACATCGGCATAGTCGATAATAGGTAGAATAAGGGAATGAACCAGCGTAAGTTTGGTTTTGAAAGGTAGGAAATTTTTAAGACGATAAAGGGAAGGCAAGGTAGCAACAACTTTACGACTAACTTCAGAGATCTGCAATTTCCAGGTCACAGTTTTATCCATGTACAGGCCAAGATTTTTTATGGAATCACAATATGGAATCAAACTTCCCTTATAAATTACAGGAGAGAGATTTCCATAATCAACCTTAGCCAATAATTGCGAACTTCCGAATATTATAACCTTGTATTGCCATATTTACATGACCATTCTCTTATGGCTTCCAGGTTACCATTTAGTTTGTGTATTACAAAGTTAAGATTATTTAAGCTTGACTGTACATAAAGCTGGAGATCATCCGCATACAGATATATGATTCACGTAGACCAAAAGATCACCAGTTGATTGACCAATACGAAAACCATATTGGCGGTCACTAACCAGCTGGTGATCCCTAAGGTACCTCATAAGCTGACAGTTTATATTGGACTCCATTATTTAGAAGAACAAGGAGGTAATGGCGATGAGGTCTT
Organism: Parnassius smintheus behrii; assembly: GCA_036936625.1. Taxonomy (NCBI): domain Eukaryota; kingdom Metazoa; phylum Arthropoda; class Insecta; order Lepidoptera; family Papilionidae; genus Parnassius; species Parnassius smintheus. Next base: position 53,549,472 of record JAUPFT010000007.1, read on the forward strand.
TAATTGGGCGGGACTAAGCGGTCGCCATTTTTTGGGATCGTGTGCACCAAAACTGTCTTCCATTTTTTTTTATAGAAGAGGGGGCAAACGAGCATGCGGCTCATCTGATGTTAAGTGACTACCGCCGCCCATGATCAACCGCAACACCAGGGGATTGTGTGCGTTGCCGACCCTTTAGAAAAGAGTAAGCTCTTTTCTTGAAGGTCCCCAGTTCGTATCGGTCCGGAAAAAATCGCCGGTGCCAAACTTTTCTACAGAGAGGTCGTACGCGGAAAACTCCTTTTGAAACGTACAGTGGTGGATCGCCAAGCATCCAGATGGTGTGGATGGTATCGGGTCGTTTGCCGCGTAGTACGTTCACGAAATTTAGCGGCTGGAATTAATCCGAACAATTCCTCAGAGCACTTCCCATAGTGTATGCGTATATGCGCATAAAGAAAATGCAAAGAGATGCAATATCAGAATGAGAATTGAGCCAATCGGAAAGAACTCGGTCGTCGACGATTCGAGCCGCTCTGCGTGGAATGCGGTCAAGTGGGAGGAGCTGGTACTGGGGAGCCCCAGCCCAGAGATGGGAACAGTATTCCATGTGAGGCCGAACCTGCGCCTTGTAAAGTTGCAGGTGGTGTGCCGGCATGAAATACTGTCCCGCTCTGCTAAATACGCCAAGCTTTTAAGAGGCCAATTAGGCCTTCTCTTCCATGTGACCACTAAACTGCACGTCACTAGATATGTCGACCATTTTCATGAATTTGAGACTACGCCTTGGGGGTAGGAGTACTTGAAAAGACGCGTTAAAATCAGTACTAACTTCTGAGCAGACGTCTTCAGCACAATAGGAGGGACTCCGTCAGGGCCACTCGACTTGTTGACGTCGAAGTAGAGGAGTGTTTTGTGAACCAAACGCTGTATGAACGGCACGTCTGGCATGGAGCACTCACACTGCGGGATGGTCGACGGTGTGTTCCCCCCGTCATCGCAAGCATGGTCAATATTGGTTGAGCCAATTATGACTGGGGACGTCAAACATCTCAGTCCCCCTCGTGACGAAGGGTGCACTAAAGCATCCGAAATGTCGGGAATCAAAAAAAATAAATAATTAAAAGCCATAAAATTCGTATAAACAGTTTTATTCTGTGTAGTGTTACTAGAAGCTTCAATATAAGAAATCCTCAATTTATAAATTATTTTGAGTATGATATGAATACAATAAACGAGTTTTACTTATAATTTTGTGACTATCGCTTGCTTAAACTTTTTCTATTATCATTTAGTGAAAAAAGAGAGAGAGAGAGAGAAAGAAAGGAAGAAAGAGAGAGAGAGAGCGTAACTTTGATCTGTACTTACTATACGTCGATTTTTAATAGTACAGCAGTTTGTCATGCAAAATAACATTTGAAAACAATTTACTTAATAAATAGTTCTATGCATGTGCAACGACTAAGTAGATACACAATCTATAACGTTTTCTTTATCAATCCATAAGTACCCGCATGTGCAGAGTGAACGAGAATACGAAAGATTCATACAAGTGCCTCGCTAGGCACGCAGTAGCACACACAGTAAATAAGGACAGATCCGTGTTGTATGTACTAAATATCGCGTTATTTTCTCTGTGTGCCACTGTAGATAGCACTCAACTTTGTGTGCGTGCTTTGCGACACGCCTGTGTAGAGCTCCAGAACAGAGTAATTTGCATACATATTTGTATTTACTCTAAATATTTAGCACTAGTTCACTCTAACGTATGTCTCTTCTACTGTAGGAATAATTTGCTGGCATACTCAGAAGCTTAATTGGCGATTACAGTACCAAATTTCTCTTCCCTTTAATGCGATCCGCGCTGGCCGTCTCTATATTTTATGTCTGACATGTACGTGAACTGACCATCGAAAGAAAAAATAGTTCTCGAGTGGCAGCCGAATAAGCACAGTGTTGAGCGACCATGCACTAGATAGAGTGTCGATCTAATGAAACATGCAGAGGGTCGATGCATGTAGGTGAAGGTCGATCTACAGAAAGGATAATGTTCAATAATGTAATTGGGGTAGACTCATAGACGGCAGATGAGTAATATTTTCAAATATTTAATGATGATCAATAACAGTGATAATTGTACATAGTAGGTTGTTGTGTTTAAGAAAAAACGTAATTGAATCCCACGATTGAGGAAATACCTGTCCTGATTTCTGAGAGTGTTTTTGGCTCAGAAAATAGTCAGTGGCGCTACGCTAAGGTGTTGGCAGATCTTCCATGTTTTTCTTAAATCATTTATTGATCAAAACCTTATCGATGAATCTGGCCCTCATCCATAGATTGCCTAATAAGGGGAATTCGCCATAGCTACTATAACAGGTGGGTTGGTTACCGCATTAAAAAAATTGAGCTGTTATGAAGAAGCTGCTGCTGACCATCTCTGTTTCAGTTTTCTTCTTTCGTCTCTTATGACACCCACGGGATGTATAGGCTAGTGGATTCTCTTACGCCTCTACTACAATCTTTTAAATATCTTTAATAATTTCAGATATACAGATTTCCTCACGGTGGTTTTCTTCACCGAGCTTATGGTAAATAACAAGTGTCTCACTCTCATAGTCCGATGGGACAATTAAGGGGGATCAAGACGGGGGTGAAACATCTCCAACTTTAAATACATCTGGTGAGCGGTGAGATTCTGCAAGTATCCTTTGCCGTTGACCTTCTTCACACACTATATTTTGTAACCTGATTGCGAATGCGTTCAACTCTTGAGTGGTTTGACCCGGGCGCAGAAGGCGTCTTAAATCTTCTAACGCATGATCTATTATAAATTCCGGAGAGCCGAAACATTGCTCCGCATATGTATATCATATTATAAAATTCGTATCCATGAATCCGTATAACTCAATAGATTCTCTTATTGCGGCTTTAAATACTAATTATTCCGCGGCTGCTCCGTTAAAAATAGGTAAGTCCTGCGTTTGCTTCGCGGTGGCGGCCTAAATTGTACCATGTTTTTAATGCTTCCGCGAGTCGTTCGATTCCCGTATCTTTCCCTTTTGGGGTGGGTTGAACTCTATCCCTATCACACTTATTAACGGCAGCAACGATTCTCGTGACGATGTGGCGATGGCAGCCTATCTATTGATAATAGAGTGCGTTTTAATCCTTAGTCGAGGATAGATCTAAATTTCTATGGGCCACAGCATCCACTTACCATGAGGTGGCCTGCTTGCTTGTTTGTCACCCTTATTATATAAAAGTTATGAAGTCGAAATCATTTTATTGTTTTAGTTTTTTGAAGTCGGTTTTTATTTTTTACTAAAAACATTTTTTTACTGTTTTGTGTAGACTAAGAGTATCATGCTCGAATGCAGTTTTAATAGTTATATTAACATTATTGTCCCCTATTTTCCCATCATTAGGCTTAGTTTTTCTTTATATTTGTATTTTACTACCCCTGAAGTTATATTCATGAAAAAAAAATTATTAAATTCGATAAAAAAGAAAAACAGAAATTCAAATCGAGAAAAACTTCCTTTTCTTGATGTCTGCAAAATATATCAGACGAGTATATCCATTCTTAATGAATGAAATGAATTTACCAGCACTACAATTAGGTGCTGAATGTAATTTATTCCGATAGGCGTTACTCGCTTTTATGTGTTTGCTGTACTCCGTTTATTATGATTAGGTTCAAATAGGCTGATTGCATCATGTCCTTTGCCTCATTTATTTACCCTAGAAATTGATTTGTCGATTGCCAATTTGGCTATAGGCAAATCGCATAGACGTGTCCGTAAGCTTTGTAAATACCTATCTCCAAAACTTGCTGACTATATCTTTTTGGGAATTCTCTATAACGAAAAGCTTTGTAGTTAATAGCACAATAAATGCACAAAACAATTTTAAGTCAATGTAGAAATCATAGGTGAACCGAATGCCATTTATGAAAAGTCAAGTAATATCGTCATACGTGCTAGAGCCAAGCTGCAGTTACATTAGTAGTATAATTGTAGCACGAATGGGTCAGGCTCGACCGGGGAAGGACCGCGCTCTCACAGAATATCAGCGTTAATTAGTAGCTTAATGCTGCTGTGTTTCGTATGGTGAGGGTAGGGAACCGGCGACCCTTTTTACTGGAAACGAGACATTCCATCTTAGTCCTCACGGTGACAACGCATCTGCATTTTCATTCGTAATTGAGGATAGACTGATGTAGATGTCTATGGGCCACAGCAACCACTTACCATCAGGTGGACTGTGTGCTCATTTGTCACCCTATCCTATTAAAAATATTATAGAGCCTATTTCATGTATCCCACTGCTAGAAATATGCCTTATTTAACTTTCTGATAATAAACACAGAAGATATAAGTTTGCCGAGCTTTCTAATGCGTGTTGGCGGACTTCACATGACTTTAAAATATATTTTTCCCTTATTTCTCATATGCTGTAACTATGCAGCAGTTCAATCTCCACCATCATCAATGAAATTGTTAAAGGCAATTTTAAGTGTTGGTTTACTACGTTCTCAGCATTCAAAGAAAAAATCGTGAGGCAACTCGCATGTCTGAGAAATAAGGTAAAAATATGTTTCGAAAACAAGAAGTTCGCCAACATGAATTGGAATAGTGCGGCGAACATTTCCTTGCCATAAAAACCTCTCAAGAATGAGAGTGAACCTGTGTCCACCAGTGGGACATAGATAATCTGTTACTCTACTTACTTTACTATTACTAAACTGGCTTAGTATGCCCTTTAGACTGGAACTGGGATACAGTAAAATCATATAAATACTAGTAAAAGCAGCAGCAGAAATAGGAAAAAGATTGGTAGCTATCCTTCTAGGCAGAAAAGAAGTCCTACCAGCTTGAACTAATTAACTTTTTTAAGAATATATTATTGGAAAGGTTGCCAATACTCATACGTTGGATAGACGGGTAAAAGTGGCCATAGCTTTGCATTGTCACTGCTGTTTCTCATCCACCAGTAAGTAAAACCAGATCTTGTCGGTTAATCAACTAATAGTGCAGATCAGATTGACATTTGGAGAAAAACATCTTTTTAAACAGCCCGTGCATGCACAGCTGGGTTGCCTCTCATATTATGGGGAGGACTGGCTTCAATCGATTTAACTGGAACCGGATTTGTGTCTTTTATGTATTTATAAGGATTAATAGATTCAAATGTTAGGACTTTCACATACTAGGGTTTTCTTCTGTAACGTGTGGACAGTTTACATGACAAGAACTAATATCCAGACCCGAAAAAATTAGGCCATACAAGTACTTGTTCCGTGCGGGATTCGAACCTGCAGCTCCTAGCGCTCTAACTCATTGCTAAGCGACTGCGCCATGGAGCTGTTTCTGATCGTAATATTTGGCGTGAGAACCTTTGTCGCTGTTTCCTGTCTTCAATTTGGGTATTTTACGCCTGGCGGTAACACGATGGCTTTACCGCCATCTATAGGAAGGCGTAATGGCATATCCCAAAGTCGTTTCTTACCACTTGAGAATAAATGGGGTGATGCATTTTATTAATAAATAATTAAATCCCATCTTACCCATCCCCCGTCTGATGTTAAGTGAATGCTAAAAGAAACCTACATGTTGAGAATTGATATACTTTGTTTTCAGAAAAAAAGGTCTCCGATTCTCTACACTAATCTTACGAAAAATGGCAGCATTAAACTGCTATTTTATTCCGGTATTCTGTGAGAACTTGGTATTTCCGCTATCGGACCAAACTATTCCTGTTACAACCATAATATAGCTGAAGCTCGACAATGTATAAAAGCATTATTTAACGGCGCTCCCACACGGATTAGTGGAATATGCATTAACTAATATCAGGTATGAGAATTGTAAAAAAAACATCAATAAATATCAAAAGTAGTGTTTTAGTAATTAATGAAGACGAATGTCAGATACTGTTTTTACATTAACTTTACCAGCAGACTGTTTTATCAGATATATCTTTAAATAAAATATCTGTATGTAATTTCAAAATAACTGCTTTATATTGAGCTAAGGGGGTTATTTGCATGTCATTAAGACATGAACAATCATTTAGGAAAATTTTGTCATGTCTGTCGGTCTATAAGCGCCTGTCAATCTGGGATAATATTCGTAATGGCTGAATCGATCGTACTGAAACTTCACGAACAGATAAGGCAATGCCAGGAATGATCTATGCTATGCTTTATTTGAAAAACTTTGTTGCAAAATGAAATGTTTTTAAAAATGATAGTCTCTGATAATATAAAGTCTAAATAACGCCACATTAATAGAACCTATCCAGTTAGTTTTTTATTAATAAATATATCTCACAGAATACCAGCGACAAATAGCAGCTTAATGCTGCTGTGTTTCGTATGGTGAGTGTAGAGCACCGGAGACCCTTTTTACTGGAAAAGTGGCATTCCATCTTAGTCCTCAAGGCTGACAACGCATCTGCATTTTGATTCGCAAACGAGGATAGATGTAGATGTCTATGGGCCACATCAACCACTTACCATCAGGTGGACTGTGTGCTCGCTTGTCACCCTTTTCCTATTAAAAAAATATTGAAATACACACATATGACTCCTTCAAAATTGTAATGAGCCATTTGTATTAATCAACGTCTAGAATGTTTTATGAGTCCGTCTTTTCAACTAGTATAGGACTACTCTACACTGCACTGGCCACTACGAAATAAGCACTTGAAAAAATTTCATCCCTATCGATCGCTTGTGCTTCGAATTACATTGTATGTTTACCATCAATCGAACTGTGTCTGTAAAAGTCATTATCGTTGCAGTTCCTCACAAGTCCAATTTTGAACATAGGCCACGGTGGAACCGTGATGATTGGCAGTGATCAAGTCGATGATGAAATGTTTTAGAATTAAGGTGACAGGCGAGCGCACAGTCCATCTAATAGTAAGTGGATACTCTGGAACGGGCCACAAGTCTATGGAGACATCTACAGTTAAATTCCATTACAATTTGACATGCAGATCCGGTGTCACCTTCGAGGGCTTAGATGGAAATCCTCTAATCCAGTAAAAAAATCTTCGGTTCTATATACTCACCATACGAAACACGTAGCATTGAGCTTCTATTTTATGCTGGTATTCTATGAGAGCGTTCTTTTCCCACTCTCTCTTGAGCCTGAATATCCCTACTATAATCAAAATATATCTGCAGTATGCCTCTACCACATTTTAAAATTGATATTAACTTCCTGCATATATTACCAGGTCAGCATTCTATATAATGGGTCTACTCTACACTTTACTTACCTGGCATTCGAAACATTTTAGATCTTTCTTCCCAATCGAAATCAGTTGTCTCTTTTACGAGCTAAGAGTAGTAGTAACACTGGAACTTTGTCACACTTCGGGAACTTAACTTATTCTTAGCCAAATGACTAAGTTTAGGTACAAATTACGCCCAATGTTTTTCATTAAAATTGTTGACCGAAAACTGTAAAAAATCTTAAAAAAACAAAACAGGGTTGTTCATTGTACGTAAATCGTCGCTTTCAGTTGCGTTCCAACGCTTTGCCGGTCGCGACGCGTAGCCATTGCTTCGGCGTAGCGAAACTTTCGACGTTTGAAAATAAGTTCGTGAAACTGCATATTCGTAATCAAGAGCAATTTAAGCTTTTAGTCAATTAGTGTGTAAATATTGAAAGAAAAATTATACTCAAATATATTTTACTGTTTTAAGCCTTAATATAAAGCCACCAAATAATCCAATAAACCCAAAAAGCTTTAACTTTTAAATTAAACGTTTATATATTATATATAAACGTTTAATTTAAAATTATATTATACGTAAAATTACGTATATGTTACAATTAAAAGGGAATAATTATAAAAAATATATTTTGAAAAACTCTATCATACCAGCAAATTTGCGCTAAAAAGAAAAAAATAAGGTGTAAGGTGATGAAAAATAAAAGTTTTAAATAAAAAAATTGTAACAATAGCAATGTTATAAAAAGTGGAGTTACATTTAATAGCCGTTTGAGAAGCCAGCCGTCCATTTAATGTTAGTAAATTTAAAATAGAATGGGCCTTTCTTTTTCGATAAAGTCGCTTGTTTGTTTTTATTTTGTAACAATATCTAAGCAGTGAAACGGAAAAACAAAATAAAATTGCTTGACTCTTTTAAACTTAATTAATATTTTAAAATAATAAAAAATACAAGTGCTTGTATTTTTCATATCTTTTAATTTATTTAATTTTCATTTCAAAAAATCAACATTGTAATGTTATATAAATTCAAGTTTTGTGTTTTTTATCTTTAAGTTGTAAGAATGTGAAAAATAAAACCCACTGATAGTTCGTAAAAAAATCAATACATCAATCAAAAGAATATTTTTCATATAATTAAATAATTAATATGGTTACCCTAATTTACTTAAAATTGCATAATATTTCGTAAAAAATAGTGTAGACACACGATTTTCGAACAGTTTCTAACGTTGGGCATAAAGGAATATATTAAAATTATTACTATAACGCTCTTAAATGAGTATCTGAATTATAGTTTGTAATTGAGAAGATGGGCATTTTCTGGCACAATGAAAGAGATTTCAAAATAAAAACACAGTTTTGTGAATATGTTATCTGCGTAAAGATTTTACTGCTTTATTCTATACTGTTCGCAATATCAGATATTAACAATTTTGAATATTTATATAAGATGTACAAAGACAAACTTAACCCTAATAATTTCTCTTCGTAATTTAATTAAGGTAAAAAAGTCAATCCATACCTACATAAGTCCTCGGGCACAGGCATCTTTTCATTCTGGAGAAGGTTACGGAGCATTTCGTCTGTCGCGCGGCTCCAATATATGTTGGCTATATTCCTTTGAATTAAAGTCGGAAAAAAAATTGACATCTTCGTGGTGTAGTGGCTCAGCAATGAGTTGCAGCGCTAACAGCGGTGGGTTCAAATCCCGCACTGAGTAAAGTATTTGTATGGCCTACAAGTAATTTCGGGTCGGGATGTTTGTCTTTGTGGAATTAATGTGTGTAAACTGTCCCAATGATTCAGTAAAAAATCCTACTGTGAAGGTAATGTTTTTTATAAAAAAAAATATGCAGGTTGGCTGGAGTTATCGCCTTACTTTTGGTCAGGCTTCAACATCTATGTGAATAAATTCGGTTATTTCATCCTAGGCAATTTAGTCACGAAGACAACTTTCACCATATATAAAAATGCGTAGAAGACATTAAATTATAACCAACCACTCTAAAATAATGTTGCACTTAGTTAAGATGTAATACCAGAATCTAAATATTACACTGTCATGATTTTATGATACGTTGTTAAAGATATTATAATATGATTTTAAAAATAGACCTCAGGGTTTCTTGTGGGTTTTTCTATGAGTTTTTTTATTTCGAACCGATGTGGTTTTTGACGTTTACAACAGTTTCAAATAAGCCTTAATTGAACAGTAAAGTAAAAAAATAAATAAAATAAATATAAATACGGCTGGAATCAGATAATTAATACATTTTTGTGTTAAAATGTTAGCAAAAACTGGGATTTAAATGTATCCAACATTCCACATATCCACAACGTACCAGCCAGAAACTGACCTTTATAAAAAGGCGTCATCAGACAAGTTTTTTTCCTTCGCTTTGGTAATTTTACTTACTGAAGAACAACTTTTAAGCGACTGTGAAATTTTAGGGTGTTTAACTACTTTAGTTAAATACCAGTTGTGGTGTTGCCAATAATCATTTATGAATCTAATACGTGGCCTTTCACTGCTGGCTTGAGAAAGCTCAAAGTCACTCAACGAACCGTGAAGTGGGCTATACTCAGTGTCTCTCTACGTGATAGACATACCAATGATATTTTTCGCAGTAAAACCATAGTAACCAACATAGCCCAACGGATTAGTAAGCTGAAGTGGCAATGGACCGCCTCTGTAATTCGTAGAACCGACAACTGATGGGAAAGAAGGGTTCCCGAGTGGCATCCTCGTACCGGTAAGCGAAGTGGATGGCCGTCTCCCACTCAATGGGGAAGTGGCTCACTATAGTGATTTGTGGCATTCCTTGGGGGAGATCTATGTTCAGTAGTGAACTTGGGAAAGACTTTAATGGTGAAATAATAATTTAACAAATACATATTACAATGGTCTACTAAAGATAAGGCCTCATCTAATTTCAATATCAGTTTTATACTATTGTAATGACAAACGAATTCACAGTTCACCTAATGGTAAGTCATCATCATCATCGTTACAACCCTTCACAAGTCCACTGCTGAACATAGGCCTCCCCCAAGTAATGCCACAAAGCACGGTCCTGAGCCACTTGCATCCATCGACATCCTGCATGTCTTACCAGGTCGTCACTCCATTTATTGGGGTGTCGCCCTACACTAAGCCTACCGGTACGAGGCTGCCACTCGAGAACCTTTCTTCCCCATCGGTTATCGGTTCTTCGAGCTATATGGCCAGCCCATTGTCACTTCAGCTTACCAATCCGTTGGGCTATGTCGATCACTCTGATTTTACTGTAGATATGCTCATTTCTGAGTTTATCACGCAGAGAAACTCCGAGCATAGCCCTCTACATAGCTCGCCGAGCGACCTTGAGCGTCCGCTTATGGCCAGCAGTGAAGAACCACGTCTCAAATTCGTAAGTCATCACTGGCAACACGCACTAGTTATACAATCTAGTTTTCAGAGTTTGAGGTATACCTGACGAGAAGATGTGTCGTAATTTCCCGAACGCTGCCAAGCCGAGTTGCATCCGTCGATTGATCTCTCGGTCGAAGTTGGACTTACCTAGTCTGACTATTTGTCCCAGGTAAACGTACTCGTCAACAACTTCGAGCATAGTGCTACCAATAACTACCGGCATAGATGTGACATGGACATTAAACATGATCTTTGTTTTGTCCATGTTCATCTTAAGACCTATCCGTTGGGAGACACTATTGAAGTCATTAAGCATGGTGCATAGGTCCTCCAGCGATTCTGCCATAAGGACTATATCGTCGGCAAATCGAAGGTGAGCGATGTCCTCGCCATTGATGTTAATATAATAATGGTAAGTGGATTACTCAAAGGAAGAAGACAGAAGAAGAACAAATGCGTTATCGAAGGGCTTAAAGGACTGTTAGGCTTAAGAATGTTTTATTTTTAAGTTTCATTTAAATTTAGTAACAAAGGTTTTTCGGTCATGTAGCCATTATACTACTATACATCGTGTACATATTCGCCAAGTTCCGACGAGTAGGCCCGAGTACGAGTATGTAAACGCCTTGTTCGGGAGTTTTCGCTACTCGGCCCAAGTATTCGCCTCTTCTCCACTCGATGGCGGTATTTGGCACGAGTAAAATTACTGATCGTGTGTATTCGTATCGCTATTTAGTACTCGTCATTACTCGCTAGGGTTGCCATCCCTGCTTTATAATAAAGTATTGTACGTTATTTATGGCCAATGACTTACTTTATGTGACCTACTTACTACGTAAAATATTTTATTGTACTAATATTTACGATTTTAAATGGTTTATTTTAATGTTTACTAAAATAATGAATTACGAACATACATTTCTTAAAGATGTCAACTGTACACAACTAGAGAATAAGTTATATACGCAAGGAAATAATCTTGACTATTTTTCAGTTTTATCTGCTTTACAATAGTGGCAAAATACTTTTTGTGTAGGATGTAGTGATTTTGTATGTTAATTCAAAAGAGTGTCATGTCTGCTATCCATCCAGTCATTTCAACGTTATTTACCGTTACAGCCTATTTAAAGTCCACTGCTGAACATAGGTCTCCCCATAGCTTGCTTCGTAGGGGAATATTGGCCATAGTTGTCACGTTTAGCATGCAGGTTGGCAACTGCAGTTTTATTTTTATTTCTAATAGTTATTAGGAAGAAGCCCACCTGCTTTTTTCATTCTTTCGCCTCTTACTACACGAAGAAAGAAACAGTGTTATCTTAATAATACGTGGAATGTAGGTATAGATAATGTGTGAAAAATAGCATGTCTAATAAATAACACTTTATTTTCACTTATCGTACTTTATATTTTACCATAGAAAAGTATATAACACTTTATTAACGCAAAAAAGGTGGCAACCCTATTCGCTTGACCCGTGAACTTTTAAATTTTATTTTTCCTTAAAACAAATTTAAAATAATATTATTAAAATATCTACCAACTGTGATAGATTGAAGTAACGATTCCACTACTTTTATAAGATTTTATCAAGGAGAAACCGTGATACGTGATAAGAAACCGGGTCTTAGAACACATATATAACACACATAAGCACTCACGCTTGTCACCAAGAGGAGTTGGCAGAGATTACAGACTTCCATTCAGCACGATCCTGACACACCTCTCTCGCCTCTTACACATCTATTTACCTACACGTACGTTCTCATCGGTTAAGGGTACTCTTAATTTGACCCTTTTTAGAAGATCGCCGAATTGATCAACAATTCGCCTAGGGTATCCCCTACCGGCTCTGCCGGTCACTTCTGCAACATAAATTTGCTTTGTCACTATTTCCTCATCGATTCTTTCTACATGACCAAACCATCGAAGCATTCCTTTCTTAATCCTCGTCACGACATCATCTTGCATACCACATTCTTGCCTTATTACACAATTTAATAATAATAATAATATTCCACAACTATCACACAACGCCATCTAGTCCCAAGCTAAGCAGAGCTTGTGTTATGGGTGCTAGACAACTGATAAACATACTTATATATTTCTAAATACATAAATATTATAGATAAATTACACCCAGACACAGAACAAATGATCGTGCTTATCACACAAACATTTGTCCTGGGTGGGAATCGAACCCACGACCTCCGGCATAGCAGTCAGGGTCACTAACCACTAGACCATCAGGCCTATCAAAATTTCATAATAATAATAATAATAATAATAATGGGGATGAGGCTCCTCAGGCGACAGACCAGCTGCCACACGTAGAAGCCGCCATGGATCTTCCAGTTGTGGTTGATTCAGACGATGATGAAATAGTCTCCCACGAACTAGAGCAAATGAGGAGTATATTGGAAGAGGCGATTTTGGAAACGCGCAGCATGCCTCTCGAAAATCGACCGCGACATCCCCGCATACCCCTAAGCAAGCGACATCGGGCTGTCGTGAGGGCTCTTAACCCAATGCTGGTAACCTATTTGGAAGTCAGCCGGGACCTATGCGAGACGGACTCAGTTCTTTTTGGCGCCGCAGTGGCAGCTTGCCGTATTATTGGCGCCAAACTTCCCATGGCTGGACACGCTACTAAACAAAGTAGCGCCATCCCAGCCTGGAGAAAAAGAATTGAAGACCGTATCGCAAAGGCAAGGGCCCTTATCGGCAGACTGATAAGCTTCAGGTCGGGTAATAATAGACCGAGGGTTGTGCGCACCGTTAAAATGGCGTTTGCTGGGACAAATATCAGTTTGTCCCAGCCGGATATCACGCAGAAACTAACGGAGCGCATAGACGACCTGAAGCAAAAGATTGCTGCTTGGGGGAAGCGGATTCGCCGATTCACCGAGGGGTCAAGGCGGTTCAACAAGAATTGTCTCTTCCAGAGTAATCAGAAGAGGCTCTACAAATCATAAGAGCGACCAGAGGTATGTGGAGCGGGTCCAGGACCGGATCAGGCTAACACTGTCGCATTTTGGCGTGGCCTGTGGTCAGAGCCCGTAAACCACAGCGAGGGCCCATGGACGGAAATTGTGGCGAGCCAGTGTGCGAGTATTACACCCATGGACCCCGTCATCATAACGCCGGATGACGTAGCTGAGGCGGTCCGTAGAGCCCCGAACTGGAAAAGTCCGGGACTCGACGGGCTGCATCACTACTGGCTGAAGGGGTTCATGGTGTGTCACGCTGTGCTCGCCCGTCAGTTTCAAGAGGCTCTCAACCAGAAGTCGCTCCCCAGCCTCTTCACTACTGGGATTACTCATTTGGTTCCTAAAGACCAGGTTACCACAGACCCGAGCAAATACCGCCCCATTACGTGTCTACCCACCATATATAAGACACTGACATCCATTTTGAGCGCGAGAATCACTCGTCACCTGGAGCTAAATCAGGTGATGTCACGCGCTCAAAATGGATGTCGGGGCGGTGGTCGTGGAACTAAGGAACCACTCCTCATTGACGCGGTCATTGGCAAAGTGGTGAAACGCAACCGTCGGAACTTCTCCGCCGCCTGGATAGACTACAGAAAGGCATTCGACTCGGTGCCCCATACTTGGCTAAAGAGAGTCCTCGAGCTGTACAAGATAGACTGTGCAGTGAGAGACTTCCTCAAGCAGTGTATGGGGCAGTGGAGTACGATCCTTTGTCATCTGGGTGAGCGGATGATGGCTGCGGAGGACCACATAAAGATAAGAAGGGGTATCTTCCAGGGCGATTGTCTGAGTCCAATCTGGTTCTGCCTCTCCCTGAACCCTCTCAGTACTTTACTGGAGGGATCCGGGAGAGGATTTCAGCTACGGAAAGGAGGGACAAAAGTGACCCACCTTTTCTATATGGATGACCTTAAGTTATTCGCCTCCAGTCGCTCCCATCTTATGGAATTGCTAAAAATCACTTGTTAGTTTAGCAGTTCCATTGGAATGGAGCTGGGGACGGATAAGTGTGCGGTCCTCCATGTTGAGAGGGGAAGGGTTGCTAACTCTGAGGGCATAGATTTATCTATGCCCGTTAACTTAAGGACCCTTTCCAAGGCTGAAACATACCGATACCTGGGTATGTCACAGAACATCGGTGTCGATGAGTTTGGTATGAAACAGTCAGTTTGCGACGTGTTTTATGCACGCTTGACCAAAGTGCTTAATAGCCTTTTGTCCGGTGTGAATAAGACACACGCATATAACGGTTGGGTCATACCTGTCCTTATGTATACCTTTGGCATACTCAGGTGGACTCAGACTGAACTTAACGCCCTGGATAGAAAAGTCCGCACTACCATGACGTCCCATAGGATGCATCATCCGAGATCGTCGGTAATGAGGCTGTACTTGCCGCGGAAGCATGGTGGGCGTGGCTTTCTGATCACGCTCACTATGCATAATCATGAAGTGTGCAGCCTCCGTCATTACTTCCTGGCGAGATCGAATGATCCATTATATAATGACGTCATTTCTAGTGATAAAGGGCTTACCCCTCTATCCTTGGCCAACGAGCAATGGCAGGACCCAGCAGTGCTTAGCATTTCCGACCGGGAGACCGTACGAAAGGAGAAGGAGCTCCACGGGAGGTACTACAGGGCTCTACATGAGCCCTTCGTAGATACAGTCGCCTCCCTCAACTGGCTACGTTTCGGTGACCTCTTCGGGGAAACCGAGGGTTTTGTCTGTGCAATACAGGATCAGGTTATTAAGACCAACAACTATCGGAGATACATACTAAAGGATGGCACTGTCGACGTCTGTCGAGCTTGTCGCCATCCCGGGGAGTCACTTAGGCATGTCATCTCCGGTTGTTCGGCGCTTTCTAACTCTGAGTACTTGCACAGGCACAACCTAGTAGCCAGAATTCTACACCAGGAGCTCGCTCTGAAATACGGTCTCGTGGACCTAAAATTGCCGTATTACAAGTACTTGCCGGAAGCCATGCTCGAAAATGACCGCGCCAGGCTCTACTGGGACGGGGCCATCATCACAGACAGGACTATTCTTGCGAATAAGCCTGATATTGTGCTGATGGACTGGGTACAGTCAAGGATATTTTTGGTCGATATTACCATTCCGTGTGACGAGAACCTCGTGAAAGCCGAAACAGATAAGCAAACAAAATATCTGGACCTGGCTCACGAGGTGACCGACATGTGGGGTGGTCTGCCGACCGAAATTATTCCTGTAGTCGTCTCTGCAAACGGGCTAATCCCAGTCAGCCTCTCGGGTCATCTGAGGCGGCTGGGACTAAGTGGCGGACCGCTCCAGGCTCAAATGCAGAAGGCGGTGCTCCTCGATACCGCCCGCATCGTCCGCCGGTTTCTTTCCCTTTCCCCCTAACCCTCGGCCGTTTGGTCTCCCCTGCCGAGGGCCTCCATCTGGTTGGGCTTTTATTTATTTATGTATTTTTATATTGATTTTATGTTATTGATATTTATGTATATTTATCTTTTCGTTTTCATTTATAATTATATATTTATAGAACCCAACCAGATGAGAAAACTATATTGATACCCCCACAATAATAATATTATTTCCTCCTAACCCTCGGCCGTTTGGTCTCCTCTGCCGAGGCTTCCATCTGGTTGGATCTTTATTCATTTTTGTATTTTTTGTATTTATTTTATATTATTGATATTTATGTATATTTATCTTTTCATTTTAATTTATAGTTATATATTTATAAAAACCAACCAGATGAGAAAACTATACAGATACCCCAACAATAATAATAATAATAATGCGAAATAAATGCAAAGGCGTAGGCAAGTGACGACCCCATCGCCCGCTGACGAAACAGTTAAGTGACAAAACTGCTACGTCGGTGCAGTCAGTCAGCGCCTTGCCAAGAGGTGTGAGCGCCGTGCCTCGGCAGTACTCAGGGTGCAAAGGCCCGTTTGTGCTTACGGCCGTACAATGATACAATGAAACGGTGCCGGGCCTGGGCGTCTCCCGTTAATTGACGCCCAATAATGGATGATGGATTTGAGTAGAAAACGTATTGGGCCGCTGCCTGGGGGTCGCCGGGGCGCATCTGGAGCTGGTGCTGGACGCGGCAGCATGCGGGCCGCCAGCCGAGCGCGAGGAGCTGCAAGATCACCTAACAGCCCCCCGCATCCATCATCCCCACCAGACGGCTTGATATCGGCAGGGTCCTCTCGGACTCGGCAAGCGGCATCCGCCGCTGGTGGAGTGCGCCGCATGCGTTGGACAAGGGATATGAACGCAAACACATTGCGGGCGTACTATAGGGCGAAAGGGAAAGAAACTGCGGGGATAGCGTATCGGGCTCGGATGCACTGCTTTTTTGCTGAGCTGGAGCCGTCTATTCCCGTCACGGAACAAAACCTGGCAGACCGAGTTCGGTACATCATGCGCTCGAAAATATTTGATGATGCCGAGCTCGAACGACTACGACGGGGATGCGGCTCCTCAGGCGACAGACCAGCTGCCACGCGTAGAAGCCGCCATGGATCTTCCAGTTGTGGTTGATTCAGACGATGATGAAATGGTCTCTCACGAACTAGAGCAAATGAGGAGTATATTGGAAGAGGCGATTTTGGAAACGCGCAGCATGCCTCTCGAAAATCGACCGCGACTTCCCCGCATACCCCTAAGCAAGCGAAATCGGGCTGTCGTGAGGGCTCTTAACCCAATGCTGGTAACCTATTTGGAAGCCAGCCGGGACCTTTGCGGGACGGACTCAGTTCTTTTTGGCGCCGCAGTGGCAGCTTGCCGTATTATTGGCGCCAAACTTCCCATGGCTGGACGCGCTACTAAACAAAGTAGCGCCATCCCAGCCTGGAGAAAAAGAATTGAGGACCGTATCGCAAAGGCAAGGGCCCTTATCGGCAGACTGATAAGCTTCAGGTCGGGTAATAATAGACCGAGGGTTGTGCGCACCGTTAGAATGGCGTTTGCTGGGACAAATATCAGTTTGTCCCAGCCCGACATCACGCAGAAACTAACGGAGCGCATAGACGACCCGAAGCAAAAGATTGCTGCTTGGGGGAAGCGGATTCGCCAATTTACCGAGAGGTCAAGGCGGTTCAACCAGAATCGTCTCTTCCAGAGTAATCAGAAGAGGCTCTACAAATCATTGGAGCGACCTGAGGTATGTGGAGCGGGCCCAGGACCGGATCAGGCTAACACTGTCGCATTTTGGCGTGGCCTGTGGTCAGAGCCCGTAAACCACAGCGAGGGCCCTTGGACGGAAGTTGTGGCGAGTCAGTGTGCGAGTATTACGCCCATGGACCCCGTCATCATAACGCCGGATGACGTAGCTGAGGCGGTCCGTAGAGCCCCGAACTGGAAAAGCCCGGGACTCGACGGACTGCATCACTACTGGCTGAAGGGGTTCATGGTGTGTCACGCTGTGCTCGCCCGTCAGTTTCAAGAGGCTCTCAACCAAAAGTCGCTCCCTAGCCTCTTCACTACTGGGATCACTCATTTGGTTCCTAAAGACCAGGTTACCACAGACCCGAGCAAATACCGCCCCATTACGTGTCTACCCACCATATATAAGACACTGACATCCATTTTGAGCGCGAGAATCACTCGTCACCTGGAGCTAAATCAGGTGATGTCACGCGCTCAAAATGGATGTCAGGGCGGTGGTCGTGGAACTAAGGAACCACTCCTCATAGACGCGGTCATTGGCAAAGTGGTGAAACGCAACCGTCGGAATTTCTCCGCCGCCTGGATAGACTACAGAAAGGCATTCGACTCGGTGCCCCATACATGGCTAAAGAGAGTCCTCGAGCTGTACAAGATAGACTGTACAGTGAGAGACTTCCTCGAGCAGTGTATGGGGCAATGGACTACGATGCTTTGTCATCTGGGTGTGCGGATGATGGCTGCGGAGAACCACATAAGGATAAGAAGGGGTATCTTCCAGGGCGATTGTCTGAGTCCAATCTGGTTCTGCCTCTCCCTGAACCCTCTCAGTACTTTACTGGAGGGCTCCGGGAGGGGATTTCAGCTTCGGAAAGGAGGTACAAAAGTGACCCACCTTTTCTATATGGATGACCTCAAGTTATTGGCCTCCAGTCGCTCCCATCTTATGGAATTGCTAAACATCACTTGTGAATTTAGCAATTCTATTGGAATGGAGCTGGGAACGGATAAGTGTGCGGTCCTCCATGTTGAAAGGGGAAGGGTTGCTAACTCTGAAGGCATAGACTTATCTATGCCCTTCAACTTAAGGACCCTTTCCGAGGCTGAAACATACCGATACCTGGGTATGTCACAGAACATCGGTATCGATGAGGCTGGTATGAAACAGTCAGTTTGTGACGTGTTTTATGCACGCTTGACCAAAGTGCTTAACAGCCTTTTGTCCGGTGTGAATAAGACACACGCATATAACGGCTGGGTCATGCCTGTCCTCATGTATACCTTTGGCATACTCAGGTGGACTCAGCCTGAACTTAACGCCCTGGATAGAAAAGTCCGCACTACCATGACGTCCCACAGGATGCATCATCCGAGATCGTCGGTAATGAGGCTGTACTTGCCACGAAAGCATGGTGGGCGTGGCTTCTTGAGCGCGCTCACCATGCATAATCGCGAAGTGTGCAGCCTCCGTAATTACTTCCTGGCGAGATCGGATGATCCATTCTATAAGGACGTCATTTCTTGTGATAAAGGACTTACCCCTCTATCCTTAGCCAACGAGCAATGGCAAGACCCGGCAGTGCAGACAATTTCCGACCAGGAGACCGTGTGGAAGGAGAAGAAGCTCCACGGGAGGTTCTACAAGGCTCTATATGAGCCTTTCGTAGACACAGTAGCCTCCCTCCACTGGCTACGCTTTGGTGATCTCTTCGGGGAAACCGAGGGTTTTGTCTGTGCAATACAGGATCAGGTTATTAAGACCAACAACTATCGGAGATACATCCTAAAGGATGGCACCGTGGACATCTGTCGAGCTTGTCGCCATCCCGGTGAGTCACTTAGGCATGTCATCTCCGGTTGTTTGGCGCTTTCTAACTCTGAGTACTTGCACAGGCACAACCTAGTAGCCAGAATTCTTCACCAGGAGCTCGCTCTGAAATACGGTCTCGTGGATCGGAAATTGCCGTATTACAAGTACTTGCCGGAAGCCGTGCTCGAAAATGATTGCGCCAGGCTCTATTGGGACCGAGCCATCATCACGGACAGGACTATTCTTGCGAATAAGCCTGATATTGTGCTGATGGACCGGGTACAGTCAAGGATATTTTTGGTCGACATTACCATTCCGTATGACGAGAACCTCGTGAAAGCCGAAACAGACAAGCAAACAAAATATCTGGTCCTGGCTCACGAAGTGACCGACATGTGGGGTGGTCTGCCGACTGAAATTATTCCTGTAGTCGTCTCTGCAAACGGGCTAACCCCAGTCAGCCTCTCGGGTCATCTGAGGCGACTGGGACTACGTGGCGGACCGCTCCGGGCTCAAATGCAGAAGGCGGTGCTCGTCGATACCACCCGCATCGTCCGCCGGTTTCTTTTCTTTCCCCCTAACCCTCGGCCGTTTGGTCTCCCCTGCCGAGGGCCTCCATCTGGTTGGGCTTGTATTTATTTATGTATTTTTATATTTATTTTATGTTATTGATATTTATGTATATTTATCTTTTCATTTTAATTTATAATTATATATTAATAGCACCCAACCAGGTGAGAAAATTATATAGATACCCTATAATAATAATAATAGTAACCCTCCCAAAGCCCAACCTTTACGTCCGAAGCGAACACCGACTTCACGTGGGAGGGGGACACTTGTATTTTTCAAAACTTACAAGCTAATAAGGTTATGGCAACCCAAAATGGAGAAATGGAAAATAGGAATAAACGTTTAATGCCGCTGCCTGGGGGTGATCGCCAGGACACGATCGGAGCTGGTGACGGTCGTGTAGCAATGCGAGCCAGCCGGACTTCGTTGAACAGCCGGGCGAGGGACGGAGAGATCCAGAGGGGAAGACGAGGATCCTCAAATGCAACAGCCGATCCTGGTGATACTTTGCAGAGAAGGGATGAACCTCCTAGAAACATCTCTGCCGGTACATCAGAAGTGACCATAGAAAGCGTAGCAGTAAGCGAAGATGCTAGGAGAAAGTGGTCGCAAGAAGAACTTCATGAATTTATGTTCTGTTATTTTAAAGCGAAATCTGAAGGTCCTGGTTACATAAAAAGATTTGAAAAACTGTTCAAAGATAGGAATCATAATAATCCTAAAACACAAAAATTTACGGGAAACACACTTGCAAACCAAGCTAGAATAATAATAACTAGGAAATTCTTGTCAACCCAGGTTTTAGACGAAATTAAATCTAGAGCTGAACGAAATATAGCAGTAGCACAGAACATGGCTGATCTCAACCAACTTACATCCACAACTTCACATATAACTACAATATGTGATAGTCCAGACAAACAGATCTCTGATAATCATACTTTTACGGATAACGCACAAAATTCTCATTTATTATCAGATATACTTACAAGGACGCAACCACTTACAACATGTGCGGTTTTAGAAACTGTTCCAGAACATCAAATTAGATATACATTTGATAGTCCTGATATCAAAGTAGATGACAACCAAGATCCCCTTATTCTGAAATTCCTACAAACTCTTGCGGAAACTAAAGAAATATCTATCGAGAATAGGGATTCCTTACCAAAGGCTAAATTTTGTAAAC
Source organism: Parnassius smintheus behrii (assembly GCA_036936625.1). NCBI lineage: Eukaryota > Metazoa > Arthropoda > Insecta > Lepidoptera > Papilionidae > Parnassius > Parnassius smintheus. Next base: position 53,570,837 of record JAUPFT010000007.1, read on the forward strand.
AGTTTTGCGAAAATTTAAATAAAATTAATAACTTTTTGCCAAAACTTTTAGAGTCGCACCAGTCCTTGAGGGAAATAAATAATATTATCTATGCAGCAGCTAAAACAGTTATCACTGCAAATAATCAAAAAGCAATTACACTTAAGCCGACTGGCCTGACTGCAATAAAATTGAAACAAAATGCACCGTGGAAGTTGAGACTACAGAAAAAAAATAGAAGATTTTAGAAGAGATTTAGGCAGACTAGTAGAAATTCAGAGAGGAAACTATTATACTAGAAACATGATAAGATTTAAAAATAGGTTATCTAATAAATATAATATACGAAATGAGGACTACACTGTAGAACTAGTTAAACAGAAAATAAAAGCACTGGCTGGACGACTTAAGAGGTATGACGATATAAACAATAGAAAATTACAAAATAAGCTGTTTCAAGAAAATCAACATAAACTTTTTAGAAATCTTGATGGTCAGCAACAAATACCAACACAAGTTCCATTAAAAATGATGTACAACGTTTTTGGGAATCCATTCTATCAAAACCAGTATCATACAATACTGAAGCTCGATGGATTAAGGAAATAGAAGAGTCAATGGATAAAATAGTAGAACACACGTTTAACGAAATAAATGAAGATAAAGTAAAAAATGCTATAAGCGGATTACATAATTGGAAAACGCCGGGTATTGATAAAATACATAACTATTTTCTTAAATATCTTACCAGTACACATAAATACATTGCTCAGTTGTTTGATAGAATTTTGAAAGAAATCGAATCTGTTGAGCAATGGTTTACAACTGGAGTGGTAATATTGATCCCTAAAAATGAGAACACCCTAGATACAAAGAACTGGAGACCGATAGCGTGCTTACCTACCATGTACAAACTTTTAACGTCCATAATTTCCAACGAACTTTACACGCACTGTGACCTGAACAATATTATATCTCCTCAACAAAGAGGTTGCAGGCGTTACGTTAGAGGTTGCAAAGATCATCTCATGATTAATAAGGCTATACTGGAAGATGCACAACAGAACCAGAAAAATTTAGAAAGCATTTGACAGTATACCACACGAGTGGTTACTAAAAGTACTGGATATTTATAAATGCTCACCAACTATCAAAAGATTTCTCCAGATGGTTATGCCCAAATGGAATGTAATCATGACAGCCTCTAGTGCGAATGGCTCTGTTACTACAGATCCCATATACATTCAGCGTGGAATATTCCAAGGAGATTCACTGTCACCTATTTTATTTTGCATGGCTATTAATCCCGTTTCTCAAATTCTCAAAAAATATGAATCTAAAGGATACAAATTAAAAGACAATACTACGAATAACCATTTATTATATATGGATGATTTAAAAATATATGCTAATAATAAAAACAATCTTAGAGTGTTAATAGACAGTATAGAAATTTTTACAAGAGACATAGGAATGACCTTCGGATTAAGTAAATGTAACATTTTGCATATGGTAGCAGGTAAAAGAAGAGAAAATCAAGGGTCGGGTCATATATTACTAAACGGCAACGAATTTGAATACTTGAAAGCGGGAGAACAATATAAATATTTAGGTATGATTGAAGCGGGTAAAATAAACCATAAAGAAGCTAGACAACAATTACAAAAAGAATACTTCCGTAGAGTAAAATGTATTTCTAAATCTCATCTTAACGCTAGAAATCTACTTAAGGCAATAAACTTATACGCAGTCCCAGTACTCCTTTATTCATTCGGTGTTATAAACTACAAAAATACTGATTTAAGAAAAATTGATATAAAAACGAGGAAAATTTTAGCAATGAACAAGGCGCACCAACCAAAAGCAGAAATTGAAAGACTTTATTTACCGATTGAAGGAGGGGGGCGGGGGCTGACTAATATAGAAGTGCTTTATAAAACCCAGATAATAAAATATAGAAAGTATCTAGAATCAAGTAATGATTACATTTTAAGAGCAATATTAAAACACGATAAAAATAGAGATAAATATTCAGTATTTAAAGAAGCACTGAAATACTTAAGAGAATTAGGACTAGGGGATGGTGAAAATTATACAGAAAAGGAAATAAAAAAAGCATTTATTAGAAAAAAGGTAAATGCTTGGAAAACAAAACCACTTCATGGTCAGTTTTATAAGGATGTGATTGAAAGAGAAAATATAGATGAAAAGTTTTCATTCAGATGGTTTAAAACACAAAAAATAACTCCAGGATTGGAGTCATTTATTTTTGCTATTCAGGATGAGGCAATTGTAACAAGACAATATGAGAGAGACATACTTCAGAAACCTGTAGATGGGAAGTGTCGACTATGTCTAACGAAAGATGAAACAGTACAACATATTATATCAGGATGTGAGAAAATGGCTAGCACTTACAATACTAAGAGGCACAATAATATTGTACAGTACGTGTTCTGGACCTTAGCAAGAAAGCACGGATTTAGCGCAAGCAAAATGTGGTGGAAAGAACATATGTCGCAACCACTAGTAAACGAAAATAATACAGCCAAACTAATGTGGGAAATGCCGGTTCAAACAGATATTACAATAAAGCATAACCGGCCTGATATAATTTATATAAATAAAATTGAAAATAAAACTTACCTTATCGATATTACCGTACCGTCTGATTACAACATAGGAGCGAAGGAAATAGAGAAACTTAGTAAATATCATGCACTAAGAACTGAAATAACCAGGCTTTGGAAAACACCTACTGAAGTTATTACCTATAGTGGTTGGGGCCACAGGAATGATCGCTAAAAGCCTACATAAATATTGCAATAAGCTAGACTCCCATATCAACATAAACGTTATACAGAAGCAAGTAGCAATTCATTCGGTAAAAATATTGTCCAAAGTTTTAGGTAATTCTATATTTGTTAGTTATGAGCCTGAGCCTACCTCTCCCTGGAAAATATCGGGTTTATCTCGAGCAATAAACAAAAAAATAATAATAATAAAACTATTTAATCAACTCAAAAAACAACACTGGCAAAAAATAACAATCAACATGTACATATGTAGAAAACAACAAGTATAATTAATATTAGCGAAAAATAAACAAAGAAGAGAAACTATAACATTCAACAAAAAAAAAACTATGTACAGGAAATGTGAGCATTGCAATGCTGAGTCGATAGGGTCAGCTGCTCAGCATAAGCTGACACCCCCATTGGGATGACCAGCGCTGGTATTCTGCAGAAACCCGTGTGTGTGTTAACGCGTCGGTCAGTGGCAGATGCGAGAGTGAAATACTTAATGTAACGAAGGCATAAATAAAATTGAATATTAACCATTTCCAGCGAATTTCTTAATGTAACAAAAGCATAAATAAAATTGAATAGTATATGAGAAGTGTATAATTAACTATCAATAATGCGGCAACCGCGATTTTTACATAAAATCGTAAACTGAACATATAATATAACCTAGTTTTTTCTTATGGGAGTTGTGCTTGTTTTTCTAAGCTATCTTTTTTTGGATTTCCATAAGAAAAAGTCTGATTTTAAATCTAAACGACGATTTCGTTTGTGCGTTCCTAATTGGTGGTGGGATGTTATTCCAGCATTTGGTTGCTGCATATCGAAAGCTGCCTCTAAACATTGCGGATCTATGTCGCAGTATTTTTAGGTGGCGACTGCGATTACCGCTGATGTTTCCTCTACTCCATTCTAATTTGCTGCTAAGATAACTAGGTGTCTGCGATCTCAAAATGCCAAAAATTTCTCATCCTGTGTCTCAGATTCAGCCCTAATATACTCCTTAACGACCGCATTTCTACTGCGTTTATTCTGTTCTCGTGCTTCTTCTGCTATACCCAACTTTCACTACCATACGTTAAAGTAGGTACTAACACATCATTGTGAATTACCATAAGTGCCTTTTTTGACACATTCTGGCTTTCCACAATAGAGTGTAGAGCCTCATTTTCTCTATTTCCTGCGTTCACTCGTCATTGTATATCATTATCATATCTCCCACCCCTGCTAAATACGCATCCCAAATATACAAACTCTTCTCACAAACTTTCTCGACCATCTCTTCCTCTATTCTTATTGCACATATCGTCTTACTTTCTTCTCTTTCAAAAACTATAACTTTCGTCTTACTTGCGTTCACTTTCATACCCCTTTCTTTTAATGATCTGTTCATTAATGTAGCCATCATTTGCAGTTCGGCCGCCGACGACGCAAGAATAACTTGATCATCGGCGGACAAAGGCATTTGACGGTTAACTCACCCATTCTTAATCCGAATTTTTCAACTTTCAAATTTTGCAAACAACTGTCCATAAATAAGTTGAACAGCCACGGGGAAGCCACACAGCCCTGTCTGACACCTTTGTGGATGCCGAACCAGTCCGAGCAGACCCCGTTGATCCTAACACAAGCACTAGAGTCCCTATAAAAAGACTAATGCCTGTAAAAACCCAGCGCTTAACCTAAATGAATTCAGTGTTTCCCATAACATATCCCTGTCCACTCTGTCATAAGCCTTTTCCAAGTCCATGAACGCAAAAAAACTTTTTGGTTTTTGGCCAAAAACTTCTCCGCGACCATGCGCAAGGAAAAGATTAATAAATAAAAATTAGCAATTGATTTATACACCCCATCCTCTTTCTAAATCCTGCTTGCACATCCCAAATTTTTCATAACTCTTTCAATTAGTATCTTAGCATAAAGTTTTCCCACAATACTAATAACAATAACAAGCTTATTATTTGTCTTAGTTTACACATGTTATTAAAAATGTACATATAAAAATCATCACAAACTTAACTTAGAAATATACTTATGTAATATAACAGTAATGAGACAAACTGGCCTGTGACTCAGCTATGTGGTGATTTTAGGTTACCGCTGGTATTCTGCCACAACCGAATATAAGAGGGCTATACCACGGTTTCTACAGTCCTGCTGCTTTTCCTTTATATATTGGGACTAATACGGCTTTGCACCAGTCTTTCTGTACCCGCTTTAGTTCCAACATAAATTAAACAAGGTCTACAGCAGGCCTGCCACCATTTCTTCTCCAGCTCTTAGCATTTCGAGTGAAACTCTATCATATCCAGCTGCCTTCATTACCTGTTTTCATGCTTTTCATTTCTTTAATTATTTCATCTATATTTATCTCTCTATATTCTCTTTCCACTTCTTTCGGCGTTTCCATTTCTTTTAATTCACACATCTCCACACTCATAAACTCGATTTCAATCTATTCCTTCAATCTCTTTAAACTCAAAATTCATCATACAGAATTCAGAATACAGATTCAGTTATTTATTATTCAGAATACAGTTATATTCTTCTCGTATAGCATTCAATCTAGGCAGTTCTTACGAGCTTCCAGAACCTTTTAATACTTGCCTGGAAGTTGAAGAAGTAGTCGAAAGTAAAAAGTAAGTAGTAAAATAAATTCTTTATTACTTTTTCCTTTCGACTACTTCTTTTACTCTCTTATTTAGACGTCTAAAGACTGCCTTTTTTCTTCTAACATCATCATTCGTACTGCCAGAATTACCAGCCTTGGTTGCTAGCAAATCTAGCCATGTTCTCTTCTTTGCTTCAAATTTCATACGTACCTCATCATCCCACCATAACGTATTATTATTCCTTTTATACGTTCTCTTACTACCATATACTTCGGTAGCCGCATGCACCAAACCTATCTTAACATTATGCCACATATTCTTCAAGTCTAACTCATTTATACACTCTTAGAAATCAATTTAAAAGATATTAAAAATATTACACTTCGTCCGATCTACGCAAAATTAACTTACTGTGTCTTGAAGTCTTGCAGTGGTATGCTTGGGTTTGGTTATACGGATACTCTTTTTACTAGTAACAGGGTATTGCATCTTAGTCCTCGGGGTTAGCAAAGCATTTACATTTTGATTCTTGAGCGACAATAAACCTAGATGACTGTGTGCTCTTTTGTTGACCTAACTTCTATATAAAAATACTTCATAATTCACTTACTAAATAGGTCACCTTTTTACGCTTATGTTGTTACTTTTTATGAAATAAGGATGACAAACAAACACACATTCTGCCGAATGGTAAGTGAATGCTTTATCCCCAAGTAATCTACATCTATTCCCGATTTTGAACAAAAATGCAAAATGCGTTGTTATCCCCGAGAACTACGAGGGTGGATTGAATAGTACTCGGCCTAACACAGATCCATTCAATTCTAAAAATCAAATCTACCCACATTATTTAGTTCAGTTCAGACTAGTTCATTGTGTGAAGTTCGAAACGTGTGCGATAATTAGTTGTGATTTTATAAATTTATTAACAAAGTAATCGGACATATTTTCCGCGAATGGAGCAAATCGAGCAGCGTGCCGTCATTAAGTACCTCCATAAGAAGGGGCTATCATCAAAAGCCATCCATGATGACATGGTCAGTACATTAGGCGATTGTGCTCTGTCATATTCATCCACCAAAAAATGGGTAGCAGAATTTAAGCGTGGTAGAGAGAGTGTGAAAGATGAACCCCGCTCTGGAAGGCCTTCGACGTCAACTACTGACGAAAATATTAAAAAAGTACTTGATTTAATAATGGGAGACCGCAGATTAAAAATTAGAGAGATAGCCGAGATTATAGGCATCTCTTATAAACGAACTCAAAACATCATTGTCAACGAGTTGGGTTTCCACAAGGTGTCTGCGAGGTGGGTTCCGCGACTGCTTTCAGTTGAACAAAAAAGGACGCGATTGACTATTTCACGCGACTGTTTGGAGTTATTTGAAGCCGATGCAGATGATTTTTTGAATCGTTTTGTTACTATGGACAAAACATGGGTTCATTACTGTACACCGGAAACAAAACAACAATCAAAACGGTGGAGAAGACCTGGTTCACCACCCCCTAAAAAGGCTAAGTCGATTTTGTCGGCAAATAAGGTGATGGCTTCAGTATTCTGGGACTCGAAAGGTGTGATTATGATTGATTATCTTGAAAGGGGTCAGACTATAAACTCTGATTACTACTGCACCTTACTACGTCGTTCACGAGAGGAAATAAAAGAAAAACGTCGAGGAATGCTCAGAAGAAAAGTCCTGTTTCATCAAGATAACGCCCGTGTTCACACGTCAGTACAGTCAACGGCTGAAATTCACAACTGTGGCTTTGAACTGTTACCGCATCCGCTGTATTCACCTGATCTGGCACCATCAGACTTCTTTCTGTTCCCTAACCTAAAAAAGCACTTGGGAGGTCAAAGATTTTCGACAAACGACGAAGTCAAAGCGGCTGTAGACGCATATTTTGACTCTAAGGAAGAATCATTTTTTTCAACGGTCTAAATGCTTGGAAGGGGAGGTGGCAAAAGTGTATTGAACTTGATGGTGATTATGTAGAAAAATAAAAATATAACTGATTTAGTATGTGTTTATTTTCTTGGTTAGGCCGAGTACTTTTCAATCCACCCTCGTAAGATCGAATGCCTCGCTTTTAGTGAAAAGCGTCTCCGGTTCTCTACTCTCACCACAAGGCGAAACGCAGCAATATTAAGCTGCTTTTCCCCACTGGTACTCCGTGAGAGCGTGTCCTTCCCAGGTCGACCCAACCGATTCATGCTATAACCATGATATAGCTGCAGCGTGGCTCTACCACCTATAAAATGTATATATGTAGAGCATAAGGTTTTTCTGGCATTTTCCAAAGTTGCTTCTTACAACACCTTGGGATGAAATAGAGTAATGGATTCTCTTACGTTGACACCACTCGGCTTCGTCTATTTTACTAGGTTAGAACTATTTCTGGTACATAAATACAAACAAGCCATGCAGCACAGATCCAAAATGGCTGCAGGTTGTCAAGCACACCATCTTAGTGCTAAGGGCGGGTAACCACTATCCTTTGTATGAAGTGGTCTCTGGTGTTCAGCTGCTGCAGTAGTCACTTAATTTGAAATTACTTGACGTTTTATTAGACAACTACTATATGTAATTTATTAGCGACTGCTGACTCATTCTCTCATCACGAGATCTCTAAAATTACGTGCCCGGTTAACTTGACATTTGGACGTAGACACCCACTAAGAAAAGATTATGGAAAATTCAACATATAAGGGAGTGAAATAAAGTTTCGGAGGTTTTAATATAATATATTGTGTAATATATGCGTTTATTATATATCTCTTGAATAAAAAATATTGAAATAATAAATAAATGTCATGTTTAATTAAATAATTTTTCCTAATGATATATATCTGGGACAAACAGTCCGACTAGGTAAGTCCAACTCAATCGAGGGATTCAAATCGGCTGGGTGGCGTTCAGGAAAATATGACACATCTTCTCGTCAGGTATACCACAGAATCTGAAAACTAGTTTGTACAATCAGTGCGTGGTGCCAGTGATGACTTACGGATCTGAGACGTGGTCCTTCACTGCTGGCCGTACGAGGAAGCTCAAGGTCGCTCAGCGAGCTAAGGAGAGGTTTATGCTCGGGGTTTTTCTGCGTGATAAACTTAGAAATTAGGATATTCGAAGCAGAACCGGAGTGACCGCCCAACTGATTAATAAGCTGAAGTGGCAATGGGCCAGCCATATAGCTCGAAGAACCGACAACCAATGGGGAAAAAAGGTTCTCGAGTGGCAGCCTCGTACCGGTAGGCGTAGTGTAGGGCGACCCTCCACTAGATGAAGTGACGACCTGGTAAGACATGCAGGAAGTCGATGGATGCAGGTGACTCTGGACCGTGCTTTGTGGCATTCCTTGGGGGAGGCCTATGTTCAGCAGTGTGCTTGAGAAGGGCTGTAATGATGATGATGAATGATATTTAGTAGATCAATACTACTATACTATACTATTGATATTATTATTGTTTTATTCACATTTTATTGCTAAATGTTTTTTTTATCCTTTCGTGTTCACCATTATATTTAAATAAGCCCGGGTTTGACTGGGGGAGAATACCAAAAAGCATTCATTCCGCTCTTTGTAACCCGTTTATTTAAGTTGATAAAAAATAATAATAAGCCGTCCATATCAGTAAAGCATGTAGCTTGTTCTATATTATATACATTAGTTTAAATGGAAATAAAACGAGAAAGGCATTTGGTATGAGTACGATGCAAGAACAAAAGCAGGACAATTCTGTCTCTGTAGTCATTAGTAACTTAAATTTTCGCTTCTGTAATTTTTATTTTACGCTTGATTACTTTGTTTGATGTGTAATTTAGGCATTATTCCATAATTTTCTATAAATGTTATAAATTGATACTTTTAATAGTTATTACTCTGCGTGTTTGCTGTGTGTGTTAATAATATAATCTTTTTTATATTTAATTTAAAAATTAAAACAGCCGTGCAGTCATCAATGGCATTGTATTAATCAAAGAACTAGGTACGTAGTAATTTTAGATCGTAATAGTAGCGGTAGCGTCGAGAAAATGGGTTACATAATAACTCAGTTCCTGGGTTTTTTTGTGTATATAAACTTGTTAATGGACGGCAGTTAACACTTACAATCAGGCGAGCTGGAAGCCCTTTTGCCCCTCTTCTATGAGAAAACACTTTGAAAAGTCTTTCATTCCGTTGAAATTTGTTGGGATGCTACGATTCCCCCAGCAGAGGTAGGTTGACTGTCAAATAAAAAGTGCTGAAGTTTTTGTAGTTGTTCTATAAACTATTAGTTATTGTAGCCCTACTACGATCATCGTAGCCATACTACGATGAATAATCGAATACAGTACTAGAGTAAGTATCAAATTGTAGTAAGGGGTAAGAAAAGTGCGAGGAACCACTTACGGAACCTTGGACCAGATCCACTGCTAAGTCTTTTCTTTTTTAATAAGGGGCAAGGAAGGATTGTGCTTCCGAGCGTAGGTTTCACATGACTTACTGGCCCCCGCATTTTGCGCTCAGGAGGGGGCAGGGGTCCGTTGCACTATAATGATGGTGGGAGGCCGCTGATGTATCTGAAAGTAATCTCGTACGCCCTGCCAATATGCAGTGAAGGTGGAATATCATCACTCTAATTAAAAAAAGTCAATTGACAGATCCATCTCTGGGAAATGTTCTGAAGATTACGATTTATGGCACCTCATCTTCTAGTCGCGTATTTCTCACGCCGTATGAAAAAGTTCAAGGTCGCTTATAGAGCTATAACACTAAGCGTAGCAGTCTATGTTTAGTGTTTCTCTGCGTGATAGACTTCGAAACTGGGATATCCACATAAGAACAGAGTAACAACGAAAAGTCCAACAGATCATTAAGTTAAAGTGCCAATGGACTGGTCATGTAGCTCGAAGAACTTACTATCGATAGGAAAAAAAGTTTCTCGAGTGGCAGACTCCTGCCAGTAAGCGAAATGTAGGGCGATCTCTCACTAGATGTAGTAACGACCTGGTAAGGATGCAGGAAGTTGATGAAAAGAATGCCGCAAAACATGGTCTGAAATACCTGTGGTTCAGACCATGTTTTGCGGCAACCATATCTTTTTGAAAGTTCTTTGTTAAGCAGTGGACTTGAGGCTGGCTGTAATGATTATCATTATGATGATACGATGTTTTCAGAGGTGATAGTGAATATGTAACTTTCTTTATTACAAGTTGGCTGCAGGAAGGTCCATGGAATGTAAAGGCTATTTATTGACTGCTAGTTTGTTAATTACTTAAGTTTTATTGTACATGCCTGCCTCGTTGGTCTGATGCTTGTAAACGCGATTGCTGATGACAAGATCGGTTTTCAAATTCCGGGTCGGGCCAAAATCAGTTATTGTGTTTTTATGGCAAGAAATTATTTAGCAGCCGGAGTTAGTAAGTCAGCGGTATTTCATCTCCACGCCTAGGTAAGTGTGTAAAACAATGGGTTATGCGCTTGATTTCTGTTCGGTCATGTCGGCAAATCGTCACACCGGACTATGAGATTGAGGAAATAGAAAGTGCATTTTTGTTTGCGCATACACATGGGTACTATATATTTTGTCCTATATAGAAGTATAGGCTCCGTTGAGATTGGACTAAAACACAGTCTGGTGTATATTATTTAAGAAAAATAATAGTGTTTATTCTATAGAAAATCCAACAAAAATCGATAAAACAGATTAATGTTATATACTATTCCGGGTGGCAAATAATTGTTTCAGAACAAGCAATATCTAACTACTTGAGGAGCACAAAGTTCTGGCGGCTGTAAAATATAAGCTAATATTTGAAGGAAACAGAAGTAATTGGTTTTCTGGTTCCAGTTATTATTGTGAATGTGATTACTTGTCCACGAAATACCGACCCTTCACTGAGATTATTGCAAAGGCGGATGTAAGATACGAAAAGGGTATGCCGGGTGGCTTACAAGTTTGCGATTATATTTGAGAGAAGGCAATGTGACCTTTAAAAACTAGAAGATTTATTTTTCATCAGCTTGCTATATTTCGCTGCTGTAAATGGGCATATCTCTACCGCTGTAAAGAGGATTTATATTATATTATACTTTTAACAATATAAATTATCTCTTAAACTACAAATACATTTTATTAAATTTTATTTTATATTTATTGACTATTTTCAATTAGTAGTTTTGCAAATATTGACGCAACTATTATAGCAGTGGTGAGTGCTATGCTTTGAATTTAAAGAAACAAACGTGCGCAAATGCCTTCAAAGACATTCAATACTTCCTTCGAAGACATGACGTGGAATGGGACCGAGCAGTGGGGTGTTACACCAATGGATTTAGAAGTGTTCTATAGACCTGATGTAGCGATAATCGTGTTGTACGTGGCAGTGCTGACGGCGTCACTCTCTGCGAACACCTTGCTGATTTTCATCGTCATAAAATTCCAGTATATGAGAAGGTAAGTGGTTTACTTTCAATAAAAATGTAATAACAGTTTGTTCTTGGAGACGTTATACGTGTAAATTGATACAAATTGTCTTTTGGTAAAAGATAATCAATCACTTAATTTCATTCCGTAGGTTTCGTAAGAGGTGATATGGAATTTTCGTGTGTTGTCACTTTGCTCGGTATTTTTCGCTCGGTTTTTTTTTAATTCGTGTGTTTTGGAAATTATATTTAGATACAAATTACATACTGATGAAATACGAATAATATTTTTTGATCTTAGCGACATAATAAAAAAAACTGAACTGGTTATTTGAATAATAAATCATGAGTGCAATTAGTTTAATTTAAATTTTTGTGTTTTTAAAAATACTAAAAAAAGGCTCGAAAAAATAGATTTTCTCAAAAAAGAATGGAACTTGAAAAAAAATTTATAAAAGTCCGTCGGTCGGTCTGGGCTCGAACCATGGTATTAAGAATTTAGGACCGCCCGGTCTACCAGTTAAGCTATTTGTAATCATTAACAAACCGTCAAAATTTACCTTCTTATTCTAACGATATTGTAGCAGTTTTTCATTGCCTAAAACACGGACAAAAAGACATTTTCTAAAAATAAATCTTAGCTAGATCGATTTATTGCCCTCGAAACTCCCTGCACACAAAATTTTATGAAAATCGTTGGAGCCGTTTCCGAGATTCCGATTATATATATATATACATATATACAAGAATTGCTCGTTTAAAGGTATAGGATAATAACCGACTTTAGAAACCAAAAAATAATAAAATAATTTCCACGTAGTAACTTCTACAGTTGGGGTTTTAACTTTTCGATACCCTATTTCTTAGCATAGATAACATAAGCTATTACGTAGAAATTATTTTATTATTTTTAGTTAGTTAAGAGACAGAGGTAAGGTACAGTACGCGAGTAAATTGGGTTCGATCCCCGCCGTCACAATTAAAAAAAAATGTGTAAAGCATTATTTTACAGGTCTCGGGAATTAAACAACATCCATATTATTTCACGAAGTTTATATATGTATTGCTACAGACTTTTAATTGTAATTACAAAGAAAATAAGTCAAAAATTACTGTATGCTGCTATAGCCGGACACCAACAAACTCATTTTGTCTCTATTCTAAAAAAGTTCTTTGTCGGACACTTTTTGTATGTTTCTTATACCTTATTAAATAGGAATTCTTATGGAAGTTTGTTTTACGTGTAATTTTATGTAATTTAAAAATTACGTTAAAATATAAAGGAAAAAGAATATTATGTATCAGCATAATATTCCTTTTCCTTTATATTTTAAATTTTTTTCCATAATAGTTTCGAACGGGTATGCAGGCAGGTAGAGCTAAGTTAGGTCACGTAGAGCTGGGTTAGTTTAGGAGTTTTAGTAAGTCCACCGTGATATCATATTATGCAAATCACGCGGAATATATCGTATACAACGTGGGGCCTACAATGGCGACTTTAATTTAACACACATATACGTTTTCACACTTTCATTTCATGACGAAATTATATTGCCATTAAACGACATTATTTAGGGATATATTTAAAATTTTAGAAAATAGCATGTTAGAGCAACCTGTACTTAAAGAACTGTCGCGCAGTGGTCATTTGCCGGGTTCACGGATCATAACATTGCATCATCGAAATTAAAACGAATAAGCAATACTATGGAAGGAAAGAAGATTTGTCGGCGAGCGGCCGGCGCAGGAGACACCTGCTCCTCTCCCGCACCCCGCCACACTGATATCGAAATATTTTTATAGTACTAGCTGAACCCGTGTCCTTGACACACTTGTTCATAGCAGTGCGCATAATTAGGTCGACTAATATTTTGGTGAATAATTCCGCGAAAAGACGCTTACCTATTGTTTTATTTATTAATTTTTGTGTAATTAGGTTATGGTACTGCGATAAAAACGCTTTGTTTTGGTTTTTTTCCAATTTAGTTGGTACATTTACATCTCTTGCGATACGGACGCTTTTATTTGTGTTATTAGTGCTTGTGTAAACCTGTGATCGTGATGGCAAATACACATCCGAACTACACAGCAGCTGAATATGCGGACATGATCCTAATTTACGGAGAATGTCATCAAAATGCCGCCCTTGCGATTAGAACATATCGCGAGAGATATGGCGATACAAGACAATGCCCTACTCATTCTCGCACTATTGTAGGAGCTCTTCAGCGCATCCGCGAAAACCGACCAGTGGATCCTAGGTATCAACGCCCTGATCGACCGCCTACACGACAATACCCAATCCATTTAACTGAAAATGTGATACAACACTTCGAAGAACAACCCAAAACTAGCCTTCGCCAGAGTGCTAGGCATTTTCAAGTCCATCACAGAACCGTCCATAGGATATTAAAGCGCGAAAAGTGGCACCCATTCAAGTTTAGAAAAGTACATACTCTGCTATCGCGTGATAAAATAATAAGAGTTAATTATTGTCAGTGGTTACTGAGAAAAATTGAAGAGGACAGTGACTTTCTTTCTCAAATTTGTTGGACTGATGAAAGCACGTTCACCAGAAACGGCATGTGGAACCAGCACAATCTGCACCACTGGGCACCTAAAAACCAAAATCCGCGCGTTTGGCGGGAGTCAGCCCATCAGTACAGATTTTCGGTAAATGTTTGGGCAGCTATTCATGGTGACAACATCATCGGACCCGTATTCATTGATGGGGCTTTGAACGGCGAAAGGTTTGTTAATCTATTAAACAATACGGTGTCAGAATACACAAACAACCTAAACGTCCATCGATACCAACGAATGTGGTATCAATTAGATGGCGCGCCTGCACACTCTGTAACAACAGCAGTGGCTAAATGACACGTTTGGTGCACAATGGATTGGTAGATTTGGACCTCGTAGGTGGCCAGCAAGATCGCCAGACCTCACGCCACTCGATTTTTTTTTCTGGGGGTGCATCAAAAACGATGTATACGCGGAGAACGTGGATTCGGTGGAACAATTACGCCATCGAATAATAAATGCGTTTGAAAAATTGAAGGAAATGGCTATAAGTGACAATTTATTATCAAATGTGCGAGAAAACATGAAACGCCGTTTAGTTCTTTGTATCTGCCAACAAGGTGGCCTTATTGAAAACAAGAAAATTTAAAATAAAGACAAATTAAAGCAGTGATTAGTGATAACAGTTAACAAATAGTAACACGAGAGTGTGATATGATACGTGTTTGACTAAGCATCTCCGCTGTAGGTACCACTTAGGACGCGCGCCGCTACGCCGGTAAGTTTCTTTGATAAACAAAACACTTTGCGCGGTTGCCAGCCCGCTAAACGCTGCGTTGCCGCTCCGAGTTAACGTAAACCAACTAGGTAAGTATTTTCATGAATGAATTTTTGCAAGGATGATTCCAATTTTAGTTACTTTTTTAATATTTAGTTTGTTTGAAAAAAATAATTTTTCAATTTACGAGTAATTTTAACTTTTTAAAATGAATATGATTAATGGTCACTAGCCCTACCCGTGTATTAAATTAAAGTCGCCATTGTAGCCATACGTTGTAGAAACCTGCATGTTTGAGAAATTAATCGCCCCAGGGCAGTGCAGCAGACTAATTGCGGACTAGTTGTCTAAATGTCAGATCAGGACGCCAGCGAAATTATATAAAAAATGGTATGTTACTAGTTTTAGTAGTAAAAAATAATATTAAAACACATCTAAATTAATTTGAATTGCGATATATAGAGATAAGGTAAGAATATTTAAGTTATTTTATTAAAACACAAAAATTTAAAAAATAATTTAAACTTCACATTTTATAGTCTGTTGCGAATGTGCGTGAATGCGATTTAAGTCAACTATTACAATCGAATTAAGTAAATAACTTCAAGTCTACGAGTAGTTACTTGGACCAAGTGTTGAAGTAAGATAATATAATATCTTTGATAACATTCTTGAAGGTGACGTAGGTCAACAACTTACTTACTTAATGATTTCTTAAATTTACGCGAACACTACACATTGAATAAAACGGTCAGTCCCCCCCGTGACCATGGTTGCTGTAAAGCACCCGAAACGTCGGAAATTAAAAATAAGTAAAAGTAGTGAAATAAACGCGATAAAATCCGTAAATTTAGTTTTATTCAAACTTACATACTTACTTACTTACATATCTTCACGCACAATCCCTAACGGGATAGCCAGAGAGAACAGATCGCCAAGTGTCACGATCCTTACATACCTCTTTCGCTTCTTTCAGGTTCATTAACTTCTTCATACATGCACGTCTAGGTATCCGAGTACTCTTGACCCTCCCCTCTTCGAGCAATTTGCTCACATGGTCTTCGAAAGTTAGCCTCGGTCTACCTCGACACCTTTAAATATTTACTTTCGCTCTATATATTTTCTTCAGCATTCGGTCTTCACTCATTCATTTAACGTGCCCAAACCATTGGAGTACGCCCCTATCAATTTTTGTGATAAGGTCATCTTTCAATCCTGCCATATTGCGAATCTCTTCGTTTCGCTTTCGGTCGGCTATGGTAACGCCACACATTTTACGAAGAGATCGCATCTCCACTGCCCAGGTTTCGCTGCCATACAACAAAGTCGGTACCAACACTGCGTTATGTATTGCAAGGCGTGCACTCTTCACCACGCCCTGCCTTTTGACTAATGCATTCAGGGCACCATTGACTTTGTTTCCGGCAGCGACATGCCTATCCACATCTAAATCACATCTTCCATCCCGGCTGAAAGCACTCCCCAAGTATATAATTTCATTAACCTGTTCTAGACATTCCTGATTTACCCATATTTCACATTTCGTTCTCTCTTCGTCCTTTTCAAATACCAGAACCTTAGTTTTATTAGCATTCAAACGGAGACCTTTAATTTCACATTTCTCTTATATACACGTGACTAATGCCTGCAGTTCTGCTTCTGATGGTGCAATAAGCACTGCATCATCAGCATACAGCAGACAATTTACTTGAATGTCACCCCATTTCACACCCAAACAGCTATTTTTCAGCTTCTGTAAACAGATGTCGAGATACTGTATGAACAGTCAGGAAGACATGACACAACCCTGTTTTACGCCCGCTTGGACGCTAAACATGGGTGACAGGTCATGTCCTACCCTCACACAGGCTTTGCAGTCATAGTAAAGTGACTGCACAGCCCTTAACAATCGACCATCCTCATTATATCCCGGCAACGGTTCCCACATTTTCTTCCTTATAACCTTATCAAATGCTTTCTCCAGATCCACAAAAACACAGAAAATCCTCTGGTTAACACTCAGAAGCTTCTCCGTGATCATGCGGAGAGAAAACATTTGATCCGTGCATCCTCTTCCAGGTCTAAATCCGCATTGTGCCTCCCATAAGAATCTTTCCGATTTCTCTTGCATCCTACGTGTCAAAACCTTCGAGTAAACTTTACTTGCTAAACTGGTCAAGCTGATCGCCCGATAGCACCCGCAGTCAAAATGTGAACCTTTACCTTTATATAAAGGCACAATGACCGCGGATCGCCAATCATCCGGGACATCTCCCGTCTGCCAGCACAAATTGCACAACAGATGAAAGCTGTCCCAGACGCGAGGCCCACCGTACTTGACCATTTCAGCAGTAACTCTGTCTTGTCCCGCAGCCTTACCACATTTTAAACTTCGAATCGCACGTTCAATCTCTTTCATGCTGATGACCTCAGTGTCATCGAGGTCCGTGTCCGGCGTGCCAGTCACGGCGTCACCCCCGAATCCTTCACTAAGATCATGACACGCATACATTTCTCTATAAAATTCACTCCATCGCTGCATGACGTCCGATTTTTCTGAGAGGACGTCATTGGTTCTCGAAAGCACTTTGTTCATTCTTAAGGCTGTTGCACCACTCCGGGACCTTCCAACCTCTTTCCAGAAGAGTTTGGTGTTTTCCTTAAAGTTGTGCGACAACCTCTCGTCCGCTTCTATTCTACACCTTTCACGTACTTCCTCAATCAATGTTTTCGGATGAACTTTCTGCAGCTTATATCTTTGTTTCATCTTCTCTCTCATATGCTTATCGTTACTAGAGGCCAAGTAGTCTAACCACGCTTTTTTCTTCTTTTTTACAGCTTCTCTCACTTCATCATTCCACCATGCATCTCTTCTTTTACTACTACCTCTTTTTGTCGTTCCACATACTTCTTCCGCTGCACTTACCATTCCATCCCCATTGTTCTGCCATGTTCTCTCCACACATTCTTTCCTGCCATCGATGGTGTCAAGCTTTTCGGCTACCCTCGTGTGATATTTGTCCCTAGAATCCGCTTCCTGAAGCTTCCAGCTTCGGATGCGACAGACCGACTGTGGTTCTGTTACTGCCGTCCGGTAGCGCCAACCCGCGAACAAACCCCTTAATCTAGTAATGACTAGATAATGATACGTTCCCAGGTCAGCACCCCTGAACACTCGTGTATCCATCACCTGTTTTCGCAGTCGGTCATTCACCAGGAACAAATCAATCATACTTCTCTCATTCTTTCTTTCTCTAGTATACATATGGATTTTCCTGTGATTAAACATAGTGTTTGTCACAAGAAGACCCATTTTCCTTGCATACAGCCAGTATAAGCTTGCCAGCATCATTAACCCTTTTATCGCCAAACTTTCCAAGCACCGACTCGTATCCTGGTCGAGCGATACCTACCCATCCATTCAAATCACCACATACAACAGTTCTTTCGTTTACCTGAACCAAATCTAGAACTACTCTTACATTCTCCCAAAACTCCTCCAGCTCAGCCGTGGACGACGAAGCTACCGGCGCATAAACAGCCAAAAGGAATAACTTCGTCAGTCCCAGTTTAAAGCGAACCCAGAGAAGTCTTGAGTTCACAACCTTGTATTCAGTCATAAGATCGACTAACCGGGACGACAACAGCACCCCCACTCCCTGGCAGGCGTTCTCGCTTTCCGGGACTTCGGACCATATAGCTAACGTCCCGCTAGGGAGCTCTTCAGTACCACTGCCTTTCCGTTTGGTCTCCGACATACACACGACATCTAATTCTCTTTCTTTCATTATTTCGATCAACTCATTCGTCTTATCTCTCATGCCTCCTCTAACATTCCACGTGCCAACTCTGCACTCCGTCCTCCACCTTCCGCCGTGTCGGGCTGTGCGTGACGGGTGGCGGTCCCCATCGCCGCTTTGCGTGCTGCATTCCACACCAACGGGGACGAGCTGGTGTGCGTCGCCTTGGGGGGACGCCCTAACCCTCGTTTGCATGGGTGCGCAGCTGTGTAGAATTGCAGCCCTAAAAAGGGCTGGCAGGGGTCGCGACGAGCACGCTTCTACAATGACCCCCAAACTCACAACTTATAGCTTGTTTTTGATATTGAGAATCACACTAATTACTGTTTTCAAAATAAGTACCTTCAATAATTAATTAATGGAATGGCGTATGATGGAGCTACACTGCAGTTACGTAATGTTGTAGCACGAATAGATGGACTCGAACGGGAAAGAACCTGGCTCTCACAAAATACCGGCTTGAAATAGCAGATTAATGCTGCTGTGTTTCGTATTGTAGTGAGAGAGAAGAATGTTTTAGCTTCTAGTGAAAAGAGTCTCCTCTTTCCTCATCGCATTTAGAATTCTGGTTCAGAATCAGGGATTACTTAATCATTACAGTCGTACAGTCAGTATTAAAAATAAAAGGTTATAAGTAATAATAGTCATGTCTATGTTACTATAAAATATATCCATATCTATGGAGCACGCCCTACTACAAAAATCTCACTTATTTTCTACATAGAATGAGTCTGCTAGCTTAGCCAGCATGACAGCCTCCAACACATTCCATCAAAATATGTTGAACATTTTCAACTATTCCGCATACGTTGCATTTTGGTGTTGCACTTTTTCATTAAAATAGCAAATTTGTTATCAAACTAGTGAATATGTCCTGAACGTAATCCCATACGCAACTCCCTGTTTTGCTAACAAGTCAACAGTTTCATTTCGTTTTATCTGTATATGAGATGGCAACCATTGAATAATAAACTTTTATTTTGCGATTCCAATTTTAAGATTGATTTTATCATATCATACGCAATCGGTTCACCTCTTACATGAGAGGCACAACGAGCCAAATGCTAAATGTACGGAAATTTTAGAATCAGTTAAAATGACAAATTGGACAAAAGATATTGAATCAAAATATGATAAAGCTCCAGATAAACCAATCAATTCAATATGCATTATTGGAATATCGGAATCAATCTTAAATTTTATACTGCATTCAGAGTACAGAACCAAAAAAGCTGCACCGCCTCTGGTTTTGTCCTTAGATCCATCTGTGGAAACTTTCTACCAGTATTAATATTCTTGCTCTAAAAAGTGTACAGATATTTTTAAGATGCTGGTTGCTGTATGAATGTTTGTAGAGTCTCGTATGACTTGGTGCAAATTAATATTGCTGACCCAAGTTGGTTGTGTGTAAAGGTTGTGAACTCAAGACTTCTCTGGGTTCGCTTCAAAATGGGACTGACGAAGTTATTCCTTTTGGCTGTTTATGCGCCGGTAGCTTCGTCGTCCAGGGCTGAGCTGGAGGACTTTTGGGAGAATGTAAGAGAAGTTCTAGATTTGGTTAAGGGAAACGAAAGAACTGTTGTATGTGGTGATTTGAATCGAGCGATGCCTACCCAAGGCATCGCTCGACCAGGATACGA
Source organism: Parnassius smintheus behrii (assembly GCA_036936625.1). Classification (NCBI taxonomy): domain Eukaryota; kingdom Metazoa; phylum Arthropoda; class Insecta; order Lepidoptera; family Papilionidae; genus Parnassius; species Parnassius smintheus. The sequence goes on from JAUPFT010000007.1 coordinate 53,591,384, forward strand.
GTCGATGCTTGGAAAGTTTGGAGATAAAAGGGTTAATGATGCTGGCAAGCTTATACTGGCTGTATGCAAGGAAAAGGGTCTTCTTGTGACAAACACTATGTTTAATCACAGGAAGATCCATATGTACACTAGAGAAAGAAAGAATGAGAGAAGTATGATTGATTTGTTCCTGGTGGATGACCGACTGCGAAAACAGGTGATGGATACACGAGTGTTCAGGGGTGCTGAACTGGGAACGGATCATTATCTAGTAATTACTAGATTTAGGGGTTTGTTCGCGGGTTGGCGCCACCGGACGGCAGTAACAGAACCACAGTCGGTCTGTCGCATCCGAAGCTGGAAGCTTCAGGAAGCGGATACTAGGGACAAATATCACACGAGGGTAGCCGAAAAGCTTGACACCATCGATGGCAGGAAAGAATGTGTGGAGAGAATATGGCAGAACCTTAGGGATGGAATGGTAAGTGCAGCGGAAGAAGTATGTGGTACGACAAAAAGAGGTAGTAGTAAAAGAAGAGATGCATGGTGGAATGACGAAGTGAAAGAAGCTGTAAAAAAGAAGAAAAAAGCATGGTTAGACTACTTAGCCTCTAGTAACGATGAGCATATGAGAGAGAAGATGAAAGAAAGATATAAGCTGCAGAAAGTTCATGCGAAAACATTGATTGAGGAAGTACGTGAAAGGTGTAGAATAGAAGCGGACGAGAGGTTGTCGCACAACTTTAGGGAAAACTCCAAACTCTTCTGGAAAGAGGTTGGAAGGTCCCGGAGTGGTGCGACAGCTTTAAGAATGAACAAAGTGCTTTCGAGAACCAATGACGTCCTCTCAGAAAAATCGGACGTCATGCAGCGATGGAGTGAATTTTATAGAGAAATGTATGCGTGTCATGATCTTAGTGAAGGATCCGGGGGTGACGCCGTGACTGGCACGCCAGACACGGACCTCGATGACACTGAGGTCATCAGCATGAAAGAGATTGAACGTGCGATTCGAAGTTTGAAATGTGGTAAGGCTGCGGGACTAGACAGAGTTACTGCTGAAATGGTCAAGTACGGTGGGCCTCGCGTCTGGGACAGCTTTCATCTGCTGTGCAATTTGTGCTGGCGGACGGGAGATGCCCCGGATGATTGGCGATCCGCGGTCATTGTGCCTTTATATAAAGGTAAAGGTTCACATTTTGACTGCGCGAGCTATCGGGCGATCAGCTTGACCAGTTTAGCAAGTAAAGTTTATTCGAAGGTTTTGACACGCAGGATGCAAGAGAAATCGGAAAGATTCTTATGGGAGGCACAATGCGGATTTAGACCTGGAAGAGGATGCACGGATCAAATGTTTTCTCTCCGCATGATCACGGAGAAGCTTCTGAGTGTTAACCAGAGGATTTTCTGTGCTTTTGTGGATCTGGAGAAAGCATTTGATAAGGTTATAAGGAAGAAAATGTGGGAACTGTTGCCGGGATATGGTGTGGATGGTCGATTGTTAAGGGCTGTGCAGTCACTCTACTATGACTGTAAAGCCTGTGTGCGGGTAGGGCATGACCTGTCACCCATGTTTAGCGTCCAAGCGGGCGTAAAACAGGGTTGTGTCATGTCTTCCTGGCTGTTCATACTGTATCTCGACAGCTGTTTACAGAAGCTGAAAGATAGCTGTTTGGGTGTGAAATTGGGTGACATAAAAGTTAATTGTCTGCTGTATGCTGATGATGCAGTGCTTATTGCACCATCAGAAGCAGAACTGCAGGCATTAGTCACGTGTATATAAGAGAAATGTGAAATTAAAGGTCTCCGTTTGAATGCTAATAAAACTAAGGTTCTGGTATTTGAAAAGGACGAAGAGAGAACGAAATGTGAAATATGGGTAAATCAGGAATGTCTAGAACAGGTAAATGAAATTGTATACTTGGGGAGTGCTTTCAGCCGGGATGGAAGATGTGATTTAGATGTGGATAGGCGTGTCGCTGCCGGAAACAAAGTCAATGGTGCCCTGAATGCATTAATAAAAAGGCAAGGCGTGGTGAAGAGTGCACGCCTTGCAATACATAACGCAGTGTTGGTACCGACTTTGTTATATGGCAGCGAAACCTGGGTATGCCAGAAGAAGCATAAAAGCAAGTTGAATGCAGTGGAGATGCGATCTCTTCGTAAAATGTGTGGCGTTACCATAGCCGACCGAAAGCGAAACGAAGAGATTCGCAATATGGCAGGATTGAAAGATGACCTTATCACAAAAATTGATAGGGGCGTACTCCAATGGTTTGGACACGTTGAACGAATGAGTGAAGACCGAATGGTGAAGAAAATATATAGAGCGAAAGTAAATATTAAAAGGTGTCGAGGTAGACCGAGACTAACTTTCGAAGACCATGTGAGCAAATTGCTCGAAGAGGGGAGGGTCAAGAGTACTCGGATACCTAGACGTGCATGTATGAAGAAGTTAATGAACCTGAAAGAAGCGAAAGAGGTATGTAAGGATCGTGACACTTGGCGATCTGTTCTCTCTGGCTACCCCGTTAGGGATTGTGCGTGACGATAAGTAAGTAGTAAGTAAGTAAGTATCAAGTGAAAACATTTCAAGTTTGTCAGTTCTATGTAGCGATATTGATTCAAAAGAGTTTTTAATATTAATAAGCGATAGAATATTCTTATAGTGCAAGTAACGAGAATGTCTGAGCATAGTTAAATTCCGTACAACTGGTGAGAAATTTTTTACGAAATTGAAGTGGTGGGAGACATCTCATTTTTCGTAGCATGGATTATAGGGTACTTCTTATAAAATTACCAAAAACATGTAAAGCTTGGTTTTGTAACCTGTCCAACTTCTGCCAATTTGTTTTAAAACTATTATCATAAAGGAAGCTAGCGTAATCAATTCTACTTCGAATATTAAAAATATACAATGGTCTGATATATTTTTGATGTTGGTAGAGCTTATGGATGCTAATTTAAGTCCGGAACGAAGAGTTACAAATATAGTAGGGCCATAGGTTCCTGGGTTCGAATCCGGACCGAATGAACACAAAATGGTGGGGTAAATAGCTTGCGCTTTCAAATCCAGAATGAAGGATCACAAAAATGGTTGAGCCACAGGGTCCCGGTCGATTCTGGGAATAATGACCCCAAAATTATTGTTTGCGAGAATAACCAAAGTGGACTTGTATAATATGCGTCGTTGGTTATAACCAAAACTAAATAGCGAACGTGGCACGTGGCGGGTTTTGGACAATATACTTATATAACCTAATTTAATATACCGATTGGGCGAACAAATGGCACCACCGATATAACCCTCTCCCACCTTAGGCCCGTGTGGGAAGGCAGCGAATGTGAAAGGAGACTGTATCGGCAAAATTTAACTTAATAAATAAAATGCGGGGGTATTCTTTTTCTGCACAACCAGATGTATACCTCACCCTCGACCAGACAAGACTTTGAACAGTGTTAAATGATATAATGTTAACAGACAATCTATGCGTTAACTTATTAATATGGTTTCCCCATCTAAGAGAATAGTTCAGCCACAAACTTAAATACTTGATTTAATTAACCACTGGCGAAGATTGATTATTAATTTTAAAATTTACCCAATTTCTAAATTGGCCCTTTTTGAATATATAAAATTTACTTACAGTTGTAGAGATAATAAACCCAAACTACTCAACAAACTGTCACAATACTGACAAGCAATTTGGATTTCTCCAATCGCAGAGCTATTTTTCATTGAGTATAGCACAAAATCTAAATACTAATAGGAGCTGCGTTCTAAAGCAGAGAGAACGAAGGATCACCTTGCGCTAGTCCTCGTTCTATTATTCTATCATAACATGATCGAGATTTACGAAAACCTACTAATTTTCCAAAAACCATTCCTATCTTTTATTCAGTATACAATCAAAAATTTTACATGGACAAGATATTAATGCGATCGGGCGGAATGAAGTACGCGAGTTGGAATTACTGCCTAACTTAGGGATAGCAATTATGGTAATTTGGCGCCATTGTAGCGAAATAAATTCATAAATCAAAGATCAGTTGTATAAACGTATAGTCACAGAGTAGAATAAGCTACCGGAGAGCGTAATCTCATCCCAAAATGTGAACCAATTCAAAAATAGATTAGATAATCGTTTTCTGAACTGCAATAGGAGTAATTTGTGGGTTTAAATGGGATACAAGCATTATCGGTTGTCGTAACTGCCTTCTTGCTAATGTATACTCGTTATAATTTTACTAACAGGTTTTTGCCAACCAACGAAAGGTGCTTAATCACGAAACATTATATCTGGTCATAACCTGGTACAGTATCGTTCTTTTTAATAGAATTCTCATGTTCATGGATAGCGATTGCCGATTTCAAATCGATATTAATTAAGTTAGTTAAATAAAGGTTGAGACGGGCATGTATAGTCAGGTCAGATCATTGAGTAATTTTTTGGTTTTGTCTCTACTTATACCATCATGAGGGCCTTTATAACGATGTCCTTAAATCTATTTCATTTTACGTCACATCTAATGATAAAAAGGTCTCATCAAAAGAGTTACACAAATCTTGCTATGATTTATATTTCGTAATTCGAATGACCATTTTTGTGTCACGTACTTTCGCTTGCAGAATTGTTAAATTTTCAGGGTATGGATTTTTTCTCAGATTAGCCAATGTACGCCGGCGTTCTGCTACGGCTTTGGATATTTGAGCATTCCAGTAAGGGTTTGAGAACAAACTTATTAACTACATGTTGAGGAATATTTTTGTAAGGAATATATCCACTAGCTGCTATTTGCAAGGTAACTTCAAATAAGTCATAAAATTCTTGATGTATTGCGGGAATGCTAAATTCGATAAATGAGTTTTCTATGTGTGACATATAAGACGTTTTTAAAAACCCCATTCTTTTTAAATTCTCTATTAATGTTTAAATTGATCGATAACTTCCTTATGCGATTATCGCTACCAAGAGTTTCGTTTGTAACTTGCCAAGAAAATAAAGTAGCCAATTCTGAAGAAATAAAAGAGAAATCAGGAGCAGATAACTGTAACGACCCATTTACGAGCCGCATCCTGTTAGGTTCTCCATTATTCAAACAAATGTAGTTATGATCTAACAAGTAGTTAAATATTTGGAAACTTCTTCGATCCGTTTTGTAAGAACAATTGATGTAAAATTGCCTAGTATTAAGAATTTTTACTGGCAAGAGAAAACACACATCATTATCATTTTCGGTCATATAAATCGTTGATGGACAGTGTACAGACACAATAATTTCAGTATGCCGACAATTAAGAATTTTAATGTTTATTATTTCAATACCTAGGGCTGTGTTATTATTTCATTACTGCCCATTAGGGCAGTGAAAAGAATATTAAACTGTTTTAACTGACCTATGTGCTAAGATTGGGAACCCTTCATACGAATATGATCCATCTAGTACATTTGTATTATTTTTTATATTAAAATATATATCTGGCTTGATACAGGTTTCACTAAGCACGGTTGTACCTTGTATAAGAAGCGCCTCAAATGACAAGGACTTAGGGAGAAAGCTTTAAAAATTCCACTGAACAATATAAAAATTCATATTAATATTGCTGAAATTGATATTCATGGTCAAAAATGAAAATGAAATAAATGTTTATCTACAGCTAAGGTGGTGCAGATTATAATATACAATATATGGTAATGAAATGAAAGTACAATAGTCTTAATTCTTTAGTATATAATTATAAACTGTGATCTTATCACACCAACTAAGATAACAATGGTGTATAATTTTGTGATTCGTACACTAGGTATGCCTGAAACGATTTTCTTATACGTACGACTATTAGTTACGTAGAATTTTATTATAAAACAAATAACTATACTAATGGCTTCGTATGTTAAATATTTTGTTCCTACAAAAAGCTTGTAATTATAACCCGTTGTCTGAGTTACCACTTATCAATACATTATCACCATCATCATTACAACCCTTCACAAGTACACTGTTGACATCCCCCAAGGAACGCCAAAAAGTACGTTTTCAGCTACTTGAATCTATCGACTTTTTGCATGTATTACCAGGTCATCCTCCATCGAGTGGGAGGCCGTCCTACATTTCGCCTACTGGTATAAAGCTGTCACTCCAGAACCTTTATTCCATATTGGTTGTCGGTTCTTCAAGTTATATAACCAGCCCCTTTGTCACTTCAGCTTATTAATCCTTATCTTAACCGTATAAAATTTGTTATAAATATACCGTTTCTAAAGAGGGTGGAATAGAGCCAGAATATATTTCACCACGATGTTAATTTGAACCCTCCACTACCTTTGTCTAATTATACAGTTCGTTGAACTAATGAAGGTATTGCGTACAATGCATTTATATAAAGTCAACCTTGGACAGTCGTATCATATACTCGTATATTCAAGAAATGTAGTTTATTTATTTACTTATTTAAAAATATTCACTAATGTATGTATGTAAAACATTATGTATTTTACACGTACGCGTGTACATGTTTGTAAAATATTTCATCCACATTGGAATTTTTACTTGCATTGCAGAGGCGGTTTTTTTCATATATTGTACATCAGTTCGATTTAGTCGATCCACCAAAACTAATCCAATTTAGCATCATTCGTTAATCTTTTTTAAAAAAAATTGGAGACTTACAATCAACTTGATATCAAGTTGGTTAGAAGTTTCTCTCAGTGTACTACAACTCTCGGACCTGTATTATAACTCTGGGAGAGGCCGCTAATTCCTAAGATACAGACTCGTCTAGTTTGGGAGTCAGAGACTTCAAAAACTTTTGTGATTTATTTTTGTTGATAATAAAGAATTATTATTATTATTATTAAGTGACTACTGCAGTTTTTTTTTACATGCGCATACTCGCCTTGCGAGGTCAAGCACTAAAACCTCATGGTGTTTCACCTTCGCCGTAGGGCTACGGGAACGTTTTCGCACACATCCGCATCCCCACTAGCGCCGGTCTCATGGTAGCCCCTCTTCGGAGGAGGACTTATCCTCCCCATTCTCCTTCTCTGACAAGGCGCCCCAGTAACACAAGGCGCATCTTTCTCCACGACCTATAACTCCACCTGCGTAATTGTACACCCCTGAGTCCGATATCCAGAGGCCATGGGGCCAGGAAAAACGAGCGCTCGATAGTACCCGCTTTTCTGACCTCAGCGGTGAGTCTGTTCTATGGCTACACTAACACCGTCACTCTTCTTCCCCCGCGGCCGCACCACTACCGTATTAACGGTGTGGCCCCGTCAGAGTCGCGGTGGAAAGGACGAGTGGCGTATCATACCAACACTCCTTGCTCTCGCGACTTCACCTCGACTGCAGTGAAAGGGGGAAAGAACACCCTTTTCACCGCAGCCCATCAACACACATCCGAAGTGGGCTCGCCAAGCCTACTCAGAGTGGCCACCTCGGGCCAGCCCTATACCACGGGCAAGTCAAGTGGGTTCCTCTTTGTACACAAGGGTGACCAAACCACGCCTGCTAAGCCATGAAAAGGCGGGAACCCGTCGAAGGGTAAGGTTTTGCAAGCTACTTCACCATGACAACGTGATCGCACACACTACGCTCAAAACTAGGGACCCACTAAACATTACATCGGTTAAATTTCAATGGGAATTTGGGTAAATTGAACAGTATGGATAGTATTTATTTGGCAAAATTATGGAGTGTAGAAGTAAGGAGTAAAAAGAAAAATGCGCTAGCGGCGTTCGAGTATGCTCTATAAGAAGGGTTTACGGTGGAATGGAATAAGTGTTTCAAATATTGTTTCAGTGGCATTGAACTTTGTGTAGATGTGGAGAGTTCTTTGAAACGATTTGATAATAGTTTTTTAACCGTAGAACTTTTTTTAGCTTCGTTAAACATTCTGGCTTCGACCCTTTATGCTGAAAACGAGACAATCCATCTTAGTCCTCAGGGCTGATAACGCTTCTTAATTCTTAATCGATGATGGATGTTGATGTCTATGGGCCACTGCATCCTTAGATAGTGTGCGTGTTGGTGACCCATATTCAGAAAAAAATTCTAAGTAGTTCACATATTTAACGTCATTATGAACAATTGCAATTCACGCTTATTATTAGTTTAATAACGTTAATAACTTACTTGATTATAAATATTATATTACAATTAAAAAAAAACCTGACTTGAGCTTTTTCTTTCTACAATTTGCGTGTGTATATTTTAGTAATAGGAACAAATGTAATAAAAATGTCTTCGATAACATTTTATTGTGCAGTTAAAAATATTACAAGGTCATCAAAAGAACTTCAACAGTATTAATCACATATCATAAAACCGAGACAGTTTATTGCTTTGATGTACAAATTGTTCGCGAGCTACATAAAAACGTAATGAAACGCTTTATTAAGGAGTTTATTTTCACATTTGAATATAATGTTATACACATAATATTCAAATGTGAAAATCAACTCTGCATTCTTACTTAAATATGTAATCGATTTAAGTAGGAACGCTTTTTATTATAGAATAAAAGTCACAAATACCCACACAGTACACTTAAAGGTATGTTGTGATCCATAGACGCCTACATCCATCCTATAGAAACGTAACAAGTCCACACTAAAGTTGCATTACAGGATAACATCACTGTAAAAGAAATCCTCATAATTTAGCCAATTAGACGGCATTATATATTAATATAATACAGTAAATCATATAATATAATAATGCATTGATAGTTGTGTTTTTGTCTGATGAGTTTTTAGTGTGAAATTCAGGCAGTGAGCATCTTAGTTCTTAGAAATAATAACGCTTCTTTGAATTAAGAATCGACGTGCAGATGTCTTGTCACCCCAGTACTTAGACGGAAATCCTCATTTTCAGTAAAAAAGGTCTCCTGTTTTCTACACTTTTAATGAACTACATTCTGATTTGTTTCTCTCTGTCGCCTCTTACGACATCCACTGGATGATTTTACACCTCCAATACACGCTACTTTGCGCATGTTTGTGTAAAAATTATAAATTTAAAAAATATGTTAAAATATATGTCTGTTAAAATGGCATAAGAAAAATATTCAGTGTTAAAAACAGAATCAAAGTTTTTTTTTTTCAATATAAAATTCAAAGTATTTTAAAAATAAATAAGACGTATAAATGTTACAGCAAAATACTGTTGTTCTATATTATTAGTCGACTCGTTATCACTGTAATAATGTGCCTCGTATCTTCATACAAGTTATATGACATTTTGCAAAGTAAGGTCTATAACTACTCTACTTTAGGGCACAGCCCTCTTCATTTTTAAAACACTAATAGAAGTAGCCCTATTATAGTATTTATAGTTTTATTTACTGGCCATTGTTTTAAATATCTCACTCATTTGATGCTGCCAAATGTAATCATGCATTACATGTTTTATAAAACCAAGTAAATTCGCATTTCTGTATAAAATACTAGATGGTAGGCTTTTTTTACTAAGTTGCAGTCCATCATCACGTACTATATTTCTTGCTGGGGTGTTATTGCAAAACAATATTAAAGCCACTTGAAGTTGCGCATAGAGCTATTTTGCAGGCTATTAAATTATACCAATGTTGTTTCCGACTATTCAGTTATACCAAACCTATAATCTTCTTAGTGTGAGGCAGCTCTATATTCTACACTCAGTATTACAACAACACAATAGGAATCCCAAATTACAAAACGTCGTAAAGACAAAGAATGCACACGAACACTGGTCAATTCTTCATTTACAAAAATATTTTTTCCTTATTAATAGTAACGAGGCAGTTCATCTTAGTTCTCAGAGAATGCATCCGACTTTCGATTTTTAATCGGGGATAGATAATAATACCAATGTCCTCCAGACCGAATTTCATTTCGAATCTGCGCAGGACAGGATTATAGTGCCTAGCGACTATAGTGAGAGTGGGGAATAGAGAGTGCAGCTGTGCTTGCGCATACACTTGCGCAAGCACAGGTGCACTCTCTATTCCCTCACTCTCATAATCCAATGGGACGGTAAATACCGACACGACCGGAGAGAGATCAGGCGCAGGACCAACGGCTTTACGTGCTTTTCCGAGGCACGGGGGAGAGACACCGCCAACTTCCTGACTCCGGGCAACTACTGAGAATTTCTTGACGGAAAACTCAATAATTAATTTTTTGACCACCCCGGGATTCAACCTAGGACCTCATGATCAGCAGTCGCAGTACTACAACCACTAGACCAACGAAGCAGTCAGTTTTTAATCGGGGATAGATGTAGGATGAGCTACAACATTTACTTACCATCAGGTAAACTGTCTGCTTGCTTGTCACCCCTACTACTAAAAAATATATATTTTATACTTTACGGACGAAGAAAAACATTAATCAGCGCGCGCCACAATTTTAACAGTACGCAGTCAACCTGTGTCACAATGCCGTAGAGACAAAATATGCCCACTCCCACCCACTGGTCGAATCCAAGCAAATTTGGAATCTTACCGCTAACGTTAACTTCATTGTTAACGTCCCTTAGGCAGATAATAATTACTGGAATTGTTATAGGAAAGTTTAAAGATATTGAACAAAGACACGGTTTGGGGCTTCATCATAAAATCATAAAAGTTTAATACATTTGTTGAATAAGACCACAATGAAAGTAATAAATCATGGAGTATTCGATTGAACTTGGTGTATACATATACATTCGATTCTACTGTTAATTTGTAAAAGCAAATAAAGTATGAATTTATTGTTTCTCGTCAGGTAATCAAAGCATTCTTTATTCAAAATTAAAATTATGAACGTGTTTGCAATAATAAATCTAGTCAATTTATAAGGATTTTTTTCATAAAAATATAAGCTGAAAATAATAAGTAATTTATTTTTAATTTTAATCATACAACCATTTTATTTAATTAAGCACTAAATTGATTTAGAACTTATTTTACTACAAATTTTTAATCAAAAAATTCTTACGAATTATTTTGATTTGAAATTTAATGAAACGAAAATGTTACATAAAAAGAGACAAAAACATAATGCACATCTATAGCAACTAGCCTGCGAGAGAATAAGGTAGAATACATTTATTTAAGCAATTTCCTCGTAATTTTTGAAGGTTTCACTTCAACCGCGTATGAACCGCGCATGTGTATTGTGAAAATTTTTAATCAATAAAATTCACAATGGATTTCAAATATTATTAGGAATTAACACAACTGACCGGGGATGGACCCCACTTACCCAGAAACTCAATGCAAAAACAAATATTATTGGGAATTAACACAACTGACCGGGGATGGACCCCACTTACCCAGAAACCCAATGCAAAAACAAATATTATTAGGAATTAACACAACTGACCGGGGATGGACCCCATATACCAAGAAACTCTTTGCAAAAACAAATATTATTAGGAATTAACATAACCGACCAGGGATGGACCTCACTTACCCAGAAATTCAACGCAAAAATTGCATCTTATTGCTGCAGTGTTTCTTATGATGAGTGGCGAGAACAAAAGAACCTTGTTACTAGTAGGCAGTCCATCTTATTTCTCAAGTTTTAATTCTTGTTTGTTCATGGGCCAAGGCATTCACTTTCCATCAGGTGAATTGTGTGTTCGTACGTCAATCACTCTTACTTTTGTAAAAAAAATGATTAAAAGGGTGTTTATTAAATGGTTACCTCTCACAAAACCCTCGAGACGAATTGGGTTGGTGGATTCCCCTTACGACAACATAACTTTAGTAAACAGTAAAATAAAAGTCATATTTACTGAAACTTCTAATTGAGTTTTGGCCAACGCTGATGTAATTACAAATGTTAATCCCACGGCAAAGTATAAACACAAAATAATTTCGACTAAACAGTAACACGGTCCCAATAGGTTACAGATTTACGTGAGTATTAAGGCTATAGATCAGAGTAAAAACTTTTTATTCAGAATAGGCTTGCTTATAGAACTTATATACGTCAAAATTTGAGGTCGCTTTTTCAATAATTGCATAAAATCATTCCTCCCTCTCCCTTTTGAAATCAGTCTACCAGACGCCCGACCACTATTTACGCCTTCCAACTAAACGGTCTGCTTCATCGTTCGTCATGCTCATGGCAAAGGAGTGGGTTGCCACAATCTGCCTTCCCATCTGATTACAATATGGCTATATATATGGCCTTCAGCAGCACTTCGTATGGTACGGGCTAGACTACCTTCACGTTTTTGGATATGAACATTTCCATTTTTGGTCCAGCAGTATCTATAACCCACCTATCTTGAGCGAGTTCTGGCATCCCGAATCAACTGGCTATTATATTTTGTGAGATGTTCATTAAAGTATAATTATCTAGGAGGGCCTTGAACTTCAACATCTAAGTTGGTGAGGTCACTTCTTCTCTTCGTCGCCTTAAAAAAATGATCTCGCTTGTCTTTTCTCAGAAAGCGCACTATGACAGATCGGGGTCCTCTAAATTGATTCTTATCGTTGATTCAGTCTCGTCGACATCCTGAACGAATAGCGAAATCAACGTCGCCGTTAACTTGGGTGATGCTGACCTTAGAAGCCGTAACGAGGATAATGTGTTGCAGGTTCTCATTGACATTTTCGTTGATGCCCATGATCTCCATTTCGTTTCGAAGCGAGCACTGTGACTCGGTGTTGAATTGTTCCTGGAGGACTGAAATTCACCCTTAATTAGGCTTATGGTCGGCTCAAACGGGAAAAACCACGCAGAAAACCAGCGTAAAAAAGCAGCTTAATACTGCTTTGCTTTGTATGGTGAGTGTAGAGATCCGGAGACTCATTTTTACTGGAAATGGGGTATTCCATCTTAGTCCTGAGGGCTGCCAATGCATCTGCGTGGACCACTGCATCCATTTACCACCAGGTGGAACGTGTGTTCGTTTGTCTCCTTTATTCTATATAAAAGAAGATGATTTCTAATTGAAAAAAATATGTTAGAATTCTTGAAGCGCACTTGCGTTCTTTCTAGCTTCCCAACTCCCTGCAGGGTACAAAAATCAGCTGTGGCCAGAACATCCACGTGTATGCATATGTCGCTACTCTCTTTAGCTGACCGCTTAAGTAATATTTTTTGGCGATGGTAAGTTTTAATTTTTTTGTTTTCACTTAGTTTGCATTCGTATATTCTTATTTATTTTATTAGCATTTAGGGACTATTATGATGTATATTTAATTTACGTATTTTTATCTTCATTTTTATTTATTTTATTTTTCAGTATACAGTTTTGAGATGACTTACGAAAGCGAGATACTGCAATGGCTGACAGACATGTCCAACTATAAGCAACATATTGCTGGATCTGCTAATGCCATTAGTAATGCTGAATACTAATAAGATTAACACACATATATGGCGTACGTTTTTTCTTTTTGAAAAAGTTAGCAGTAGCAATTTTAGAAGTCACCAGAAACATCAAATTAAACAGTGTACCTATAGCAACAAATATCGGCAAATGGCAAGAAGAGTGGTAAATTTGTTTCTCAACAACACTTTAGGGTATTTATAATATATAGATGCGTCAGATATAGAATAGAAGATTATGCTGATGAATCAGATTAATGTTTTTAACGTCGATCTCGGCGAAATAAAAAAAATGTATGATTAAAACTACTTTTACGGATTTTATCGCGTTTGCTTTTACTTTTTATTTTTAATTCCCGACGTTTCGTCGACGATATAGCCAATCTTGTCTGTGACACTTCTGACATATGGTATTACAGCAGGAACTAAATACAATGAATTTTCCTAAACAACTAAATACAATGAATTTTTGCATTCATTGTATTTAGTTGTTTAGGAAACAACTAAATACAATGAATGCAAAAATAAACATATTGATAAATACCATAAATTAACAACTAAATCAAATGTCCAACATACGAAATCGTTGACCACAGACACGAATCATAAACAACGCGCTATCTACAACTTATCAAAACAAACACTGGACGACGCCACAATAAAAGTTTTAGAAAAAGGTATTAATTTCGCAATAACACCACGAAAAATACCGTATGAGGACATTATCTGTAGTGTTGAGGACTGTCTGTATAAAAATAATATTGGTAATGAAGATTTAGAGGCCATACGTAAAGACATCTCGTCTATGTTACGTCAAAGTTCAGCGCCGAAATTAAATCTCCCCAAAAATGAATTTAACGCGTTGAAAAACTTACGCAACAGACCAGAGCTTACGATTCTTCGCGCAGATAAAGGTAATTCTACGGTTATAATGGATACGTCAGATTACAATTTTAAAGAGAAAAGAGAGTCTATTTCAGATTCCTTTTTATCCAACACCCGAAGTTTCCCTTCGGCTTATGACATATGTGTTTCCAACGAGTCCAGTCTCGAGGTACAAGCCAAGAGACGTTGTGAGACTGTTTGCACAACGCCCTTTATTTCAGTAATTTCTTCCCTCGTAAGATGAATTTTTGATGCAAGCTAGAGAAGGTTGCCATTTATTGACTATAACGTGAGCTTCTGGCTCTCATCGATTGTTAGGGATATGGCTTCGTGTTTCGATGGACGGGGACATTTAAATTCAGCTCAAAGTTAGGTGTGTGAATGTGAGTGTTAGAATTATCACCTTTAGGAGTTCTGCAGTGGCAGTCAGGGCATAGTAGGCTTGATAAAAATTCGTTCTTGAACAGTGTAGTTTATTGTGGGTATATTAGTATTGTGTGTCAAGACTCACCTTCAAAAAATAATAAAAAACAGTGTTGAACCATCTAACGCTTATTTTATTACATGGTGGCAACGGTGTTGAAAATAAATTAGACAGTCGATATAAAACTGTAGATATTGATCAAATTTAATTTGTTTTTATGTTTACCATTATTTTGTAACTTCAATTAAACACCTTGTTCGTTATTTGGTGAAGCAAAATAAATTATAAAACATAAATAACATAAACATAAAACATAAATTTAGCTAAGTATTGAGCCAATCTGTAAGTTGGCGAATCAATCTGACTCACTATTGGACGTAAAGGAGCATTCGGTTTGTGTATCTTTGGTAACCCATACAACTTCGGTGGTTTGGCACATGAAGGTATTATCGAATTAACGTCCAGATTCAATTTTTCGGAGTATTTCTTAATTAGATCGCTAGTTGTTTTAAGCGTATTAGTTGTAGGGTCTGTTTTGACCTTTCGATAAGTAGTTTCATCCGACAAAAGTTGTTGTATTTTAAAATTGTAATCTGACGTATCCATTATAACCGTAGAATTACCTTTATCTGCGCGGAAATCGTAAGCTCTGGTCTGTTGCGTAAGTTTTTCAACGCGTTAAATTCATTTTTGGGGAGATTTAATTTCGGCGCTGAACTTCGACATAACATAGACGAGATGTCTTGACGTATGGCCTCTAAATCTTCATTACCAACATTATTTTTATACAGACAGTCCTCAACACTACAGATAATGTCCTCATACGGTATTTTTCGCGGTGTTATTGCGAAATTAATACCTTTTTCTAAAACTTTTATTGTGGCGTCGTCCAGTGTTTGTTTTGATAAGTTGTAGACGGCGCGTTGTTTATGATTCGTGTCTGTGGTCAACGATTTCGTATGTTGGACATTTGATTTAGTTGTTAATTTATGGTATTTATCAATATGTTTATTTTTGCATTCATTGTATTTAGTTGTTTCGCGTTTATCTAAAGTTTCCATGCAATTTTTATAATCAAATGTCGATAAAACTGTCTTTAATTCACTGGACGAATTGTCTATGGTTTTGTTTATGAAATATAGATCGGTACGTTTTTGCTGAATCACCGTTATTAACAACTTTTTACTAGCCTGATTTAAGATCTTAGCGCTTCCTCGAATGTCTTTTTTAGTGGATATATTGACACACGTAGGAATGAGATTATGATCTCTGCATCTCTTCAAGAAATTTAAAGCTGTTATGTATCTTGCGCGCTTGGTCTTTAGATCTTCTAATCGGCGTATTTTATATGCTATTTCCAGTCCGTACTGGTTAACATAATGATTTCTTATATTTACGCGAACACTACACATGATTCAAACTACTTTTACGGATTTTATCGCGTTTATTTTTACTTCTTTTTTTTTAATTCCCGACGTTTCGGGCGCTTTCCAGCACCCATGGTCACGGTGGACTGAGATGACTGACGTCCCGATGTCATTGTTAAACCCGGAGTACCTTCAGCTTTTTTAATTATTGTTTATGGTCCGATCTATGCAAAATGAACTGACTATGTCTATAGGTCTTGCAGTGGTATGCTTGGGCTTAGTTTTAATTTTATTGATTATAGGATCCCAAGCAGGTGGTAGTACCCAGCCTCCTTCTCTATTGAAATTAGGATATTTTTTAATTTCGATAGCCTCACGTATCATTCTTGGTAGGAATCGGTGTTCTTTCGCGAGGATTTGTGGTCTATCAAATCTGATGTAATGGTTGGGGCCGTCTAGGATATGATCACAAACTGCGGACTTCCCGGAACGTTGATGCTTCACATCAGCTATATGTTCTTTTACGCGGGTCCTAATTGATCTTTTGGTTTGTCCTATATAAGAGAGACCACATTCACAATCAAGCTTGTACACTCCTGCATATTGTAGAGGAATATGACACCTGACGGATGGTAGGAACTGACTAATCTTCTTCGGCGGCTTGTAGAATGTTCTAATAGCAGCTCGCTTCAAGATATAGCCAATCTTGTCTGTGACACTTCTGACATATGGTATTACAGCAGGAACTAAATACAATGAATTTTCCTAAACAACTAAATACAATGAATTTTTGCATTCATTGTATTTAGTTGTTTAGGAAACAACTAAATACAATGAATGCAAAAATAAACATATTGATAAATACCATAAATTAACAACTAAATCAAATGTCCAACATACGAAATCGTTGACCACAGACACGAATCATAAACAACGCGCTATCTACAACTTATCAAAACAAACACCGGACGACGCCACAATAAAAGTTTTAGAAAAAGGTATTAATTTCGCAATAACACCGCGAAAAATACCGTATGAGGACATTATCTGTAGTGTTGAGGACTGTCTGTATAAAAATAATATTGGTAATGAAGATTTAGAGGCCATACGTCAAGACATCTCGTCTATGTTACGTCAAAGTTCAGCGCCGAAATTAAATCTCCCCAAAAATGAATTTAACGCGTTGAAAAACTTACGCGACAGACCAGAGCTTACGATTCTTCGCGCAGATAAAGGTAATTCTACGGTTATAATGGATACGTCAGATTACAATTTTAAAATACAACAACTTTTGTCGGATGAAACTATTTATCAAAAGGTCAAAACAGACCCTACAACTAATACGCTTAAAACAACTAGCGATCTAATTAAGAAATACTCCGAAAAATTGAATCTGGACGTTAATTCGATAATACCTTCATGTGCCAAACCACCGAAGTTGTATGGGTTACCAAAGATACACAAACCGAATGCTCCTTTACGTCCAATAGTGAGTCAGATTGATTCGTCAACTTACAGATTGACTCAATACTTAGCTAAAATATTATCACCACTCAGAGGACACACAAGAGCACACACTAAGGATTCATACCATTTTGTTAGTGAGATAAAAGACCTACATCTTACTGACAATGAAACCATGGTTAGTTTTGATGTTCAGTCTCTATTTACATCCCTACCTGTTGAAGACTGCATCTCAATTATAACTAGGAAACTAGAGGAAAATAACATGCCAGCAGAATATGCAGTATTACTAAGACATTGCCTTACATCTGGCTATCTATTGTGGAAGGAAGAGTTTTACAAGCAAGTAGATGGTGTGGCGATGGGCTCACCTGTATCTCCCATTGTCGCCGATATATTCATGGAAGACTTTGAGGAGAAAGCCCTCCTTACTGCACCTGTTACACCAAGGATCTACAAGCGGTACGTAGACGATACTTTCACAATTTTACCATCAGACAAAGTAACTGCATTTTTATAACATCTTAATTCCATAAACTCTAAAATTCAATTTACTATCCCAGCCGCCAAATTTCGTGAACGCACTACACGGCAAACGTCCCGATACTATCCACACCATCTGGATGCTTGGCGGTCCACCACTGTACGTTTCACAAGGAGTTTTCTTCCACGTACAACCTCTCTGTGGAATAGTTTACCACCGGCGATTTTTCCGGACCGATACGACCTGGGGACCTTCAAGAAAAGAGCTTACTCCTTTCTAAAGGGCCGGCAACGCACCCGCAATTCTCCTGGTGTTGCGGTTGATCATGGGCGGCGGTAGTCACTTAACATCAGGTGAGCCGCATGCTCGTTTGCCCCCTCTTCTATAAAAAAAAAGGCAAATAATTCCTTACCTTTCCTAGATGTGTTAGTCATCCGAAATCCTAATAACACCATTGGTCACACTGTGTATAGAAAAAAGACCCATACAAACCGATATTTAAACGGTGAATCTCACCACCATCCTTCACAGTTAGCTACCGTGGGCAAATCTTTGTTACAGAGAGCACGAGGGATCTGTGACAGCAAACACCTGGCCGCCGAACTTCAGCACGTCAAGCAAGTTCTGCACGACAACAAGCTTCGGGTCCCGCGCCTACGTCACAGTGACCGAGTGAAGCCGGCCACAGTCGAGCGTGTGCCTGCTGCACTACCATATGTCAGAGGTGTCACAGATAAGATTGGCTATATCTTGAAGCGAGCTTCTATTAGAACATTCTACAAGCTGCCGAAGAAGATTAGTCAGTTCCTACCATCCGTCAAGTGTCATATTCCTCTACAAGATGCAGGAGTGTACAAGCTTGATTGTGAATGTGGTCTCTCTTATATAGGACAAACCTAAAGATCAATTAGGACCCGCGTAAAAGAACATATAGCTGATGTGAAGCATCAACGTTCCGGGAAGTCTGCAGTTTGTGATCATATCCTAGACGGCCCCAACCATTACACCACAAATCCTCGCGAAAGAACACCGATTCCTACCAAGGATGATACGTGAGGCTATTGAAATTAAAAACATCCTAATTTCAATAGAGAAGGAGGCTGGGTACTACCACCTGCTTGGGATCCTATAATCAATAAAATGAAAACTAAACCCAAGCATACCACTGCAAGACCTCAAGACATAGTCAGTTCATTTTGCATAGATCGGACCATAAACAATAATTAAAAAAGCTGAAGGTACTCCGGGTTTAACAATGACATCGGGACGTCAGTCATCTCAGTCCCCCGTGACCATGAGTGCTGGAAAGCGCCCGAAACGTCGGGAATTAAAAAAAAATAAAAAGTAAAAATAAACGCGATAAAATCCGTAAAAGTAGTTTTAATCACGTGTAGTGTTTGCGTAAATATAAGAAATCATTATAAAAAAAATGTAGTTTAAAGAGAGATTAGAAGTGTTGTTATATTTTTAATTGTTTAAAGTCAAAGTTATGTTTAAGTTTCCGAAAATTAATTATAATAAAATTTTTAAATATTTTTGATAAAACATACTTTTTTTATTTATTTCTAATATCTGTTTTCGACTATTTATTTGGGGTCACTAGATACCCAATGCGACTAATTGTGTAATTTTCCTCATGCGCCTAATTAAGGGAAAAGAGAGTCTATTTCAGATTCCTTTTTATCCAACACCCGAAGTTTCCCTTCGGCTTATGACATATGTGTTTCCAACGAGTCCAGTCTCGAGGTACAAGCCAAGAGACGTTGTGAGACTGTTTGCACAACGCCCTTTATTTCAGTAATTTCTTCCCTCGTAAGATGAATTTTTGATGCAAGCTAGAGAAGGTTGCCATTTATTGACTATAACGTGAGCTTCTGGCTCTCATCGATTGTTAGGGATATGGCTTCGTGTTTCGATGGACGGGGACATTTAAATTCAGCTCAAAGTTAGGTGTGTGAATGTGAGTGTTAGAATTATCACCTTTAGGAGTTCTGCAGTGGCAGTCAGGGCATAGTAGGCTTGATAAAAATTCGTTCTTGAACAGTGTAGTTTATTGTGGGTATATTAGTATTGTGTGTCAAGACTCACCTTCAAAAAATAATAAAAAACAGTGTTGAACCATCTAACGCTTATTTTATTACATGGTGGCAACGGTGTTGAAAATAAATTAGACAGTCGATATAAAACTGTAGATATTGATCAAATTTAATTTGTTTTTATGTTTACCATTATTTTGTAACTTCAATTAAACACCTTGTTCGTTATTTGGTGAAGCAAAATAAATTATAAAACAACGAAGTGATATAAAAAATATAATATATAACGTTAATGCAACAGAGAAAATATAATAAATTACATTATGATAAGTCGGCCAAATCGTTCCAGACTTTATTACCAGGAAATAGAGCAGTTTTAATTGATAACGGAAGTAGAAAACCGGTTTCTATTTTAGAACCGTAGGAGGAACCAAGTTCGTTCATAGTACGGGATTCTTGCGGACGGCGACTGAGGCGCAATCGTCATTACTTGATAGTACGATATGCGGACAGCGATGTAACGCACCCTGCCGCCTGCAATGCGAGTGCAAGTAACGCTAAGGCAACCGAGTTAACATCCAAGGCTGTAGCTTCAACTATAAAACAGTTTTGCAATTTGTTTTCGACAAATAATAAAACGAATACTGGCGGTCATAACCCGTATATTAATCCTCCGTTAACTAGGTCAAAATCACGACTTATAGCTAAGATGAAAGAACCGATGAAAGAACCGATGAAAGAAAAGGTATAATATATTTTGTATAAAAGTTATTTGCAAACTAATTTCTGCATAGTAAGTGTATATTTTTAAGTCTGTATTCTGTAGATATTGACCTGATTTCGATTGTTTTTATGTTTTAAGTTTATTATTGTTTTTGTGTTTTTGTGTTGTTTATTAAGCAAAATAAATCATAAAACAAAGAAGTGAAAAAAATTAAATATATAAAGTGTGATATGTTACGGCTAGGTGACTTCGTTATTATGATAGATTTAATAATGTTTGTATGAGTTTATATTCGAAATATGGTCCCTTTCTACAGTTAGAATCTTTTTTTTAAAACACTTTGCTACTTGTGTTCATTATAAAAGGGGAAGGATGTAGTATATTGTGGGTAAATTAACGTTGTGTGTCGAAACTCACCTTCAAAAAATAATAAAAAGCAATGTTGAAGCTAGCGCTTATTTTATTACTAACAGTTCATATTATTTTTCCAAGATGTTGATTTTTTAGGATATGGTGCCAAACGAGCGCACAGTCCACCTGATGGTAAGTGGTTGCTGTGACTCATAGACATCTTCATCTATCCTCGATTACGAATCAAAATGCAGATGCGTTGTCACCCGCGAGGACTAAAATAGAATGCCTCGTTTCCAGTAAAAAGAGTCTCCAGTTCTCTACACTCACCATACAAAACACTGCAGCATTACGCTGCTATTCTGTGAGCCGACCGGGGAAGGACCAAGCTCTCAGAACCAATGATAAGTTTATGTTCATCGTTTAAAAAAATAACGGAACAAATTTCACCGATTGTATGCACAATAATAAGAGTCATTAAAAATAATATGTCGATAGTATGAAACGTTCTCACTAGATACACTAACAGAGGTTAATCTCATGTAAGTACACGTGATCCCGTATAAATTATTTAAGCAATCGAATGAATACGAATTGTGACTGTTCAGTTCGGCGAACTCAGCCGTACTTCGTTATTACAACCAACGCAGTTTGATTTCCTTTTTTAGGACAAATTTACCATTATTACAAATCCTTACCTTACATTAATCTTTTTCCGCTATCTAATACACAGACACTTTCCGAGTCCGAGTTTTTGGCCTGATTGTATAAATTTGTATATATTGTTATCATTTCACTTCCTTTATTTTCACATTTCATAACACAGCATTTATGAATAGTCATTAAAATGTTAAATATGGCGAAATTTCAAACTGAAGTTAAATGATTCCGCCACGCCGTCACTGTTTCACTACCACATCCTCACTGACAAATAAATTATACGTTAGCCCTAGACATATGTTTAAGCAAAATTGCATAAACATAATATGTCGAGGGCTTTTCGTATGGAGATTAATTGACGTGGCCCTAGTGTAGTACATGATTGTTTTATTTTTTTTGGATTTTCTCTGCTATCGTGATGGCAATTTACGGACACAAATTGCACAATGCCAAACATCCCGACCTAAGATAATTATAACCTTTACAAATACTTCTTCCTTGCGGGATTCGAACCCGCGGCCCTCAACGCTGCAAAAATTTTACGACAAAATTACCACTAAAGGGGAAACTGTAATTGGTACTCCCAGATCGCTTTGAATCTAATAAAGTCCAGCAACAAATTCTAAGGAAAAGGTATTTTACTAATTAGATTGATTGATAGCTCGAGTCATTTGATCCATCTTAATTGAATTGTAGCTTTGTGGCAGTCAACATTGTCACAGTCGCTAATTATTTTTGATAGCGTTCCAATTCGTGAGATTAAATCAAGAACGTTATTAACAGCAGCTTTGTATATAACATTTTGACGGCACCGTTGACATCTGTTGAGTTTGTCGCCATCCCGCTGAATCAGTTAGGCATATCATCTCGGATTGTTTGGCGCTTTTTAACTCTGAATACTTGCATAGACACAACTTTGAAGCCTGGATTCTACACCAGGAGCTATATACGATCTCGTGGATTGGCATTATTGGCCATTGGAGACTGCCTTATTATAAGTACTTGCCAGAATCGTTATCAAAATGACCGTTCCTACTGGGACGGGGCCAACATCGCAGACAGGGTTATTCTTGCAAATATACATGATATTATGCTGCTGGACAGAGCACAGTCAAGGATATTTTTGATCGACATTGCCATTCCATTATCAAACCGTGTAGTGGCGGTATAGGAATATCCACTACCGCATATCGTCCTGTGGGTGTTGTAAGAAGCGACAGAGGGAAATTGAAACAGGTGATGCGCAGCAGCATATTCCTGATAACAACTCAAAATGATAAACAACCTGACCGCCAAGCGTGTCGACTATGGTGAACTCCCCGCTATTAGGCAATATACGGAGGAGGCCTATGTCTGTTGAACTTTTATGGGCTGTGATGAATATATGTATGCATGGATGGACACCATTCCGTACGTCGAAAACCTTGTAAAAGCCGAAACAGATAAGCGAACAAAATATCTGGATCTTGCCCTTAGGCAACCGACATTTGGAGTAGTCTGCTCACTGAAATTATTTCACAACGTGCCTAATCTCGGTCAGCCTCTCCAGTTATCAGAGGCGACATGAACTTCTTGACGGAAACAGCTGTCAACAAGTAGTGTCAATGTTGAGTTTAAAACATAGAGATTATACAACATGTAATATAATTAACCCACATTGAGAAAGTAGTTTGTTTAGAATCGTTTACTGAATCGATTCCTATCATTTTTAATATAGGTAATTTTTTATCCCAAAAATAATTAAAACTACGTAAATTACAGTCACACTAAATCTGTACAGTCAAAACAAACTGAAATGGACCGTAACTTAAGGCAATAAGACTTTTAAGAATGCAGTTTTATTTGTATTATTACTAATTCTGTCATTCAATAAAAATGAAGAAGAATGAACTTTATTTCAAGCATGTAAAAGTCTTTGTGTTCGTAGATTTGTATTGTGACCACAACATTCTTCCGGAATTAGTATAACAAATTTCATAAATAATCAGTGCATAAAAACGTTTAACTAAAAATTCAGTGTATGTATTATGATTACAACATAATATACTAATTGGGGTGTCTAAGGGTGTGCGAAATTACGTTACATATTGTATGGGTACTCTTCGGTCACTCGTCATTAAGTTGTTTTATGCTCAGAATAATGACATATTTTGAGATTTTACGTTTACGGATTAAATTAATATATTGTAATAAAGAAAAAAGGTTCTCGATTGGCAGCCTCGTACTGGTAGGCGTAGTGTAGGGCATCCCACCACTAGATGGAGTGATGACCTGGTAAGTCATGCAGGAAGTCAATGGATGCAGGTGGCTCAGTACCGTGCTTTGTGGCCCATGATCAGCAGTGGACTTGTGGACTGCTGTAATGACCATGATGATGATAATTAAGAAAATTTATTTTAAAAAACTAAAAGACGTCAAACACCTCAGTCGCCCACGTGATCATGAGTGCTTCAAAGCACCGGAAATATCGTAAACTAAAAAGCTAAGTTAAACGAGATAAAATCCGTATAAATTAGGATCATTTAAAGCAACAAAGTTGCTTTTTTGCTCAAACATCATTTCGAAATTAAAATATGCAAATAAGTCTTTTTTTATTCATCTTAGGGGTCTATATATAAATCACTCAACGCAATCACTATTTTTAATTAAATCTGCAATCAAATGAAATTAAATTTTGTATTATTAATATAATTTGATAGGTACACTTTATCTGACGAAGTGGTTCAGTGAGCTTAAAATTGATATGTGACAGGTAACACCAGTGAAAAAACTTAAGGACGCAGTCACTATTAAAATATCATGGAATAGCTCTATTATTCCATTGAAGAGGAGAGAAAGAAAGGAGAGATAGACCATGCTACATTGAAATGGCTATTGCAGTTCAAAAATCCAGACGGACAATTTGCGAGATGGATTGAACTATTGCAGGAATACGACTTTGTGATCGAACATCGCAGCGGGATATCTCATGGCAACGCAAATGCATTGTCAAGAAGACCCTGTCCTGAAGAATGTAAGCATTGTACTAGACAAGAGGGTAAGGAAGTGATCACAATGAGGGTGCTCAAGACAGACCACCTAATCATCGAGTGGAAGGACAGCCTACGACATGCACAGCAGAAAGATTTGGACATCAAGCCAATTTTGGAATGAATGAAGGCCAGTGCTCCCAAACCCAAGTGGAGTGAGGTCTCAGCGATAAGTTCGACAACGAAAAGCTATTGGGTCCAATGGGACAGCTTGCTGATTCAAGATGGAGTTCTATGCCGTAAATGGGAAAATGGTTGAGGAGACAGCTGTCATTAGCAAATGGTGTCCCTAAAGCTAAAGTACCGGAGGTTGTACAACTGTACCAAAGTGGTTGTTCAGAGGCTATTTGGGAGTCAAGCAAACTCTACTGAAGATCCGAGAACGGTTTTACTGGGTCCACCACCGAGGAAATGTTGAGGACTGGTGTCGCAAATGTATAAGATTTTCAGTCAGTCAGTTGTTGTTGCAGTGTCAGTGAAGGGACCTCAGATTTATAGTAGAGGTGCATTAAAGTTGTACAATGTTGGTGCACCATAGGAAAAAAATAGCCATTGAAGTGGCGGGGCCGTTTCCGGAAAGTTAAAGTGGTAACAAGTATTTTATGGTTGTGATGGATTACTTCACTAAGTGGCCAGAAATTTTCGCCATTCCGAATCAAGAAGTTTCAACAGTTGCAGATAAATTAGTGCATGCAGTCTCCTGTCGTTTTGGATTACCTTTGGATATTCACAGCGATCAAGGAAGGAATTTTGAGTCTCAAATATTCCAGGAAACTTACCGAGTTATCGTGCCGCAATCTGATTGAATGGTATAACAGCTTAATCAAACATTAGAGAGGTACCTAGCAATAGTTGTGGAAAAACGGCAACGAAATTAAAAAAATTAAAATCATACACGTCGTTCAACTGGCGCATTATTATGGGGCCAATAATGCTCAGGATGAGCATGCCTTAGGAGGGGGCAGTATTGCGCGCCATAATTAATGCCTAGTACATGGCATTAGCGCCATCTAGTATCAAGTAACAATACTAAGCTCTCTAGAAAATTCCATGCTAGAAATTTCTACAACTAGTCGATCGGAACCGGTATGTGCTCGAAAATTCTCGATGTTTCAGTTGAAAGCCGATAAAAGGCTAGTTTAGATCGCGACCCGGGTCAGTATTGAATTGGAGATTCAAGCGAATACTTCGAAGCGATATAATTACGAATTGTGATTTATTATAAGTGTATTTTAAGTTATATTTGTTGTTCAGTAATTAAAATATCAATTTTCGTAATTCAATCAGCAGTTTTTTTATTGTCACGAACCCCAAACTCGTAACAATATAGCTATAGCATGGCGCTACCACGTTGAAAAAGTTTTTTTACTCAGAATTATCAAAATATTCGAGGTTCAATTACTGGTAGAATCTCCTTGTGATGTTTGCGGTACGGTTATAATAAATAAAAGAAACGTTGGTTAAATACTAATCAACTGTCAACTTACACTAAAACATTTCGTGCCTCTGTCCGCTACAATTTATTATGAGGAATTAGTGATGTAGAGGAATAAGTAATTTATTTACAAATATTATAGTGCTGTAAATATTTTTTTTTACATTTTAACCAGATGTTTGGTATTTGGATTTTGACAATTCGAAAATGTTTAATTGAAATATAGTCTCATAATGTTAAGGTTAGAGTGCAGCCGTGGGAAAGTAAATATATTATTTCCTTAAAAATAATTTGCATATCTTGTAATATTATAATACGATAAATAATTTTGAAGTACAAATACTGAGTCTTGTGACAAAGTAGCATTTTGAACAGGAAGAAAATATCAACTTGTGCTTATCATCCTACCTGCCTAGCGTCGTGACCATACAATTTTTTTATAAAATAAGGATCAAAAGGAGCACACAGTCCATCTGATAAGAATTGGATGATCTGATGTAATCCATAAATTTCTACATTTATCCTCAATTAAGTATCAAAATGCAGTTGTGTGTTCACCTTTGAGGCCTAAGATGGAAGCCGCGTTTTCAGTAAAAAGGGTCTCCGATTCTCTACACGCATTATACGAAACACACTGCATTAAGCTACTATTTTGTAACGGGATTCTGCTATTGAGAGTGGTCCTGCCATCCATTTGTTCCACAAGCATATTAAAGTGGCAACGTGTCTCTACCACGCTTCTCTCTCCACTAATTTTTCTATAGAATGAATACGCGTACAGTGAATATACTATTGGGTTCACTGTACTACAACGTATTATAATGAATACAGTCAACAGAACATTGGGTTCACTGTATTCATTTTATAAGGTTATTTTGGACCACAATATTACTTATGTTCCCTTTAACCACTCAAACTTAACTAAACTGAAATTTTTTCTTCATATTTTTTTTTATTTTCAGAAATGGGAGTTGACCTCCGTCCAGCTATTTGCATATAGGCTGTTACATAACTTATGGAACGAAATTCCTTATCGCGCGTTGCGAAAGGGGGCTAGACGGAAAAAATTAAGACCAATACTTGTCACGACACTTTTTGCTATAGTTGTAAGCCGTGCGGCGTGCGCGTGTTTCTCGGTCTGTCTCTGTCTCTGTCTCTCTCTCTCTCTCTCTCTCTCTCTCTCTCTCTCTCTTTCTCTTATAGAAATCAAGCCAGTTATTTTCGTTTCGTCTTTCTATTTCGTATTTAACAGTGTGGTGTAGCGACGATTATTTTTGTTGAGTGTATACAGGATTTTTGTACATAATAAATAATAATAACAATAATGAATCCTGACAGTGATTCTGCACAGACAATAATAAATGCTTATGTATTATTAGCAAGTACGCATTATAATCTCTCAAATTATATTTTAGTATTACAATATTAGTGCGTACCTATGTAGCAAGCCGTGCGTGTTTTAACCTATACGCTGTTGTGTTTATGAAGTCGAGAGTATATATTTATATATATACTCTATAATACAAAAATTATAATACAATATATATATGTGTGTGTGTGTGTGTGTGTGTGTGTGTGTGTGTGTGTGTGTGTGTCGTTTATATGCCGACACGTGATTTTTAATGTGATTTTTGAAGCAAAATCTCTTTTTCAAGCTATCTTCCGAATAGTTACGAAATGGATCCACATCACGAAAGTAAGCTTTAGGTTTTCTAGATTCAACAAATTCTTTCTCCTCTAATATAATATTGTAATCTATATTGTCCTCAAAAGCAAAAACCGTTTCAATGCTACCAAAATTTTCCATTTTTTATTCAAAATAACCTCAAAGTAATGCTTAAGTAAAGGAAATGGTGACTATTAGGTACTTGGCTGAGTATTCTAACTTTTGACAGTTCTAACTTTGAGCAATTACTTAACTATCGAATAAAAATCGTTACTTAAGTAATTACTTATACTTGTTTATAAATACGGGTTAAAGTGTCTTCAGGAGTTGGTACTAAGTGATGGTGTATGAAAACTAATGACAATTATTATTAAATTTCTTGACCCTTTTAAGTGGAGGAATATTGACATTGACATTGACAAGGTAAAAAGGTCTATGTAGATTTAAAGACAATAAAAATTCAACCCTTTTTTTCCCACCCTTTATGTTCTAATTTTATGGTACTTTTTCGGTTGATAATTGACAAAATGTTCACTTTCAAACTAAAGAACACACAGTCGATTTGAGAAACTCCTCTTTTTTGAAGTTGGATAAATACTTATCAAATATTTCAAATTTTTAAGTCCGGTTCTATATATTTTTTTAAAGGTTTCAATTTGAATGAATTTGGTTCAGTATATAAGAAAGGAGCGCAATTTGTTGCAAGCAGATGTATTTTCATATGACTACAATGCGTCTTCAAGGCAGGAGTGAATAACTTTCGTTGGGTCAGTGAGCTTCAACATCTTCGGCTGCATCACTACTTTCTACTTACCATGAAATGGGATAGTAGTCAAGCGCTGGCTTATAATAGTTAAAAAATAATAACATGAAAAACGATAATTAAAAGAAACTGAAATTATCCCCGTCACATTCCTACTCCCCGCAGTATGTTGGCAAGAACGCAGTCTGCGTTTTCCCTGCTGAATTTCTCATTTTGAGTGAGAAGAGAATCAGCCTTCAAATAAGAATAGTTTATCTTATAAAAATAAATTATATAGATCTCAGATAATTTTTAAAGATCTTTTTTCAACGTGGTGAAATCCTCCTCAAGCATTTTACGTAAGAACCTACGTGTCATTAAAATTATTAGAATATTCAAGAGTACTAACACACAAAGTTCATTATGTAAATCACCGGTCTTTTATACACGTTCAGAGGAATTTTCTAAAGACAGTAAGAGCTATAACTGTAGAACGTTGAGTCCACACAAATGAGGTGCAGACTTCATTTTAATATGAAATTATATTAATCTAATTATAAATACAGCTGTGTAACCCTGAAGCAAATTTAGTTTTGCAAGAACACTTATTCTCATTGTTACTTACAATTTAGTCTTAAAAAAGCTTATGATGCAAACGTAATACCAAAGTTTTTAATATTAATATTATATGCATAATTTTTTATATCATTTGGATAAGAATAATGATTATCTAGGTTCCCAATCTTACTTAAAAATGTTTTAAAGTAAGACAGGGATAAGAGAGAAATTAAATTTTAATACTTAACTTATAAATGTAAGCAACATATTTTGCGTATGTTAACATCATATCGGACGCGTTTCCTTAGTACATGTTTTTTTATTAAAAACAATGGTAATATCGTACGTTTTATACACTGGTCATAGTCTATATTGTCACTTTTGATGATGACAAAATGGATCACAAATCTCCGCAATCACAATCATCAAAAAGAATGACTCGCAAAGATAAAAAGGTAGCCTCCGTTATAAACTATGAAATCAAACTTATCTATACAACTAATAAAAATTAAAAAATTAAAATTAAACGCGATAAAATCAGCAAAATTCGTTTCATTAAATGTGTAGTATTGCTACTGTAGCTGTGACTTGTGCGTGTAAAGATATCACGGAAAACAATTATCGGTACAAAATTAATCTAATCCCTAAAAAATAACGTAACTTTTCTTGTAGCTGTGTAAATAAACGTGGCCAGTCAACTTTTACAACTATGTTTAAAACGCAACCACCGGGTTTAATATAAGCACCTGTGAAAATATACAATAGATTTTTATGTTTACAAAATTTGTTTTAAAAACGCTAAAACCAGAATACTAACGAGACATTTAACGTCCGTTAATATTAGTTTGTATAACTTTCTGAGCAGAAGCTAAGCTTAGGAGGATGATGCTATTATTAATTTAGATTTACCTTAAACTTATAAGAATGAGATAAACCTTTGTTCACAACAGGTTATAATGATCATTATCACGATGAAAATTACTCTACAATGCCAATAGACCTCCAACGTATACAATATTACAACGTATACAAATTTTTTTTGTATGCGCTTTCGTTATATTTCCTTAATTTTCAATTTCATCTAAATTTTAAGTAATAAACATATTACATGCACAAAATATACAGTGCCATTAGTCCTAAACTAGGATAATGTTGTAATGTTGAGACTGTTGCAAAAAAATGTGTGTATGTGTGTGTGAGTGCGTGTATGTCCGAGCGCATATGTGTTTATGGCTGTATTAACCTGTGTTGTTTATATGTCCAAAGAAAGAAGTCTCTCCGTAACATCATAATCAAAAATTGAAATAATACCAGTTTTTACGGAATTTATCGCGTATAATTAACTTTTTAAATACCCGACGCTTCGAACGCTTTACAGCACTCATGGTCACGGGCGGGACTGAGATGTTCAACGTCCATATGTCATAGTTAACCACGATGGTTAAATGTACGCGTAAAATTCCGTGAAAACTAGTATTATTTCAATGTGTAGTGTCCGCGTAAATATAAGAAATCATTATAATCAAAAATTTTCAGTCAGTTCAAAGTTATTTAGTGATCTTATGTGATGACATTTATTAAGTTTGTTATACAGCCTAGGGGCCAAAAACTCAAAATGTCTTCTAAAAACAGCACTATTAGTTCTTGGAACAGAAGCGCTTTGTACCAGACCCCATTGAAGGCCTTCGCTATGTCCTTGGACTCTACTGCCTCGGCCCATATATAAGTAATGTAGACCAGAAGATAACCAGCTGATTGAATATGACGGAAACCGTATTGGCCGTCACTGATCAGCTGGTGATCCTCAAGGTACCTCATGAGATGGCAGTTTACAATAGACTCCATTATTTTAAAGAAAAAGGAGGTGATGGCGATAGGCCTGTAGTTGGACTGGTCTGAGCGGTCACCTTTTTTAGGGATCAAGTGGACCAAAGCCGTCTTTTAAGGATTCGAGACTACGCTTTGGGAATATGATAACCGGAAAAGATGCATTAAAACAACTCAACAACTCCGGAGCACACGTCTTCAACACAATGGGTGGGACTCCATGAGGCCCACTCAACTTACTGACGTTCAGGGAGAAGAGTGCTTTATGAACCGAGCGCTGCGGTGTGTTCCCCTGTCATCGAGGGTCGAGTTGGATGCAAAAAGAAAGCCTAACAAATCTGCATTTTCTTTTGCGGCATGGGCCAGTTAAACGTCTTCTCTTTGCAGAGTGGGAAGAGATGACTTACAGAAGTTCCCTTGGACAGCCTTGGCGAGAGAGCAGAATGCACGGGTTCCCGAAGGAAGGCGAACAAGCTTCTCGCCAATTCTGGCGATGTGCTCAGACCTTGCCTTGGCAATAACTCTTTTGAAAGACCTGGAGGCAGAATTATACTTCTTTTTAAGAGCTCTGGTGTTTACATCCCGAGACGTTGATATGTCAGCCCAGGCCCGATATCACTCCTGCTTATAGCGAGATGCTATTTTACAGGAGCGACCAAACCATGGCTGGGATCTGCCTTCGATGGGCACCACAGAGGACGGAATAAAAAGTTCCATTCCTTGAAGTACCACATCAGCGAGAGAATCAGCAACAACGCTAAGATCGTCCGGCGAGAAGCAAACCCGACCCCAAGGGTAGGATGCAAAAAAGACCGCATCCCAAACGGCTGTCCTATATTTCCAAACACGGCGGCAGGCAGCTAAATGAAGACGCGACGTTAATGTGACTGGCATCACACTCCGGACAAGACAATGGTCCGACGAGGCTAAAGGGGCGTCGACGAAAACCTGATATCCGTCCGGGTGAGAGGTCAGCAGAAGCTCCAACAGAAAAGGTGTATGATTTTTACAACTGGAATCTACGTGGGCGCAGTAACCAGTTGTGTCAGACCATATTTCAAAGCAAAGTCATAAACAGATCTCCCCGCATGATTGGTTAAACGTGTTAATAGCTATTTGGCATGGTGGGCGTTTAATTCGCCAAGGATCACGATCTCTGCGGATGGAATTTGCTGTAGCACAGAATCTGTAGTCATTTAGACGTGATTGATGAGTCGGTCTATTTCGGTATTACCGCTATGGGATCTGTAGAGGCACCTCTGACGTATACGCAAACTCGAGGCCGGGTCATAAAGTAATGTTCTTATTTGTACCCCGGCTAGGAGAGGTACGAATTATCAGCCGAAAAGGACACCTATGTCTCGGTTCGAAAGAACAAAGCCGGCTTTGTTGTTTCCAGATGGTAGTGGACAGCATAAAGGTTTGAATGAAGACCCCTGATGTTGCAGAAGAAATTCACGTATAGCGTGGCAGGGGACGTTTTTGACTTATTACTCCATTTGCCCTGAAAATGTTTAGTCTCGAGTGAAGTTTTGCCCTACTCCTCCCCCTCAGAATACGCGGGGCAGTCTGAGCACCCACGGTTGGGAAGAGGAGGAAAACTTGGTCGTGGATGCTCAGCTAGGGATTCTCCGTCACCAGGGGTGCTGGTACCCTCCTGGGGTAGTTCTTCATTTGATTCCGCTACCATGTTAGGGGGGGGGGCCTCCGTACACCTGCTCTCATAGCAAATCTGTAACACTTAGAGATTTGCAATACATGGTGTATGAAGATTATCTTAAACCTAAATGACACCACGTTAATGGATCTAGTAGGGAAGATTGCAAGTCATTAGACAAATTTAACGCGATAAAATCCATCAAGATTTTTTGGTTTGTCAAAAGAAATATAAGTTTTTTCATTACAGTGTAAATGACTCGCGTCTCAAGTGTCTTGTTGTCGCAAATTTCACAATTATAAATATGTATTTAAACTTCAACGGTAACAATATCACCACTAATTCACAATCAAAGGACGAATTAAATTTTTGATTGATATAAATTTATTCGACGCAGACACCCTCTTTCTAAGCACTCAAATTGAAAAAGTTTGTTAGCAGATGTCTGAAATTTATCTGATGTCAATATAGATTCGCGATCCTTATTTATACGTAGGATATTAAACAAGTCTCGATTCTAAATCAGATTATACACAAAAAATATTTTATAGAATATGCAATGCCACCCCTGAGGACTATACAATATATATGTATATAATAAAATGTTATATTATGCATACTAGGTATTGCATCTTTGTTCCCTAGTAAAAAGGGGTATACGGTTCTCTACAATCACCATACGTAACCCAGCATCGTTAAACTAATACTTTACGCTGGAATTCTGTGCGAGCGTGATCCCTACCCGTTCGAACCGACCTATTCGTGCTAACTGACCTGTTCGTATAGCTGCAACACGGCTCCAATACGGCGAAACGAAAATATGTAAAAATAAATTGTACTGACACACTTCAGTATTATGTTCGCAAAATTATTAAAACAAAGAATCTTTATTATAAGACAAAGAAAAGCAATTCAAGCAGATCTAAATTCCGATGTGATTAAATTATTTATTATTTTCAGACAAGAGCCCTGCCAAAAATCAAGATATATTTACATTCACTCCACTGAAAATCACAGGGTGAATGCTAACAAATTAATTAATTTATCGGTCACAATTGCTATAATTGAAGCATGATTTACACGTGGTAGATATATTATGGTTGCTACACACAAGCTTGTTTTGTCCGAAGAAGGACAAAGTCCTCCCAGGATGCGAGCGTAAAATAGAAGTTTAATGCTGCTGCTGTTACGAATTTTGAGTGTAAGTGAGTGAGAATCGGGACTTTTTTTACTTGTAACGAGGCATTATATCTAAGTCCTCAAGAGTGCCAATGCATTTATATTTTGATTCTTCATCTAGGAGAAATATCAGCACCTATGGGCCGCTGTATCCATTTTCGATTGTTACCCGTATTCTGTAAAAAAATCTATGTTCTCTGAGGTTCACGAATTTACATTTTAATTCTCAATCGAGGGTCTATAAGAAGGTATATAAGTATATATGAACACTCGAAACTACATACCTTCAAGTGGACTGTGCATTTGTTCGTCACACATAAGTATATCAAAAATAACATATTTTTTTAAAAACATTTATTAAAAATAATCCAATATCATTTTTCCTAATCATTTACTGTTAAACCTAAATATCCAAAAAATGGTACGTACGTGACTATATTATTAGGGCAAAAATGTGTACTATTGAAACACTAAACTGCTTTTTTATCAAATTACTTAATTTTAATTTTGTAATTAATTGTCACTAACATCCATGAAATTTTGTTTGATAACACACTTCTCTTTGCGTTCCTCTAATTTTGTATATGAGTATACGCAAAAATACGTTTGACAGTGTATTGATTTAATTTTAAGTTTAAAATATTATTGTGGAGATGGCTCTCCAGCTATTTTATGCTACATGCTGTTATACAGCTATAATGATTTGTTATATTTACGCGAACACTACACATTGAATAAAACTACTTTTAGGGATTTTATCGCGTTTATTTTACTTTTAATTACATTTATTTTTAATTCCCGACGTTTCGGGCGCTTTCCAGCACCCATGGTCACGGTGGACTGAGATGACTGACGTCCCGATGTCATTGTTAAACCCGGAGTACCTTCAGCTTTTTTAATTATTGTTTATGGTCCGATCTATGCAAAATGAACTGACTATGTCTTGAGGTCTTGCAGTGGTATGCTTGGGTTTAGTTTTAATTTTATTGATTATAGGATCCCAAGCAGGTGGTAGTACCCAGCCTCCTTCTCTATTGAAATTAGGATGTTTTTTTTAATTTCAATAGCCTCACGTATCATCCTTGGTAGGAATCGGTGTTCTTTCGCGAGGATTTGTGGTCTATCAAATTTGATGTAATGGTTGGGGCTGTCTAGGATATGATCGCAAACTGCAGACTTCCCGGAACGTTGATGCTTCACATCAGCTATATGTTCTTTTACGCGGGTTCTAATTGATCTTTTTGTTTGTCCTATATAAGACAGACCACATTCACAATCAAGCTTGTACACTCCTGCATCTTGTAGAGGAATATGACACTCGACTGATGGTAGGAACTGACTAATCTTCTTCGGCGGCTTGTAGAATGTTCTAATAGAAGCTCGCTTCAAGATGTAGCCAATCTTGTCTGTGACACCTCTGACATATGGTAGTACAGCACACACTCGACTGTGGCCGGCTTCACTCGGTCACTGTGACGTAGGCGCCTGACCCGAAGCTTGTTGTCGTGCAGAACTTGCTTGACATGCTGAAGTTCGGCGGCCAGGTGTTTGCTGTCACAGATCCCTCGTGCTCTCTGTAACAAAGATTTGCCCACGGTAGCTAACTGTGAAGGACGGTGGTGAAATTCACCGTTTAAATATCGGTTTGTATGGGTCTTTTTCCTATACACAGTGTGATCAATGGTGTTGTTAGGATTTCGGATGACTAACACATCTAGGAAAGGTAAGGAATTATTTGCCTTTAACTCCATAGTAAATTGAATTTTAGAGTTTATGGAATTAAGATGTGCTAAAAATGCAGTTACTTTGTCTGATGGTAAAATTGTGAAAGTATCGTCTACGTACCTGCTTGTAGATCCTTGGTGTAACAGGTGCAGTAAGGAG
The DNA here is from genome assembly GCA_036936625.1 of Parnassius smintheus behrii. Taxonomy (NCBI): domain Eukaryota; kingdom Metazoa; phylum Arthropoda; class Insecta; order Lepidoptera; family Papilionidae; genus Parnassius; species Parnassius smintheus. Next base: position 53,627,051 of record JAUPFT010000007.1, read on the forward strand.
GGCTTTCTCTCCAAAGTCTTCCATGAATATATCGGCGACAATGGGAGATACAGGTGAGCCCATCGCCACACCATCTACTTGCTTGTAAATCTCTTCCTTCCACAATAGATAGCCAGATGTAAGGCAATGTCTTAGTAATACTGCATATTCTGCTGGCATGTTATTTTCCTCTAGTTTCCTAGTTATAATTGAGATGCAGTCTTCAACAGGTAGGGATGTAAATAGAGACTGAACATCAAAACTGACCATGGTTTCATTGTCAGTAAGATGTAGGTCTTTTATCTCACTAACAAAATGGTATGAATCCTTTGTGTGTGCTCTTGTGTGTCCTCTGAGTGGTGATAATATTTTAGCTAAGTATTGAGTCAATCTGTAAGTTGGCGAATCAATCTGACTCACTATTGGACGTAAAGGAGCATTCGGTTTGTGTATTTTTGGTAACCCATACAACTTCGGTGGTTTGGCACATGAAGATATTATCGAATTAACGTCCAGATTCAATTTCTCCGAGTATTTCTTAATTAGATCGCTAGTTATTTTACGCGTATTAGTTGTAGGGTCTGTTTTGACCTTTCGGTATGTAGTTTCATCCGACAAAAGTTGTTGTATTTTAAAATTGTAATCTGACGTATCCATTATAACCGTAGCATTGCCTTTATCTGCGCGGAGAATCGTAAGCTCTGGTCTGTTTCGTAAGTTTTTCAACGCGTTAAATTCATTTTTTGGGAAGATTTAATTTCGGTGCTTAACTTCGACCTAACATAGACGAAATGTCTTGACGTATGGCCTCTAAATCTTCATTACCAATGTTATTTTTATACAGACAGTCCTCCACACTACAGATAATGTCCTCATACGGCATTTTTCGCAGTGTAATTGCGAAATTCATACCTTTTTCTAAAACTTTTATTGTGGCGTCGTCCAGTGTTTGTTTTGATAAGTTGTAGACAGCGCGTTGTTTATGATTCGTGTCTGTGGTCAACGATTTTGTATGTTGGACATTTCATTTAGTTGTTAATTTATGGTATTTGTCAATATGTTTATTTTTGCATTCATTGTATTTAGTTGTTTCGCGTTCATCTACAGTTTCCATGCAATTTTTATAATCAAATGCCGATAAATCTGTCTTTAATTCACTGCACGAATTGTCTATGGTTTTGTTTATGAAATATAGATCGGTACGTTTTTGCTGAATCACCCTTATTAACAACTTTTTACTAGCCTGATTTAAGGTCTTAGCGCTTCCTCGAATGTCTTTTTTAGTGGATATATTGACACACGTAGGAATGAGATTATGATCTCTGCATCTCTTCAAGAAATTTAAAGCTGTTATGTATCTTGCGCGCTTGGTCTTTAGATCTTCTAATCGGCGTATTTTATTTGCTATTTCCAGTCCGTACTGGTTTACATAATGATTTCTTATATTTATGCGAACACTATATATTGATTAACTACTTTTACGGATGTTATCGCGTTTATTTTACTTTTAATTACTTTTATTTTTAATTCCCGACGTTTCGGGCGCTTTCCAGCACCAATGGTCACGGGGGACTGAGATGACTGACGTCCCGATGTCATTGTTAAACCCGGAGTACCTTCAGCTTTTTTAATTATTGTTTATGGTCCGATCTATGCAAAATAAACTGACTATGTCCGGAGGTCTTGCGGTGGTATGATTGGGTTTAGTTTTAATTTTATTGATTATAGGATCCCAAGCAGGTAGGTAGGTACTCCGGGTTTAACAATGACATCGGGACGTCAGTCATCTCAGTCCCCCGTGACCATGGGTGCTGAAAAGCGCCCGAAACGTCGGGAATTAAAAATAAAATTAATTAAAAGTAAAATAAACGCGATAAAATCCGTAAAAGTAGTTTTAATCAATTATACAGCTATGTTATAGTTTTAGCACGAATGGGTTTGCTTGGCCGAGGATGGTGCACGCTCTCACAGAATACTAGATTGAAATAGCCGTTTAATTCTGCTGAGTATTGAATAGCGAGTGTAAAAAACCGGAGTCTGTTTTTACTAGAAACGTGACGTTTCACCTTAGTCTTCAGGGAAGACAATACATATCTTAATTTTGATTATAAATCTAGGACGGTATTGGCATTAGGATGGTTAATAGCTATGGGTTACAGTATATGCTTAGCAACAGTTGGACAGTATGCTCGTTTGTCAATAGCTATGGGTTACAGTATATGCTTAGCAACAGTTGGACAGTATGCTCGTTTGTCAATAGCTATGGGTTACAGTATATGCTTAGCAACAGTTGGACAGTATGCTCGTTTGTCAAACTTATTTTATAAATAATCAATTGTAACATTTCAAAAAGAAACTGGTAGTTTCTTGCAAGTTCATCTCTGAGGGGATCTCTTTTGTGAATCGGTTTAGATTTTTACATGCATAAAAGCGTTAAATAAGCTTTAAAAAATTAAAAGTTTTAACTTGGACTGGTTTTGTTGGTTTGTTTTAATAAAATTTTGTTAGTTTTAACTTATTAAAAAAAGGGGCAGGTTGTTATTCTCACGAACAACAATCCTTTTTTTGAACGGGTTTACTCCATTATTTCTTAAATCCTTTACTTTACTGCCTCATTGGTCTAGTTGTCATACATGCTATTTCGGGTCAAAATCGGTTATTGAGTCTTTATGTCAAGAAATTCTCCATGACAGCCCGGAGTTAAAAGGGGGCAGTGTTTTACACCCATGCCGTTAACCCGTTGGCCCTGCGCCTGATCTCTATCTGCTCTTGTCAGATTACCGTCCTATTTGACTAATAGCGAAGGGGTAATTATGTCCTTTGCAGACTCAGACTATTCGCCACGATAAAAATTGAATAATCAAATATATTTTTTTTCAAATTAAATACAAAGACGGTTTTTGACATTTATAATACCTGAAATCCATTCACAAATCAAAGCAAATTTCAAACTTGAATTAGACAATAAAATTAAAATCCATTATTGTAACCTTAACTAAATTAATTTAAAATAAAGTGGATTTAAATGGGTTGCCGAAATATTTCTGTAATTTAAAATCAAGACTAAAAATGTCAGAGCAATATAAAATATTGTTTACTTTCTAAAACATAAAACTAAAACATCTCGTTCAGAACATAAGAAATATTTAGTTGAAACTAAAATCTCTCAACTGCAGCTGGTATATTCCGCGCTCGCTTCGTTTTGAGTTTATTATGAAAATGGATGGTTCCTATTCCGTACAAATGTAACAACTATTATACGTTGAAGGTACTTAGAGTGGAAAATTGATACTATTTGTAATGATTTAAGTACAATTTACACATTTTTATTGTGTTGAATTAAATGTGAAAGATGATATTGGAACTTGCATTGCATCAATGGGTGCATGTAGTTCAGGACCATGCTTGGGGCATTCTATGGAAGAAACTTATTCGTATATCAGCAATGGCTTGTAATGAAATAGACTACAATTATGCTAGTGTAAAATGAACTCAAATATTATAAAAATAATAAATATAAATTAATGACGGAATTACCCGCGTTTCTTCGCATAGTAAGTTTCCATTGTAGATTATTTACGTGGTAAAACAATGCTGCAGCTATATTATGGTTGTAGCACAAAATGGGTCGGCTCAACCGTAGTGGGACCACGCTCTTATAGAATAACAGCGTACAATAGCACCTTAATGTTGCTCTGTTTTGTAAAGAACTGGAGACCCTTTTTACTAGAAACGGGATATTTTATCTTAATCTTCAAAGGTGACAACGCATCTGTATTTTGTTTTCTTATTGAGGATAGATGTAGATCAGATAGACTGTGTACTCGTTTTTTAGTCTTATTCTATGAAAAATAAGCTTATGTATATAAAGCACACCAAGACATTCACTTCATCAAGAAGTTCTGGACAGACATTCTTAATACCACTCAGTAAACTTTATGTAAGTTTGTCCGGATGTAAATTGATATTTCTCAATAAAAAACGTACTATTACCGTTACAGCCTACCAAAGTTCACTATGGGTAACAGTATATGCTTAGCAACAGTTGGACAGTATGCTCGTTTGTCAATAGCTATGGGTTACAGTATATGCTTAGCAACAGTTGGACAGTATGCTCGTTTGTCAATAGCTATGGGTTACAGTATATGCTTAGCAACAGTTGGACATTATGCTCGTTTGTCAATAGCTATGGGTTACAGTATATGCTTAGCAACAGTTGGACAGTATGCTCGTTTGTCAATAGCTATGGGTTACAGTATATGCTTAGCAACAGTTGGACAGTATGCTCGTTTGTCAATAGCTATGGGTTACAGTATATGCTTAGCAACAGTTGGACAGTATGCTCGTTTGTCAATAGCTATGGGTTACAGTATATGCTTAGCAACAGTTGGACAATATGCTCGTTTGTCAAACTTATTTTATAAATAATCAATTGTAACATTTCAAAAAGAAACTGGTAGTTTCTTGCAAGTTCATCTCTGAGGGGATCTCTTTTGTGAATCGGTTTAGATTTTTACATGCATAAAAGCGTTAAATAAGCTTTAAAAAATTAAAAGTTTTAACTTGGACTGGTTTTGTTGGTTTGTTTTAATAAAATTTTGTTAGTTTTAACTTATTAAAAAAAGGGGCAGTTTGTTATTCTCACGAACAACAATCCTTTTTTTGAACAACGCATCTGTATTTTGTTTCCTTATTGAGGATAGATGTAGATCAGATAGACTGTGTACTCGTTTTTTAGTCTTATTCTATGAAAAATAAGCTTATGTATATAAAGCACACCAAGACATTCACTTCATTAAGAAGTTCTGGACAGACATTCTTAATACCGCTCAGTAAACTTTATGTAAGTTTGTCCGGATGTAAATTGATATTTCTCAATAAAAAACGTACTATTACCGTTACAGCCTACCAAAGTTCACTGCCGATCAAAACACTTCCTCATAGATTACCTTACAGGGTGAAGAACCCTATTTGTTAAATTTGCCACGCTTGTCAGGTGGATTGGAAATCATATTTTTTAATTTATAAGTTGTTATCAAGAAGACGCTGTTGTCCTCTCCTGGTTTGTTTCTCAATCCCTGAGTCCCAGTTGCCTCAGATGACCCGAGATTTTGACCGGGATTAGCCCGTTCACAAGGACGATTTTACATACAATTTTCATTGAAAGGTCTTATGGAAAAGTAACGTCGACTAAAATGTCCTTCACTGTATCCGGTCCATCACTACAATATCAGCTTTATTCGCAAGAACAGTCCCGTTTGTGATGATGGGGCATACCCAAAGAAGTCTTGTGCAACTATTTTTGAGCAAGGCGTTCTAATTGCTCAGATTTGTATGATCAAAGTAATTTAACGTACCTATGTTTAAATATACTTTACCTTCTAAAGTACGAAAAAGTAATAAAACCGAAGTGTAAAATATAAGGAATCATGAAAAATATAGAGTAAGTGGTCATTGTAGGCTATGGAATGAGGGTTTCCGGTGTGTTAAGGCTTGCCTTTTAATCCATATCACAAGAGCTAGCAAGTTTAGCTTTTTTGTAGCTTTTACTTTAATAAATTAAAAATTGATTTCTATTGATATCCAGAAGTAATCAATAATAGATATTTATTTTCCACCCGAATGTCGCCCTACATTATAAATATTAACCGCACCCTCAGAATTGTTTATCTATTCGTGAAGGCACTTTACACAAATAAATTGTATAAAATCAAACTCGTAGACATTGAAATAATTATTTCTTATATACCAACAACAAAAAAAAATTGATAGAATCGGGCGTTACTTTGCGGAAATCCATTATAATAAATAATTTATTACTTTGCAACCTTCCGCTAACTAATTACAACGATGTGTCTTACCTGGATTGAAGAGCACCTCCCGCCCTCCCTGAATTGCATGCACTAACTCCGTCACCATCGACGACAATTGTCGTCGAGGGTGTGTCATTGTAATTAGTTAGTGGAAGGTTGCAAAGTAATAAATTATTTATAACAAAAAAGACGTGGCGCTTCGTAGATTTTAAATGAAAAACAAAGCCAAAACTATATTAAGTAAGTCAATCCATATTGTAAAGGAAAGAAAGAAAAAAAAGATTAAAAGATTGTCTGACCAGAAGTTGAAGATGGATTCGGAATCAATTGAAATGTGCACAGCGTTCCGTCTATCTTTCTTACTTATTCTGATGTTTTATAATTGCGTATATTGAATACTTGGTTTATTGAACGATTTTTGCACTAAAATCTTAGAATAATGATACAAAGATACAAAAAGAGAAAATTAAAATTTGTTCCAACAGTAGATTTTTTCTAATTTTCGGCACACTCGATTTTGCCTTACTCAGTGTTTACTTCCTCTTGCTTTGAAAACTTCATGCATTCGTCTATGCATACTTTATATTAATAATCATTAAAATTCAGGCATTACATTCCATTCTTCTTCTAATGCACTTCAAAGGTCACTAACATTAGCTGTTATGTAAACATGAGCGATCGAACACGAGCCTCTCTACGATATTTCAAAACATTTGCTTTAGTGTATGTCTGAGCTTAGAACAATGATTATAACGAAAACTTGGCATACACTGCTGTTTTTAATTTTTTTGCAATCTCGTTTATTCTTTACTCTGCCCATATCGTTTACCACTTGGTTTGGACTGCCTCGTTGGTCTAGTGATTGTAGTAGTGCGACTGCTGATCGTGAGTTCGAGCTGAGAGTTCGAATCCCGGGTCGGGCCAAAAAATTAATTATTGAGTTTTTCCGTCAATAAATTCTCAGTAGTTGCCCGGAGTCAGGAAGTTGACGGTGTCTCACCCCCGTGCCTCGAAAAGTTCGTAAAGCCGTTGGTCCTGCGCCTGATCTCTCTCCGATTGTGTCGGTTTACCGTCCCATCGGATTATGAGAGTGAGGGAATAGAGAGTGCACCTTTGCACTATGCGCATACACTTGGGCACTATAATCCTGTCCTGCGCCGATGGCTAGCCTCCGTTGCAGCAGGCCGCCGTGGCCAAAATTCGGTCTGGAGGGCATTAGTATTATATCGTTTACCATTGACCAAAACATAGACATATATATATATATATATATATATATATATATATATATATATATATATATATATATATATATATATATATATATATAATGTTTGAGCTACTTTTTTGTCAGCGCAATTATTTTCAATTACAGTTACAGAACCTGAGATTTAAGCAGCAACGCATAGTCATTTAAACTGAAGTAATATTGACGTAACACGAATATAAAAACATCTCTCATGAACATTTGTGAAGTCACCTAGAATTTTGTAGGGAATACCAAAATCAACAAACGTTTTTTCTATAGATAATTAAAAAGCTAAAGGAGCAAACAGAAAAATGAAATTAAATTGCGGAAGGTTTTTTTCCTTTCTTTTTTTCTTCCTTTCTTTCTTTGTGTTTTAGTTATTTAATTCACTAAATAAGGATTATATTTAAAATCCTTATTTTTAATATTGGAAAATATAACGACAGCCTTTACAGATATGGACTATAAATTAAAAGGCCTTGAGTCCACCGTTTAACTACTCTCGTAAACAATATGACCCTATTTTATTATGTCATCCAAATTATTTCTAATATTTAAAAAAATGGTCAAACATACAAAATACCATCCTCTAAAACTCTTTTTTTCTTATATGCAATAAAGAATAATTTACCTCAAACAGTAAGTGAGACTTACCCTTGTGAACCCAATTTATTACCCTATTACATCGCTCTCGGATATTGTATATTGGCGCTATTATCAC